>CM074278.1:8381336-9581336 GCA_037194245.1 Opsariichthys bidens
GTGTTCAAGGGCAGCTGTCTGCACAGCCTTATACAGACATGTCTCACCGTGCACTGCAGTTTCCTGTTAACCTCATTCATTACAAGGAAACTGTGGCAATTTTTGGTGCTGAGTGGAGTAGTGCATTTAAAGTGTGACTGCCCAGTATGTTTAATTGCAGATAAGCGATATCTAGATAGTAACAGACTCAAACTTTGCACAAAGAGATTGCTGGAAACATAACTAAAACAAAATGGGAAAATATTCTGGAAGATTCTGCCTTGCGACTTTCTAGCTTCATTTGTGTTCTGAAAATAAAGTTAATCTGGTCTTTGATGTTATATCAAGCATTAAAACATAATTGCCTCCCTTAAACCTGCACCGAGAACTTACAGTTTTAAAATATGCAAAACAATTAAACAACCAATATTGGCTGATACTGAATAATATAAACATTTTACATTAGTTTCAAAGTGCCCATTGATGCATTTAGTCACCAGCCATGAATGCTTGATGAGCAGTTTGCATTTTGCTTGTCATCTGTTTTATGAAGGCAAATTATTATAACGTACAGCATGTGGTGTTGTGTCCTTTTCTCTTCATTAATAATTCACAGTACAACACACAGTTTTACCCCCCCAGTTCTAACTCGCCTTCCCATATTAAACAATGTAAGGTATTTTCCCATAACAGTATGGCTGTTCTATAGAGTCTAAGCCAAGTTCGTTCCTGATCCTCCCTCCTCCTTCAACATCCATCCTCTGCTCTTTATCTCTCTCTGTTGATATTCTTTTTATTCCCCTGTCCTTTACCCTCCATCTGGTTAACCTAAGCTCCCTAACTCCAATAGCAAATCAACATCTGGGCTCCAAAGTGTTGGTGTGTGTGTGTGTGGTGTGTGTCTGCAAACCAGGCACTAGGCTGGCCATATTAGTCAGTCTCTTATTTTGGCATTTCCTTGGAGGCAGGAAGTGGGCTGTGGCCTTAGTGTGATGTCACAGGAAGGAGGAGATTATATCACAATCAGTTTGTGAGGAAATGAGTGAGAGAGAGAGATGATGTTGAGAGAGGCTTTTTTTAACAATGAGTTTAGTTTTTTCCCCCTATTTAATTCAATGCTTTTTATCAATAGATTACTAAATTATTTTAACCCTTGTCCCACAAACCTGGATCTTCTTAGACATTAATATAATTAATTAATATTATATTATATTATATTATATTCTTTTATACACTTTTAATGTATGCCAATATAAACAATATTTTGAAATATTTGAACAATACATTTTTTCTTTTTCACAAATTACCAATTATTATATAATTATAATTAATTAATAATAATAATAAGATGATAATAATATATTCTTTTTTTAAATCAATTAACGGTCACTTCAGTTATTGCCCCATAATAAACTTTAATCAGTAACATTATAATTTGAGAAGTAATAAGACTATTTCTATCCTTTTTGGACCCTGCTCTTTGAAGGCACTTTTATTTTCATAGGTGTGTCGCATTCAAGACTTGGAAAGTAAACGCCCAACCTGCTATGATTGGGTTTTACATGTTTAAAATAAGGTTTCAATGTCCCCTGGGCATTATACGTGGAGGGGGGGGTGTGAATTATTTTGTAAACTTTCAATGCTGAGAAATTGCAAACCTGGTTAAATTAAGCCATGACATATTATGAGCCAGAAGGCCAATGAACCCATAGTCTCATATAGCCAGACCTCAGATGGTTCTAGGACTCCATAGCAGCTTTACATTGGCTAATGGGATCCCCCATAGGCAATCATGTTATAAGGGTGTGAAAATATAAACCCGTGTCCCTATCAATAACAGACTGCGATGCAAGAGAACTGTCCTATGTCATGATCATTCGTACATACTTCACATACTTTTAGAAAATCCAGCATATTAGTTGGTCGCCTGAATAAGCGCTCCATTAGAGTTTGTAAACACAACGGGGTGCTGTCTTCAAAGAGTGACATGCATCTTTGTTTCAGGCGGGGCTGTTAAATGAGACATGTACACAAAATCATCTCCTGGAAATCCTCGTAGAATTCAATCAAATTAGATAAGACAAGGTCCTTTGTTTGTGGCGAATAAAGTCTAAGTACTTGAAGGTTTCTGACATTTAGGCCCCGATCAGACAGAACATGTTTCAAGGCTCACCGCATTGGACTTTTTTTGGTTGATTTAAAAAAAAAAAAAGAGTGCAGTGAGCTGTTTATTTTTTTTTTTTATATGGTTGCTATGGCTAGGCAACCACGTGAATCAGCGTCGAGTGTGAGACAAGCGGCTCTTTGGGTCTGCTGTTTAAACCTGTCATATTAGGCAAAATTAAAAAAAAAAAAAAGTACTAAACGCAACAGGGCTCCAATCTTTGGCAGTGTCCAAGAGAACTGTAAACATTGCGTCAACAACAACTCGAAGAGACCCGCCTCTCCATTCATTCGAGTTAGACAATGGGGGAAAAATAATGTGAATGACCGTCAGGACGCTCTTTTAGTACTCGGATTGCTTTTTTTTTTTTCCCGCGACTTCAGGCACTCCCGTTACAGCTCACCTGCAAAAACGCAAGGCGCCCGGGATGCATAAAGACAGCATTGCAAAAACGCTCACTGCGCCAATAGAAAACCATTTTATAAAAGGTACCTCTCACTGCAAAAAAAATGCGATTCTGTCCCTGATCGGCGAACCTTATAGTTGACAGCTAGTTTATAACCTTTACAACACGAAACACTGAGTTTTTATCATGCTGTTAGTGCATTAACAATAAATGTACCATCTTCATGTCCGCAGAGTCGTTCTTATATAATCATTAATAATTTACAAAGCAATAGTTCGACACATGGTAAAAACATATGTTACTCATACGTTGTGGTTCCAACACCTGTCAGATCCAATGATAATCGTCACTGCTTGCACCATCTTTTATTTTCTCTCTCTCTGAAAAGCCTATGTTGGACTGTTTTGTTTTAAAAAAAGCGACATCAGCAGTGACCCGGGATGTGGCAACACTTTTTTCTTAAGCTTTCATAATGTTAGGAAATCACAAAGAAGGAAAATTTACAAAAAGGACTGGGCACTTGCAAACCTTCTTGTTATCCTCAGAGGCATCTCTATCATTTTGTTGCTCAAGTAATCCTTTGTTTGCATCTCTTTCATATTTACTAACCTCATACTACATATGCAAGTTGTTGGGCGGGGCTAATGATGGCATTTATCTTCTGCAGAAATGTCTTTAATCACACTATGACGTCATACTGTGACAAAATCTGAAACAAGTGGTTTGGGGAAATTGCTTTCAGTTTGGATTTACGAGGAAGTTTTGAGTTTTGAAACTTATATTGTATAGTTCACTGACCTCTTAAATGTCAAAAGGTCAAGGAAAACTGGATTCCTCAATTCATGACCCTTTAAAAATGTTAATTCCACCACATAATGCTATTAAACTTGAACATAAGTTGAGATGTGATAAATGACATTGTTGTAGAAAAAAAGGCAAAAAGTGCAGGCACGTTCACTGATGTTGGGAGACAAATTAAATAAGCTAATGAGAGCATGAAAAGGGTTTTTAAAAAAAGTTTATTTTCTGTTCACTGGGCCAAAAATGTCTGTAGATTATGAAACCACTATCAACGTCTATTCATTTTCAGAAAGCTCCAGAAGTCTGCTGTTAGTTGAGTAATTGTGCATGTAGGTGTGAAAAGTATGGAGTCAAGATAGGGCCATATATATCTGCAAAATAAAAAAATGTTTCGCAAAAAAAAAATAATAATTGCAAAAAAAATTATATGTTTTGCCAAATAAAAATAGAGTATTGAGAAAAAAAATGCTTTTTTGCAAGTAAAAAAAAAATAATTGCAAAAAGAAAAGTTAACCACTGAGAGAAAAAATAAAGTTTAGCAAAGTAAAACTTCAGCAGCATTGACTTTGCAAACCATATATTTCCCTTTGCGCCGCTCCTTTAAATCCGCGTTTTCAGTCATCCGTGCCTTTGCGGCGCACGCTTTCCTTTGCGTTTCCTTTTTCTTTGCGCCTCGCTTTGTGGCCCTGTTTTGACGTGGGGGTGTGGTCAAGAGGTTGGGGTGTGTACAAGGGACGAAGGCGCGTCCCTCTCGCTTACGTCCATCAGCGCGAGCCCCAGACCGAGTGGATCGATCATAGGGGATGATCGAAATGGCGGAGCAGAGACATGGCGAACTTGAAGAAAGCTATCAATAATACATACCTGTGATCCATCACCCGCATGTCTCTGCTCCGCCATTTTTTTTTTTTTTTTTTTTTTCTGACTTCACAGTTTAATTTGAACGTGTCCTTGTGAAAGTCCATCATCCGGGGTTTTCCTCTGCCTTGTTCTTTTTTTTTTTTTTTATTTTTTTTTTTTTTTTATTAACCAGACAAGTGTACAATATGCAGAAATTTACATATTACATATACAAAAAAAATAAAAATACATATAAAACCAAACAAAAAAAAAACATTGCCAGAGTGTACAGACCATTGAGTCATTAAACAAAAACTGAACATTCATTAAAAATATGACAAGTCTTCCTTGCTTTTTTATTAATAATGTTCTCCAAGCTTGTGCAGTAGTCCTTCGTTTCCTGAAGAAAATGAATAAAATTTGGTTTGGATCCTGACCATTTTTTCTTGTGTATGTGAAATTTTCCCAAAATAATAAACAGTTGTACAATAAAAGTAAAATTATTATTGTCATTGGAATAATACAGACATATATCAAAATTATTTAATTTAAATATAATATTTGTTTTCCTCTTAATGAAATTTTCCACATCCACCCAAACAATCTTTGTGTAAATACAATCACAAAACAAATGGACAATAGATTCTTTTTCCATAGAACAAAAATCACATGAATAATCGATCTCTAAATGAAACCTCTCTAACACACTTTTAGCTGGATATATACCATGTAAAATTTTAAATGTAACCTCCTTCACTTTATTATTTAAACAGTATGGTTCACAAATACACCAAGCTTTTTTCCAATTTATATTTCTAAATACACTGGTCCACAATATGCTTTTATGAGTAGCTGTTTCATCTATTATAATATTCCTAATATGTTTATTTGTACAGCTGTGTTTGAAAATATCAATGTCTCCTATAAACATGCTGCCTTTAATGAATATTGTGTCACTTCTACAAGCTCTTATAAAATGTATGACTTGTTGAGGTATGGCGTCAAATACAACAGCATACTCCTTTGGTGTAACTGGAAACCCAAATTTATCCAAGAATTCACTATATGATAATAAATTACCATTTGAGTTTAAAAGTTGTCTAACTAACACAATATTGTTTTTCGTACCAACTGTTATAGAAGAGAGATCTGTTTTTATATTGAATGCACCTATTATTCCAAATAATATATCTGTTTGGGGACCCTATGATCGATCCACTCGGTCTGGGGCTCGCGCTGATGACGTAAGCGAGAGGGACGCGCCTTCGTCCCTTGTACACACCCCAACCTCTTGACCACACCCCAACCTCTTGACCACACCCCCACGTCAAAACAGGGCCACAAAGCGAGGCGCAAAGAAAAAGGAAAACGCAAAGGAAAGCGTGCGCCGCAAAGGCACGGATGACTGAAACGCGGATTTAAAGGAGCGGCGCAAAGGGAAATATATGTTGCAAAGTCAATGCTGCTGAAGTTTTACTTTGCTAAACTTTATTTTTTCTCTCAGTGGTTAACTTTTCTTTTGCAATTATTTTTTTTTACTTGCAAAAAAGCATTTTTTTTCTCAATACTCTATTTTTATTTGCAAAACATATAATTTTTTTTGCAATTATTTTTTTTTTTTTGCGAAACATTTTTTTATTTTGCAGATATATATGGCCCTATCTTGACTCCATAGAAAAGATTTAATTTAATCAGCATGGAGGAATGTGAGCATGGAGCCAGTGCAGCAGCAGCATTTTAGTTTGAAGATGAACCGCCTGTTTGTGTCCAATTCATTTCTCTAGAGACACTATAAACAGTCCAGGAACAAATGTGCTGCCACATGCGCGCACAACGAAGTAAGATGAAGTCAGTATGACATCACAACCCTTGCCTGATGATATCCTTGTCCTTGTTTGTATATATTTGTGACAGACAAATCCAGCTGTGTTTTTCCATCCTCTGCTGTCAGCAGAATTCTGAAAGGATTCATTTAGCCAAAAATGAAAACTTCTATTTGTACTCACCCTCGTGCTGTTCTAAATCTCTATTCTAAAAGTGCACACAGATATAAATATCTCCTTTTGTGTTGGCTGAGGAAATAATAATAAATCAGAGCTCAACACTAAGGATTTTTTAATACTTGCCCTGTTAAAATTTTCACTGGCCACTCACTTTTTTTTTGACTCATTTAACCTGGTATTTTTTTTCAAAATAAAAAAGGGTTATAGCACTAAAAATTTTAAATACTACTGAAATTTCCCAAGTCCATTTTTATACCACAACAAAAACAACTAACCAAACCTTTATAGTGTTTCAATTATCAAATATATAATTTTATATCAAAATGATCAAATATATTGACTGCAAATTGACAGATCACAAGCAATAGCATGAATAAATACACTAGAACAAACAGAAAAATGAACTTGTGCTTTGTTTTTCAGGTCTAACAGTATTCAATTTCTGTAGTATTTAGTACCTGAGTACTATAGTAATCAAACGGAAAATAACACTTCATAGTCTTCACTTTATAAACACTAGTTTCATTCTTATTAAAGCTATAGAAGCTATTCAGTCGAGCGCACAGAAAGACGGCGCAAGAGATCTGAATTGAGTTCTTTTGCTTATTTTTGCACTTGAATTGTTCTAAAGTGCCCCTATTATGTTTGTTCGAATATTATCTTTTTTGCAGTGTGTAATAGCTGTTTGTGAATGTAAAAGGTTGGCAAAGTTTTAAATCAAAGAAAGATCAAAGAAAGAACAGATTCTGAACTGCCTAAACCAGTCATCTCGTCTCACTTCTTGTTACATACGTACGTAACAATAGGGGCTTTCACACCGGCTAGTTATAGAAACTCAGTTAACAAGCCACAAGGGCGGTCCCTCAAGAACTATATGTTCCATTTTCCTGGGTGCATTTGCACTGCCAGTGGGATCTCAGAAGTAACGCAAGTCAGCCGACAGCGATGTCATTTAAGCGCGGCATTCAACAACGTCACCAACTCCGTAGTGTAAAGGTTGAGAAGTGGCCTCCATCTATCACTGTTTTCCATGTTTGTGAAATGAGTTCATGGAGTAAGTGTATGTAAACTGTGTGTTTACTTTCCATATCACTGTATCAAGTGCTCAAAAATTCAGATATGGTAATGGAAATTTAGTTTCTGACACGTGCGGCGGACCAATCACAAACATACTGGGCTGTCAGAGCAGAGTAGGCTCTCGGAAAAGAGACTGAATCTTTTTTTTTTTTACTTTTACGGGCGAACTGGTTCCAATATTGGCTGAGAAATGAGGTCATGTGCAATGTATATAATGAGAAAATGAAAGTTTTTTGAATTTGGATGCATGTAAACTTATTGTAGGAGACCTCCGAAACAAAATTGGCAACCTTGCATGTAAAACTTAAAAATATGCTAATGAAACATTTCAGGACAACACAGTACTGGCCCAGTCGGGACAGTGACAATTCCGTCAACTGTCCCGAGCATCTTTTGCAGTGGCTTCGGGCCATCAGACTGTCCTTAATGTGGAGTCCTGGAATTTCCATTTGAACTGTTTCGTCAAGAACAGGCTGTTAATGCATGTATGTCATGTGTGGGAATGTGATACTCGGTCAGTTTGTAGTTTCTAGAAACTGCTTTCTCTCCTGAGCAGCGGAATGTTGAGCACTTCCTTTCTTTGTCTGCCTCCATTGTTGGTACTTGCTGGGCTTGTTTCGATCAGACAGACTTCTCCTCCTACCTCACACATTTCTAACCACACTTGTGTCTTTGTTCATTATGCCTTAGTCGCTCTTCCCCCTCTGTTTGTCATCCTTTTCCCTGTATCCAATTCCCGTTTCACTTTCTTGCCGCTTTGAAAAGATGTATTGATATGAAAGGGTGAATGTTTTAATGTCATCTCTCTATTTTTCTTTCACATGCACAGTGAGTCAAGTATCTGTCAGGCACGGGCCACTGTGATGATCTACGATGATGCCAATAAGAAGTGGATCCCGGCAGGCACGGGCTCCCAGGCTTTCAGCAGGGTCCAAATCTACCACAACCCCAGCAATAACGCCTTCAGAGTGGTGGGGCGCAAGATGCAGACCGACCAGCAGGTAAACTAACTACACTTGGACAGATGGAGCTTGTGATTGCGGGCAAACCATTTTTCATTGAAGGTAATAGTGCAGGGAGTTGACACATTCAGGGTAACTGGAAATAAAATCTTTCCAAACTTTGCCTTGAGCTCACACTTAAAAATAGTTTGCAAGAACTGACTTCACAAAAAAAAAAATTCACTGTTACCGTACCGTACTGCAGTCTAACACGATTTTGTTAAAGGGATAGTTCACCCAAAAATGATTAATTTTCTGACCCTCATGTTGTTCCAGGCCCATTTTTTTTCCCCAGAACACAAAAAGAGAAGTTTACCTGTTATACTGGGATGTTGAGCATCAAAGATGAGCAAAAAAAACAACAAAAAAACCGCGGTGCTCCGTAAAGGAATTCATTTGCAAATTCAAGTGACCCCATCAAAACACTTAGCTGATTTAAAGTACCCCATATTGTTTTATCGAATAATACCTTTCGTATAGTATGTAGCTGTTTGCGAATGTAAAAGGTCTACAAAGTTTTAAAGATCAAAGTGCACAAGAAATAAAGTTATTGGCTCTTGAAAGAGAGAATCGATTCTGAAGTTCAGAACGAGCAATTCCACACTCACTTCATGTTACATACTTGCACAACTATGTGATTTGTAATCACAATGCGATTCCAAAACAGATTTGTATAATGCCAGCCTATGGTCTTCATTGAACAATGTCCACTTGTACTTGTTGGTTTGTGTTGTCGAAATGTCAAGAAGATGCTGTTTTCTGCGCTGCAAAGGCATGTCCACTTTACATGCACTTCAAAAGTATGACGACTTTCACTGGAATTGATTTGGTAAAACTGACACCATTGTTACTGTTCGTATCAAGTACTGAGGAAGAGCTAAAATTTAGATACGGAATGGCTGTTTTGTTGCAGACACGCTGTAAGCAATAGAACAATCACAACAGAATGATCATTCAGAGTAGACCAATCGTAAAGTCTGGGCCATCTGGCCACTCAGTGCAGAGTAGGGTCTCCGAAAGGAGGGGTTTAGAGGGACTGAATCTTTGAATGAACCGTTTTCAGATTCTTTGAGAAATGAGGGGATGTGCCATATATTTTTTGGGAACATAAGTATTTTTTGAACTTGGATGCCTGTAAACCTGTTGTAGGAGACCTCCAAAACAAAATTAGGTACCTTTTAAAATTCCATAATAGTGGCCCTTTAATTCCACCAGAAGTGCACTTACTGTTTAATTTGCTGTTTTTTTTTACCTTCTAAGTCACTGTGCGGAAAAAAGCAATTTTGTAAGTAGTAATAAAGAGCATTCAAAAGCTTTCTTTCTTTTTTGAAATAAATACTATTATTAATGTAATAAAAATGATTCTAATGAATAATACTTCTGAAAATTCAGCTTTGCCATCATATGAATATACTGTTTTTACTGTACTTTTCATCAAATAAATTCAGCCTTGGCAAGCATTTGCCATAACATGTATTTATAATTTTGCCATATAGCAATACTGACTTAAAACATTCATTGTTTTATTTCAGAAGAATTTGAATATAATGCACAAATCAAATGGACTTTTTTGTCATTATTGAAGCTCACTATCCTCAGCATCCTTACACTTTCATCATATAGGAAAGAGCAGCCTGAACATTCCACTAAACGTCTGTCACCTGATGACCAAAATTACATTTTTGGGTGAAATGTTCCTCTGACAGAATGGAAATAATTTCTGTTACTCAGTTTTACAGTCCATCCATCACCTGTATCCCTTCTATCTTGAGGTCTCTCTTCTCCTCCCAGAACTGTCGCCCTCTATACGCACAGACACGAATGCTCCCCAGAGATGACTACTAAAGTAGAATGTTGTTTCCTGTAAGATAGCCAAACCATTTCCTGTGCCAGTTAAGCCCTCCTCCCCCATTCCCATGACTCCACTCTCCACAGTCCATCTGTCTGATTCCACAAACTCATGTCTCTTTCTTTGAATGACTCAGTGACTTTTGTCTCTTTTTGTTACTGTTTCTTAGTAGTGTCTGCTTTTCTGTTGGTTTATATATATTTTGATGACTTTTGCTTCTGTGTGGCTGGCATGTTTAGCTTTTTTGTACATTTTCTTCTTTTCTTCTCTCTCTTCCCTTTCTCTCCGCCACTCTGCTTTGTGGAATTCATGATTGTAATACAAACAGAGAAACGAGGTGTCAGCACATTCACTGAAGGCGAACACACACGTTCACACACACACACACACACACACACATTCACATGTTGGGTTTACATATTTTATGGGGACTTCCAATAGAGGAACGATTTTTATACCGTACAAACTGTATTTCCAATCCCCTAACCCTACACCACAACACAAACTTTCTGCATTTTTACATTTTCAAAAAATATAATTTAGTATGATTTATAAGCCGTTTTCCTCATGAGGACCAAGAAATGTCCCCACAAGGTTAAAGATTTATGGTATTGCTATCCTTGTGGGGACATTTGGTCCCCAGATCATAGAGAATCCCGGAACCACGCACACACACACACACACACACTATATCGTGTGCTCTGGAGCGGTAGAGCCCTCTCCTGGACAGTCTGGTAAACAAGCATATATTCTTGCTGGAATACACAAATAAGTTTACAAATCTGACACTTTGGGATTGAAGTACTTTGAGGGTGCGCATGAGCAAATCTTTCGGTGTATTTAAATATATGTTAAACTAAATCTTGTTTAAAAGCATGTGCCAAGTTCTTGGACATGTATTCGTTCTAGGATTTATTAAATCACATCAGTTTTTGCTGAGATAAAATCATCCAAATATAAGACAAATTATTTATGGTGGCAGTCGAGTGAATTCTTTAATAAAAAAGTGAATTTAGAATCGTTTAATATGCCATACATAGCTATATATAGACACACACAATACATATGTGTGTGCAAAAAAGAGAAACTGTTTATACTTGTGTGTATGTATGGCTTCATTTATATTCAGACATTTGTGTCTTTTCTTTTACAGGTTGTGATAAACTGTCCAATTGTAAAGGGATTAAAATATAATCAGGCCACCCCAAACTTTCACCAGTGGCGGGATGCTCGGCAGGTGTGGGGACTGAATTTTGGCAGCAAGGAAGATGCAGCGCTGTTCGCCAATGGCATGATACACGCGCTCGAGATCCTCAACTCCATACCTGATGGAGGTAACGTATGCTCATTTACAGCCCGTTGTGACGGACCGTATCTGTTAATCTTTATTGAATAAAATCAACGGAACCTTTGATGACTGCATTGTCATTAGGTTACCCCACACGACCAGTGTCCAATGGGCCATCCCCAGAAGAGCTGGAACAACAGAGAAGGTACAAACTTATTTGTTGTTGTGTGACTAACAAATAATTTGACAGGTTTTATTTTACCAGTAATTTTATTTTTTTCTACTTTGTTTTCTTAATCTTTGACCTCATTTACGGACACACACACACACACACACACACACAGACACACACACACACACACACAAGGGATTTACTGGTATTAACGTGTATTTAGCTTTCCATGAGCCCCTGAAGTGATGGGGCAAAAGTCAGGCCTTCTGACACTTAAATCCTCTTCTTACTCTCATTACTCCCTGCAGGACTACAGGGTAAAAAAATGAAACATATGTGTCTTTTCATACTTAAAATCTTTTTTTATTATTATTATTGAGTTTATAAATGAAGTAGAGGATGAGGAGAAGAGCATAGAGGAGAACTTCCTTTGGTTTCTCCCAGTATTTTTCCGTCACCTTTTGGCTTGCTTAGTTGGGGACACTTAATATACAGCAATATTATTTACTGAATGCACTGGTACTATTGGATGAGAACTGAACTGAGCTGGATGATGACATCACTGTATTCTCCAGAGCTGAACTGAACTCATTCCATAATTTATGAACTTATGAACAGTTATTGAACAAAGCTGAATCAACACTGAGCTGATTTCAACTCATTTCAAGTCCTTATTTCAGGTCATGACTATTTATTATTGTCTTTTTAGAGCTGCTTTACAGCATAATTGAATTCTGTTTGTATCACTGAATCATTTTCGTTTACCACTGTAAACCTGCTTTGAAACAATCTGTATTTATAAAGTGCTATAATAAAGGTGACGTAGTAATTATGCGAGCCAAACTCGAACTTACATTGCCCACATGAGCAGCACAGCTCAACTAATTATCTCTGTTAACCATTATGCCACAGCTCTGATTTAAATCCGATGTTTATGGACATCTTTTTGTAACTTCTGCACAGCTATGTTGGGTTACTGTGCTGTGGTTTGATTGGTTAAAAGATTTCTGCTGGCAAAATATAGCTGCCTAAAGGTGTGGTCACATTTTCCCGTTGTTCTGTGACTTGTTTCTGGCTCAATTTAATAGAAATCCACGCGATTGAATATTTTGCGTGAGGGTAAAAGATTTCCCCATGCAGATTTTTCCAATCGGGTCATGGTGGTCATGCAAATTTGCTGTGTTGACCAACCTGCTCGATTTGACAGTGGCCTCTGTCTGAGTGCTACACTATTTGATAATAGACAATGGATAGCAAAATTTCACAGAAAATTGTTTTAAAGTAACTACAAGTGCTGTACCACTACTGGCAAGAAATGAAATTGCAAAATTATTAATACATATTCAGTCTGCTGAATATAAATGCATTAGTAGGAACAGAATTTATTTCATTTACTATCAGTTTATTGGCATTTTTATTATATATATATATATATGTATATGTATATGTATATATATGTATATATATATATATATATATATATATATATATATATATATATGTGTATATATATGTATGTATATGTATATGTATATATATATATATATATATATATATATATGTATGTTTATATATATTTATTTATATTTATATTTATATATATATATATATATATATATATATATATATATACATATATATACCATTTTGATTAAAAAAAGTTGTAATTAGTTGTAATAATAGTTTTTTTAAATGAACAAGGCCATTCCTGACACAATGTCCCTGGCAGCAGCGGAACGCTGAATTTTCCAAATCTCTGGAATGAGACTGCAATTCCAGAACGTGCTGCACTCATCTCTCTCTTTGTCTGTGTGTTGTTATGGTTGCCTTGATAAATACTTTACATGGAGCCTGTTGACTCATGTCTTGACTTGACTGAAATGTTTTGAATGGCTCTCAGAGAGGCTTGACTTAACACGAAACTTGACATTGCAGTCTTGTTATTGCCACAAAGAGTATGTACATCGTGTGTATGTTGCGTGTTTAAAGTTGTGTTTTATATATACTGGCTCTTTTAAGAGGTCTCAGAATGATTCAAAATATGTAAACCCACCAAATAATTGCCATCTCACAACTCACCCCTTTGATTTCATTCAAGAGCATCTCCTGTTCGTGAACTTGCTCTATTGGCAACAATGTCAACAATGCAGGTTATAGGTTTTTCTTATACATGTTTCATTTCATTTTAAATAGTACATTTGAATCATTTATCTTAACTGAATCTTCTGGTGAAAAACGTATGCAGGATTTCTCCAATCATTTAGTCCACTTAAACCCCGGCCCTGCAAGCTCTCATTCGCCTCCACTTTTTAGTGTGATCACACATCTCAACAACCAATCAACAATCAATGCTTTGAACCAAGTCCCTGCCCTATATTTTTTCTTTCGATAATCTGTTACACTTGGATGTACGTAATATGGGCGATTTATCGCTATTTCCATTTCGATGTGACTTTCATTTGGAGACAAAAGGCATTCCTTGCTAGTTTTTGTACACCCTACTGAATATAGTAACTGCTTTTTAAAATGTTTTTATGCCTATGTTTTTATGTTTTTTTAGCCTGAATACCGAAACGGCACCAAAATGAGATAATAAATATTTACTTGAAGTACCACCTGAAATTTTTAGTTTGTTTCAATAATGTAACAACACACAATCTGCATGTTTTATGTCAGTTAATGGTCACATGATATGCAGGCGAACTCAATATTTAATCATTTTTAATGTTTTATTTTTTTTTATTTTAATCATTTTTCACTTTTTAACTTACAAATATAATTTAAAATTGCAGTATTTGTCAGAATAATTGCAATGCCTTCATGTTTTTTCACCTGCAGATTGGAACAGCAGAGGTTGGAGCAGCTAGAGAGGGAGAGACAGGAAAGAGAAAGACAAGAGCGCGAACGACAGGAAAGAGAACGGCAAACAGCTCCGGGTCAGTAGAAAGTGTTTCACCTCAACGGACCAGACTTTTGTGTATTTGCTAGATCATTGCTGTCTTTTCTGAGTACAGATAAGCTGTATACTTTATGATTGAATAAAATAAAATTGTTTAAGCATCCGATAAACAATACACAGAACAGATTTGTAATTGTTATTAATATAGTGAACAATTATCATTTATCTGTCATAATATTGTTATTTTCTGTTGAATGCACAATGGTGTTTTGTCATTGTTTTCATTGCTATAAAAATCAGGTTGGAGTAGAAAACAGTAGAAACAGTATAATGTTTTTATAAAACAATTATATATATTAATATTAAAATAAAATTAATATATATATCATTTTTAAAGAAGTGTTGCATTCTTCAGAAGTTATATTTAAGAACCAATAATATAAATAAATATTTGTCAAACCGATTATTTGTCTACCCATATTTAGGAGTGAACGAAACTAATTACAAGGTTTTTTTCTTTGTGTGTGAATGCGTAAATCATGTGCTATTGTTCTTCTGTAGTCGTTCCTCCACCACCACCTTTGGCCCCTGGAGGCCCTCCGGCTCCCCCTGGACCCCCACCTCCCCCTGGGCCCCCTCCGTCTGGACCTCCCCCACCACCTGGGCCTCCCCCCTTGGGAGGAGGAGGAGGAGCTCCACCTCCACCTGCTCCTCCTCTGCCCTCTTCTGGAGGAGGTGGAGGTGGAGAAGGAGGGCCAGGTGGCGGTGGTCTCGCTGCTGCTCTGGCAGCTGCCAAACTCCGTAAAGTGCCTAAGGTGAGACAATGAGTGACATGAGAATCACAAAAGAATTTCCAGAAGTTGAAATAATGTGCCACTTCCCTGTAACATTATTTACATTTATGGTGACATCACCCAGAAATGAAATTCTTTTCAGATGCCAAGGAAGTTATAATAACATTCTCTTGTGAATCATGCACAGTTGAAAGACCAGGAATGTGTATTAAATAGAAAATATGATAGAATCAATATTGCGTTAGAGGAACGAAAAAGGAATCATTGACAAATCTAGAACTTGTATACTAAAAGTTTACAAAAATTATGTAGCCAGTAGAAATGGGCTAGAAGGTGACAACCAATCGCATACAAAGCCAGATGTGAAATAAGAGCGTAAAGGCCTGTTCACATTATAAATGCTTGGTTGGCAACTATTGCGATTTCTATACATTTTAATAGTTGTTCTAAATCTATGAGAATAGGGAAGTCCACCACAACTAACAACAATATGGTTGGATTCACTTTGAGAATGTATCTTTTTCCAGATGATAAATGATAGAAACCAATCAGTCAGCCAATCAGAATCCACTCCACTTCAAAGAGCTGCAGCATTTAAATCAGCAAACGACATAACTGCTGGGCACTCTTATAATAAGTAGAAATGTATGGTTATGTCGGTGTGGCTGCTAAAATATTTATCGTTATATTATCGATTTTGAGTGAACGGGTCTTAATGTTCCTCCTGGTGGAATTTTACAAAGACAATTAAACAAATTGTGAAACTTATTAAAAGTAGCCAAATATGTAAAGCAAAAGAATACATGGTAAAACATCCATTCACACAATGAAATTATAAATAAATGTACATGTTATTCAGATTCTTCAGTAGTTTAAATGTCAAGACTGATCTCCCAGAACATTTTGTGCACATATTCATTCCTGACTGCG
Organism: Opsariichthys bidens; assembly: GCA_037194245.1. Classification (NCBI taxonomy): domain Eukaryota; kingdom Metazoa; phylum Chordata; class Actinopteri; order Cypriniformes; family Xenocyprididae; genus Opsariichthys; species Opsariichthys bidens. Next base: position 8,397,540 of record CM074278.1, read on the forward strand.
GTTATTGACTCAGTGCTTCCCCCTGCAGGATGATTCTGGTAGTGGTGCTGGTGGTGGAGGAGGTGGCGGCAGCAGTGCTGCAGTCCCTGTGGCGGCACCTCCTAAAGCTGACAGCAGTCGCAGCAGTGTGTCTATGCCCAGCGGGGGAGGAGGCCTGATGGGAGAGATGAGCGCAATTCTAGCACGACGGTCAGTAGAAAAATTATTAGGAAATGTGCAACTAATACGGTAAATACGGTCACAAACGTATCCCCCATTAACATTAGAACGTGTCTCAGTTTGAAGGAGTTTAAAGAAGTTTTCTAAATTATTTACAGCCTAATGATGATCTCAGTTACCACAATAATTTAAGTTTGTCCCTCAGATTAGGGTTGTGTGAATAAGTTTGCATTTAAGTTTGGATTTTTGTCACAATTGAGCAGCCCTATCTCAGATTCTAAAAAAGGCCAGGAACGGAGCTGTCACACGAAAAAATTCTCTCAAATGGAAAGACATCAACCTCTGCAGCTCTAGCATTAGAGAAAACAGTGGTCAATTTGGATCACATGTGCCTTTTGATAACCAAACACAGTGTCACTTTGATGTCAGAGTTGTACAATACTGAAACGCTGTTTTCGGATACTTTTAAAGGGTTCGTTCACCCAAAAATTCTGTCATTAATTACTCACCCTCATGTCGTTCCGCATCTGCAAGACCTTCGTTCATCTTCAGAGCACAATTTAGATCTTTTTGATGAAATCCAATGGTTGAGTGAGGCCTCTATTGCTAGCAAGAGAGAGAAACACTTTCAGATGCCCAGAGAGATACTAAAACATATTTAAAACAGTTCATGTTAATACTGTGGTTTAAGCTTAATATTATAAAGTGACAAAAATAGTTTTTGTGCACCAAAAAAAATCAAATGACGACTTTTCAACTATATCTAGTGATGGCCGATTTCAAAACACTGCTTCGAAGCTTTACGAATCATTTGTTCAGAATCAGTGGTTCGTTTCGTGCATCAAACTGCCACGTGAACTATTGAAACTGCGAATCATTTATGATGTAACGAAGCCTCATTTACTGAAATCACGTGACTTTGGTGCTGATTCAAAACAAAAGATTCATAAAGCTTTGAAGCAGTGTTTGAAATCGGCCATCATTAGATATTGTTAAAGTCGTTATTTATTTTATTTTTTTTGGCACACAAAAAGTATTCTTGTTGTTTGATAATATTAAGGTTGAATCATGGTATATGAATATTTTTTTATATTGTAGCTTTCTGGCCATTTGAAAGTGTTAATTATCTTACTGGCAATAGAGGCCTCACTGAGCCATCGGATTTCATCAAAAATATATATATATAGAACGATATGAGGTTAAGTAAATAATGACAGAATTTTCTCTTTTGGGTGAAATAACCCTTTAACTGTTTTTTAATTTTTATTTTTAATGTCTAAGTCTTGTATTTTTCTAATTCAGTTTTTTCCATGAATATAGCCACAGATGATGAAATGGCATTAAATCAAACCTATACTGATACTGAATCACTTTTAACAAAGCTTTTAGTGGCGCCATAAATGCAATTCAGTAATTTGTTCTAACTAGAGAACTAACTAAGAGTCTTTTGAAGGGGCTACATTGATTGATTGATTTGATTTCACACTATAGATTCTGTAGAGGTGTTGCGCCACCGCTGTGGCTTTGGTGGCAGAATGCATGTTCAAAAACCAAATTTTTATTTTTTTTTAAATTTAAAGCTGGAACCGATTCTCAGTTTCTGATTTAATTTCAAATGCACAAAGTGACCACACACTATAATACTAGACTCATGGATTTTTGTAATTTAGTCATGTCAGTTGTTTTTGGATATTTTTTGTCGTTCCCCGTTCAACCTGAATGATGTTCTTGCATGATTAGAAAATAACAGCCTCAGGTATTACTCAATGATAGCTGTTGATTGAAGGACGTTGGTAATAACTTTGAAATGTAAGGAGTGCTTGAGGCTTCAATAGCAGGAATGTGAAGCACTTACATGAATTCCTCATTAAACTAATTGCTTATTACAAAAAATATCTGTAATTTGAGCTATGAAGTGTGTGTGTAGATGCATGACTAGTTGGGTGAACTTCTTGTTCTGCATTAGTGACACAGTCCCTGTAGTTAGAGGTTCAGAGTTCAGCTTTGTAGAGTGCATTAGTGCCTGTCCACTTTTTCAGCAGCGCTGGTTCGGGAAGTTTTTTTTTTTTCCATTCAATTTTCCCAGAAGGATTTTAAAAAAAGCCTAACTAATCCAACCAGCTACGAGGTGAATCATAACATTACAGACTTTGATTTGAAGCAAAAAAGTATTTGAAAATCAGAAAATAAACAAAAGTATAAGACTGTATACTGGCACTTCAAGGGTTAGTTCACCAAAAATGAAAACTGTGTCATCATTTACTCACCTTTGTTATTATAAATGTTCCTAAATATAAGTGGTTTAATTGAAATCTTCTGAAGAGACACAATAGCTTTGTGACCGTTTTAATTTAGGCTTTTATTCACATTCATTGATCCACAGAAATCTCTCAGGTTTTGTTAGAAAATCTCTTCAATGATGAATAAAAGCCTTGGTTTTGGAATGACACGAGCATGAGTCAACTGTCCATTCATCCTTTAACCGAATTTATTACTGTAAATGTGTCTTTATTTTACAAACTTTCTACTGATGCCGTCTACTGCATACTTAAGTTGTAAATAACCCATTGAACTCTTGAACTGTATTGTAAATGACCTGTTTTTTTTTATTTAACTCTGTTTTTAATTTGTTGCTAACACAGGAGAAAAGCAACTGATAAAGGGGAGAAGCCGCTTCCCAAAGCAGAAGAGCCCAGTAATGTAAGTACACTGTCTTTTAAAGCTCATTATGAGTAAATGTGTCAGTTCCACAAACAAAGTATTTTGCTTGATTATTTTTTTTCTTCTCCAGTTAAGCGCAAACACACTGATTCTAAAGATTTCATTGGTTATGTCAGTCACAGTGCTGATTGCCGACACAATGCTACCCTAAACCATAACCTTAGTATAGCACTGGTAGCGTATCCTGATAAAGATCCATCTAAGATTTTTCTGAAAGTCTGACATTTTCGTAACAGGAAATTGTGTGTTGAGTTGACCAATGAGACTGGTTTTGAGGCAGGGTTTGTGCTTAACTGGTTTTTGGGGGAAAATCCTGCAAAACAACATTCATTTCCTGTAAATCGACTTTTTAAAGTGCATGCAAAGTCTTAAACGATTTATAGCGCTTATCCATAGACATGGAATGGATGGAATATAGCTCCTATTACTGTAAATGTAAGTAGTAAGATTGAGTTAGAGTTGAAACAGCAGCACTATTACTGAATGCTGAGGAAGCACTCTTTCATTCTACTCTCGGTCTGTTTCTATTGCTTTACATGTTGATCTTCAGGATGATTCTGACACTCAAGGCCCAGGCGGTAAGAATACAATGCTTTTGTGACTGATATTTGGGACATTTAGATGCTCATTGAGTTCGTTCTCATCTGTGATTTTTCATTAACAGACTTTAGAAGACCATGGGAGAAATCTGCCACCATGCCCAGGTAAACACTCATTTACAGACACATATTGAGCTGTATTGAATATTGAATTGAGAACTTTTGTCTTAATCATGTAACAGCACTGAATCTCCTTTAGTCTGGTGTTTGAAGAACTCCAGCTGTTGAGTGAATATGGACAGTGTGACTGTCCATAGGGCCCTGTAGTTTAAAGTGAAGTATATATACAGTACATGTCTCAAACAGGACTAACTCAGCACCCAGAAGTCTGGAATCACCCTCTTCCTCTAGCCCCCTTACCAGGTATTTTTTTACTACAGTATGGTCTCATGTGGTCTAACACTGTCAGCGCCTGGGTTTCCCCTGCTTTCACACACATACACACACACATTTACTTAAACGTGCAATGCAATGCAAAGTAGTAGGCCACTCAACTCCATGTAACCAAAGTTTGAGCGGTTTTGAACACAGAGCATTGCTTCATGCCCCCAAAAAAATGCACACACACACACAAACAAACACTGTTTAAATGATTTTCAAAGTCTCTTTCAAAAAAAAAAAACCTTTAATATTATGAAATATTATTATGGGTTAAGATAACTATTTTAAAATGCAATTTATTTCTTACTACTACAAAATTTTCATCAGCCATTACTGTAGACTTTAGTGTCAAATGATCCTTCAGAAATCATTCTGATATGGATTTGATTTCGATGGAGACCCTAAAAGGGACATGGTGATGTAAAAAATATGAGATGGGAGGAAATAAGGTATCATATTTATTATTATATAATACTAATTATATATATATATATATATATATATACATATATATATATATATATATATATATATATATATATATATATATATATATATATTATTATTTATATTTATGAATTTCAATGCTTTTGAGTTCCCTGAGAAACTTTGCGTTTGCTCACAAGTTACTCAAATGGTTTTCAAGCGAATGCAAAGTTTCTTGAGAGAGAGCGCAAAGGTGTTATCATTGGGGGTTTTTTCATTTACTTATTTTTTCTCATATTCTGTTTTTTTTTTTTTATCACCATGAAAAGTCCCTTTAGGGGCTTCATACATTTCTTACTATTTTCAATGTTAAAAACAGTTGTGCTGCTTAAATTTGCAGTGACAGTGATATTTATTTATTTTTTTCAAGGATTTTTTTGTATAGAAAGTAAAAAAAAAAAAAAACAGCATTTATTTGAAACAGAAATATTTTGTAACAATGTAAAAGTCACTACTGCCTCTTTTAATTTAAAAAATAAAATTTTAAATTTAACTCTCTGTTATATAAACGGGAAAATACCAGTATTGAATAGACCTCTATTAATTTTACTACTAGGTATACAAACACGCCCATGTACATTTCTACAAACACGCTCATTAATTAATTAAAAAAAAAAAAAACACCATTAGCCAGTGAACACACACACATGCACACACACTGTTGGTTGTTCAGGGAGACTGAACTTGACCCATCATGAGGCTGGAGTTGATCTGAGTTTCTGATCTTCTGAACATCTTTGCTTGGTTTGCCACCTTTAAACGCGTCGGCTTTGGAAAACTCTTTGGCTTTCTGTAGTTTCTGTAGATCTGTGAAACTGATACTGTCACAGTATTACATGCTTTATTTGATTTATATAATGATACTTTCATTTGTCTTCAGGCTGGGGTATATTGCTTTGATTCTCTTATTGTCCATAGGGGTCTCTGTGTTACTGACTTTATTACATCTGTTTCCAGCTGACCTGTGTAAGAACCCATATTAAAGGGTTAGTTCACCCAAAAATGAAGTTTCTGTCATTAATTACTCACCCTCATGTTGTTCCAAGTCCATAGGGCCTTCATTCATCTTCTGAACACAAATGAAGATATTGTTGATGAAATCCAAGGGGGTTTTCTATCTCCCATAGAAGGCAACAAAATTACCACATTCAAGGTCCAAAAAAGTGGTAAAGTCATCGTTAAAATAGTCACAAATAGTCAAATAAGGTTCAACCTTAATGTTATGAAGCGACGAGAATACTTTTTCTCCGCAAAAAACGAAAATAACGACTTTTTTTGAACTATTTCCTCTCTACCCTGTCATTCTCCTACGCAGTTTACGTTGAAGACGCATTGCAGAGCTTTAGTGTTCAACGTCAGAAGGCCGACTCTGTATTGGTCGGTGAACAGAGTGAGCCAGAGTCAGCCAATACTGAGCCAGCGTTCGGATGTAAACACATAAGCACTGCACTGCATCAATTGTGTAGGAGAATGTCGTTATTTTTGTTTTGGGGCACAAAGTATTCTGATCGGAACATTAGGGTTGAACCACTGTAGTCATGTTGACTATGTTACCCATTGTAATTTCGTTGCTGTTTATGGGAGATAAAAAAAAACAAAAAACTTGTATTTCATCAAAAATATCTTTATTTGTGTTCTGAAGATGAGGGTGAGTAATTAATGACAGAAATTTCATTTTTGGGCGAACTAACCCTTTAAAGCTGTCTTCACATCCGTGACTTAAATTCTAAAAACCACAGCATCACTTTTGCTGTTTAAATATTAACCTTCACAAATAGCATAAGATTAGAATTAACACCCAAAAATTATATGTTTAAAATATTAAGTTAAAGGTGCACAGGCTATCACTTGCTTTATTTCCAGCTAATATTGCCCATAACCAACATTGGAAGAGGAGTTGATAATTCACTTTTGACTTTTTCAAAGTACATACATAGATATAGAAATGAAGTGCAATAATTGTGAACAGCAGCTTTTTGGCATTGACAAAGCTCCAATTGAAGTCATGGAAGTGAATGAGACTTTGATATTGGGGTTTTCCTCTGAATAACTTCTAAAAGTCATTTTGGACTTCTTTTAAGCTGGTCTATTGCCATTTGGGATGGTGTACAGTCTGTTGCTTTCTCCTTTCCTTTTTTCCTTTTCCCTTCTCTTTTTATCCATTTCCATTTATTAATTATTTGTCTCTTCCTTTCTTTTCAGGATGAAACCTGTTAACCAATCATCAGAGCCTGAGAGTGGAGAAGGAGAGTCAGAGATGGAACGAATTAAACAGGTCAGAATCAAAGTCAATGAACGAATAGATCACCATACAGAAATGTCAAAAATACCAGTGTTTTATGGAAACTTGTTTCTGCCACAGATTAAAAAATAAAAGGTAACACTTAAGGTTCATTTAGTTAGCAGCATTAGTTAACATGAACTAATAATGAACTGCACTTCTACAGCATTAATTAATCTCTATTAATGTTAATTTCAGTATTTACGAATACATTATTAAAATAATGATTTGTATTTGTTAACATTAGTTAATACAATGTGAACTAACATGAACAAACTGCTGTATTTTTGTTAACTAACATTAACAGAGGTTAACAAATACTGTAACAAATGTATTGCTCATGGTTCGTTCATGTTAGTTAATACATTAAAAGTGTTACCAAATAAAAAAGGTAATTGCGGTAAATGTCACAAATAATCTCAAAATTATAAACTCACAAGTGTGAGGAAAAAAATTGATTGAGAAAATAATAGCAAATTTGTAACTCCCAATCCAAACTGACTTTTTTTATAAACTCGCAATTTTGACTTTTTGCACGCATTTGCAAGTTTACGTGCCCCAGTTGTGAGTTTATATATCAAAATTCTAAGAAAAAACTCACAATTCTGACTTTTCTTCATGCCAGGGAATAAAACGACACTCAGAATTCAGATTTTGGTCAATGTTTTCAAAAGTTAAAAGCATTTTTTTTTTTTTAATTCCTTCTATCTGTGGAACTCCGGTGTTGTGTTCAGACTTCTCAGGTACCTTCAGGACATTCTGATGATGACACCAATTGTTTGTGCTGATATGCAAAATCATTTAAAAGATTGTGCAATTTATGACATAATTCAAAATGCCGGACCAATGGTTCTTCTAATCCTGACAAAACGGGTATCCACATATTCGGCATGACACAAGGAATCCATACATGCAAAGATCAAGATTCTGATAAACTGTTTGAAAGTTATTGGCCAAAGACTTTTTTTTTAGATCTCATAACCTGTAGGTGGTGCTGTTACCAAATTTGATCATTGTTTTGTTTGCTGAAAGTTTGGACCAGATACAGAAATCTGAATCAATTTCAGGTTGAGCTAGTTAAGTTCGTGACATAACTTTTGAACAAAGATGAATAAAAAATATCTGTTTAGTCATTTCTGTGCGGCTCAGTCCAAAGATCACATTTATGTTGGACACATTTATAATATATACTGCAGTATTCCAGTTAAAAATAATTATCAATTTGAATTACAGGGTGACTTTTAACTAATAAGGTGAAGAACCTTTTTAAGCATCAGACAAATAAATGAAAGATTATTTGTTATTAACTGACATTAGCTATACAACTTCTAATGCAATTAGAAAATCATATACTGACAATATGCACCAATACCAGGGTCTCTGGAAAGAGGTTTGGTTAAGTGATTTAAGTTCCACGTGGTTGAGGGAGCGGTGACGCCTTCCACTGATTGTGCTGGGTAACAATGCAGGGTAAAAGTCAGAATGCTTTTGAAACTTCATTTGTAAGCCAAATGCTTTCTGGCTGTTTACTTGATTCAATAACTGGAAAACTTTATCAATTAACTATTTATTTAATTTAGAGATACTTGAAATACTTTTATGCAGTTTAATTGTGCAAAACAAAAAGAATATTTATTTTATTAAATATTGGCTGGTATTATTCACTGTTAAATGTTTTAAAGTCACCATGAAATCAAAATTGACAATTTTTTTTAAAGAGATACTGCAGCATTTATTATGATTTATCTTTGCTTGTCTTTTTTTTTTTTTTTTTAAATTCATTGTACTCCTAAAAATATAACTTCCCCTCCTTCTTGCAATGTCGTCTCATCTTTTCTCTGGTCCTGTTTACAACTGGTATTAAATGGTTAGTTCTCCCAAAAATGAAATTTCTGTCATTAATTACTCTCCTTCATTTTGTTCCAAACCCGTAAGACCTTCGTTCATCTTCGGAACACAAATTACGATATTTTGATATGAAATCCAAAAGGTTTTTTTTATACTTCATTGATGACCACAGTCAAGATCAGAAAAAGTAATAAAAACATTGTTAAAATAGTCAACGTGACTACAGTGGTTCAGCCTTAATATTATAAAGCAATGAGAATATTTTTGTGCAACAAAACCAAAATAATGACTTTATTCAACAAATTCGTCTCTCCCCTGTCACTCTGCTACTCTATTTATATTGCAGCGCTTTGTTTACGTCCGAACGCCGGTTCAGTGTTGCCCGGTTCTGGTCACGTGAGCAGCACGATGCATGCTTGTGGAGCCGGCCAATAACGAGCCACCGTTCAATAGCAAGCCACAGTGATTTAACGATACAATTAATTCCTGATGGTCAAAATCAAGTCCCCCCCCCCCCCCTTTTTTTTCTTGTTCAAGAAGCGGTTTCGCTCTGTTATGAGTAATTGCATGCTGACTTTAAATAAAGTTTGTTCGTTTTTGCTCTTATTGAAATTTGTATTGATTACTGAAAGTTTTGTATTGCGACAACACTATAACCTTGATGTTACCAAGAAGATATTATCATGTGAACATGAATTTGTCCATCTAATGAATTTGTCCATCTAATTCTTTAGGAACTGCTTGAGGAGGTGAGAAAAGAGCTTCAGAAGGTTAAGAATGAAATCATCGGAGGTGAGTACATCTTTCCCTTCCTGTCACTGCTGTGTTTAAAATAAAGATTATTTTTGTTATTCATTTATTCCCATGTGTTCTTTCACAGCCTTTATTCAGGAGTTACAGAAACGAGGATCTACATAGTCCCGCAGAATTGGATGGGAAGGGATCGCTCTGTCCTGAGAACCCAGGGATACACACACACACACACATACACACAATCACCCAGGGACTTAACCCTAAATCATTACCATTCAACCCAAGATGAGCTTTGTCGTACCTTTACCTGCCATCGTTTTCTTACACATTCATCCATTTCTTTTCTCTCCACATTTAGTTTTGCATATTTAATTTTCTACTTAATGTTTTACATACCGTCACCCTCGCACTTGATTCCTGTAATACACAGTGCATAAATGCTCACCGCAAAACTTGCCTAAAGTTATTGTATTCAGGGAATATAGCATATCAGTTATCCCAGTGACTGTAAAGGCCATATACAGACCCGCAGAGCCCGCAAGATATGATGCAGTGCCAAGGAGGCAAAAACGAGAAGGATCTTGGAGAAAAAGACCTGCAATACACATGCTATCCACCACACGTGGCCGGACCACCATGTCAGGTTCCACTTTCAGCTGGGAGATTTTCATGTCAGACCTGATTTTAGCGCCTCTTTTTTTTGGTATAGGGAAAACAAGAACATATTTAACATCAATTTGAGGCTCTGAGCTTCGTGTTTTGTGTGTGTGGTTGCATGTTCGCGTGTATGGATGTATGGCCGCACTTGCCTCTGTTTATGGGTGCCATCTTGAATGTGGTCACCTGACCACCATTATCCGTTGGTGCGAAACAACTGTTCTCATATCTTCAGCCCTCATTTGAAATGTTTTTAAACTTTTGTGTTAAGATATGAAATACTATGGCCATGATCATTTGTGTCTGTTGGCCATGCCAAACTGCCTTGGAAAATACATATAAATATAAATAAATATATAAGGTATTATATATATTTGTTTTGAGGGAAAATGATAGAAAACTTGAGATAATGTTTCTATTTTAATTGAAATAACTGGTGAATGGGGACTTATTGTGATTTATAATGTTTTCTTTTCAGAGATTATTTTCGATTTTCTGTTATCTTTTTTTTTTCTATAGAATATAGGCTTTTTACACTGAAATATATAAAGAAAATTGCATAGAGACACTGGATTAGATGCCTTTATAGTCAAATACAGATGCTTCTTCTACTGCAGTTGTGTCTGCCTCGTTTTTATTATCACCGTATATCCACATATCACAAAAAATCTTGCCACAAAATATTTATGGCTTATTCATTAGGACATTTTCTGTCAATTAAATGATGTGTGGTGCTTCAGATACTAAAATGGATATGATAATATAGGTTAACCTAGCGTGGACAAATAGTTTGAGAAACATTGAAGTGAAACCTGAAATTGGCTCTTAAATAGGTTTCAGTGCAATAATATATTGTATACTATATGACACAAGTAAAACTTGCGTGAAGGAACCATATTTGCAGCACATGTATTGTCATCACACTTACTGGACATAATAACAGCAATCTTGCTATGAAATCCAGGAAACAATTTCTTGGACTATATAAATGTTTATTTAGCCTTGGCTGAGAGAGCAACAGCAGAAGGATAATGAGCTGTTGTTTCCTGTTATGAATGGACCCAAGCAGACTTGTCAACAACTGCTATCTCACTCTGCGTTTAGAAGCCAGCCCTGATAAACACATTTGATTTTAGAATAGAGGATTAGAATAACCTCAACAACAGGCCAAACCGAACGCAATAACAATACACAAATGTTACAATTTTGCAGATAATATCTGTTTTTTTAGAAATATTTTTCTGTTTTCTTTGTCACGCATGTTTTCCAATTTCCACTGGCCCCGTCTTATGGAAAAAAAAGAAGGTCATTAAAAAACCATGACCATGTTGTGTTAATAAGATCATTCAGTATAAACATAACATTTTTTTTGGAGTGTGATATTGCTTTTATGCAACAAGATTTTAAACACAATTTTACCAGTTATCTACTTGGTGTATTATTGCTCCGCCAATGAAAGTAAACAAAGCCAAGGCAGATCTAATTAAAGTCACCATGAAACCACAATGGACATTTTTTTTTTTTGCAGTGTTTATAATTAATTTTTCCTTGCACATCAATTTTTTTTGATTGACATGCTCTTGTAATCTGTAATCAAAAAATGTTAACCTCCACTTCCACTCGACATCTGTTTCATGCTCAAATCGGTGCGCATGTTTTGCTACGGTTTCTGGGTTGAACAACATGTTTCCTGGAAACGGTGTGTAATGGGGTCTGAGATAGGTTTTGTTTGGTGGGTGTGTCAAAAATGTCAGCCCAATCAGCAGCAACATGTATGTAAACCACGCGGTATTAAAGAGACAGCTCGCACAATTGAAGATATTAGAAGACGTGTTTGTCGTAAGAGTTTTATAGTAAAAATATAGCATATCAACATGATGACAAGACGAGTTTATTTATATACCAAATTTCATACACAATCGTAATTAAGTGCTTTACATAAAATGAGAAAGAAAATACAAGGTATTAATAAAAGTAAGAACTAGAAATGAAATAATTTAAATTATAATTGATTACCAGGAGATAAAAAAGATAATTAAATGCCAGGAATGTTGGATCACAATAATTAGGAAGCACAGTTTCCACAAATCCTTCTCTCGATTGGGATGTTCTCTTTTATTCTGGACGGCAAGGGCAGTGACTGTAAAACTGAGCGTATTTTGGAGTATTAAACAGGATTGTACCGATTTCATCAGTAAATTCTTCAAAAAGAACACAAAGAATGGCCTTCTCAGCTGCCATAGTTGCGTCATCAGAACAGGGTGTTCAACGCAACACCGCTTCCGTTTAAAAATTGTTTTGCAATGTTTTGTCGGGGTTGAACGCAGCCCTGTTCTCTTCATGATGCATATCTTGTCAGAGGGTGGGACTAAATATCCTCCTAATGACTGCAAACTGGCATTCAGATCTGCCTCCATTCAGTTAGCAAAGCCCAACTTCCTAGTATGATCCAATCAATTCTTGAGGACGAAATCAAGTCCTGCCCTACAAAAGCTACTATACCTTTCTCTAAATAGTGATAGTGTTTTGTTCATGGAAGAATCATGTTTTTTTTAGAATGAGTAGGTTGAATGAACGATTCAACGATTCACTCATGGCTGTGTACGAAATCGCAGACAGTACACAGAGCCTGTTAAAGTCAGCATGAAATAGAAGTTGCGATCTTCCCTTTTGTGATACATATCTGTGCGGGGCTCTGAACAGCTTCTTGAATTGTATGGTGGGACTTGATTTTGTCATCGTTTGCTGTTGTGATCTCATGACAGGTTGTCCCGCGCTCACCCTAGTAAACATCATCAGAGAAAAGATGTCGCTGCAAGAGGAAGGGGAGGTTATTTTGATTAAAGATTACAAGGACATACAAATTGTATCAAACAATTATGATGTACACAGATAAATCATTTATAATAAATACTGTAAAAATATAAGAATTGTCCATTTTGATTTCACGGTGACTTGAAAGTATGCTCCATCATGTTGACATTATCATGTGACCTACCACACTCAAAAAAAAAAAAAAAACATTAAACATAAGTTTTATGTAATTTAATTACATAGCAATTTTCCATCCATTTGGATTACATGGTTTTAACATAAACAAACTAATAAACTTAATGTGATTCATATCTCTCAGTCATATGTAGATGAAATAGATAAGATTTATGTAATGGTTCACAGAAAAATGCCCTGGTGTAAAGTACTGTTGAAGCAGTGTCAGAGTTAATGAGATCATTAAGTGATGACTGAACATTAATGATGAACGCCTGCTGTTAACAAGCAGAATCACTGAAGGACAGAGGAAATCAAACTGATGAAATCAACTGAAGATAAAAGACATTTAATCTCTCACATACTCATCTATTACATAAATCTTACCTATTTCATTTACATATGACTGACAAATATGAATCACATTCAGTTTATTAGTTTGTTTATGTTAAAACTATGTCATCCAAATGGATGGAAAATTGCTATGTAATTAAATTACATAAAACTTTTTTGAGTGCAGTGTCAGCTTCACTGCCATTCACAATTCCTCTGCCTTGTCCTCAAGGATAGTAAATTGTCCATCAGACGCATTCTTAGAAAAAGTCATTTGAGTACTTTTCACCTACTAATTTATGAATACTATACTAGTATAAAGGGTAGGCATATTTGAATGCAATCACTGAACTACTGAACAAACTGTTGAGTGAATGAAATGACTCACTACTATAAAGAGTTAATTGTTGCCACCTGTATCTTGCAGAAAAAATGAAGACCGGAACTGTTGTCTATTCTATTCTATTCTATTCTATTCTACTGTGATGCAGCAAATACCAGTGACTATTTTTCCCACAGATTTCATCAGAATTTTTGTACGTACGCCTTACAAAAAACTACTGTGGTGGTACCATGAAACAATAATGGTATCTGATAATACAATTGTACCGAATTATTACCATATTCTATTACCATGGTAATTATTTGGTCCTCCAATGCGCTTCAAAAATAGCAACAACAATGGTAGCACCAGTGCGACTTTTGATGACTGTTCGTAAAATTACACGCAAATCATTATATTTAGGCAATATGAAACCATGCTTATATTGGCGTACAATATTATTCTCAAGGCTTTAACTTTGAAAAATGAATATTGCAGAGGAACTGTGACCCGTAACCAGCAGAGGACGCTTGCTGAGTAAATAAGTGTTACAGTATTGAAATAGTAATCGATAAAACAATCCGCACATTTATGATTTCACTATAAAAAGCATAACCTCGCTATCACCACATTAGTGACAGACAGCAACACAAAAAAAACGAACCTTTTCAAAAGTGCCTGTGACGTCGCACCGAGCTTGCGTTGAGGTCATTTCCTGTTTGTGCTCCCGTTGAGTCGTAGACGGAGGCCTATTCGTGATACTACCACCGCCGCAACATTGCTCACATACCTACAGGACGGGCACGACGAGATTTTAAAAGCCTTAAACGCGTCAGATAAGCGTTGTGGGATGAGTTTGGGCGACCGGGCTCGTGTTTTGGGCCACTGAGGGTCGGTTTGTGAGGATAATCGGACGGTTGGGTGTTGTTATTTTTGGGGCAGCTGAGTGGTCATTGGCAGAGCTCAATACACAGCAGCTCGCGAGAGGAATAAATACACACTTCACGTCTCCAAACACCCTCGTTTCACCCTACTTACATGGGCTTTTGAGGATTTTTTTTACATTTCAGTTGACCAACACAACGCAGGAGAATAAAAGTGGAGGTAAGGGACTGAAAACGTGCATCGATGATTGATGGCTAGCGTGATGTTTAGCCTAGCCCGAGTCTCTATATTTAAATTCCACTTAAATTTGATGTCGTGTTGCCCATTGTGATGCATTACCAGACTGAATCTCTTTACGAATATGTTTCTTTGCCTTACCGGATAGCTAAACAGAATCTCCCGTCATAACTCATATTTCTTCCTCGTTTCCCTTTACAAATCATTTTAATAAACAAAAGAACGCGTATATATTACTTTAAACCCATCTGGCGCGTGTGCTTCTCTCTCCTTTGCTTGTTGTAAACGCATCTTCGTGTCTTGACGCAAATCTCAGTCGACTAAATAAAACAAGAAAAAGAAAAAAGAACAGTTATATTAGTGGTAATGAGAGTTTTGTTATTGATCAGGCCATTTACACGTTACACAGATGCGAATCTATTGGACGAATTCACTGTACGTGCTGTATGGGCGATCAAACCGATGGCACTTTGGTTTTATTAATAGAGCTGCCATGCTGTTCCACGTGGAGCTCAATTCCGTTCTGTTTGCGTTTAAAATGTGAATTTTATTGAAGGTTAAAGTGTTCAGATGTTTGATAGAAATGAAGTAATGCTTCCATCAGCTTAGCGCGTGAGTGTAAATGAGGCCTGAAGGTTATTGGGTTTGAGAGGGGTCAGGTTCAGGACTTCTCAGTATGGAATTATTCCACTCGGCACAGAAAATGTGTAATCATTAGTTTGTTGAAATGGTCTTGTTTGTTTTTCTCTTGTGGACTTCAAAGTGCGTATGTGCGCGCGAGAGGGTTGTTGTTGAAAAGAGGAACAGACAGACCACTGACCAACTGATAGACTAACATTAGATGCACGGCACGTATATGCCAGCGATAGAGACAGTCGGTGTGTTTTTAATGCCAGTGCGTGTGTTAAGCAGTTGTGTAATGGACTAGCAGGGGCGTCACAAGGTGGGGATTTTATTTTGCAGGGATAATCCAGTGTTGTGCCCATGGTGATAGGACAGCATGCCAGATCTGTGCCAGAGGCACTGCTATGCCAGGAAACTCCTCTGGCACAGACTGATATTACACTCACATCTCACAACAATAATAAAAGAAGCAGAAAAACAGCTTCTTTTTTGTGTGTTGATTGCTAAGGCAGTAATCTCTGTTACTATTGTTTATATAGGGTTAGTGGTTTGAACAAACACCTTACACTAAAAGTTTACCCGTGGCATACATTTTGTCGTGCACCGTATGTGCTACGAAACAATAATGATACTTCAAATTATGTCTTGCTGAGCTGAGGAGAGGTGTTTTCTTGGTGATCCGCTATGAATAAAATGATCAGAAAATTACATAGACTTCCATTATAGGAGCCATTTCAATACGCTGAAAATTAAAGAGACTCAGAGATAGGGTTTTTGGACTTTGGACCACATTGCTAAAAAAAAAAAATTATTTTCTGGTGAACCTGGTAAACATTCTATTGCAAAAATGATTTTGCTAATCAGATTTCATTAAAATATTAGGTGTGTGTATATACATATATGTATTTATGTGTTTTTTATATATATATATATATATTATTTTTTTTAATAAAAATAATTATTGGCGCATATATATATATATATATGCGCGCCAATAATTATTTTTATAAAAATGTATATATATATATATATATATATATATATGCGCCAATAATTATTTTAATGTAATAGTTCAAACCATAATGAAACCTGTATGACTTGGGGTGCGTTCACACTTGTCATGTTTGGTTCGATTAAAACGAACCCTGGTGCGATTGCTCAGTTAGTGCGGTTCGTTTGAACATATGTGAACGCTGCCATCTGAACCCTGGTGCGCACCAAACAAGCGGACCTAGGCCGCTAAAAAGATGGGTCTCAGTCCACTTCCAAACAAACTCTATTGCGGTTCGATTTGATATTTGAACGCAACACGGACCAAACACATGTAAATGAACCAAAAACAGGACGTAATGTCACAAGATGCGACGCTATAAGTCAGCTGATTTGATGACGTGGAAAGATCGGTGTATCCAAAATGAGTAGAGGGCAAACATGGAGCAACGAGGAGGTAAAGTGCCTCATCAATATTTGGTCTCTTTGCAGTAGATCTCCGTTTTTGCATACAACGGAGGAAATCCTGGTGCAGTTTTGAATGTTTCGAACATTTTATTAGCTCTTCGTGAGATCTCAGCTGGTAAAAATAAAGCCATATGAACACGCATAAAATGATCACGTTTAATCCAACACACAGCATTGTTTTGAATGTTCGATAAGAAAGCTCCATCGCTATATAGTTATAAAAGCCAACCAATCAGGTTATGACCTATGATTCCCTATGCCTTTGGTTCGGTAACTTTAGGTTCGCTGTTAAAAATGCCAGTGTGAACGCTAAGCGGGCCAGGACTATATGTTTTGTTTTTGTTTTTTGCTCCGGACCAAACAAACCGAACTACAAGTGTGAACCCACCCTTACTTTCTTCTGTGGAACTAGGGCTGCCGTCGACTAAAGATTTTTCTAGTCCACAAGTAGTCATTTATTTATGTCATTAGTCAACTAATCGCACATTTATTTAATTAAATATATATTGAGGAGAATACTAAACCTAAGCCTTTTATACATATAAGCGTAATATCTATTCTGTTCTCAAGCGCACATAAATCTTACAGCAAAAGTAATGATTATGAAAAGGGCTGGGACAATAAATCGATGCATCACTCTATTCTGAGATTTTCAGAATTCATCACGAATTGAATCTGAGATTAGTTTTTAACAGCAGACTCAAATGCTCATGAAGAAGAGCGACTTATTTCTCGTTTCGCAATGTGTTGATTTATTGTCCCAGCCCTAATTATGAATGCGTCGGGGGGAAAAAATAGCATAGAGATATTGTATTTATTAATAGACTAGTGTTTTCTTAGTCAGGGTCAGCTACAAAGATGAAGTTGATAATTCTGACTCGCCATCTTTGCTGTATAGTGGACGTATTCTGGTTTTCTGAACAATGTTTTGACATTTGTTTTCTATACAATGGAAGTGAATAATGTTCTAATCAAATATGATTAAATGACGCTTTTGAATTCCCAGATTATTGTTATAAGCAGCCCAAACTCACAGCATATGCAGAAATGGAGTTTGTTAACCGAGCTGCTGAGATGCACAACACGCTTGTAAAACAGTGCAACACTTTGTATGAAAAACAATCACAAAGCACGTTAGGTCAGACGTTATTCCCAAATTGGAAACCCAAACACACAGCACGTGCTGAGATCAAGTTCGTGCAAAGCTTCTACGAACGGAGCTGCTCTGAGATGAAAAAAAAACTCATATTCGGGACCCATTTAATTAAAGCGTCACGCTTCACCCTCAACTCGACACAGGTAAATTGCAATCTAGGATTTTAAAAATCGAGTACCCAAATTCAATCAAGGAATTGAGACAGCTTGGGGTGTGCCATATCATACCGTCCACGATAATACCGGAATAATTTTTTGCATGATAAAAAAAGTGTCATATCGCAATATCAATGATATAGCGACGCAATGTTGTATGGCGCATTCATATTCCCATAAGCGCACAAGAACAACACCTGTCTGAGAGTAAGAGCAGCATGTCAGTGTGGAAGTCTTTTGGTTACAAGAGGTCAGACCTCCAACAATTAATCACGATAAAGGTGGAAAAACAACAAACTTGTTTCACCACTCGGCCTGTTTTCCTCATGACCATACTGGATAGGAGACCGACTGGTCAGTGTCACATCTTTCCGATTCTGAGCTGATCTGTTTTTACCAGCGGCACAGGCAATCAGCCGCACGTTCTCGCTCACTTGTCTCATTCGTGCTGGTTTAATAGTGCTTGTATTGCGCATAATTTTAGTCATTCCCGCGGGTTTCGGCCTCACACCAAAAGCATGCGCTCGACCACTGATCGATATTAGTGGAGCACACAAGCCGCTTTTCAGTCACTAAAATAAGTCGCTTACTGTGCTAAAACATCCAAATAATTACAAAATTATGTCAGAATATCTTGGCGAGTGTCCGGTTGAACACAGACTGTTTTGTAACAGTATATTGGGTCCGTGCATAAACTCTTATAGTGACAGTTGTCCATTATTCCTGCTGCTGTCTGTCATGTTAATCAAAGAACAAAAGACTAAGGAAATCACTTTCTGCTCTTGACTAAATACGTTTTATAACTTTAATGGTAAGCATTAATCTGTATTGAATTTTTACAATGAAGACCACAGAATTTAATCACTGGATGTGTTATTTTACATTTGATTACTTTAAATCTGTTGTATTTCTTACCTGAATAATTATGTGTTTAATTAGGTTTTTTTTTTCATCAATAACAGTAGTATTGGAAAAGGTTGGAAAACGTCCTTCATTTTGCACTAATAAATGCTGCTGCCTACCAGCTGCAATCACCAATTTAACGTTTTTCCTTATATTTTCCTCTATATAGTCATAAATATCGTAATTTCAAATTTCTTGAAATATCGTGATATAATTTTGAGGCTACATTGCTCACCCCTAGTATATTGCTCACTATTGTTCACTATTCCTTTAATTAAATCTTAAATTAACTTTATGCAAAATTTTAACAATATTCACATTATATTAATAATGAATATATTAAACACGCTAAAGAACTGATCAGTAGTTTTTAATCATTGCCAAATCAGTTTTTAAACTAAACGGCTTTAAAAGTATTACCAGCAATGCCTTGGCAACCACCCACAATAAATACCTTGTCCACTTTTGCATGTACAAGTGGCTATGACTTGCTTTTCTTTTCTTCATGTGGATGAACAATTCTGCTCCCAAATTGTCATTTAAGCATTGAAAAACCGAGTGCTGTGTGATGTTGATTCTGAAAACAGCAGGTGTCTTGTCTTGTTCGTTGTACAAAGTGGCGTGTTCACCTGTGGATCAGACTGGCTTCACTGCGGTCTAATTGGCATCTCCATGGTGATAGAATAGCGCTGTCGCATTTCCCGTCACAAATGGTTTAAAAACACTTTGTGGTAAATGAGGCTCTTCCTTGTCCTATGTTCATTATGTCTGTGTTATGCTTTACACACGTTTTCACAGCATTTGCATTATACATAATGTTATCAGGGTAAAAGCCGTGCAAATAGTAGGGAATACAGGTTTCATGGTTATTTTGCGCACTCGTCCAAAGCATCAATTAAAAACATTTGTAAATTCAAATTAAAGGGATAGTTCACCCAAAAATGAATATTATCCCATGATTTACTTACCCTCAAGCCATCCTAGGAGTATATGACTATCTTCTTTCAGACGAACACAATCGGAGATATATTTAAAAATATCCATAGTCCTCCAAGGTTTATACTGTTTGTGAATGGCTGCCCAAATTCTGAAGACAAAAAAAATGCATCCATTCATAAAAAAATTAACTCCAGGAAGTTAATAAAGGCCTTCTGAAGTTAATTGATGGATTTGTGCAAGACAAGTATACTTATTTAAAACATAATGCTAACGCCATACGCATTCGATGTGCATCTAAAAAGCGTTACCTTCCACGGCGTAGTACACAGTGCCGTGACTTTCTACACAATGACATGACGTAATGTCATGCCGGAAACTCTTTATTTTGTTTTATAAAATTTTAAATATGGATCTTCCACAGGAAGATAATTTTTGTAAGTGATGCCAGTTTTATCACATGTGAATGAATTTAGATAAATGGTTTTAGAGCAAATGTTGTGTACATATAATCAACATCAGCACAACGCAATACATTTAATTATATTATTCATGAAATGAATGTAATTTATATCATAAATTTTCATATTTTGATTTCATTATAAATGATTGATCCAAAGAATTGCACATCTTAAAAATTCTAACAGCATATCTTAAAGTATCTCATTTTTTGAACTGGATTGCTTAATCTTTTTAGGACTCGGTGACAGAGTTCAGATCAGATGTGAAGTGAATATTGCATTATTCACATTAGCAGTTTTATAATAAAAGTTGATTAGTGGTCAGCTCATAGCCTGCATATAATCATCTTAAAGTCAAAAAACGGATTATCCACCAGCATCCAGCAGGATCGGACCCTGATCCTCGATCAGCACTTTATCCCACATGTGAAGACACTTTTATGTGAATAATGACTCAGCATTTTAGATTCATTCATGCATTGTATAATACCACTGCAATTTTCCATAGAAAGTCTTGCACTCACCTTGTCATGATTGTTGCTCTTCTCCTGCCCCCAGCTAGAGTTCAATATTGGATGATGTACAGGACACTGTTTTATTCAGTAAGATGAACAAATGCAATTCAGCTATTCCTCTTCTGTTAAATGTGAAATCTTTCTGAGATCGAGTCTTATCTGTTAGAGTGCTGAATGCGGCATTTATGTAAAGTTTACATTACAAACATTTCTGAGCAGGTGGCATTCCTATAGCTATAGTCACGTGACCATTTGTGTAAAATCTTTTGAGTTTTGTGTTAGTGCAGTGTTTCTCACCTGGTGGGTTGCAAGATGGTTTTGAGTGGGTTGTGGAGTTTGTAGTCAAAGAAACAACAATAAATAAAACGTAATTCTAAATGTTTTTCTGATGCAAAACTTTGATTTTGAAAGATGTGTGTGAATGCTGTTGACTTCATTCAGATGCAGTTAAGCTTGTCTGAAGAAAAAACGCGTCCTGATTCAGTATCTGCGGTCGGATGAGATGTCGGGCTATACTGTATGTCGTTGTCGTTATTCTGAAGTTATTTTCGTAACTGTGAAATAAAGTCTCACCTCAGAGAAGACTTTATGCTGTGCTCGACCGTGTACTCTTTAGTTGCCTGTGAATGTGGAAGTGCACGCTGTATAAAAGAGCAAATGAAATTACGAGTATGCAACATTACGGTTTTGTTCTCAATTGGTAAATCAATCACAATGCTTATATTAAAGGTATTGTTCACCAAAAAATACTTCCCAAACGGTGTTGCAAACCTGCATGATTTTCTTTATTCTGTGGAATAAATACGCTCACAATGAAAGGCAATGTGGGTCTAATGTTGTTTTCATCATTTTTTACTTTCTTTTATTTGTTCATAAATAATATTTGCTATTAGCAAACTTCTGTGGACACACTGAAGCTCGATTTTAGTTTTTACATGGAATGCAAGAACAATGCAAATGAAGAAATTCTACATAAACATAAAATATAGATATAAAACAACATTTTCAAAAACTATTAAAGACAAGTATGTAATCTAAGAACAAACAATCAAACTACAAGAAATAGTACAAATAAACACAATATAATAAACACGTTAGATGCAAATTAATTCAACTAAATTTTCAGGCTTTTCAGGTAGATCTAACAGTTGTTGGATACAGATTAGGTAGATTATGTGCATAAATTGAAAAATGAAATGTAAAATAACACTTTGTGGTCTTAACTGTATAAATTCAATCTAGATTAATCTTTATTAAATTTACAAAAGTTCAGTCAAGAGCAGTCTTTTGTTTGATTAACTATAAAAACACAGACAGCAGCAGGAATATTAGTCTGCTGTCACTTTAAGACATAATGCATGGATATACTGATGTTACACATAATTTTTTGTGAAATTGTCCATTCAAGCACAAGACGTGAAAGAGCTCAATTCAGTATTCATGCCCTGGACTTTCTGTCAGAAGTGCGCAATATGTATTTCGCGTCGTCTTGCTAAAAAAACGAGCAAATGATAAACTTTCGTGACAATGAGCCCTGCATTTAGATCTAGCGCATCAGTTCTCTTAACTGGGCATGTGTGAACCGCTTTCTCTCGCGTTGAGTGTGCATGTGAGAGAAAGCGATAGAGGGCGCTCTCAGCCAAGCACTGTTGCGTAAAGCTCAGCAGGCAATAAACTTATATCTGCACTAAACTTATTTTTTGGCCTCTAACTCAATCACAGGTGACTGAAATCATGCAATGTACTAGCCATTGGCTAATAAAAAAATTTAGTCCGCTTGCGTGAAATTTAGTGATTTACTTGCATTCTAGAGAGTTGGTTATAAGCAATAGAAATGCAAAACGTCTTAGTCTGTGGTGCTTCCTTTGTTGTACTGTGTGGTTGACATTGGTTTATTTGTCTTGATCCCAGGTGAGTCTGGCTCTGTGGTACTGAACGTCTGCCTGACCCGAGACTTGACGCTCCCCCTCCCCCAACCTCCCTGCCACCCTGCCCTACGCCCCACGTACCCTTAACCCAGTATGAACGAGGTCAGCATTGTCAGAGAGGGCTGGCTCCACAAGAGAGGTGAGTATTTCAGAACAGTCTATATCATATTTTTGTAAATGGTAAACACTGATTTGTTGTCTGTCTCTGTCTTTTCCTTGTTTCCCTTTTAACGATTTTATCCTCCTGCCATCTACTTCCTTGTATCTCTTCCTCCTCCTGTCTGCAGGTGAATATATTAAGACTTGGAGGCCCCGGTATTTCATCCTAAAAAGCGATGGCTCTTTCATCGGCTACAAGGAGAAGCCCGAGACGTCAGACCACAATCAGCCACCTCTTAACAACTTTTCAGTCGCAGGTCTGCTACAGTCTGCTGTCTCTCTCCATGCACACTAGATTGTGTAGTATTCTAAAATGTGGCTCCCTTAGTTGGTTGGTTTATTACTTACCAGTTATCATTTACAGAAACAATTGGCAAGGAATGTATGATGTATGCACCAATATAGATAATTTGATGATATCAGCAGGTTTTTTAAAAATTTGTTTGGTTTTATTAATTGAAATATATCTGCAGATATTGCATGCATTGTTTCTGCTTATTTTAAGTTTAGTATCACTTGCTGTCATCTAGTTGGGACTTGTTTTTTTTTCATCAGGAATTGATTGGCTCATTGTTGTTTGCTATTGCTGTGGTCTTATGTGAGTGGCAGGTTGTCCCGCCATGGTGCCAGTAAACATGTCATCAAAGAAGAGATGTACCACTGCAAAGGGGGAGGGGAAGTTTAAGAAATTGAGGACATAAGAATTTAAAAAACTGCACAATTAAATAATTGAATAAATTCTGAAGTATTCCAAAAAAAAATAAGAATCCTCAATTTTGATTTCATGGTGACTTTAAAGGGATAGTGGTAAATTATGGCAAAATCTTTGTTAGTCTGACCAATAGCAAATGGAGCCAGTGTTCAGTAACACCTTTTTGAAAATGGACTTCAATTTTACAAAAGTAGCACAGAAATTACACAATTCATCTTTAACCAAAGTATATATGCGAATATTTGAAAAAGTATGAAACTGTAAACTACAGTTCTACCCAAAAATGAAATTACTTTCATTTTATTGTTGTTATTATTATTATTTTCAGTCAATGTTGGATAGTCTGATGGGTTTAAAACTGGAAATCAGAGTATTCAGTCAAAAAGAACCACCCAATCGAGACGGCAAGAGGCACAGTTGAAATCACAGTTCACTCTTAATACATGGTGTTTAGAAATTTGTGACCCATTCAAGAAATTTAAATCCAAAATACAAGTTTTTAAAACTGTAATATCCTTTGCAGAGTGTCAACTGATGAAGACTGAACGACCTCGGCCGAACACGTTTGTCATCCGCTGCTTGCAGTGGACCACTGTTATTGAGCGCACCTTCCATGTGGATAGCAATGCTGAAAGGTGAGATGAACTGGAGAGTCCTGCTGGAATCAGTGTCTTTGTTTTGGATCAACGAATGAGTGGAAGAGAGCGAAAACTTAAGATGGAGATGCAAAATGGTAGGGCTGCCCCCTAATAGTGGACTAACTGTTGAAAAAGTTTATCAGTCGCTTAGAAGCAGGTCTGTGTTAGACATATTGTTAACAGCTGGTCTGTGTGGTAGCTACAGTACATAGGGCAGGACATCCAAACGCGCACCTATCGTTAATCGACTTCAAACATGGCTTATTGTCTGAAAAAAAGTTAGTAGCAACTGTACATGGCTGCTCACTCTAACATTAACTTACAAAAATGTGGGCTATTCAAGTGTTTGTTCGGAGTGTGAAAGCTGAATATTAGCGCGCTTACTGCATGACAGCTAACATGGAGGTGCTGATGCGATCACTTGCACGTAAATATTTTTATTATGTTAAAATGAGCCATTTCTATCTACATATGCCACGGGTCCCCTTACCTGTTAAGTTGCCATTTTGCGGTGGAACGTTTTACAGTAGCCCTAAACGGACAAACTGCTCTACAAAGCACGTTTCGTCATTACGTTGTTCTTCTAAATCGTTTGTGTCTTTAGAAGCAGCTTGCGTCATTACTATGTTGAATACGAAGTAGTAGTAGTAGTTGTCGCCTGGTTTATTAGAAGCCGTGACCGTTCTTTGTTAGAAGAAGAAACCTCATTCCTTTACTGTTTACTCTCTGCTGTCTGAGATGACAATGATGTCACATCTGTCTTGCGATGGCCAGACGACCACTGTAGACTTCTCTGTGTGCTTCGCAAGTTAGCACCGTTGGTCACCGCTAGATGCTGGTAAAATTTACACTGCACTTTTAAAATTCTCTGTCATTTTTGGTCATACAGATAAGAGTAATCCTTCTTTTGAATCTGTAAAGAGTCTACTTTTATTTGTGTGCTCTCACATTAACAACAAAATGTTGTGCTTTTGTAAAATATTGAAAGCAAACTGGATGCGCCAAAAAAAAAGAACCGAAATTCCAGGAAAACTTGCCTCATAGACATGAAAAATATATCTATACAAAGTGAAATGTCTGCTTTTAAAACGAACCAATTCAAATGGAAATATATTCTAAGGTTATGTAATCCTTATGAAACATACATATAGGCGCATCAACTACTGCGGAGATGACGAGTCATCATCACCTGCATCACTGCAGTCAAAGATACAGAAGACACTAGTTTATAACTTAATAATTAAAATGTTAAAGCAGTCCCCTCACAATCTCCCCAGACACATTCATAATCGTTACTTCTGCTGGTGCGCTGTGGTAAGGCTATGTTGGCATTTAAGGCTCATTATTATGATTTTTATGGTTTATTAATAAACGTGCGATTAGTCGACTAATCGCATAAAATGAGCTACTGGTTGACCAGAAAAATCTTTAGTCCAGGGCAGCCCTACCAAATGGTATTTACTGGGAAAGCAGATTTAGTTGTATTAACCACATTTTTTGCAAATCGAAACCGGTTATTACTCACTGCCTGTTGCTTATAATGAACTGTAAAATAGGTGAAACATTTCAATGGAAATGGGAATTGTGTTTAGGTCATTTTGTGACTAAAAAGCTCAATTCTTCCAAAGGATGTTAATCACCTACATGAGATTAGCGTAGGGTTCCTCTTGTTATTTTGTGTGAGCCTAACCTCCTTTGCTACTTAGATTAAATAAATGACTAATGTCTAACATGATTTCATCTTAATGTTTATGCAGAGAGGAATGGATACGTGCCATCCAGGCTGTGGCCAATGGGCTCAAGTCTCGGGAAGAGGAGGAGCCAATGGACATCAACTTTGGCTCCCCTGGAGACAACAGTCTGGAGGGGATGGAGGCTGCAATCGCAAAATCCCGCACCAAAGTGGTGAGTTCCTTGCCTCAATGTGTAGCTACGTTCTGGTTGTTTGATGATGCACATGATTCACTTCTCTGTTAATAACCGCCTCATTTTACAGCTGTCCCAAGAAACCAGTTTCTTGTATAGCTGTGCACCTTTCTCTCTCTCTCTCTCATCTCATCTTGTATCAATATTTCTTGTCCAGTTATCATAGCCATGTAATATACAAGATTAAAAAAAAAAAAAAAAAAAACTCCAGTATTATGAGATCCTCCTGCACTCTGTTGGTTCCCTATCACCCTGTAATAGTTTATTTTGTGATAATGACAAGCATACAACGGGTGTCAGAAATGAAACGCCCCATTACTATATCTGAATTTCAGCTTTTGATTCTTCCTCAGCACTTGCATACAAAAGAACTACAGAGTTTGAGTTTTCAGGATTGTAGTCGGCTCATTCTTTTATTAGAACTAATTTATCATGCATTTTGATCTTTGAAACTTTTCAGACATTTAACATTTACAAACAGCTATATTACACACTGCATGAAAGGTAATATCTAAAAAAAACATGGGACACTTTTTTAGTTTTTTTTCATGTAGTTGCACTATTTTGATATGAAATGATTCAGATCTGCACCCCTGCAATTCTTACTGAGGTTTTATGACTGAGTAGAATTCATTCATGTACAATAAACTTTTCAACTGGATTTTTTTTTTCTTCCTCAGACAATGAGTGACTTTGACTATTTAAAGCTGCTGGGTAAAGGCACTTTTGGAAAGGTGATTCTAGTGAGGGAAAAGGCTACTGGCATGTACTACGCCATGAAGATCCTACGCAAAGAGGTCATCATTGCTAAGGTGGGCACCACACAAATCAAAGTTGCTCCTGAATGGTTTGTTTCATAATCATGACATGGCATGACATGTTTATTTATTTATTGTCTATTTCAGGACGAGGTCGCACACACAATCACAGAAAGCAGAGTGTTGCAGAACACACGGCACCCCTTCCTTACAGTATGTCCATCTCTGTTAGGGTTTTTTGGGTTATTGCACAATTATCTTGTTAGATTTGTTAATTCACATTTTTTCAATCTTTCTGACTGCAGACACTAAAATACGCCTTCCAGACACGAGATCGTCTGTGTTTCGTCATGGAGTACGCAAATGGAGGCGAGGTTTGTCACATCCTCTTGCTCCTTACAAAAACAAACTAGTAAAGCTTTCACTATTTTGTCTCTTTTAAAATTCTGTTTTGTCTCCGTTTTATGTGTTTCCAGCTGTTCTTCCACTTGTCTCGAGAGCGTGTGTTTACGGAGGATAGAGCTCGCTTCTATGGGGCTGAAATTGTTTCAGCATTGGAGTATCTGCACTCTAAAGATGTCGTCTACAGGGACCTAAAGGTTTTCTCCTTTTAATGTGCTGTGTAACTATTGTGAAAATAATTAATGAATTGTGTTTGAAAAGTATTTCGTGTAATTGTGTCATAGACCACAAAGACATGAAGTTCCTTTTTTACCACAAATGACAGATTTCCTAATTCAGTTTGAATTGCGTATCTCTGTACAGCTGGAGAATCTAATGCTGGATAAAGATGGTCACATTAAAATCACAGACTTTGGCCTGTGTAAAGAGGGCATTACTAATGAGGCCACCATGAAGACATTCTGTGGGACCCCAGAGTACCTTGCTCCTGAGGTACTGGCAACTCACTCCATTAACATGTTTTCTCAGCAGATTTATACATAATAGTTTGGTACCAGACTAGTGGGAAAAACTCTAAATCAGGCTCATTTCATAATTACTCTAATTTTCTGACCCATTATAATGAAATCTTTGTGTTTTAAAAGCACAATATGTAAGATTTCAGAATCCAAAGAAATCAGCTATTTTAATCTGTGTAGCAGCCTGTTGCATCACCTGCCAATGACATCATGGCCATGTTACCCTCAATTTCCAGTTTTATTTTTGTAGCACTCATGGAAACACCAAAGACCCTTTAATATATTATGTGTTTTATTAGACAGGTGAGTAACTGTTTGGATATTGTTAGAAAACTAATCATTATATAGCTCAACATGGTTAGTCTTATTGCTTGAATCTCTTGTTTTTTTTATTTACCTGTTTGCACCATGCCTCAGAGACTACACTATTTTGTCAGGTGGATAACATGGCATAATAAGAAAGACCTTTATTTTTAGTAACAGTAATACAGAATTTTCTCCACCATACAATGTGAATTAAAATTCATTACATGACATTTAGCAACACAAGTCATCCAGCTTTTATTAATATGATATTCTAATCTTACTGCAGTGTGCAACAAGTGTCTCAGCTAAGCTAACGCACAGAGTAACATAACATAACTTTCAACACAAATGTATTTTTAGTATTCTCAGCTGTGGAGGGAAAGACAACAACTTCCATGATTCCATGATCAACGATCAATTGTTGTCAATTGTTATTGTTTGAATTGGCGACCTCTAGCTGCAAAACTTACATCCTGTGCCTTTAACAAAGGAAATTATTTAGTTTTTTGGATGTTTTGAACTTCACATTGAAAGAAGAGCAGGTGCTAAAATGCAATCTTATTACAATATTACACAATACATGTCAAGAAGTACTAGATCAAGCTTTAAGAAAATATTTTGCTCGCAGGTATTTCTTCTAGTACCTAGTTGAATGGTTAAACTAAAAGTATGTTTGTGAGTAATGAAAGTATCATTTCATGTAAAAATTTAGTGTATTATACATTTAATCTTTTTAAATATTAAGAGATAGAAAGGAATCATTAAACATTGTTCATTTGAAGCAATGTAACGGAAAACTACAAAACCAAAGGTTGAAGCTATTGCTCTGTATTAATGTTGTTGTAGTAGAAAAAGCTTGAAGTTCATTTGAGAATTTTATTTCTCTTTTGGCTAACAGAAAAAGATGATTCGTAAACAAAGTATGTGTGTTCCCGGGGTGTTATTGACCACAGTTCATCAGTGCATGTTGTGCCAAAGAAGAAATAAAATGAATCTTCGTAAGCATTCATTATTGGTCTTAACCAAAATCTAAATTGCTAATTGGCTACCCACTCTAACTGCTCTCCAGTGCTGTAAAACTTACCCATTGTTAATGCAGGTCCTAACTCTTTGTCTGATCATAACCCTTCTTGTTTTAATTATATTTCTTTTGGCCTTGTCCATGTTTGATCATTTCTAAGCCATCTATTTTTCTAGTCTTTCTACTCATGTTCCCCTTGCTCACACTTTCTCCTCCACCATCATGAGCCCTCAATTGCTGATTGGAGTACAAACATTTCTAACAAACATCACAAAATTGTTTCTCAGAAATTTCTTTCTGCACCTTTAATGTAATAAAGTTATGGCAATAATTCCAAATAAGCGGTTTCTTTTGGGAAAAGTGGGTGGGGGGGGGGGGGGTACACTAGAAGGTGAACCCGGTATTTTTTTCTTTTCACATTTAGTGTTCTTGTCACTCAGAAATACTCCTAATAGTTTTTGAAAGCCGTTTCATGCTGCATTAAGCACTAGCTGCCTTAATATACTATCCTAATGTTAAAGAATTTTTTTGTTTCAGCTTCATGTTTTCTCTTTATTTCACTCTCTCTATATATGCTTCCTTTTTCATCTTCTCCTTCATTCTTTGCTGTAGGTATTAGAAGACAACGATTACGGCCGTGCAGTGGACTGGTGGGGTCTCGGAGTGGTCATGTATGAAATGATGTGTGGTCGGCTGCCATTCTATAACCAGGACCACGAGCGTCTGTTTGAGCTCATTTTAATGGAGGAGATTCGTTTTCCCAGAAACCTCTCGCCGGAGGCTAAGGCCCTGCTGGCCGGCCTGCTCAAGAAAGACCCCAAACAGAGGTAAGAGGACCATCTGTTTCTACTTTTGTTGTAAAGAGGGTCTTGCGTATGTTTTTAATGTGAATTTGGTGTTTTGAAGGCTTGGAGGAGGTCCTGATGATGCCAAAGAAGTGATGACACACAAGTTCTTCAATTCCATGAACTGGCAAGATGTCCTTCAAAAGAAG
Source organism: Opsariichthys bidens (assembly GCA_037194245.1). Lineage (NCBI taxonomy): Eukaryota > Metazoa > Chordata > Actinopteri > Cypriniformes > Xenocyprididae > Opsariichthys > Opsariichthys bidens. Next base: position 8,427,760 of record CM074278.1, read on the forward strand.
GTAAGAGTTTAAGACTGCGAGAGAACGGAGTCATCAGATGAAATAATCATTGTTAATCACAGCACACGGTTAATGTTTTTGACACATGCTCTCAAATTTGATTTTCATCATGTTCAAATGAGATCTGTAGGATCTGAAGAACTATAGCCTCAAACCAAACGTATTTATTTGTAGCTTATTAGACATTTAACATAAAATTAAGAACTAGAGATGTAACGGAATTATCAATTCCGTGGTATCACGATAGTCTCGATATTATCGTGGTCATGTGCCTGTATGAAACGACGGGTCTTCCGGGCAAAACGTTTTTTCTGCCCGGTTTCCGAAAACAGTTCTGGTAAGATGGTTGGGCGAAGTACGAGGAGCTTGTCCTTTAATGGAGACATCTTTATACAGAGTTGTTATCGTACCATGAGATTTTGATGTAGTTACATCCGTACATTGTACTGATCTTTGCATGTGGCTAATGAGGGACATGTGAAAACCAAGTGTTCTCTCTAGAGTTTTTTTCCTCAGACTAACCTCCCACCCTCCTGTTTACTGCAGCTCATCCCACCCTTCAAGCCCCAAGTGACCTCAGAGACAGATACACGCTACTTTGACGATGAGTTCACTGCACAGACCATTACTGTCACGCCACCTGACCAATGTGAGAGCAGTCATTACTCTTTGTGTGTCTGAGAAAACGATTAATGTCAGAGTCAGTCTGTGGTAAAATAACTCCAAATAATGATTGGAATATATATATTTTAAATTATTTTTAATTCATATATTATTAATCCTGCATATGTCACCAGAGAGTCTGTCATTCTTGGCGGAAGATCCAGTTATGACATGTTGATTAAAACTGACATATGAAAGAAATCAGAAAAATCTTTTTTTTTTTTCAATCAGATATTTATAACTGTATAATAGACTACTTGCCAAAAATGCATGTGAATAGCAGTTGTTACTGCTTATATTTTGTTGTACTCAAATAATATTGTCTCTAAGGGTGTAAGGGATCGTGATCCATACGGACCAGGCCCCACGGTTCGGCACACATGTTATTCGCAAATTAATTGCAAAGTTTAAAGATCATAGAGTGAAAGTTCTTGGATATTCCGAGGGCATTTTGACAGAATTTTGAAGCACCTTCAAGCAAAAAGAACCACGACCCGAAGGGAGACGTTTTTTAGAATTATACTAAGGCCTTTTATTTACTAAAAAAGTATAAACTATTAATAACTATTATCTTAGCATCTGCAACAGTTTTTACAGCCAAGTTTCATAGAGAAATTTGGGCTTTATTGGGTTAAACATTACAAGGTGTGCACGGATGAATTGTTCACAATAAGATCTATAACATTCATTCAGACAGAGATTAATAGTCGTGAGATAAAAATGAATGAAATGAGTCACTTAATGAACTTATTTGGTTTTCTATTTGTCTTTGTCTCCATTGCTCGCAGATGACAGTCTTGATGCGGAGGATCCAGATACACGCACACACTTCTCACAGTTCTCCTACTCAGCCAGTGTGCGGGACTGACCACATCCCCAAGCCCCCCCTCCCCACCCCTCCCCGCCACTCTCTCACCCTTACCAGCAAACCGGACGCCCCTCACATACACAAACGCAAACTCGTACAAGGACACGTGCACCAGCAACCCAAGCCTTCTGAGGTAGCGGGTTCTAGGCGGGAGTACGGCATCTGTGAATGATCCTGAACAGGTGGTACCCTCTGGTCAGTCCTGGTTTACGATTGGCTTTCCATCCAGCCAATTGTAGCCTGACACTACACACTGTAACACAATCCACCAATCACTGAATAAATCTCAACCAATCAGGTACCATCGAGAAACACAGCTCAGCACCAGCAGGTTTCAGGACACACGCTCACACTTAAAACACTGGACTACAGGACTAAAGCCTCTTGCAAACACAAATATTGAACACGCTCTAAATCATCTTGTGGGGACAAAAGAAGTCAAACAATTTGGACTTTTTTTCCCCACTGATTGTTACAGTTTTAAAGCCATATTTCTGCAATTGTACAAGTGCTCTTTCTGGAACTAGCTGTTACCAATAGTGTTTTTACAGCGGGAGGACCGATGATAGGGTAACACCGAAAGGAATAGTGCTGTTTCTCTGCCTGGGTAGCGTACCGAATGCTGTGCATGCGTGTGCGGACGGACGGATGCGTGTTCTCAAATCTTCTACTTAAAATGTGTGTCTTTTTGTTTCGATTTTTGTACATGGGCATAATGTTGAGTAGTAGGCCCGGGGTGGGATTGTTAGGGGTTTGGGAGGCTCACACACTATAGATGTGAAAATGTTTGTGCTTTAAAGGGAAGAGAGAGGAAGACAGGGAGGTTGTGGTTTCCTCCCCAACCAGGAACCTTGAAACCGGCTCTTTGGTGAGGCCTTTTTTTCCCAGTTTTCATCTGCTGCCCCCAGAGGCTTGATGTTCCATGGTCAGTGTATCATAGAAACTCTCCATCATGTTGTTTTCATTCTCTCAAACGTTTTGCAGGCATTGATGTTGAAGTTTAGAGACAAACGTACAGGCAATGACAACCAAAAAAGAAAAAGAAAAAAAAGAGGATTCAAATGTCCTGTTATTTAACTGCAATAGCTACAGCGTCAGTGTGACTGACTGCTTAAAGTAGCAAACAGTGGAATCGTGTTCCTGCGTGCCACGCCATTGTTGTCGCAGCCTTGACACTTTTTTTTCATTTCATTTTTTTTTTTTTTTTTATTAGTTTAGTAAGAAAAAAAATGGTTAGGATGTCTGAGAGGAAATGTTCAACTTCATCTCCAGATGTGTAACGTAGGTGTGCTTCTGTCAGAACACACCGCTTAGATGTGTGAGGTGTTGTTTTCTTCTTTTGCCTTTTTAAAGAATCTTCATGTAAGGAACATCAAACTGTTTTTTTTTTGTTTTTTTTTCATTATTTTATTTGGATCATTTTTTCGTTTTTTTGTTCCATTCAACCAGTCCCTGAAATGAAATTGTCTTGATAAAATATATATATAAAATATATATTACAATAGTAAAGGCTTTTTTTTTTGTTTATTCGTTCGTTTGTTTCATTTTTCCATTTGTGTGAGTGTGTGTGCTTCATTTGTGAATGTGGGGGTGTGTAATAAGGTAGTCACAGTATATATTTGCAACGGGAAATGAAAAAACCTCCTTAAGATATCACGATCTTTCTTGTTTAAACTTGATATGTATTATCATCCCTCCTACACAGACTTACTCAAACAGGAAGATCCTCACTGTTTTCGAAAGAAGTGCTGAAGTGCTTCTACGGGTCTTAAACGCATCAAGCCCAAAATGTGCTGTCTAGGTTTTGAAACAGCCCTTGTTGCCTTGACTAAGAGAGACCGCTAGATGGTGCCATTTGCCTGTGTCATTTAATAAATACATCGCTCCGGACATGAATAACATTTGTGCGCACTCGTTCACACCATTAATGATGCTCATATAGTTTTTAAAAGAAACTTTTGGGTGGAGACATGAGGGGCAAAGATCTGAATTGGTCTGCTGTAGTGGTTTCACCCATCTTTCTTGTCTGTATATACCTACTTGTAGGACAAATCAGCTTTTGAAGTGAAATTATTTTGCAAATTTAACCATCGACTGTTCTGTTATGAATGTGATGAACAATCACGAATGTCATCATTGATGCTCAGTGTGCTTTTTTTTTTTTTTTTTTTTTTTTTAGTGCTGGGGATGCAAACGTTGGGGAAACTTGAAATATTACAGCAAACTTTTTTTTTTCTTTTTTTTTTTTTTGCTACAGAGTGCTATGGGTTATGCTTTGCTATTAGGACATTCATGCAAGTAAATTCTTTTACCAAAAACTGTATGTCTGCCTCTTTTACTAACCCAACAGTATGTGATATTAACCTACTGGACAGCAAATGTTTTTGAGACGGTGTTCCTCTGCCAGGGCTGTACATGGAGAGCTCAATGGAGAACACATTCAAATACCACAAATTATGTCTTATTGAGTACTTTAAATGCTTTTTTTTTTTTTGTAATGGCAGATAAAAGATATAGAGGGATAATGATTTAACCATAAGTAACAAATGTGTCTGTTTCAGAAGTGCTCTGGATTTTAATTTACACCCAATGACACTGCAAAAATCTTTCATAGTCAATCATTTAAAAATACAGGGACACAGTTTTTGCTTTTCTCCAAACAGCATCCAGGACTGGAATGATCCATTTATAAATCAGTGATATTTTGAAGTGGGTGTTCCTATAGATCAATGCCTCTCAACCAGGGCACAGGTGTTCACTAGGGGGCGTTAAAATGGTGTAAGAGTATTTTTTTTTAAAAAGACCAGAACGAAAATGAGAGTAAAACTAAAATATCAAAATCTAATTTGGTATCTTTGTTATTTTAGTTCGTTGCCATCACCAAATAACTGTCTTTTATTTAAGAATTAACTTTCAATGCTCATGGCAAACCTGTCATATTAAATGTATGGTTTCTTGATCTAATGTAATACCAAAATAATTAGTCCAAAGTTATTATCAATTACAGCATCTGGTAAAATTGGTCATAGGAATCTTGAAGAACACTCAATTCTTGAAACTTATAGAATCACAATTTCAATTGTTTTAATCTATTCAGTTATGTCTTAAGTAACCTATATGGGTCTTTGAATATTGTGCTGGACAATGAAGAGCCTTGGAATCACAGTCGATTTGAATGATTTCCTTGCTTGTGTCCGCGGTGCTCGGTGCCACACAACAAATACTAACCTCTAACCCACCCAAACTCTAACCTTAAATTGATCATTTACTCAGTTATGTCGTTCCAAACCGATATGACTTACTTTCTTCAGTGAAACATAAAAGAAGTTGATCTCTGGATTTTCCCACCCATATTGTCAATGGTCTCCAAAACCGTATGGTTACCAACATTCTTCAAAATATATTCTTCTGCAGAACATACAGGTTTGGAATGACATGCTCAACTGCCTACTATTTGCCATTATCTGATTCACTGATCAAAACTTTGTACTTGCGAATGTCATTTCACTGGAAAACATGGAGGAAGAATCAAAATAAGTTAATTACTTCATGAGTTATTAAATAACATCTAAAACTGGGTATTTATATGCTGTAATTATATGCAGTCATCAAAAATGCTTCTAGTAGTAAAAGGCTACATCCCAAACTAGTTAGTGTGCACCATGCCTCGATCCCAAAAGCTTACACGGGACCTAAAACGCATATAAAGCTGGAAAAGGTACAAAAGCATTGCTAATAACCTGAGTGCTCGTGAATTCATGCATGGTAATACCCTTTCTTCAAATGTGGAAAATTAGGATGTCTCCTTAGGAGAGGAGATCCTGCAAAGAACACAAACACAACAAATGAGAAACAATCAAAAGACCTCCAGAAAACTCTAACAAACTCCTGAAGTCTTTGTTCATGTGTCCATATCAGAACAGGAATGGTTTTCATGAAAGAATGACATTAAAGTAGTCGCTGCTGCCATATAATATTAAGGATTGTCTCCTGTTTGCACAAGACCAGTTGGATGTGCTTCTGGAAAGATGATGTGGGCTGTGTTTCCCAAAAACATTGTAAGCCTACACTGTTAAAAAATTACTGTATATTTTACAGTATAATACTGGCAGCAGGGTTGCCAGCCAGTTACTGTAGTGTTACTGTAATTTAATTCACAGAATTTCCCTGTATTCTCTGATTACAGTAAATAACTGTATTTTATTAAATTACGAAGGGTCAATTTACAGCAATATTCTGTAAATTTGAGTCAAACTAACACGTGACCCCAGAATGCACTGCAGTTTACAGCAATATGCTGTATTATTAAAAAAAACAGCCAGCGGCTGTAAAATAATGCTGTAATTTTTACACTAATTCATTACAGTGTAAGTTGATCGTAGAACCATTGGCACCAATGGAGCTACGATCAATTTAGGTTTTTCGATGATTTTGGGAAACAGCAAAAGTTTTTGGCAAAATTGGACAGTTCTTTATTTAGAGGAAAAGGCCATTGCACACCAACAAGACTTGATCCCAACTCAACATCTGGTCATTGTAGTCCTTGAAGAAACAATGAATTCAAAAGTGTATCAAGACATTTTACAGGAGAACGGCATATCATGTTTTCAAACTTTATAGAGGTTGGGTGATGCAACAAGACAAAGGCCTGAAACACTAAAGCAAATCAACTAAAGAATGGTTAAAAAAGTAGAAAATGTGTATTTTTTTTGTGTCCTGACCTTAAGCCAATTGAGATGTTGGCATCACCTAAAGAGGACTGTGCTATCAAGATGACCCAGAAACACGTGTAAACTGAAACAATTTATAGGGAGGGATTCAAAATTGCTCCAAATTCTGTGACACGAAGCATTTGTTGGAGGTTGTGCTGCTAAAGGAGGATCTACAAGTTACTAAATTCAAGAGTTCGCTTATTCAAGGAATATACTCAGGGGCCGTTAACTACTAAAAACTAAAAACTTTTTATGCATTTTGCCTGTTCATTTACACAACAACGGTGTTTTGGGGACCTGAAAATGCAAATGTTTGAAAACAGGTTTCAAAGTGCATGTATTTTGAAAACTATACCGTTATTGTCTCCATGTAAACTACAAAAACGTGAATTTGTGATGATATCAAGCACATTCGTATTATATGTTGCTGTCCACTAGGTTATGTGTATAGGCATGTAGTTTTTCTTTACAAAATGACATCGCCAACTACTGGCCTGACATGAATAATACAGCGTTTTGTCATTTTTGTGGATCCGTGTGAATGGGATTGTTTTGACAACTGTGTCTGTACGCGAAAAACGCAAAGGAAAAACCTTTCTGTTTTTAGTACATCGTTGTCGTTCAAACATGCCCTCAATGTATTCAATAACAATGTGAAAAACACAATTGTTTGTGCTTTATTACTTCAGTCAGATTATGTTTGTCTACAAATGCAAGTTAAATTATTCAGATCATTTTATGAACAATTCAAATTCTAAAAAGGGATTATAAACTTGTTAGAGAAATGAATTTGAAATATATTAATATAGAATAGCGTATTCTTAACACGAATGTCCCAGGCACATTCTGTAAATATGGCACACTTTTAAATATAAACATGATTAAATCCATATTTTTGAAGTGATAACTATTAGATATTTTAGATGAACTAACAGTTGTATTTGATGATAATGAACGTTTAAATTATTTATTCTTTTATTTCTTATGTAAACACGTGAATTATATTGTTTTAATTATTTAAGTAATCTTGGAGAAATCTTATGCTGACATTGTGTTTGTTTGGGGAAAAACAGTCATAGCAACTCTTGCCATATATTTGCATGCTTAAAGAGCAAGCTAGTGAAACAGGGCGGGGCTTAGTGAAGGATCAATTAGTAAGCTTTATTAGTGCCACTGGTGTTAATTAGCTGATGCTACATGTCAGTGTTCAGCTGCAGAGTCAGTGCGTGCAGGTAGCTACAGTGTCCAGGCGAATCATGGCTCTAACTGGGTTTTGTGATTCCAGGCAACTGTTGGACCTTCATATGGTGAGAATGCATATACAATATCTCCTCTAATTTGTAGACCTCCTGTGTAAAGTGAGTATTGGCAAAAATGTGACAAGTAAAAGCATTTTAACCTATCGGCAGGAAACGTTGTATCAGTTCACCAGAATCTACATGGGCCTACTCAAGTTAACAAAAAAATCAGATTCCATGCGGTCATGATATCAATTTGAAGGCCAACCTCGAAGACAAATTCCCATGGTTTTCCTCTAGAAGTTGTTTTTAGAACAGCAATGTTTAATTTGTGTAGGTGGCTAACATTCCTTAAAGAAATCATTTGTTCTACAGCTATACCTCAAATATGAACATTGAAACCGTTCTATCCTTTGAAAAATGCACGTAGCTCATGTTGACCAAGGGTTTCAATGGTTTTGGAATTTACATAACCATTTGTTGTAGAATAAAACCAAGAATAAGTCATTGTGTGGGATAGTGTTATCCACAGACACTACGTTACTCGTAAGTGGATTGACAGGCAATCTAACCAATCATAACCCTGAATCCACCATTTTAAATGACGCTTGATAAATCTTAACTTCAAAAATTCTTTACTTGCGTCTTTCTGCGGTTGAAACATTCATGTTTGTTTGATGCTATAAATGAAATAGTATGAAGAGATGATCGCTTCACGAGCCGCTTGAAGGAGCTGCAGCGATCTGTCCCGACACATTAAAGAGACACTATATGGTATTTATTGTTTAAACTACTAAAGTAACCTGCTCTGTCTTGCCCGTCGACACATTTTCAGTGTCCTCTTTGCTCTGCCATGTATTTTTCTCTTCGTGAGAACATGATGTGTGACATGAGCGCATGGCTTGTCGGACATGGCAACAGTAACTAAAGGGGGCGGGTCTTTGCGAAGGGTCATGCTCATTTTCTTCCCGGGTTTAGGACTAAACTAAACGTCTCTTTGCATTCATACAGACTTTGTACATTTTGATTTAAATGACTGCCACTCTATAAGGTGTTAATTTACTAATCTGTTGTGAATAAATGAAATCATTTTGTACTTCAAAAGACTGAGGACAGACAAGCACCTCTGCGGACGAGGACAAACTCCTGTGTTCTGAGGGAGCGCAGGGTGTTTGCTGAAAGGGAAGAGGTTGGGTCTGGGCAGCACTACAAGCCTTCACAGGAGAGTCGATGGGTAACTGCACCTTTTATGTCTCAGGTCTTCAGCCCTGCTCCTGGAAACCAACTGTCCTGCAGAGTTCAGCGCCAACCTTAATCAAACACACCGGGAGCAGCCAATTAAGCTCTTCAGGATCTCTTTAAAATGCACAGGCTGTTTGGAAAATCTTTGCAGGACAGTGGGTGCCCGGGAACATGGTTCTGCCATTCTGGTGTCACAGTATTTTTTTTTTCTCTCAAGGTTCAAAGGCTTCCCATATCTGCAGAGGATGGGATCATAATGGACTATGCTCCACAAGACGAATCAATAACTTCAGGTGATTCAGAGCTTGTTTGACGGTGCTTTAGTAGTCCAAGTCCATGATTTGGTACTTTTTTTTTTCTCAATTTGGTGCGTTTGAGGCCAAGTCGAACCCAAGTTACTGCTGCAGAGCATAATGCAGCAAAAAAGTATAAATATCCATGCACTGATGTTAATCCAACAACTACAATGTTCAGGCCAGAGCCACCACTTAAATGTAGCTATTCATGCAAATACAGTGACTCAATGTTAACTTCCATTTAAAAAAAAAAAAAAAAAAAAAAAAAATTTAAATGCCTGCTAGGTTTCTACCTTCGTAAAGCTTGCTACCACATTACGAGGCTGTGGCTAGGTTCTAGGTGGTTGCTATAATAATCTGACCCTAAATATAACACTGGTCCATCCACTTTAGTTCTGAGATATTTTAACTCCATCTTATTGTTCTCCAAGCCACTTGATTCACAAATGGAGTGGGGTTGTCCTAAAGTTTAATTCAATCGGTGTAAATGGGTATTTGAAAATGTCTGCCAGGACATTTATACGTTTAATTTCCCAGATGTTTTCTTAAATCATAAAACGACACAACGCACCACGTAATTTGAAATGTTGGTAAGGTAAAAATATCAAAACGGAAAATTCCCTCATTAACAATATACTGAAAAGTCAGTAAAAATCGAGCACAGATTACTTGTGTTTTTGTGATTCAATACCTGACTATATACACTGATCAGGAATAACGTCATGACCACCTTCCTAATGTGTTGGTCCACCTTTTGCTGCCAAAACAGCCCTGACCTGTCGAGGCATGGACTCCACTAGACCCCTGAAGGTGTGCTGTGGTATCTGGCACAGAGATGTTAGCAGCAGATCCTTTAAGTCCTGTAAGTTGTGAGGTGGGGACTCCTTGGATCGGACTTGTTTGTTCAGCACATCCCACAGGTGCTCGACTGGATTGAGATCTGGGGTATTTGGAGGCCAAGTCAACACCTCAAACTAATCGTTGTGCTTCTCAAACCATTCCTGAAGCATTTTTGCTTTGTGTTAAGGGCGCATTATCCTGCTGAAAGAAGCCAAAGCCGCCAGGGAAGACTGTTTCCATGAAAGGGTGTACATGATCTGCAACAATGCTTCGGTAGGTGGTATGTGTCACAGTAACATCCACATGGATGGCAGGACCCAAGGTTTCCCAGCAGAATATTGCCCAAAGCTTCACACTGCCTCCACCGGCTTACCTTCTCATAGTGCATCCTGGTGCCATGTGTTCCCCAGGTACGTGATGCACACACCCGGCCATCCACATGATGTGTAAGAAAACGTGGCTCATCAGACCAAGCCACCACCTTCCATTGCTCCGTGGTCCAGTTCTTCTGGTCACATGCCCACTTTCGGTGGTGGACAGGGGTTAGCATGGGCACCATGACTGATCTGCAGCTATTCAGACCTGTACCCAACTCTTTGAGGAACAGTAGCTTCTCTTTTGGATCGAATCGCATGGGCCATCCTTTGCTCCAAGTCCATCAATGAACCTTGGCTGCCCTTGACCCTGTCGCTTCTTCACCACTGTTCCTTGGACCACTTTTGATAGATACTGACCACTGCAGACCAGGAACGCCCCACAAGAGCTGGAGTTTGAGATGCTCTGACCCAATCATCCAGCCATCACCTTTTGGCCCTTGTCAAACTTGCTCAAATCCTCACCCTTGCCCCCCCCCCCCCCCCAACACCTCAACTTTGAGGACAATGTTGTGCTGTGATGAAGAGATAATCTGTGTTCGTCACATGTCAGTGGTCACAGTGTTATACCTGATCAGTGTATAATAATTATGAATGAACATGAATAATGGTAATGGAGGTCCTTTGTTTTGAGAAGATGACTAATGAACAATGTTTGCCATCAAAAACCTGTTGTATAAAACTTAACATGTTTTTGTGCTGATGCAAAAGTTTTATATCCTTAATTTTACGTATTTATCAATCATGTGCAACAATACTAGATGTCCATGAAGAGGAGGCTTTGCGGAAGTATCTGAACAGGTTGCCAGGTCCACCTAGTCTACGGGAAGTGATGCCCAGACTTCTGCGCAGAGAGGTGGAAGTAGCCATCAGCAAGCTAGGACTCATCTATGACCAGACCTATGCATGGGACATCTTTACAGACATGATGGTGAGAATGCAATACAAAGTACTTTTGATTTCTCCTCACTGTGGTCATGTACTTGACTTCGCTTTTACAGAGAAGTCAGCTACTTTGCGCTCTCCCAAATGCTGACCTGCCCAAGCCTTTAACTGACACTACCAGAGCCATTTTGGTCGACTGGCTAACTCAAGTCCATGTAAGTGCAATGGATGAGAATTTGAGTGACTGGTTTACTATATAATACACTACTGGTCAAAAGTTTGGACAAATTATGTAGGTTTATATACGTTCTAAATTTTATCCTAGTTTTTTTTTTTTTGTGTTTTTCTCTTGTTCACCAAGGCTGCATTTTAATCAAATACAATAAAAACAATATACAATTTCAAAGTGCTGTATTCTATTATAATATATGTATGTATGTATATGTGTACATATATATAAATAAATGTACAACGGCAAAGCTGAATTTTCAGAAATCATTGTAATATGCTGATTTGGTGCTCTATTAATGGTTCTTATCATTGTTGAGAAGCTGTCAAGTTTTTGCTGCTTAATATTTTTGTGGAAATGTTTTTTTCTTCCAGAATTCTATGAATGGCTAAAAAGAACCCAATTTATGGAAGTTTTTTTTTTTTTTTTAACGTTGAAAGTGCCTTTAATGTCGCTTTTGATCAATTTAATGTGTCCTTGCTCTCTAAAAATAGATTTCTTTAAAAAAAAAAAAAAAAAAACTACTTTGTCCTGAACTTTTCAATAGTAGTGTATCATGGTTTCCACAAATATTAAGTAATAATAATAATAATTTATGTCTTGATTGCCAAATCGTCATATTAGAATGATTTCTGAAGGATCATTTGACACTGACTGGAGATTGCTTTGAAAGCTTTTCCATCACAGGTAAAAAAAAAAAAAAAGTTTTTAGACATTTAAGTTATTTTTAACGTTTAAAGGTTAAATTTAAGTTATTAAATATTTAAGTAAATTTAAATATTATTATTACTATAGTATAAGCTCAAACTTTCAAAAACATTAATTCCAAACTTTTGACCTTGAAGTGTACATTTAATTTTTTTTTTTAATAGGTCAAAATGTTATACATGATGGACACTTGTTTTCGCCTCAGGAAGTGTTTCAGTTCTCAGAGGAAACATTGTATCTGGCGATACACCTGTTGAATCGAGCTCTACGGCTCACAAAAGTATCCATTTCTGGCCTGCAGTTGCTGGGTATTGTTTGCCTCTTTCTGGCTGCCAAGAAAGAGGAATGTCTATTACCAGAGGTACTTCACATTTCCATTAAACTTCTTTATTAACACTGATCTCAATACTAAGGGGTCAATGTTTGTCAGGTGTCAGAGCTCTGCTATCTGATGGAGAACGCCTACAGTAAGAAACAACTGCTACGGATGGAGAGGAGAGTTTTAACTGGACTGAAGTTTGATCTCTATTACTGTCCCCCGCTTCACTTTCTTCTGATCTCTGCTTCCATTGCGCGCTGCAGCGACAAGGTCAGTGAAGTCTTAAACTGTGAGTGTAGAAAAACCCCCATTATCTTGTCCATTTCACATTTTTCCAGTTTCAGTGTTTGACTGTCTGACTATTGTAGATTTACCCTTCTCTATTCCATTTAGTGTTTCAACAACCTGATAACTGAGCTTGTTTTCCCATTTTTGCTCTAATAAACTGCTTTAAGTGTAACTTATTCCCAAATCGTAAGAGCCGAGTAGCTGTCGTTTTGTGACTAAACCTTTCTTAGAAAAAGCAGTGGTTGTGGTTAAGTAACTGCTGTCATATGGTAAGTTGTCTACACTTTCAGTGTGGTCTTGCAATAAAATGTTCCTAAAATGGTTTGTTCAGGTGGTCTGGATGGCACGATACCTGTTGGAGCTCTCGCTCCTGGAGGGGCAGTGTGTGGTGTATCTGCCTGTCCAGCTGGCAGGTGCTGCCCTTCGTCTGGCCAGAGTCATCCTCCAGGAAGCTCCCACTCCAGATGGAGAAACTGCCTGGTGCATTGCCTCTAGTATCCATACAGGAAGGTCAGAAGAAGCAGCCCTTTTGTACTAAGTCTTTACAGATTGATTTCTGGGAGTTTGAGCTTTAATTTTGAATGCATTGTTTAGAAAAGGACCTTAGCAGACTCCAATGATGTACACCACCAGTCTAATGATAATTCAGCATAACTTGTTTTAAAGTCTTATGCTCACCCACACTGCATTTATGTAATATAAAATGCAGTAAAGTAATATTCTGAAATTGCATTAAAACAATGTTTTCTATTTTAAAATGTCTTCCTGTCAAAGTTGAATGATCCTTCATATTTTTGTTTGGTTGCCCCCCCTGGGAACGCATTTATTTGAAATGGAAATCCTTTGACACATCTTTACTGTCACTCTTAACCAATTTAATGCATCCTTGCTAAATTATCTTTTTTTTCTGGAATTGCAAAACCGGTTTTCAACACTGATAAATGTTTGAGCACCAAATCAGTATTAGAATGACAGTGAAGACTGGAGTAATGCTGAAAATTGAGCTTTATGATCACAGGAATAAATTTCATTTGAAAATATTCAAAGTAGAAAGGTTTAAAGAAGTTCTCAAATTTAAATTCTTTTAAAATAAGTTCATGATATGGTTTTTCTGTACTTTTTCTATCAAATAAATATAGGCTTGGAATCCTTTCAAAACCCTGTTTATTCCATACTTTTGAGTGGTAGTGTATGTGTAAGAATAATGGGATAATTTGATAACCAATTTAATAACCGATGAATAGGACGTTGAAGGGAGAAGGTTCTTGAAATTATATCAAGTAATGTGGTACCAACCTGACCACCCCAAATAGTTCTCTCATAATATGATGCTTTCATACAATTAAATTCCCAAAACTAAGAAACAGAAAAACGTTCACATTTGATTTACAATTCACTTTAAATGGTTGGTTAGCCCAATAACAAATTCTGTGATTTTTAAATTCCTCGCACTCATGTCGTTCCACACCCGTAAAGACCTTCGCTCACCTTCGGAACACAAATTAGAGATTTTTGAAGTCCAAGAGGTTTCTGATCCCCCGTAGAAAGCAATGTAGTACTTTTCTGGCCCTTGACTGTAGTAAAGACCTCATTAAAACGGTCTACGTATAGCGACAAGAATACTTTTTGTGTGCAAACAGCGACTTTATTCAGCCATATCTTGTCATTCTCATGCGTTGCTTACGTACAGCACTTCCAGGTTCTACGTCAGAACGCAGATTCATTCTTGGCCGGCTCCTGCGTCGGCATCGCACGCATGCGTCATGCTGCTCACGTGCAGCTTTGACCAATACTGTCCAGCATTCAGCCTTTGCTCTGCTTACTTTAAGGATAATGACAGCGAAAATATTGTTATAGTTATTTTTGTTTTTGTGAACAAAAAGTATTCTCGTCGCTTTAACATTTAAAGTTGAACCTCTCCAGTAATATCAATGTTTTAACGATGCCTTCATTACCTTTATGGACCTTGAAAGGGTTGATTTTTTTTTTTTTTTTTTTTTTTTTTTTTTTTTTTTTTTTTTTTATATTGCTGTCTATGGACGAGTCCTACCTGTCAAGTTTCAATAAAAATCTTAATTTTGTATTCCGAAGATGAATGTAGGTCTTGCAGGTGTGGAATGACATGAAGGTGAGACATTAATCACAGAACTTTTATTTTTGGGGGAACTAACCCTTTAAGTCTTAATTTCTTAACTACTTTGTTTTTTTTTTTGTTTTTTTTTCCCCACTATTTCTGTGGCAGTGAAGCGGCTGTCCTCAGTATAATGCAGATCATGGCGATGGCAGCAGCGAGAGCACACGCTCGTGAGACCCGGGCCACTTTCATCAAGTTCTCCACTCATCAAACCCTACATGTCAGCATGCACCCTGCTCTGAAGGCCGCCCCTGGCTTACTGGGCCCTCAGACGTGACTCTCCAATGCCAGTGAGGAGGCCTAATGGGGCCGGAAATGTTCAGGACAGTGCTACTCCGTAGAGGGAAATGAATGCGGCCAGTGACGAGTATTGTTGCGCTGGGCATCGGCGACCGTCGGGATACCTCTGTGGGAGAGCTGGTTACTCTTTTTGGACTGAATTGTTTTCTGTAACTTTTTATAGTAGTCTTATGTCACTTGATGTAAAAGGATAAAAAAAGAAATGTGTATTTATGTCTATGTAGCTTTTAAGTGTTTATCAATGCTATAGTGAGAACTTGACACACTGGAATAGGTGTTATGGTGTCTTATGAAATTAAAGCACTTTGAAACATTTACTGTTTTTAAGTGTTTTTGAAAATGTGTGTTTTAAGACTGTGAAAAATAAAATGGTCTTTTTTTGGAAAACTGGATTTGGGAATCCTCGTATGACTCGTGTGTCAGAACATCACTGTATGAAATAACTTGTTTTAGAAAAAAAGTGTAGGAGGTTCAGAGCACTCCTTCTCGCATGACATTCTCAGCAGGGCCATCATGTGCGGAGTTGCCAGATTTGCATGAGTGTTTAAGACTGGCAAAAACACTTTAGATTCTTGTAGGTTTGACCATTATTGCTGGTTCAGTTGTTAAATGTGCAGCTCAAACCTCACAAAGCCAGCATCACAGTCATCAAGCCTATGTTACATGCATTTAATCCCTTTTAAAGGAATCTGACAAAGGCAAGCAGTTTTGACTTTTATTCATTTTCAGGATATGAACTTGTGATCGTTTATACTAGTGAAAATGTAATTGATATCAAGAATTGTATTTTTACAAGTGAAATCTCTCCATAGGCTGCCATTCACTTGTTTATCAAGAATTAATTTCTTACTAGTTGAAATTCCAGTTTCACATATCAGGAATTCAATACTTACTCGAAAAAAATGTCCATTTCTGATATCAACAATTACATTGTTACTAGTGCAAATGTCTATTTTTGAGATCAACAATTGAATTGCTACTAGTAAAAATATTCATTTCTGATATCTGAAAATGAATTCCTGATATATAACTTCTGATATCTAAAACTGCTTTCTTACTAGTAACAATCACATTCATGATATCAGAAAGTAGCAATTCAATTGTTGATATCAAAAATAGACATGTGCACTAATAACAATGTATTTCTTGATATCAGAAATTGCATTTTTACAAGTAAGAATTGTATTTCTGATATGTGAAACTGGAATTTCAACTAGTAAGAAAATAATTCTTGATATCAACAATTGAATTTGAATGGCAGCCTATGGTGAGATTTCACTAGTAAAAATACAATTCTTGATATCAAAAATTGCCATTGTTACTAGTGGAAATCTAATTCCTGATATCAAGAATTAATATTTTAACTAGTGAAAATGTAATTGTTGATATCACAAGTTCATATCCTGAAAATGAATGAAAGTCAAAACGGCTTGCCATATGGTGACAGTGTAGCTGCTTTCATTTTTCATTTTTCAAGGGTTTTGCGGACATGGCCTGTAAATGTACCGTATGATGAAATAAGGGTTGCAGTGGTAGGTATGCAGTGCTCGATCTTTTTCGTCTGCATAGTATATTTAATACGTTAATACGTCAAACCCTCAAACTGCGAGAATTTTTTAAAAGTAGAAAAAACACGGATTTGGCAACTGTTGTGTTTTTTCTCTTTGTGACGTCACCTGAACCGAGCGCAAATTTTTCAACGGGCGCCTGTGCACAGTACCGAACATGTGCGCGCGGCTCCTCTACTCTCGCCCTCACATGTCCGCGCACACCCGCGCAGCTTATTGGCTGACCCGAGCGCGCTGCGTCATTCCGCCCTGCAAAAACCACGTGGCGCTGTAGTGGAACAGCTGAGCGCTCGAGATCTGGCACATTTGAGAGGCGCGTGTGAGGCACAAGGAGATTTCACGGAGCGAAACATTTTCCACCGCGCGCCTTGGAGTTTTGCTCTATAGTTGAGTCTGACGCGCATATTTTATTGACTGCCGATATGTTTCACACGTTGCAGTCTCATCGATTTCAGACCAATCAGTTTCAGTTCCTGCATTGGACAGCTTCTCACATTCGAATTATGTTCCTGTAACACAAAAATAGTGGCTCAAAATGCAACCATAAATGATAGGGGGAAAAGAAAAAAAAAAAAGTCATATTTTGATCATGTATTAGTTCTTAACACCACCGACAAGATAACTACAACCTTTAGATATGGATTCACTTCTCATTTGCTTGTGAGTTAGTCGAAAATGTTTGTAAAATTATTTGTTTTCATTGTTTTAATCAGATATTCTAAAGCTAAAATATAGCTGTGAGCATGAAATAGATAGCCTAATGAAACACTGTATAAGCAATACGAAAACATAAACATGTAAACAGTGAAAAACGTGTCAGACGTGTATGGGCAAAGTATCAGGCCTATGTATTTATCAGCGTCCAATTCGTGAATTCACTGCTAACAAATGACATAACATATAAACACCAGAGAAGAGTGAATAAAAGGATACAGAAAAGGTTCTAATAAAGCAAGAAGCTTTAAACGTTCACACTTTGACCTGCCTACGTGTATTTCACTCAGTCAGTATTACAAAATATCGAACACATGGACAGCCAAATCTAGTTACACTAATGCGTCGTTTCTTCGCCACTCCTCCGTCTGGTTATATGTCTTGTCCGTTCAGTTGCGTCCTGTCATCCCGTCTCGTTCCTCCTCTCCACGTGCCAGCTCACAGGATTGGCCATGCCACTTATTCCCCTGCGTCACTCGTGTTTGGGGCGGGATTAGGCTGCCGCTATTGGCCCGATGGAATGTCAATCACCCTGGTGGGCGGGCTCAGATTAAATAGGGCGGGGCTTACTGCAGGTGGAGTTGTCATTCGGCAATTTTGAAGTACTGGCTGGAGGTTTAACACACCCGAGCTGGAGACTATCAGAAAAAGTACAGGCAAAGGGAATGTGGCTCGGTGGTGATCATCCTTGTCAGCGAGATGACGGGAGGCACAGATTGCCACTGGACAGGTAGTTAGGAGTGTGTGCACCCCTGGACGGAGAGCAGACGAACACTCGGGACTAGTGCTGTAGCTACATTACTAAGGTAGGCAGTGCTGGTTTGTTATTTATATTTTAGTTTTTCTGCGAACAAGTGCTGTCTTTTGCTCTTTACCCACCGGCACTGATAATGTATGTGTGACTGACAGGGGTTCCTAAACTCCAGCTTTGTTTGCAGATAGCCTAAAGGTTGTCTAGGCACGTTGTTATAACGGTGTGTGTGTGTGTGTGTGTGTGTGTGTGTGTGGTGTCAACAGGAGGAAGTGGAGACTGAGCTCGGCTGTTGTAGTATTACATAACAGTCAGGGAAAGGGAGGGCTCTGAGCTCCGTGTGTGTGTGTGTGACTCAATAAATAACATGTCTCAGACCAAACCAAGAACTATGAAACTATTTTGCAGTGCTCATGATAATTTAATGCAAATCATTTTTTTTTACTATAGTAATGATTTAAATATTTTCAGGAAACGCGTGTTGTATATTTAAAAACCCAAGAACTGTTGACCGTTTAGCTACATGAGAGATGCGGTAATGTACTTTTCTGTGACTTCCGAAACGACCGTTTTTCCCGACGTTTTATGAAAAAAAAAATGAAAAAAAATCGCTGGAGCAAAACTAATGCATAACATCTCTATGATGGGAAGACCAACGCACGGGATTTATTGGCTTATTGCTGTTATAAAACCGAAGGAATAGCAAATAGTAGCCAAATAGTTAAAATGAGAATAAATTCTCCAGCCAAGTGTTAGTTACAGCATTATTACTGTAGACTGTAAATGAATGCGCTTTAATATGCCTCGTTTAAGTCCTCTGGGGAAGTTTCTATTATGAGGTTGAAAATTGTAATTAGGTGCTTTAAAGTTATTTTAGTCATAATAATGAAATCAGTCATAACATCGTTGGAGATAATTCAAATGTATTCTTTTGAATTCTACAGATTTTTGCTCTAATGCAAAATGATTAAGATCAAATTAAGCACATATTACAGCTAATTTTTGCGTTATATTGATATTTTATCCTTCACATGCTGTAGTTTTTTTTTCTGGCAAAGTTTATCACTGTTCTTCTTCAACAGTAGGCCTACACAAAATGCGTTATGGAATTGGCTGGTTAGCCCCTGCTGGTAGATGCCAGAACTACACCATGGCGGCAAAAATCATTTTTCTCCATTCAAACGTAACTATGTTCTGACAATACATATTTTCCCCGGCCAACATATACAATAATATGATGAAAATTTGTGATGCATATGTATAAATGTAGATGTAACCTAGATGCCACTGACTTTTTTTTTTTTTGAGGTGCGAAATTGATTTCCCCATTCTTCTGCTTTTTTGACGAGAGACAACTCATGAGCAAAGATGGCAGCATTTAGCAGCATTTGAAGGTGTGTTCACACCATGTCATAATTACGTAATTACGAGGTTCCTACTTGTAAAAAATGTTCACGTCGTTGTAGAACTTGTAATTACAACCTGGAAACTGGGAATATTCTGAGATTCCTGGGAAAATTCTGAGAATTTTCTGGGAATGGCTCCTACTTGTACCACATGACCGCTGCAGATTCATTTACGCATTGTGAGTTTTGCCATATAAATGCATAATTCCCAGTCTGGGGACGTGAACAGCTCCGAATAGAAAGTCATGCGTTGTCATCTTGAAATTACATTAGTTACGACATGGTGTGAACGCAGCATTACAGCGGCAAACACAATTAATCCAATCCGAATTAGAGTTGGAAGCATCTGTTCTATAGGTGAAGTATCTTTGACCTTATATAAATTGCCCCCCAAAAATATAAGGACAGGTCCCTTGCAGTCCCATGTAAATTAACATGCTGGTAAAGAGCCATATTGGTCAATGAGAGACATTACACTAATTACAATAAACAATTGTGTATTTGCAGTGAGTTAATTGTTTTCAGGTTATACATAATTTATGTGTGCAGTAGTCACTTTTAGTAGTTACAAATATTTAGAAAAACGCTACATTTTGTGCAGTAGCATTGCATACTCTGTAATTGTCATTACAGAAAAAGGCTGGACGTTCAGAAAAAACATGACTAGTGACAAAATGTGTACCCTATGTTTTGAATTTAAAGTAAACAATTCACATACATTTTCTGTGGAATAAGTGCTTTTTAAACACCTATTAGCAGCTCACAGAACACAATACACAATTGGATTTGTAAATAACACTTCTTTTTTTTGCTACCTATTTTAAAAAACATCTCTCCTATAGACAACTGTTGATCATTTTCATGGTTCATCCTTTGTGGGATCAAGTGTAGATTTTGTAACTCTTCATGTTGTTAGCACTCCCGATCAAACATGTTTGTATGTAAGAGCCTTAAGAACAAACTCCATGTTAGAAATGGGTAAATGCATTCTGCTTGAGGCCACTGTCTGCCCAGCTGTGTCTCTCTGTTTCCAGGGCCCGGGATGCCCAAGGAAGCAAGGGGAGATTCCCAAGGTTGTGTAGGGGAGAGGGAACGCACCTCTCGTCCGGCCAGTAAAAATGCTAAGGACAAAAGCAACAGTGCTGCCCTTTTGGCATCTAGAGCAAGAGCAAACACTGAACAGGAAACAAACGGACGTGACTCCCGCTGCTCTGAGAAAGACTCTGGTTACTCAGGTGAGTATTGATTGACAGTCCTACAGTAACATTCACCCCTGAAAAGACTTAGGTAACACTATTATTACTAGTATGACAAACAATAAAATTGACTCAAAACCCCACATGTATTAAGAACAGGAATCATCCCAACATACAGTATATACAAAACCACAAAGCACTCTCACAAGGTTTCATTCTCCTTCATTTCAACATATATATGTATATGTTAATATATATATATGCCTGTTGTTTATGCCTGCCTAAACAACCTGTTTCAAAGCACTTCCTTGAATATGTCAGCACATCACAGCATCACCAGTCCTACTGAATATTTTAAATACAGTAAAATGTATTAATGCAGAAAAATAAGGAACAAGTATGTATACAAAAAATAGCCTCATCCCATGTTATATCCCTCTGTCTATATGCCATGTCACACTACACACACATACACATTTGTTTTTGTAATCTTTGTGAGGACATTCCATTGCCATAATGGTTTTTATACTGTACAAACTGGACATTTTATCCCCCGACACTAACCCTACTCCTAAACCTACCCATCACAGAAAACATTCTGCATTTTTACATTTTTAATAAAACATTGTTTAGTTTGTTTTTAGAGCTATTTTAAATATGAGGACTTTCCTCATAAACATGTTTACGTCATAATACCAGTGTAATACCTATGACATTAAACAAACTTGTATCCTCATAAATCACGAAAACAAGCACACACACAAATACACACTGCAAGTTTTATCTGCATTTTTCATCAGCCCGCATGTTGTTCCAAACTTGTGTGACTTTCTGTAGGACACAAAAGCAGATTTTCCATTCTCTTTTTCATACAATGAAGTGTCCAAAGGCTATTAAAGCAGTCATATGATGCTATTTTAAAATTTTATTGTTTGGTTTATTGGGTGTACTAGAATAGGTTGGCATGCTTTAATTTAAAAAAAATAAAAAAAATAAAAATAAATAATTGTTTAAAAATCATTATTTTCACATACTGCTTTAAATTATTGCTGCACCTTTATTCTCAGTCTGTCTGAAACGCCCTGATTGAAGTCCTGTTCTGATTGGCCAGCTGACCCAGTGCATTATGTTTGGCCAAACATCTCAAGCATGTTTCAGAAATGAGACGGCCCTTACCATTATCATGATCTTCAGGTTCTTCATGATCTTCATAGTTAATAATGTCATTGGTTTTACCATATCAGTCTGAAAATGCAGATGATCAAGCAGATCATCCAGAGCTAACATTGCACAACATTAAGCGCCCTTTAAGCACTAAAAAAAGAAACTACAACAACAACATAAAAATAGTCCAAATGACTTAAGCTTTGTATGTTTGGAAAAGAGCAGTTCAAACATTCTACCTGTGTGTGCAATAGAAGACAGAAACTCATATGGGTTTAGAATGACACGAGGGTCAGTAAATGATGTCTGAACTTTTACATTTGTGTGACGTTTTCCTTGAACATACGCGTTAAAAAGTATGTGAACACCCAAAAACCACAACCACATGTGCTTGTTAAAAATGTCATTTTAAAACCATGGGCAATAATAGGGAGTTTTTTCTCCATTTTCTCCTAAGAGCTTCTACTATTCTGGAAAGGCTTGCTACTAGATATAGGATCATGGGTACAGGTATTTGCTCCCAGTCATAAACAAAAGCATTAGTAAGGTCAAGCCCTGACGCTGCGTGAAAGAACCTGGCTCAAAGTCAGTGTTCCAGTCAATCTCAAAAGTGTTAATTGGAAAACCACTTTTACTGGTTGCAGTTAAGGACTGTAATGTGATATGCCTGATTCAACTGAAAATGTTTGATAAGGAGATTGAACGGGTGTATGGTTTCATGACTTTTGCAGCTGAAAGAGTCAAACCTGTTCATTGGAAGTTGACGTACTTCTGACCATGTAATGTAGCTTTATGAAGTTTAAGTAACCTCAATGATCCTTCATTTCACTTGTCATTGGTAGATTGAGACCTCTTTCGTTTTTGTTTTTCTCTTTCTCATGTTTTCCACCCTTTCCTGTTCCTTTTCTTCTATCTATTTTTTCTGTTCCACCCAATGCTCTTGCTCCTCCTACTGCTCTGTTTCTCTCTCAGACACTGGCTCAGATTCCTTGCAAACTGATGCAGATGACCAGCAGAGCAGTGTGAATGAGCCTCAGATCTGCAAAGGTTTGGGTGGGGCGGCGCAAGGCCCCCTACATGGAAGCCACATACTGGTGTCCGGGACCCCTGAACTCACCCCCATATTCATCATTAAGAATGTGGTGTTGAAGCAGGTGAGTCATTCCAAGTGGACAGAGTAAGAGGCTCTGTTCCAAAACATAGTGAGCTGCCTACACATGTAGCCAATATATGCCTCATGTGAGCACTATGCTGCTGATGCAAATCATTCCAGGTCAGTCACTTATGAGGTTTCTCACAATGACAGTTAAAGCCCAGGTATGCTTAATTTTCCATTTTCTGCTCAGTCTCACGCACAGTTGAGCATGGAAGCCTTTCAAAGTATACTCTATTGAGCTCAGTTGGATGCATTTGACGTATATATTCATGTAGAGTTGAATCAGGCACGGCTGACTTTATGCTGCTACCTTCTAAGGCAGCGTCGTTTGTAGAAAGTAGACAAGGCAACTCACTATATTTTGAACTAAAGCTAGAGACAAAAACTAATTAGACGGATGGTTGGAAAAGACGTAAGAGTAAGAGTTGTCCGAAAGTCCTAGGTGTTTGTGAACATAACAGTGGAGGTGAGCCACATGGAAAACAACAAATCCTAAAAAATAAGATATGAGATAAGATATGCAACAAAAGAAACAACTTAGTTGATATTTCCTATTGTAAAATTGCTCTGTACAAGAAAGATTTCCCTCTCTTCTTTTTCTCTTTCCCAAGCCTGGGCAGTCTGGTCAGGACCACATCCTTCCTTCATCTCTGTCATGGGATGGAAGTGCTACAAGCAATCAAGGTGCCACCCATGTTCTTTTGCTACAACAGCCTGACATCAATCAAAGAACCCCAATGCACACCCTCAAACCTCAGTCACAGAGATCTGAAAGCAAGGGTATAAAGAAAAGTAAAAACACTTACCTCCCCATCCTAAACTCCTACCCTCGAATCGCACCTCACCCTAGTAAGAAAACCCAAGAGAAACCTGCAACCAGTAGGGGAAGTAACACAGAGGAGCACAGCCTGAGTAAGAGAGTGTGCACAGAGGAGAAAAGAGAGGAGGTGTCCACAACCACACAAGCGATTCAACAGCATCTGCACAAACAACCAGACAAAAACTTGCTGTTGCACTCTAATTCCCTTTCACGGCCGCTGTCTGTGGGCCATGAGACACTTTCTGCCTCTCACCAGCAGAGGAGCCCATGCCGCCCATCTAGTCCCTCGGCTTCTTTAAGTGTGAGTTCTCCGTCAGTCTCAAGCACCCAGACTCCCTCCCCACCCTCTTCCAATGACCTTATTCAGTCCAGAAAAGAGCCCCATAAGCATTGCCAAGGACCGAAAAATGACACTGGCAAAGGGTCAAACACCCTCAAAGGGACAGCACGGCATCGTCGCTTCCTCAACACAGTGGAGATCCTGAGCCATTCGGGGCTACTTGACATCACCTTAAGAACGCAGGATCTGCTGCGGCAAAATGCCGCCACCGAACGAGACATTGCCCAGCTCCGCCAACATGTCCATCTGCTTTTCCAGGCTGCTCAAGCAGGTGTTGATGCGCCGGCTGCCTGGGAAAAGCTCCAACAGGTCATGGCTGAGTCTGGACACTATCCCAGCCTCAAGTGCCTACCAACAGACAGCAATGATGGAGGGGACCTGTCTCAATCAAAGTTGGAAGTCGAGACAGCCACTACCACGAATCCTGACATTAATGTGGTATACAGATATGGAATTAATGGGACTGAAGTGGTGGCGCCCCCATCTCCTCTCCTAGCTCCCATGACAGATGCAGAATGCCAGTTAACAGGTCAATATGATTCTGGCAGTGATAGCACCATCACTTTTGAGCAAATCAGAGCCCACAGAGGAACTGCCAGTCTGCTAGACGATCCTATAATGCCCCCAGATAGCTCTACACATGGAAACCTGCTTTAGACTACACCCAGAAACCTGCTGAGCGCCAGGCCTTCCCAGCAGAGAAACCGCAAGGGAAACTTGACTTCAGACTCAAGCTTCAGAGATGTTATGTCATTGGCCCAAGATTCAGTAGTCTCCGTAGTAACTCAGGGCTATGCTCAAGGACAGCAGCTCAAAACTGTGCTGTGAACCATCTTCCTGTCTTTCACGTTTCTACTCATCTGCATCAGCAATCACCCAAAGTGTCTGATGAGAGATATGCAGAATTTAACACGCATGCTACAGACTGCCACTTGTTAGTTTTGTTACCGACATGGTTATCTGCATCAGCTATCCGGCCCCTTAACTAAGTCAGGTTTTCAATGGCCACTTGGAAACGTGTTTTTTGATGGCAAAACTTCATGCATTCGATCACAGAGTAATCACACATGGTTTTATTTTGATTTATGTCATAGGCAAGTTCAATTAGCAATTGCTGACACAGTTTGTAGCGTGCAGTGTTTTTAAAGAACATGTTCACCTTTGACCGGGAATGGTATTTTGCTGAAATGTGGAATTACTTCTGATGAGATCTGTGAGGCCTTATCACTGAAAAGAGCATGAGTATGGTGCATGAAGATTCCAAAAGTCAAAGCTTAAAACTGTACACAAATGCAAAGACACTTAGAATTGTGTGAGAACTATTCTCACAATGGTCTTGGTAAGGTCCATGAAGCTTGTGTTCTTCTATGCAGTACGCACTTCATTAATCTGCTTGCTTTACGTCTTCATCTTGACCTTGGACCAACTGGCAAAGGGTCAAACACCCTCAAAGGGACAGCATGGCATCGTCGCTTCCTTGACACAGTGGAGATTTTGAACCAGTCTGGACTACTTGACACCACCTTAAGAATGCAGGATCTGCTCAAGCCTTTTGGATCGGCTTCCCTCTGAGATGAAGGGTCAATTTTAAGTGTTTATATGAGCTTGTTTCCCATTTGTTTGATCACAGAAATTAACGTTTATGTATTTGTGAGTTTGCTTGTGTTAATGGTGTTTTGTGCCAGCCTTAATGTGTTCTGCAACATCTTTTTGTTTCTTCCCCAATTCTCTGCTACTGCACCAAGCTTTTTGACACTCATTTTGATATTCTTGACATAACACTAATATATTATTTGTTGTTGTTTTGTTATATTTCCATTTATTTACTTATTGAGTATTTCTGAGTAATCAGAGTCACTGATTTGTGTCTAAGGAAGCTGTCAGGCTCACATAGAGATTTTGCAGAATTCTGCTGTCATTCACAAAATTATATACATTATCATATTCATTTATGAAATATTTTGACTCATTTGATTATGCTTTCAGAGTTTAGTACTTTCAGCTTAGTTTAACATATTTTAATTCATTATTCTTTCAGTACCGCAGAATTTTCCCCTAAAGGAAAGGGGATCAGTAAAGGAAATGATGAAAGAACTGCAGCTTCCATCTTAGAGTCATTCTTTATGACAGATATTTTTCTTCTACCTTCGCTCTTAATTTTCTTTTTATAGATATTGATGGTGTGTTTGTACATAGTAATGATCGTGAGTCCAAATAAATGGCAGTACAGTAGGGATGTTCTGAGGTGTGTGTGTGTGTGTGTGCGTGTGAGAGAGAGATGGCCAGGTGAAGCAGATAAAGAGTTTGTGTTGGAAATGAATGGCGTGTCAGGACATGATCGATATTTGTGCTTCCTCATGTAGCAGCACAAGCAGTATGTGATGCAATTCTAATGCATCTAAAGAATAATTCTCTCAATGTTTCCATGCAGTATGTTTGCTGAAGTCAGAATAGGAACACTATTACACTACACATGCGGATTCAAATAAAAAGGCTTCATTAAAAGGCTTTTGGTTTGTTGTTTGTACATTTAATGCCACTTTTGTTTCTCTTGGGAATATACTCGGCCCCACTTTTTCCCCAAACAAGTTCTATGAGCAGTTTGAGACAGAGTTGCCTTGAGGTTTTTGAATCACATGACATTACTTTTATTCTGCCTGAGGTGCTCATCAGTAGTTTTATGGTCTTAGGTGAACAAGACAGTTCTATGCAACTTATATTAATTGTCTAAAACCTTGCAAGGGCCTGAACTGATAAAAAGCTGTATTAACCCAATCCCCAATTTGATCAATTGGGACTTTCTTCATTTAAGGCTAGTTGAAGGTCAGAGTGGGGTTTTTTTTGGCAGAGCAGATGTGGACTGAATCACGTTTGCCAATCCATTCTTTTATCTATTGCTCCCTTCTAATCTAAAGTTTCACATGTAAATTGGCTGAATCTGTGAACTGGAGTGATGATGTGTAGAGTTGCTGCAAACGACTCCATATCTCATCAGTTGCCTGATTTGTCTAGTTACTGTGGACATATCTGAGCCTAAGTCTGCAGTCTCCCCTGGATAGCTCTGATCTTAGTGGTCTAAGGCAGAACTTCCCTTATTGAGTAAGTATTGGCTTTGGGGGTTTTTCCCTAATGCCTTTATGCACAAAGATTTTCGAGGGATCAAGGCTATGGTAAACTAAGCTACTGAGTTAAAACAATACAGCAATAACAATTAATAAAATGTTATAAAACCATGTAAAAACTATTTATATATATATATATATATATATATATATAAAACCAGTAAAGATACAACTCTGTGGAAACCCTACTCAACTAATTAGAAAACATTCACACTGTTTACCTGAGTATGTCAATTTAGCTGATATGTTCAAAATGAACAAATTCTGGCATAGCTCTCCTCTCTGAGAAAATGTCAGATTTAAATCGACATTGATCTATTGATGTTTTCAGACTGTGGAAAAACTAGCAATTGAGTGTTTTCAATCTCATCTGAAATAAGCTGTGCTGGGGGTAACCCATTACATGTAACATGCATTACATAATCACATTACTTTTTTGATGTAACTGCAAATTACACTCTAATAACACAAATACATTTATTTACAGCCAAACAATTTCTGCAGATGAAGTATTTTCGAGAACAACAGTCACAGTAATACTATGAATTGTAGCTGAAATATAGCTAGTGATGAATGATTTCCAATTTAGTGGACAAATGAATTTTTGAATAGCTGTCCACTGTAGTGACCGCTATGTGTGAAAGGGTTAAGTAACATTAAATGAGCAACACATTTATTATCATTATTTAATAAAAATCCTGTCTTTGTCAGTTCGTGTTAGCTCATTTACATGAAATAATTTTAACAGATACAGCTGTTAAATTTTAATAACGTAAGGCTGGAAGCTTACAGTGCTATTTTGAACCAATAATTGAAACACAAAGTAGTTGAAGGATGACGTGCATATTTCAATTATTTATCTTACTCCAATATAATTGGTCTGACTCCATTAAAGTTGTTGTTATTCTTTATAGGAAATTGCCTCTTCAAATCAAGAGGAATGCTGAGCATGCAGATTTCACTCGCCAATTCCCATTGGCCTTTTCTGAAAAAGTCAGAGGTGTTTGGGGCTCTCAAGTGACTTCGAAGTGACTGACATACAGGGATCTATAGTTTTCATGAAAGCCCTGGAGCTGTCAAAAGTCCAAAACGCACCATCTGGTGGACATTTGCTGATAAATAAATGGGAATTTTTTGGTTTGGGTAACATGGAGAAAGAGTAAACATTGTTCATTTACTTATTCTACCGACATTGTAACACAAAGTGGGTTAAAAATCGCTGAAGTTCCACTTTAATTCACATGTATAGCTTTAAAGGGATGATGTATTAGGGAAATAAAGAGCTCCACTCATATTTGCTTAGACCTACAATGGTTTATTAATAAATGATGAAATTACATTAAATGTATTAAGTAATTTTTTTTACATTGTTGAACTAACAATGTATTTAAATAATATTAACAAATGTTACCAAATGGAACATTATTGTAAAGTGTTTAACATGTTAAATAGAAAATTTAAATCTTATTATATTTAACTGTAACAATTTTAACTTTTGCATCTCCTGCTGGTTTGGAAATATCACAGTGGAACAAAATAGTTTGCTTAAATATATTGCAAGTAAACTACTTGGCATCCCTGTGATAGGTATAGAACAAATTTGTTGGGATTGTTTTATCATTTTGATTTTGCTAATTTTTTTTTAATTCTGTGTGATTTTAATATTTATGTACATGTTTGTTTTTTGTGTGAATGCATGTAGAAACCCATTTTCCACAAAATTTCCCCATGGGGATAATAAAACTTCCTACTACTAAGCTAACTAAGTCTGTTATTAATCTCAGATTAAATGAGTGTCATTTGTTTCCCAGAAATTTTGAAAGACCTTTAAATCTAACATTGCACAAATCATTTATTTTTAATATGCATTTTCATACATGGTCCCAACAATATTTTAGCTCTAATTGTTCATGTTTTTATAATAAAAAGTTCAGCTGTCAGCAGATTTTTGAAGTCATTGATATTATTTAAAAAAAAAAAAAAAGATATATATTCAGACATGTAAGACAATGATGGTGCAATGACATACATTTTGCAGAGCAGGCACCCTTGAGTGCTTTTGTCAAGGACAAATAAAATACAAAGACTACTAAAAATAAATTGAAAGAATTAGCAAGGCTGAGCATCTTTTAGTTTGTGTTGCTCCTGACTAAGTCGTCCATCTCTGTGATGAAGGTATTTTCTTCTATTTCAGTTCGTTGCTTACAGATAAAATGGAGGCTTGTGTCAGGACTACACAGATGAAGCCAACGCTGTCGAGACAGACAGTGAAACAGTGAAACAAGCTTTTGATTTGTTATGTGGTTTAGCTTAGATTAATAATTAAAACTACATCCCTGGACTGACGATATCTCAGCAGCTTATTCGCCTCTTGTTCAAGTTTAATCTCACCTGTTTTAGGCTTCCTTTCTCAGTAAACAGTCGAATCAGTGCCCATCCAGGCACCAGCAGAATGGAGGACAGGGCCAGTAACCAGCCTAGTGTGTATGCCCAATCCGGGTACACATACCAGCGGTTAAAAGTGAGAGGCTTGTACTTCACCACTGAACAGACAAAAGACACCTGAAAATAAACAGAAAAGAAAAATATTGTGAAGAAAGCATGGGAAAGAAAAATGAGATGAGAAAAATCTCATTTTCTGTTTTTCTCTACCTCATTTACACATTTTTCAAAATAAGGTCATTGGGCCTCATTCATAAATAATTGCGTGGATTATGCATATTTATATGTACAGACGAACAAAAAAAAAAAAAAAAATCCGCCCAATTCACAACACGTGTGTAACAAGTGGGCAATAGGAAGGCAGATGAAGGAAAACGAGTAATGTTCAAATATACGGTTTTAATAATAATAGCCAAACAGGTAAGGATACACACACATAACTGAAACGTGACCGGACAAAGAACATCAGAAAAGCAGTTAAAGGGAACTAT
This sequence comes from Opsariichthys bidens, assembly GCA_037194245.1. Taxonomy (NCBI): domain Eukaryota; kingdom Metazoa; phylum Chordata; class Actinopteri; order Cypriniformes; family Xenocyprididae; genus Opsariichthys; species Opsariichthys bidens. Next base: position 8,458,026 of record CM074278.1, read on the forward strand.
CCCTTTAACACTTTTGTAAGACTACCCAGAGTATGTGGTTTTTGCTTAAGTGTGGTTTCAGATTCAGTGGTTCCATTTTTTTTTTGTAAATTTAGAATAAAATTTACAACTATTGATGAAAATTATTGATAAATCATGATTTGTCTTCGTGAAAATGTTAATTCGTGAAAATGTACGCCGATTTCACGCACACATCCGTGTGCACGCAGAAATGAACAATTAATTAACATGAGTTGCTAGTCTTAACTAACAATTAACAATAGGTACTTCACCATAATGTACTGAATATTTTCATTGATTTCATTCAAATTGATTAAATAATCCTTTTAAGTACATGCAAAATTCTCCAATCCAAAGCAGCATCTAACCCTAACCCTAACATAACAATATTCAAAACTCAAGGTGATCTCTTCTGGGTTTGTAATACACATAGCATAGAAAATATAATTAGCTAAATGACTATTTAGTGAATGAGAACTTCTCATGGAAATGGAAAGTGCTGTCAGAGCGGAAAACTGAAAGTAATGGAAGAGGCCTGCGGTGATGTTGAGCCACATGTATGCCATGCATAAGTATAAGCATCTGTGAACCCAAAATATAGATACTTACCAGGGACACAAGAGGAGTCAAGTATTTCCAGCACAGCATGAATATGTAGTTGGGTCGAGACTTTGTCATGTCTTCAATGATGTCAAACATTCTCTCAGTCCCTGTGGCATATAGTGGAGAACTGAGGAAATACTATCAATGTCTTTAACATTTTACATTTCACTGTTCTTTTTATTGTAGTCAGAATCTGTTAATGTCAGTTCCTGTAGCTTGTTTGCAACTCACCAAAGATCCAACCCATGGCCAAAGACTCAAACACAGCCAGGAACAGCAAACATGCTCCATTACAGGCATAGTAGTCAAACAACTGGAATACATACATCCCCCCCTGGAGATCACAACACATATAATGGAAAAATGTTTGATTTTAACTGTAATGCTTTCAAAGTTAGAAATATGCTTGAATTGCTGTTGATTCCATATGTGAATTCCATTGTTTATATCTAGGTATAGTTGGCTAGTTCTCAGAGTAATACCATCTTTGTTCTCTTTGTCCATTGCCTGCTGTTTTTCGTTCTCTCCACTGTTACTATGTTACCAATGTGTCTTGAGGTCTCTTAACGTTAGTTTGTACCTCCCTTTTGTAAATGCTTTCTGACATAAATTACCCCATACATTGAAAGCTGTAAAGTAATTGATATTACATATACTTAATCTGACCTAGTGTCAATTCCAAGAGACATTGCTTTTCATGGTTTTTGGTGCCATGCTGGATGCATTGTTGCTTTAAAAAATAAAAAATAAAAAAAAATGAAGGATTGGATTTTGACTCTCTCTCTCTCTCTCTCTCTCTCACACACACACACACACATGCACACACACACACACACACACACACACACACCTCTAACCTCTGTGACTATGATGAGTTCTCCCAAGAAGCATGTGAGACAGAAGATCAGGAGGAAAATTTCTCTGCGACCAGCTCTGCGCAGCACCACGGGAAACAAGTCCGTCACTGATGTAATTACACACTCCATTCCAACAAACTTTGAAGGATGCAGACCCAAATGCATTAGAACTATGAAACATTTCTTTTGATAAGCTTACTGAGGTACATAGAGTAAACTGCCCAGTATTATCAGATTTAGTTACAAAAAAAATAGATTTACCTAAATGAGCACTATTACAAATGCTACAAATTAAAAATATCTCATTTTAATAGTTAAAGCTGCAGTATGTAATTTTTGCCTTTTTGTCGTGGTTTTTGTGTATTTTAATATACCAATTTTACATATTATACTTTTAATGTTAACAACATCAGCATTGCATGACTATGTGTATTTAGTGTGTATAGTGTGTATTAGATTAGATTTCAATTTCTGTACAGTCTAATCTCTAACGTTAATTTGTAATACCATATAATCCACCATCAAAATGATCAATTTAATTATTCGAGATGCTGTGAGAAAAGGCTATAAATGATCTCCCACCTGCCGCATTCTCACATGTGATATAGCCTACTAGCTGGAACTCCTCCTTTATGTAAAGAGACGTGACATAATGACACAAAAACGAATGCTGTATGCGCGACTTCCCGCGGAAACCTACCAGTACCACTTGAACTAGAAAACATTGAAAGCTTACAGTTGAGAATCAAGCTAAGGTAAGGAGAAAGTCTGGACTGGCTAGTTATGTACCAGCTCAAAAATTGAATTTAGATCATTTTAACCAAAAAAAGTTACGGACTGCAGCTTTAATTAAAAATTCTCGGTTCAAGACAAGTTACATTCAGTCTACATAATTTGTGGTATAACACTGATTAGCACAAAAATTTAGAATTGTCTTTTGTTTTGGTTATAGTGTAGCGCTTACAGTACAACGAGGCTAATTTTTTTTTTCCAAAAATTCAAAGCTTGTAATTCTATAAAAATGTTTAAATGAATTATTTTGTTAAAATGTATTGTATAATTTGAGACATTAAGTTGTTTAAATCTTAATTTTTGTGTTTTAGGGTATATTAGCTTGCCCTTTGTGATGTAAATTTACATTTTAAGTGTCTAAATACTGTATATTTAAGATCTATATTTTGGTTTATAAATAGAACATTTGATTATATATGAAATGCTAATTTTACTGTAATTGTAAATCTTGAAGCAAATATAAAAATATATAAAATCAGGTATTAAAAACGACAATATAATATACATCCAAGAGATTTATATAAATATATGGAGGATTTACAAAACCGTACATACTAGTTTTAGCTCACCTGTGTATCTATCCCCAGCAAAATAATCATGATGAAGAAACAAACAGCCCACAACTGAGGGAAAGGCATCATTGCTACTGCTTGAGGATAAGCTATGAATGCTAGTCCTGGACCTGACAGAGACAGAGTTAGAAGAGTCTTCACTCACCTTATAATACCTTGTGTTTTCATAAAATATTGCATTACCTGATTCTGCCACCTCTTCAATGGGTACGCCTTGCTCTTGGGCCATGAAGCCCAAAACAGAGAACACAGCAAAGCCAGCCACCAAACTGGTGCCGCTGTTCAGAAGGCAAAGCCACCAGCAGTCTCTGATTCAAATTGATTATACAAACACATAAATAAGCCAGATTTGGCTATTCATTTGTGCACTCATTTTCATTCATTTCATTACTTACCTGTAGCAGTTGTTGTTGTATTGATTATAGCTGCCTAGTACAATGAGGGAGCTAAAACACACGCTATAGGAAAAAAAGATCTGAGTTCCTGCCTCCATCCAAACCTAAACAAACACACAGCACCACAAGCTGTGTTTTAAAGCTTTAATATGTGTACTTTTCCTGTGCATTTATTTTGTTATAAGGCATCATGGAAGAGGAGGGAAGATGGTTGATTACCTGTGGGTCAGCGAGACGGGCCGGTTCAGGGTACAGGTAAAACACAACCCCCTGCAGAGCTCCAGGAAGAGTCAACCCACGAATCAGCAAAACCAGTAGCATCACATAAGGAAATGTGGCTGTGAAATACACCACCTACAGGCAAAATGCAATAATCTAATAATACTGACAATGAGAGCAGTAAATATACTGTAGAATAAAACATTCTTCATTTTAATCGAAATGATTTTCCCAAGTGGCCGTATTTTATAAGATAGAAAACAATGAAGAGAAACAATCTATGCCCAATCTTTAAATATTGATTTATTATAGACAATATTCTTGCATACCTTGCCTGTAGATTTGACTCCTTTCCAGACACAGAAGTAACACACGATCCACATTGCAATGAGACACAGAAGAACCTCCCAGTTGATTTTACCGACCTCCTCAATACCTCCAGAGAGAGACAGCACTCTGCGCCTGTACAATGTGACAAGAAAGAGAAAAACCGTAAGCCTTTTTTGCTACTTTGTTTTAATACAAAATAAGAGTTTTATTTAGCTTATTCCAAATGTTCTGTGAATCTTCTAAAAAAAAAATTTGCATTTATTTACTCCCAGAACTCAGTAGCTGCAGGTGTTGAATTAATCAGTGTTGTCCGGTTGAGGGTCCGATTTCTTGCAGCAAGATTTACACAGTCATCTAAAGCAAAGATTTTTTTTAAATGTTCATAGAATATTCAGCTATGATTATGAGCAGATATTATTTTTAATGCAGTGTTTATTTGTTAGTTTATCACCTGTGTTCCAGGTGTTGTCACAGCTGGCCCATGGTAGTTGGGAGCTGAAAGAGAAGAAGAGGTAGAAAAGCGCCCATGCAAGAATGATGATGTGCAGCATGCAGCTGTACAGAAGAATCAGTTGTCCTGCATAGCCAATACCTGACAAAGCAAACAGAAACACTGACTAAATAGGAATCAAAATAATAAATGATTTATATGCAGCCCCCAAGAGAAATGCAAATTTGAGAGGGCCAAGTATTAAACATATTACACATTTTTCATATACAACCAAGGGGAAGCAGCCATGGGGCCCAACCAGCCTTACAGCGCTTCAGTATATACATAAAGGCAAAAACAATTTCAGCAAAGGCAAAATTTGAATTTTTTTTGCATTAAGAAAAAAAACGCCACTAAAAGTTTTTTAATTTTGTATTTCTTTATAAGGAATTATCTATCCCTAAATGAATTAATATTTATTTATTTATTTTTTAATGAATCTCACCCTCAGCCAGTGGACAAAGTCGATGCCAACATGTAATGCCCCCTTCCTGTGTGTACTGTCCCATTGCAGTCTCTAGTAGGAACAGAGGCACCCCACAGGTAACCATAAACACCATGTAGGGTATCAGGAACGCACCTAAGAACACACAAGTACAATAATATATTATCTAAAAGGGGTCATTAATTGCATTTTTTTAATTTTATAATGTTCTCTGAGGTCCACTTATAATGCTGGTAAGAATTTTTATATCAAAACAAATGGTCATTTACTACCCTGTTTTTGATGCTCTGGTTTGAACACTTTAAAGGGCTTCACCACAACTTTGCTGGCTTGAATAATATTTTTGCATATGAAATATTATTTGTTGTTATCGTGAACTGATATTCTCCATGAGAAGTTCTTTTTAACAACATGTTTTTGCAGTATTGAGCATTGTAGCCAGGGTTGAATGTATGAATTCTATGACGAGAGGTGTAGACAATTTCAATGATTATAACGGATATTGAGAGTACAGAGCTTGTGCCGAACCGAAATGATTGACAGCTCCAGTGATTATAAAGTGAGCCCTCTGAAGTGCCTTGGAATGCACAGCATTATTCAGTGTGTTAATGTAATTTCCACCAAAACAAGAAGACAGGGTGGGACATATCGAACAGCTCCTCCCCTTTTTTATAGCCAATTGCGTGTCGTTTTATCGCATGTTGGCCAAAGCTATTGAGCTTGGTAAAGCCTCATTTTCCTTCTAATCTCTAGCTGATTCTCCTCCTAATCTCCATATTGTTTGAAAATATAGCATTCTGTGCAAAATTCAAATGGGTCTGACACGTTTTGTGGTCTGCGCCAACTCCTGCATATCATCCGCTCTTGTCTATCCTGTCTCAGGACCGGAGCAGACTGTGTGCGAACGGCGCCAGTTTGTGTGACACTAACAGGAAACCAGACTTCACTGGCCTCAATGGAAAGCATATTTCCACTGTTTTAATCATTTCATATCCCCTATATGGTGCACTATGTGCCATTCACCATTTAGAAAACAGTCAAGGTGTGAACAAGTGACTGATTTTAGCAGCTTCAGTGTCTATTTGTAGGGGGTGGGATGATTTAGATTCTAGAGAGAATTTGATTAGACAGAATATCTGACGAGAAGCTGATGTGCGGTGTGATGTTATCAAAATCGTTGATGCATATTGGCAGTGGTGAAAGACTAAGTTTTGAATGCTTGTATCTCCTAAATACAAACTTTGTCATTGTTTTGGGGCACACTAGCTTATTGATAAGAGTAAGGCTTTTATACTCATTCTAAAAGCCAAAAAACTTCAATTTTGATTTCATGGTGACTTTAAGTAATAGTGTACATACATTGCATCTTTCAGTAAACGTGTATATAAATATTTATGCTACCGACACAATCAGGTCCTTTGTTTAAAATAAACAGCAACTTAAAAATGTTAGAATCCTTTGCAAGGTATGGAGACGATGTTCTTCAACAACTAAGAACTGCACAATATTTGGAAAACTTCATTTAAATAAATTTTTTATACCAAGTGATCCTGTTTAAGTGTCTCCCCCCTCACTAACATGTTAGCAGTTACAATTAGCAATGTGCAGATATAAGGAAATATGCATTTAGGCTGCCACATACCTCCTCCATTCCTGTAGCAGAGGTAAGGAAACCTCCACACGTTACCCAATCCAACCACATTCCCTGCTACAGCCAGAAGAAACTCTGCTTTACTGCCCCAGTGCCCTCTCTCCTCCATTTGTTCTTCTAATCTGTTCATTTCTTAACCAGATCTGTCTGATCCTGCTGTCCTGCTGTAACTCTACAGTGATCGAGAATGATAATTGAGAAACAAATAAGTCAGTGCGTGGGAATTCATAATTTATTATGATTGTCGGGTGAGCCTCAGGTAAAAGATTTAATGCAAAGTAATTTTTTTGAGAACATTTAAATATGTAAAACGTACTTACTAAGTTTTAACAGTTATAAGGTTTTACTGAGTTGTAACACAACAGCAGTGACACATTCTTATAAAAGATAAATTCAGATGATGAAAATAGCATCTCAAAACCCACATCACTGATCAGATATTTTTAATCTGGAACACGTGTAAATTAAGTGAAAAAGTATTTTCACAGAAACCTTAAAAGACAAACAATGCCTTGAGCACACATAATTCAAGTTTATCTTTAATATGAAAAATGTGCATTTTCGTTGTTACAAGTGCTCTCAGTAAAAAATGATTATGATTTTAACGATGAAAGACTGTTAAAAAAATGTTAGTGAAAAACAGTTGAAGGCACACTGTGTTTTTTTCGCCACTAGGGGGCGCTAAACTCTTCAAAACAATAACAAAGGCGTAGATTGATGACGCAGTGAATGAGTGGAACTTGTCGTCATGCCGATTGATCTAATAATGTTTGTGGGGAAATATTGCTTATGGATGAGTGAATGCATGTTTTTAACATGACTGGTATGAAGCAGGGCGTGGCCAAGAATCACGGGCGCAATTACTAATGAGAGACAGATATCAGTGTCACTCGCGAGTCCCGGGGGAAATAAAGAAACATTTCGTTCTACCGAACTACTCACAAGTGCTGAAATACTACTCAGGTCAGGACTACAGTTTAGTTTATTTGATGAATTAAAACTGTGAGGTTACACAGCGCTGTTTCACTTAGTCTAATGTTACACTATCATACTAAACTGCATTTGAGTGCATTGAAAGTTGTTATGTTTTTCTGTGTATTAGTTTGTCGTCATGTTGAGCTCTATAACATTGATTATAGTCTTATGTAGCCTACATCTGCTTACCTTGTCCAATAACGTGCAAGAGCGCCGTCTCTGTCAAGTCAAAGTTTGTCGCAAAGCTCTCACTACATAATGCAGATATTACGTCATTGACAGGCAACAAGTGACGAGGGAGGGGCACTATTTAAAATTGTGAATTTCTCTGAACTTACATATTCTTTGAAATATTTGGGATAATGTAAGTACACAGCTGAACGAATATATAACACTGTGCAAGTGGTTTTTGGATATTTTAATATAAAATTTTACATATTGTACCTTTAATTTGTTTACGGAAAGTTTTGTACTTTATAGGGTGAATAACTGTAATAGATGTAACCGTTCATTTAATATAATTTTACAGTAAAATACCATTAAATTTACTGTTTTTGGAAGAGAAAAATAACAAGTCATTGTATAATTTATAGTGAAAAATCGTAAATTGACTTTCCCACAATTGCCTGTGTGTCACTTCACATTTGAAGTATTTTCATTGAAATAACGCTGTTTCTTCTTAGTTTTTTTCTAATCAGTTCTGTATATTAGGGTTTTATGTTACATCTAATGTTGTTAAATTAATGTTTATTGCATTTTTAAAATTTCATGCTTTTTACCATGTGCTGTTTAGAGTTTGTGTGTGAATGACTCTGTGTGCACCTTCTATATATTAGTATTAGCTGTCCTTCTCAGTTTGTGGAAAAGCTGCTTGTGATGAGCTTCATCATGCGACTTTCCTCTGTGTTTGGTGGTTGTCAATGTATTACAAAGGTACAAAACAGACATTAGTACTTCAATAGGTTGTTAGATTAACATTATATCAGTTAATGAAATATGTTTATGTTTTTACTGTAAATTTAAGTTAAATCTATAAAACCTAAAATGTTGCGACTGTTTTTACGGTAAATTTCTGGCAACCACAGCTGCCGTTTTTTTTTTTTTTTTTTTACTATAAATTTTACAGGGATTTTTTTTACGGTGTAGGATTGGGAGATGGTAACATTATTAAATTAAATCAAAAAGGAGAAACATAAATGTGGAGGATTCCCTTTAGTCCTCTGCCACAGATATGCATCAACCTCTTGATGAATTAAAGTGAATTAAATTTCATTAAATTTATTTTAGTTAAACAAAGAAAATGGAAACAGTCAATCTTTAGGAGAGGGTCTACCCAAAACAACAAACAAAAGGGTTATTAACTATTGGAAGGAGAACTAAATGACCAACTGTATACAAGTAAAAGAGAAGAAATAAACAACATAAGCTTCCCTCTACTCCATGAATAACCAAAACAGGAATATACATAGAAAATAAAAAGTGTGCCCTCTCCCTTCAGCTTCACATAACATAAAAAGTGTTAATATAAGATAGATACAATACTTTTTAATACCGAAATAATGTAAGAAAAAATAGAAACATAATTCTGAGTTATAAAGTCATAATTCTGAGTTATAAAGTCAGAGTTCTGAGATAAAAAAATCTGAATTCTGAGATAAAAAGTTGCAATAATCTTTTTTTTTTTTCCAGTGGTGGAAACGGGCATACATCATAACATCATACATGGTCACAATTTTTTAGTTTGACTTTTTATCATAAAAAGTTAAGCTATCAAAGAAACAGATTTTTGGAGTGATATTTTGAAAAATAAAAAGATATAGATACAGACATGTGAAAGCTCAGTAACGTTTCAATGACATTCATTTTGCCTCGTGTGCTGTTGTCAAGGACATCAATAGCTGATTAAAGATTAATAAAAACAAATGGGAATAATTAGCAAGGCTGCACATCTTTTAGTTTGTGTTGCTCTTGACTAAGTCTTCCATCTCTGTGATGAAGGTCTTTTCTTCTATGTCAGCTTGTTGCTTACAAATAAAAGGGAGATTTGTGTCAGGAGTACACAGGCGACGCCAACGCTGTCAAGACACAAAGACATAACATTGATCTGTTAGTTGATTTACTTTTTGTTTGTTATGCAGTTTAGCTTAGGTTAATAATTAAATCTACATCCCTGGACTGACGATATCTCAGCAGCAGAGGTGTAATGTAACGAAGTAATAATACTTTGTTACAGTGCTTGAGTATTTTTGGGGAAAATCTGTACTTACTTGAGTATTTATATTTGTGTCAACTTTCAGTTTTACTCCGATACAATTCCCCAACGCTTTTTCGTTACTTACTACAAAATAAAGTCAGAAGAACACAGACTGCAAGCAAGCATGTGCAAACAAGTGCTCGCACAACCACGGTTGATCTCATTTTCCGGGTTGTGTTGTTGCTGGAGCGGCTGAGAAGAGTGCGGCACGAGAGCGACCTCTAGAGGCCAAATAGAACTATCACTGGTGTTTCGTAGAGATTGTTTTGACACATGACGTGAGGCTGCGCGCTGCACAGAACTGGACACGGATTTAAAACATAGACAATAAAGCGGTATGTTATACAGTACACACCAGTACATGTTTTCATATCACTAAAGTAATTAATTTATTGACAATTTAAAACAATGTGACAAAAACACCAACTGTTTAATGCCACGATTGTTGCCCTCTATTTGCATTAGTTTATATCAATTTGTTCGATTTAATGCATTCGTTATACAGCAGAGATACATATTTAAATTGTATCCTAATCATGCAGCCGACAGAAACATATACCAGAAATGTCTTCGAGTTGAGTTCTTTTTTATCCGCACTTTAACACATATTTTTATTAGATAATTATCAAGTGTTCAAAAATAGAAGCAAATAACTGGTGAAAGTATACATTTAAAATGCCTTTGTGCATCAACATGGCCATTTTAAGCATGATTGTTAGGATTTCTATGAAATGGTAACGCTTTACAAGTCTTACATTAATTATAATGCACTATGAATTAACATGAATGATCAAGGTATAATTAACATATTAGTATTTTTTTATATTTAAAACTTACAATAAACGTTTTACCATTTTTTTTTAATTCAAAGCAAACAAAATGTAAGAAATAAAGTTAAAACAATCTTGCTGCTCAAACTGTGTATAGAACAATCTTTAATAATATTTTATGCTTCTTTTGTATTTTGCGTTTACTTGTCCTTTTACTTTCAATACTTAAGTAAGTTTAATATCAGAAAAATACTTTTCATCCTTAAGTACAAAAATATCACATACTTTAAAGCTTTTACTCAAGTAATATTCTAAACAGTGGCTTTTACTTTTTACCAAAGTCATTTTCTGGTGAGATATCTGTACTTTTACTCAAGTATGGCTTTCAAGTAATTTGTACCCCACTGCTCAGCAGCATGTACACCTCTTGTTCATGTTTAATCTCACCTGTTTTAGGCTTCCTTTCTCAGTAAACAGTCGAATCAGTGCCCATCCAGGCACCAGTAGAATGGAGGACAGGGCCAGTAACCAGCCTAGTGTGTATGCCCAATCCGGGTACACATACCAGCGGTTAAAAGTGAGAGGCTTGTACTTCACCATTGAACAGACAAAAGACACCTGAAAATGGAGAGAAGTGAAAGAGAAGTTGTGACGAATAGATGGAAAAGAAAAAGGAGAATGAAGTCAGATGAAAGTGAGAAATGGGATGTACAAGGGATGTACAACTACTGTAAATAATGACCTGGGAGATTTGTTGTCTTTTTGACAAAATATTAAACATGAAGCTCAAAGAAATTAATAAAATGCAGAGACACTCACCAGGGACACGAGAGGAGTCAGGTACTTCCAGCAAAGCATGAACATGTAATTGGGTCGTGTGTTTGTCATGTTTTCAATGATGTCAAACATTCTCTCAGCCCCTGTGGTGTCAGGGAAGTATTGAGCATTACTGGCTTTTAGATACTGTCATTGTTGTCTCATATCATAAATCATTTTTATTTAAATTCTAGTAAAAAAACCCAAAAAACATTAATTCATAATTTAGTTTCTTATGATCATTTTCAAAATGACACCCTGGCAAAAAAACTTCTGTTTCTCATTTCTTAATGTTAGAATCCTTCAGAAGGCTATGCAGAGTGGCAGTGCTACACACAGCCAGAAACCGAATTTGTGTAGTGTTCAGGATTCAGTATTTGGTCTTGGTGGACTAGATCTGCTACACATGCTGCTGCAGAACAAGTATGGACTTGTTACTGCCATTAGAGAAACATGAACAATGTTGCAAGCATGTAAGATATCCTGCTGCATGAATAGACATACATAAATCCCATAGTAGATCTAGGCAGGTGGAGCTGGGGAAGGTGAAGGGTTTCAGAGAAACTTATAGCGAATACTGAACCAGAAAAGTTGAGCGAGCAAGCTCAGTGGTTGCAGAATCAGCAGAGGCCAATCAGCTAGTGTCCCCTGGTAATGGCGCAATCTAGAGTGTCATGACTGAATAAGATATCTTCTTTTCTCCGTATTACCTTATTATAGAAAGGTGTCATTGTTGACTCATAAATATGGGCTGTCCTGTTCAAATGTATTAATCTGGCTGATATCAGAAGGTTATGATAATACAGAACAAGCTGTTTTGGCAGCTTAGTTTTAATAAATTGTCTTTTACACTGGGAAGAAAGTTCTGAATACTGTTATACTACATTCTCTTTACATACTGGCTTCATATTACAGTACTTTTTTCTCAGTTTCTGTAGCTTCTGTCCAACTCACCAAAAACCCAACCCATGGCCAAAGACTCAAATACACAGACGAAAAGAAGACAGGCTCCACTGCAGGCATAGTAGTCGAACAACTGGAATACATACATCCCCCCCTGTAGGTCACAATGCAAAATTACAACTCAAACAGAACAAACGTGTTGAAGTCAACACAAAAAATTGGAATGCATACTGCACAGTATGTGCTGTATACTGCCAAAAGTTGTAGCTTGTAACAGAATACAGCATACAATGTATGAAAGTATGTAGCAAGTTATACAAACACAAACCTCTGTAACCATGACAAGTTGGCTGAAGAAGCAAAAAAGACAGAAAAGTAGAAGGAATATTTCTCGACGTCCAGCTTTGCGCAGTACCAAGGGGTACAGGTCCATCACTGATGTCATGAAAACTTCCATCGCAACAAACTTTGGGGGAAGCAGAACACTATTGTATTAGAATGTGTGAAACACTTTCAAGTGCAATAGATGAGGTTTTGTATATTACATCTGTTTAACAGCTTCCCAACTTAGGAAGGCTTTAACATGGCTCATGATTAAGATTTTACACATCTGTGTGTAGGTGTTTGTTTTAGCTTACCTGTGTATCTAGTCCCAGCAAAATAATCATAATAAAGAAACAAACAGCCCACAATTGAGGGAAGGGCATCATAGCTACTGCCTGTGGATAAGCTATGAATGCTAGTCCTGGACCTGAAAGAAAGACAGAGAGAGGATCTTTCCTTGAGTATTCACTAAAGCTTGAGTAGTTACCTTGAGTATTTACCAACTTAAAAAAAAAAAATCAATACAATGTTGCAGTACCTGATTCTGCCACCTCCTCAATGGCGACACCCTGCTTTTGAGCCATGAAGCCCAGGACTGAGAAGACAGCAAAGCCAGCTACAATACTGGTGCCGCTGTTCAGCAGGCAGAGCCATAAACTGTCCCTGATAGGGAAAACATAGATTATACAAGTCCTTGGTTCGAAAATCAGTGTGCCTAATGTATATGCTATGAAGAATAGTTAATGTGACTTAAGGACGGGACACACCAACCCGACATTAAAGAACTAGGTAACGAAAGCCGACGGTGGGAAAAAATGTGTGCTTAAACACACGGAAAGAACTTCAGCCGACTGTCAACTCGCATGCACACTCTGCGCCTGCGTATTATTCCACTCCACTCATGTTATTATGAAAATATTCGTGCATTGGAGTGCTCAGGTATGACCGAAGGTTGTTCTATTTTTACGTCATCTGCCGTCATGACTTATTTGCTTGCTTTCATAACTTTTGCATATGTTCTCGTGAACTGACTCGTTTGCTCTACTGAACAGCCAATCAGAGTTCTCAGTCTCACTGATGGCCCGAAGCCGATTCCACATATCGAATCAGACGAGAACTTCAGCTGACGGTGCGGAACACACTGAGAAAACTTAGTCGGCCCAAAAACGGCTCGACGGCTGGCTTGATGTGTTCCGGGCTTTAGACACCCCATACCCTGAAGTAAGAATACCTTTAAAAAAGCGTTTAAACAATGGCAGCAGTATACATATAAGAAAATCTCGAAGAAAAAGAAAAATATTTTCAGATAGTACCAAACTAACCTGTAGCAGTTGTTGTTATATTTATTGTAGCTGCCTAATACAGTAAGACTGGCTGTACCCAAAGCGTAGGAGAAAAAGATCTGAGCTCCTGCTTCCATCCAAACCTAAACCATAACACATCAGGAGTGAGGACTTATGAATGTGCTCGAGTAGTGTTAATGCTAGTCTGATGTCTGCAAAATTTCAAATTTTTTTTTTTTTGCTACTTGTAACAAGAAGATACCATGCCTTTTACTGGTTGTGAATGTAATTAAATAGACTTAGCAAAAAACATTTATTTATAGATTAATATTAACTGATCTAGTCTTTGTATAACAGTTATTAAGCCTGATTCCAGGAAAGGGAAGATGGTCGATTACCTGTGGGTCAGCGAGACGGGCCGGTTCAGGGTACAGGTAAAACATAACCCCCTGCAGAGCTCCAGGAAGAGTCAACCCACGAATCAGCAAAACCAGTAGCATCACATAAGGAAATGTGGCTGTGAAATACACCACCTACAGTACAGGGACAATAAAAGAAAGGATAAAAATTACGTGCATTTGCATAATAATAATAATAATCATTTTTACTAATTTCAGCAAACTGCAAAATGCTATACTGACAATGACTAATAATGAATGCAAACATAAAGTCATATAAAAATGCTATAGAAAACAGACAAGGCCCGAGAAAAATAGCATTTTGTGAAATGTTTACTGTTCTCTGTTAAAATTCTCTTCAATTATATTCTTGCATACCTTGCCTGTAGATTTGACTCCTTTCCAGACACAGAAATAACACACAATCCACATTGCAATGAGACACAGAAGAACCTCCCAGTTGATTTTACCGACCTCCTCAATACCTCCAGATAGAGTTAGCACTCTGTGTCTATAAAATTTGATGAGATAGAGCAACAATATGGTTTTATAATTTGCTAATAATTTGGAATGTTCTTGCAAGATTTGATTATCAAATGTTATCATAATGTAATGTACTTACTTCCAGAACTCAGCAACGGAAGATGTTGAATTAATCAGTGTTGTCCAGTTGAGGGTCAGATTCTTTGCAGCAAGATTTACACAATTATCTAAAACGGAGAAGAAGAAGAAAATAGTTTGCAAACCCCTGGTTTAGCATTTTTAGTTATATTTAGCAGATGTTACTTCTTTAGGTGAGTTTTGTTTCAAGTTACCACCTGTGTTCCAGGTGTTGTCGCAGCTGTCCCACGGCAGTTGGGAGCTGAAAGAAAAGATGAAGTAGAAAAATGCCCAGGCCAGAATGATGATGTAATACATGCAGCTGTACAGAACAATCAGCTGTCCTGCAAAACCAATACCTGACAAAAGCAAACAGAAACACTGATCACCAGGGGAATGTCAACAATTTTCATAGGGACCATTCAATAATGTTATTGACCCATGAAAATGAAATTATTTTTATGTAAGCAAATTAAGTAGTCTCAAAGTGAGTTTATAAATAAACTAATAATATAGATAGTTTATATATAAACTAATTTATATATGCACTATAAATACGCTGTTTATATAGAAGTTTTTATATATAAATTAATAATAAAGATTTCACATTTTGACATTTATATTAATTGAAAGCAAAGAAATCAAGTTTAGAAGGAAAAAAACTATTTTACTGTATAGAACACAAATAATATGAATAAATCTGTCACATTTTAAGTCCAGTGAAGAAGATGAGATGCAAAGGTCCAGTATATTTATTAGACAAAGTAAACTCAGGTTATCCAATACTCACCAAAAACAGTGTGCAAGGCACAAACACTGGACAAGAAACAAGACAAGCTGAGGGACTTAAATAATAAAATAATAAATACACAAGAATAACAAACTAGACAGGAACGGGTGGGAGTACTTGATCAATAACCATAGTAACAGACAAAGAGCAGGGAAATGAAACAAAGGAAATAGAAAACAATGATACACATCATAAAAGTTATAAAACTAAAATCAAAAGACATCAAATAAAGTATAATGTGACAAAATTGGACATTCTGTCCTTTCCCTTTTTTCAGTGTACATTTTCAGAATTTCATGTTTACTATGATGTATTTTTTTAAATATATTTTCTATTAAGGACAAAAAATTAAATAAATAAAAATAATAACAATAAAAAACACTAGACAAATAAATAAAACCCACAATAATTTCTTCGTTCAGTAAACCTAGCCATTATGTATTCTGCACATCAACAGCGAAACTACTCCTTAAACAAAATGGTTTGTTTTCATTTTTTTTTTTCTATGAGGAGTGTTATTTGTTTATGGTTTTAACTGGAAACCATGATTTTCATTTAGACCAATATAAAAATGCACTTTAAAGAAATGCAATCTGTGTCAAATTTCACCACCTTTAACGCAGTTCCAGGGGATGCTATTGACTAAGAAGACGAAAAACAAGTAAGAGAACAAGAAGAAGAAGTACTCAATTGTACCTGCCTTACATTTAGGCTACTTTAGAAAATGTGACTGGTTGTCTGGGTAAATCCCTCCTACTCAAAGAATGCAGATAAAATGATTTAAAAACTGTTTAAATTTTTGACTCACCCTCAGCTAAAGGACAGAGGCGATGCCAACATGTAATGCCCCCTTCCTGTGTGTACTGTCCCATAGACGTCTCTAGCAGGAACAGAGGCACCCCACAGGTAACAACAAATACCAGGTAGGGTATCAGGAAAGCCCCTGAGAACACACCAGTACAATAAAAGATTATTAAAATGCAAGAAAGTCAAAGTAGATCAAACAATTTTGTAACCACTAAAATAATGAAAACAGCAAACAACATTTGTGCATTTAGACTGCCACATACCTCCTCCATTCTTGTAGCAGAGGTAAGGAAACCTCCACACGTTACCCAGACCAATCACAATCCCTGCCACAGCTAAAATAAACTCTGCTTTACTACCCCAGTGCCCTCTCTCCTCTATTTGTCCTTTGATTTTGGTCATACCTTCACACTGTTTTGACCAGGTCACCCTGATTCTACTGTCTAAACTGCTGTAATTTCAAAGTGAGACTGTTCTAAATTCTGCTTAGCTGTACATTTATTTAAATGTATCAAGCTATTCATTGACTGATCCTCACCAGCTGAAATGACAACCAAAGTACAAAATAAGTAATGGGCGAATTATGGTCATGGTATCGAAGGTGGAGAGAATGCTGTTCCTTTTCAGTCGGTCAATGAGCCAATGCATATTGGCGTGCGAGCTTTACGTGATGCGTCCCGCCCCCCGCGAGCGGGTATAAATACGGAAGCGGGGAGCGCTCGCACTTTGTCTTTCGTTCGGAGCTGTGCAGTTGTTCTGCAGCATCTCTGAGTGTATTACAAGAAGCAAGCAGTTTTCTTTGGATTTCTGTGTTGGGGTGAAGGCGCGACAGCGGTCTCGCGATCTCCACAGTCCTGATAAACTGCTGTTTTCACAGCAACCAGAGCAGTACAGAGACAAGGGTTGTGATTTGGGCCGGTAGTGAGAGCACGCTGCAGGCTATCATCCTTGCTGCAGCGCCGCGGTAGTTCCCCTGTGTGCTTCAGCATAGTTCATAAGAGCATTCAATTTCCTTCATGAGCATGTAGTGCGTCTTTTTAAAGATGTTATTCCGCTTGTGCGCTGCTAGATGCGGTCGTTCCCTGCCACCAGCTGATAGGCACAATCACTGTATCGCGTGTTTGGGCATTCAGCACGCTGAGGCAGCATTTGTGGATTGTTCATGTTCTCATAGTGGGAACAGGACTATCGTGGTGTTGAGATCGCACCTTGGGTACCTTGGCTCTCAAGGTCAGGCCCTCGTCCCTATGCCCCGTGGTCCTTCTGGTTTCAGCCAGAGGATCGCTACTTCGGCGAATAGATCGGGAGATCTGAGGATTACAGTCAGGGCTTCCCCGCCGAGCCAGTCTCCATGGGCCCCTGACCCCTCACTCGCACTGCAATCCGTGGTGTTGCCAGAAGAGTACGCTGGTCCCTCTCATGAGCGACCAGCCGTCTCTTTCGGCATGCTGGCTGATGAGCAGATGTTGATTGCGACATTGGAAGGTGGGTTTGAGTCCTCTGGGGATGAAGGCTCGGTTGCACTGCTTCCCTCTGGGAGAGTGGCGTATTCCAAACCCCATCCAAAGATGACGGCCATGCTTTCACAGGCCGCCGGAAGTGTCAGGCTCGACTGGAAACCTCCACCGTGTCCCGAACCCTTCTGGCTGGACAATTGGGTTCTCAGCACTCTCCCCTGGTTCCTTACTTTCCAGAAGTGAATGAGGAGGCGACTAAATCATGGAGGACACCTTTTTCTGTCCGAAACCGGTCCGGTCCCTCCTCCGCCTTCACCTGGATGGCGGTGCAGCCAAGGGGTACGTGGCTGTCCCCCCAGCTGAGCGTGCTGTCGCGATGCAGCTGTGCCTGGCGGCTGCCAATTGTTGGGGCAACCCGCGCCTTCTGTCCGGGGCCTGTAAGTTCTCGTCCAATCTAACAGACAAGGCTTACAGAGCCTGTGGGCATGCTGCATCTGCCCTGCATGCCATGGCGTTGCTGCAAGTCTATCAGGCCAAAGCACTCCATAACATGCCCCAGGGCGGTCTTGACCAATAGCTTGTGGAAGCAGACAGCTCCACCGACCTTGCCCTCTGGGCGATGAAGGTGACAGCGCGCTCAGTTGGTCAGGTGATGGCCATGCTAGTGGTCCAGCAGCACCATCTATGGCTCAACCTGGCGGACATGAGGCAAGCCGATAAATATCGGTTCCTGGACTCCCCCGTGTCTCAGGTTGGGCTATTCGGTGGCGTGGTTTAGAGCTTTACCCAAAAATTCTCAGCCGTACAGAAGCAGATGGAGGTTTTGAAGCATGTCCTGCCCTGGCGTGCCGCTGCTGCCTCCACCCAGCCGCCGGTGGCTGCCTCCTCATCTGCTCGTCACCGAGGGCCCCGTCTGCGTTGTCCTCCGCCCTGCAAAGTCTTCCAAGCAGCAGCCTCCACCCGGAAAACTACAGAGAGCCGGTCGCAGACGTGGCGCCCAGCCTGCAGCCAAGGCAGGTGGCAAGCGAACCAGGAAGCGGTCCTGAGACGGGTGACCAGGAGGAAGTTGGAGCTGCTCTTCCGGAGATGATGAAGACACCGCTCCCTCCCCCACAGGAGGGCCGGGTGGAAAATCCTTGGTTCCATTTTCTATCTGTTCCACCCACATTGGTATTGGTGCAATAGTACCCACATTGTCAATAAAAAAGAAGTGTTTACTCATCCTCTGGGTCACAAGAGGGCGTGTCTGGTGGTGTGTCACGCTATGCCTGGCCACCCTCAGCCCCCTCTCATTTCGCCAGCAGAGGGTAATGTGCTGGTTGAGACCGCAACCGTTGGGCCATCTCCCTCGCGCACTGTCACTCTGTGGAGCCAGAGCTCCCTGCCGTCCAAGTCAGGTCCCTTGGCTCTGCCTTGGTGCCCCACCACGGGTATGTCTGTTGTGCCGTTGGTCCCGCTGGTTCGGAGTCTGGGAGCCTGGCTAGTGCTTCCCAGCCCATCCCGCTGGCTCATCCACACGATCAGACTCGGCAATGCGATTCAGTTTTCCCGGCATCCCCCAGTGTTCAGGGGCATCCATTTCACTCACGTGTCTGCGAACGATGTTCCTGTGTTTAAGGCGGAGATTGTGGAGAAGGATACAATAGAGCTGGTCCATCTAGCCGATATTAAGTCAGGGTTCTACAGCCACTATTTCATTGTACCCAAGAAAGGCGGTGGGTTACAGCCAATCTTGGATCTGCAAGTCCTGAATCGGTCCCTTCACAGGGTGCCGTGCAAGATGTTGATGAAGAAACGCATTTTTGAATGCATCCGTCCCCAAGATTGGTTTGCAGCGATCAACCTGAATAACGCATACTCTCATGTCTTGATTCTTCCTCGACACAGACCCTTTTCTACGGTTTGCGTTCCAGGGTCGGGCATATCAGTACAAGGTCCTACCCTTCCGGCTGGCCCTGTCGCCCCGTGTCTTTACCAAGATTGCGGAGATGGCCATTGCTCCGCTCAACGAACAGGATGTTCGCATTCTCAACTATCTCGATGACTGGCTGATCCTAGCTCACTCGCAATAGCAGTTGTGCGAACACAGGCAAAACAGAATCATAACCATCTACACATCCATGCAAAAGGTCTACAAAATGCACACAAGAATCCAGAACCATAACAACTGCACACAAATCCACAAATCCTCCCCATCTAGGCTCCCTCAGTGATTCTCAGCCATTTCCACCACTGGTTATACCAGTGGATAATGACCACTGTAACCTTATTTTTGAGTCTGAACAAATGTCCAGAAGGACGGTGTGACACTGACAAAACGTTCTTGTCATCAGCTAAAACTAGTGCTGTGCTTTTTGTGGGGACAAACATGGGAATAGCTGAAGTCATAAGGTTGAAGTTAAAGGATGTACAGAACACAGTGTCTTGGGATGTTAACCCAGGGAAATATTAACTATATTACAGGTAATAATTAATCCAAAAAAGTTTACACAAGTTTTATATAAATATATATATATAAAAAGGGTTTTAAGTTATTGCAAAAGGGTTTTAAGTTATTTATATCCACTGAGTGGGTTCTAAACACATGTTCAGTTTTCTCTGAAACCGATACACTTGATTGTGGCAACAGTGGAATAATACTTGTGACAATTCTTTGAGCCTAACATTATGAGAGTGCTAAAGGAACTGGGTTTTGTGGAGAAATTTGATTGTAGAAGAAAATATGTTTAGTGAACTAAAAGTCAATTTGGCAATTAAAAAATGTTTATCTGAATTTGCGCAGACATCCTACTGAGCCACTAAGGCAGGGGTCACCTGTCCATGTTCTTTGAGGTCTACAGATCTGCAGAGTTTAGCTCAAACCAATTCAGTTAAAGAGCGCCTATTATGCCCCTTTTCACAAGATGTAATATAAGACTCTGGTGTCCCCAGAATGTGTCTATGAAGTTTCAATTCAAAATACTCCACAGATATTTTATTTTAGCTTGTCAAATTTGCTTCAATTTATAAGCACAAAACATGCCGTTTTTGTGTTTCCCTTTAAATGCACATGAACTGCTGCTCCCCATGTGCCCTTTGTGTTCACTCATTTTTGATCATTTTTCCAAAATTTTCATGGCCAGCAGAATATTTTTTGAATATCTTAACATCTCAAAAGATAGAACGAAGCCTTTACTTTTAAATAAACAAACCAACAAACAACGAATAGGTACCTACTATGTCTCTGCTAAAAAAATATATCCTATTTTGCATGGATGTGTGTGGTATGCATGTAATCCGAATGTAATACATTTGCCATGTTGTCCTGTGACCTACCATCGTCAATTGTGTCACTTAATTTGGCATTCACAAATTCTCTCCCGTGGCCTCATGGGTTGTTTTCTTAACAACTGACACAGGGATTGTCCACACAAGTTTGCATTGGGGTATAAAATTAATGCAAATAGTCATTTAAGATTTAAATTTTTTAAAACAAAAACCTTTTACAGTGCTACAATATAAATTAATCTATATAAAAATATATGTATTTTGCGAGACCATATCCTGACTCGAACACATCCTCAAAGAGCGGCTTTAACAATTATTGCCTTCTGAATGAAATTAAAAGTGTTCATCATGTCTTTTGGGTAATCCAAATTTAATGCATAAGACAGACCAAACTATGTTGTTGTTGTTGCTAATCATACTGTTGGGATGTTTTTCAGCGGCAGGAACTGGTAGACTAGTCAGGATCGTGGGAAAGATGAATGCAGAAATGTACAGAGACATCCTTGATGAAAACCTGAAAACTCTGGACCTCAGACTGACCCTGAGCAAACAGCCAAGATGACAAAGGAGTGGCTACAGGACAACTCTGTGAATGTCCTTGAGTGACCCAGCCAGAGCCCAGACTTGAACCCGATTGAACATCTTGGGAGAGATCTGAAAATGGCTGTGCACCGACGACCCCCATCGAACCTGATGGAGCTTGAGAGGTCCTGCAGAGAAGAATCGGAGAAACTGCCCAAAAATAGGTGTGCCAAGCTTGTAGCGTCATACTCAAAAAGACTTGCAATTGGTGCCAAAGGTGCTTCAACAAAGTTGAGAAAAGGCTGTGAATACTTATGTACATGTGATATTTCTCATTTTTTATTTTTAATAAATTTGCTTTCAAAAAGACTTCAAACAAACTTCTTTCACGTTGCCATTATGGGGTATTGTTTGTAAAAATGAGGAAAATAATTAATTTAATCCATTTTGGAATAAGGCTGTAAAATAAAATGTGGAAAAAGTGAAGCACTGTGAATACTTTCCGGATGCACTATATATGCACTTTTTGTTTATGATTGTTCATTGTTAAAGATACAACCATGGTATTTTCCCTGATATTGTATGTAAATAGAAGTTCTACAAAAAATAATAATAATAAAAAGATATAAGTGACAGGTGCACTAACACCTCATAGCATCAGTAACTCAACAACCCTTCCTACGGTTTTCCTCAGCCTCGGGCCGCTGCTCGAAGATCCCGCCTTTGGAAAAGAATGTTGATTTTGTACTCAGAAAATGTAAGCATTACTACTAAAAATAACATTACCCCAGAATGAATTGCATTGCTAGCCCAACCCAACACTTACACACAATAATAATGATAAATGCTACCCAATACTTAATTATATTACTTCTTACTTAAAATGATGTTTTCGTAAAACAAGCAAAATGTAATTTGTTTTGTTATATGACAGCTATGCATGAACACACACTAGACAAATGCAGTCAAGGTGAATACATCTCAATTTTCAAAAGCAATGACTTAAAGCATGAATTAATATGAATTAATAAAATAATTATATTTTATTTACTGACATCAATAAGACACATAAATGAGTAAAAGAATGAAAAGTAACCACAATAAATAAACACATATACAAGTCAACAACACATGAAACAAAGCTTTATTCAGACTTACTGTACTAATAATCACATATTTATGGGCACTGAACCCTCCTACTGTCCATCCTTCTGCCATCTCAACACTGTACCAATTCTGTGGCTTTATTTTGCTGAAGCAGCTGACCACCGTGAACACTTTCACCTGTCTTTGCTGTCCATCATGTCCTTCATTCCTGCTTATGTCAACGGGGACAGTGTTGACCCAGAGGATGAGGAACACCATGATGATGGACCTCTAAACCCACAACCTTGAAGCAAGAGTGGGAGAAGATGTGTGGGACAATCTGGCTGGCGCTGTGTCGGCTCCAAACATTCGTGTGCCTGCTTTCCATGAGCATGAAAGGTTTAGTTCATTAAAACATATAAATTCATTCATTATTTACTCACCTTCAAGCTGTTCAATCCCTCTGGATTTTTATTTCTGAACATAAAGGGTGATTTTGGTTAAGTTTGTCATGCTGTTTTTTTTTCCCCACAAATGCCGTCGTTACCTTGCCTTGTAGATCCTGCTCCACCACCGAAGCTCAGCAGCAAATACACAAAATCAAGAATCAGAATGAATCAAGTGATAACTCCATTTTAAATTACAATAATTGAAAATATATATTTTTTTATTAATTTCTGTATTATACTCACTTAGAGCCTTTGTCTGCAGCATTTCTTCATCAGATTCTCTCCATTGGATAAACACACGTATGTGTCAATACTACATTTACATGTTGCTGATGTCTTAACTGACGTCTTATCAATACAAATGTTCCTTCATTTATCAACAGTACAAACAGTCAAATAAAATAGATAACTTATGTCTAGTTACTTTTACATTTGTTTATTTACATTACTTACATTCATGTAATGTAAGCAGTGTTGAATTCTACATAATAGCACACATAAATCACTCAGATGTCTATTTCAAGTTGTAATATGCTCATCATCTACAATACTTATTGAATATCTCCCTGTCAGATGTTAAATAAACATTTAGTAAGCGTCTTTATGGTGTATATGGCTCAGAATTTATGTAAATCCACTTTGGTGACCTAGAGCTCCGTTGTAAGCTATACATAATAAAACATATTTTTACAGCAAAATCACACCTATACTATACTGCCTAGCGTCTTTACACCTTCAACACTTCAACAGTTTACTCTACAGTAGTTCAACAATTGCTATTTTAACACAAGAAACCATGTTTTTGGTTTTCAGTTCTCACATTTGAAAACATACACGCCTCTTTCTCCTCCATGTTTGATTATGACATATCCTCTCCTGGGCCTCCTGGGATACAAAAGTCTCCATCGGATGAACACCCAAGAATCTGGGCGAAAGCAGTAGGTGATCCGGGAACTTCTCAACTACTCTTTTATGATTACTAAGGTTTCAGACGTACTTATTCACTCACCTACTGCTTTTCCCCTACTATATAGTAGGTAAGTAGGCGATTTCGGATGCACTTTAAGTAGATGTACGTCGAAATAGTTGAGAAATAGTACGTCACCAAGGTAATACTCGCCTACTCTTTTATGACTACGAAGGTTTTGGACATACTTATTCGCTCTCCCACTGCTTTTCGAATACTATATAGTAGAGAAGTAGGCGATTTCGGACACAGCAACTGTTTTTGGCATTAACGACTAAAGCTCTTTAATATACAGTGGGTACGGAAAGTATTCAGACCCCCTTAAATTTCTCACTCTTTGTTATATTGTAGCCATTTACTAAAATCATTTAAGTTCACTTATTTCCTTATTAATGTACACACAGCACCCCATATTGACAGAAAAAACACAGAATTCTTGACATTTTTGCAGATTTATTAAAAAAGAAAAACAGAAATATCACATGGTCCTAAGTATTCAGACACTTTGCTCAGTATTTAGTAGAAGCACCCTTATGATCTAATATAGCCATGAGTCTTTTTGGGAAAGATGCAACAAGTTTTTCACACCTGGATTTGGGGATTTTGCTTAAATATATGAGTGTCACAGCAAAGGGTCTAAATACTTAGGACCATGTGATATTTCTGTTTTTCTTTTCTAATAAATCTGCAAAAATATCAAGAATTCTGCATTTTTCTGTCAATATGGGGTGCTGTGTGTACATTATTGAGGGAAAAAATGAACTTAAATGATTTTAGCAAATGGCTGCAATATAGCAAAGAGTGAAACATTTAAGGGGGTCTGAATACTTTCCGTACCCACTGTATGTCCCAAAGCAATGCCAGGGAACTTGATGCCTTGAACCTTGAACTGGATATTCACCAGAGGCACAACCTGCTTGAACTGATCAATCATAACTGATCAATCATTGCAATTTCCAGGCAAAATCCCTCTTAAAGGCATTAAATCCATACGAAACCTTGGAAAATTATCTAAAAAAAAAAAAACCTTTATCAGGCTCCGGAGGCCTAATGCCAAGCAATACAGAATGAGATAAGCCAAACACTTGCCATGGAAATAATGCTATGGGATTTACTCTGGGTGCCCTCAGGCTCAGTTCCCTTTTCACCACAATGGTCAGGTACAATGACTGCATTATAGCTCCACCTATTATATGATCCACCTGGGCATGCTCTCAATCAACTTCTGGGCCAAATCCTGACTGATAGCAACCCATTCATAATCACTTCTTGGAGTTTGTCAGAATTAGTAGGTTTTTGTTTGTCCACCCGCCTCTTGAGGATTGACCACAAGTTCTCAATTGGATTAAGATCTGGGGAGTTTCCAGGCCATGGACCCAATATTTCAACGTTCTGGTCACCAAGCCACTTAGTTATCACTTTTACCTTATGGCACGGTGCTCCATTGTGCTGGAAAATGCATTGTTCTTCACCAAACTGTTGTTGGATTGTTGGAAGAAGTTGCTGTCGGAGGGTGTTTTGGTACCATTCTTTATTCATGGCTGTTTTGGGCAGAATTGTGAGTGAGCCCACTCCCTTGGATGAGAAGCAACCCCACACATGAATGGTCTCAGGATGCTTTACTGTTGGCATGACACAGGACTGATGGTAGCGCTCACCTTTTCTTCTCCTGACAAGCCTTTTTCCAGATGCCCCAAACAATCGGAAAGGGGCTTCATCGGAGAATATGACTTTGCCCCAGTCCTCAGCAGTCCATTCACGATACTTTCTGCAGAAGATCAATCTGTCCCTGATGTTTTTTTTGGAGAGAAGTGGCTTCTTTGCTGCCCTTCTTGACACCAGGCCATCTTCCAAAAGTCTTCGCCTCACTGTGCGTGCAGATGCACTCACACCTGCCTGCTGCCATTCCTGAGCAAGCTCTGCACTGGAGGCACTCCGATCCCACAGCTGAATCCTCTTTAGGAGACGATCCTGGCACTTGCAGGACTTTCTTGGATGCCCTGAAGCCTTCTTTACAAGAATTGAACCTCTTTCCTTGAAGTTGCTGATGATCCTATAAATTGCTATAAATTTAGGTGCAATCTTAGTAGCCACAATATCCTTGCCTGTGAAGCCATTTTTATGCAACGCAATGATGGCTGCACGCATTTCTTTGCAGGTCACCATGGTTAACAATGGAAGAACAATGATTTCAAGCATCACCCTCCTTTTAACATGTCAAGTCTGCCATTCTAACCCAATCAGCCTGACTTAATGATCTCCAGCCTTGTGCTCGTCAACATTCTCACCTGAGTTAACAAGACGATTACTGAAATGATCTCAGCAGGTCCTTTAATGACAGCAATGAAATGCAGTGGAAAGGTTTTTTTGGGATTAAGTTAATTTTCATGGCAAAGAGGGACTATGCAATTCATCTGATCACTCTTCATAACATTCTGGAGTATATGCAAATTGCTATTATAAAAACTTATTTTTATAGATTGGTAAAAAAAAAAAGACTGCAGAACACTGGCCCCACAGGACTAGAGTTAAAGAGCGCCACTGTATGGCTTTTAACTGCTGGATCTATCTTAGGGTCAGGTCTTCTAAAATGAAGAAGAGTCTGTAATGAGGTTTAGATAGCAAGGGTAGGATCTAAATTCAATGTATTTAAAGAGTAAATAATCACAAGGATACTAGAAACTCTGGAACAAGAAACAAAACAAGAACCAAGACTCATAAACCAGCCCCAATTTACCAAACCTGACAATGAACAGTAAACAGGAAATTGGGAAACCAAGACACAGGTGAGAACAAAGAGGAATGGACAAAGGGAAACAATAAACATACATGTTCTGTGCACTGTGCAGTACTTCCTGATGAGACCCAGAAACATTCATACATTTTTTTTTTAATCTAAATGAAAGAATTGAGACCAGAAATACAGATTTTTTTCTGAAACAACCTGTCTGGTTTACGCACATTTAGGTCTGACTCTGACCTGTGTTGAGGAAATTGTACCAGTTGCTTGAGATGAAAAAAACAAACAAAACATTTTCGGCTTTGTTTCTGCAGGTTTTAATTACTGGAATAAGAGTGAAAAGACTGATTACAAAATACAACTTTTTCCTTTCAAAGTCCATTTTGATGTTCCTCTGTGTTCGTCCTGACTAAGTCTTCCATTTCTGCAGTGAAAGCAGTTTCCTTCATTTCAACCAATTGTTTGGAGGTAAGAGGAAGCCCTGTATCAGGACTACACAGGTGACGCAAACGCTGCAAGACACACAAATACAGGGAAACAAGAGTTAGATAGTGCTAATTTTTTTTTTTAAAGCAGATTAGATTATCTTGATTAGTTGAGTAGATTTTCATTGGTTAAATAGTTATACATTTGCATCCCTGTTTTGATCTCCTCTGAAATCCCAAAGCATTTGCTTTTCAAATATCAGGGATAAATATCTTTTTATCCTCACCTGTTTCAGACACCCTTTCCCAGCACACATTCGGCCCAGTGCCCATGCAGGCACAAGCAGAATGGAGGACAGGGCCAGTAACCAGCCTAGTGCGTACGCCCAGTCTGGGTACACATACCAGCGATTAAAAGTGAGAGGCTGGTACTCCACCATTGAACAGATGAAAGACAACTGTGAATGGACAGAGAAATGATGAATAAAAAGATAAATGGAGAAAAAGGATGGGAAAGAAAAAGAATAGCAAGAGCTGAGTTTAACTGAGGTGGTTATGGTAAAGAGTGCTTCAGGAATTCACAACCAAATAACATCCATTAAGACAAGACAAACCCAAACTGTTGTTTAAAATGCAGAGACACTCACCAGGGACACGATAGGAGTCAGGTATTTCCAGCACAGCATGAATATGTAGTTGGGGCGTGATTTTGTCATGTCTTCAATGACTTCAAACATTCTCTCAGCCCCTGTAGTGTGTAGAGGATTTAGCTTTAATGGCTTCCCAGCATTGCCAGTGGATTCTGTTGACTTTATTATGTTATGGTCTGTAACTTGTGTGTGACTCACCAAAAATCCAACCCATGGCCAGAGACTCAAATACAGACAGGAACAAAACACAGGCTCCATTACAGGCATAGTAGTCAAATAACTGGAATACGTACATCCCCCCCTGCAGGCCACAATAAACCATTACAGCCAGGGCCAGATTAAAGTATTACAGTGTTAAAAATTTAAAATTTAAAACACAGATCTCAAGTGGTCCCAGAATTTGTCTGTGAAGTTTCAGCTTAAAATACCCAACAGATAATTTACCATTTCTTAAATCCCCCTTTTTGGGTGAAGGCAAAAACATGCTCTTTTCACATGTGTATCTTTAAAGTTGGCATGAAACAGAAGTTGAAACCAGCTTTTCTAAGTGATCCGAGTGAGATGGCTTCTTGAATGAGAAAAATGTGGGAAGTGATTAGATTGTAGGATCTTTGAGCTGCTGCTCCCCACCCCCTTTGTGGAAGAGGGCTGTGCCTTCTAGCTTGTGCCTCGGATAATAAAGAAAACTAACATGGGGTGCAATCTGTCATCTCTCTCTGAATGAAGTCCATTCTGATACTCCTCAGAAAATGAACTGTAACTTAGAGAATA
The DNA here is from genome assembly GCA_037194245.1 of Opsariichthys bidens. Lineage (NCBI taxonomy): Eukaryota > Metazoa > Chordata > Actinopteri > Cypriniformes > Xenocyprididae > Opsariichthys > Opsariichthys bidens. Next base: position 8,486,634 of record CM074278.1, read on the forward strand.
CTTATCACACAAGCATGAGACATGTCTAAAGAAGCGTTAAAATGTCAGGTTTTAAATAATATAAGTCAAATTGAAAACAAATACTCTCTGTTTATGTAATCTGTTCGAAAATAGAGATATGTCAGTTGTTCAAGAATGGCCTCATTATCCGCTAATGCGGCCATGCCCACGAAGAGTGCTCAGCATTCAAACACAAATTCTGAGGAAATCCATGCAGAGTCAACTACGCCTGCATCAACTCGAAAAAAATAATGCCTCAAGCTTAGACAAATTTATGTATTTTTCATAGTTTTAAGATGCCGTGTATTAACCCCCCTGTATTACTGTTCTTGCCCAGAACAGAACCATACAGCCAATATAAATCTTTATTATATTAATATATCTTTGCAATTATCAATCATATTTGATGATAGTGGTCTTGACAGAAATGTATAATGTGCATTGACGAACAATATATAACATTTCAAGAAATTGCTACAGCAGTGAGAAAGATGAACGTGCATGTATTATTTCAATTTGTGTAGAGCTGCACGATTCTAAAATCAGATCTTTTTTTTTTTTAAATTGAGATCATGATTCTCCCATGATCTTGAACAGACAACTAAACAAAATAACAGGTAGCCGTATTATTTACTAGAGGAAAAAATATTAATTGCTCTTTAAGCAATTAAAAAAAACAACAATAATTAATCAAAATATTAATTGCTGCAGTCTATTTAAAATATTTAATTTAATTGAATTACTTAAAGAAATGGTTTTGAATGAATGATTCAATAACTCACTCATAACTACACTTGTTTCATTACTGGATGAATCAATGTTTTTGAAGGAATCTTTTGAATGAATCATTCACAATCATTACAATTAATTGTGCAGCTCTGACCCTTCGCAAAGATCCACCCCCTTTAATTACTGTTGCTATGTCCGACAAGCCATGCGCTCTCACACCACACATCATGTTCTCACACAGTGAAAAATACATCGCGGAGCAAAGAGGACACTGACAACGCTTCGAAAGACATATGAAACAGTTTCATATTTACAGTTTTTGCCCATTGCTTACACACTAAACCAAATGCTTAGACCAGTCTCAATACCTAAACTTCTTGTAGCACATCTTAAACACAGTTTAACCATAGCTACACATTGTCAACTTGCACTTTGTTTGCAATTACAGAGATCATACGTTTCCTGTAGTTCTCCAGGTTTGCACACACTGCAGCAGGGATTTTGGCCCACTCCTCCATACAGACCTTCTCCAGATCCTTTGGCAATACAGACTTTCAGCTCCCTCCAAATATTTTCTATAATAAGACCCAGCCACGACCCATCTTCAATGCTCTTACTGAAGGAAGGAGGTTGTTTGCCAAGATCTCGTGACAAATACCCCCATCCATCCTCTCCTCAATACAGTGCAGTTGTCCCGTCCCCTTTGCAGAAAAGCATCCCTAAAGAATGATGTTTCCACCTCCATGCTTCACGGTTGGAATGGTGTTCTTGGGGTTGTACTCATTCTTCTTTGTCATTCTTTCAGATGATCATCCAGATGGTCATTGGGAAACTTTAGACGGGCCTGGACATGTGCTGGCTTGAGCAGGGGGACCTTGCGTGCGCTGCAGTATTTTAATCCATGACGGCATAGTGTGTTACCGATGGTTTTCTTTGAGATTGTGCTCCCGGCTCTCTTCAGGTCATTTATCAGATCCTGCCGTGTAGTTCTGGGCTGATCTCTTCCTGATCTTCCTCATGATCATTGATGCCCCACGAGGTGAGATCTTGCATGGTGCCCCAGACCGAGGGAGATTGACCGTCATCTTGAACTTCTTCCATTTTCTAATAATTGAGCCAACACTTGTTGCCTTCTCACCAAGCTGCTTGCCTATTGTACTGTAGCCCATCCCAGCCTTGTGCAGGTCTACAATTTTATCCCTGATGTCCTTACACAGCTCTCTGGTCTTGGCCATTGTGGAGAGGTTGGAGTCTGTTTGATTGAGTGTGTGGACAGGTGTCTTTTATACAGGTAACGAGTTCAAAGAGGTGCAGTTAATACAGGTAATGAGTGGAGAACAGGAGGGCTTCTTAAATAAAACCTAACAGGTCTGTGAGAGCCAGAATTCTTACTAGTTGGTAGGTGATCAAATACTTATGTCATGCAATAAAATGCATATTAATTATTTAAAAATCATACAATGTGATTTTCTGTATTTTTGTTTTAGATTCCGTCACTCGCTTTCTCAGGGAACAAGGGTTACAGTCGTAAGCAGAAACATTTTCTTCTTAGACAATTTGTTCAAAAACGAAATTACCTGTTATCATTGGGAAAACACTGCAAAACTCTGAAAACAGTCAGTGCAAAACTCATCTGCCAACTTTTGGGTTTTACAGAAGAATGAGTCTGAGAAAATGACACTAAAAATAGAAACAGAAAGATTGCAGTGTTTTATGTTATAAAGCCCATCAGTGTGTTGCTGCTGATATGAAAGAGTAATTCAAATGGTGCTTGTGTGTATGGTTTTGTTGTAAGAATTTTATTTTTAGAATGGAGTAATAAGTTTTGATTGCAGTGTTTCATTTGGGCATAGATGCGAGTTGTTAATCTCCAAGTGCTATGTCTGATTGGCTTGTGTGTAGAGTTTTGACATAATAAGCCAAATTCTGCAAAAAAGTGTCTAAGCAATAGGCAAAAACTGTAATATATCGTAATTTTTTAAAAGAAGTTTAAACAATAAATACTGATAGTGTCTCTTTAATGTGTCGCGATAGATCGCTGTAGCTCCTTCAAGCGGCTCGTGAACCGATCATCTCTTCATACTAGTTCATTTATAGCATCAAATGAACATGAATGAACATCAGAAGAAATGTTGTTTCAAGCGCGAAAAGACGCGAGTACACACAATTTTGAAGTTCAAGTTCACCAACATTAATCTACTGCTTTGTCAGACAAAATGGCGGATTCTGAGTTATGAGATGGCCTGTCACTCAAACTGTTTGCGAAGGGTCAATTATGTCAATTGTTTTATAGACATTTCTTTCCCTTCATTTAAAGGTCTAAAAAAAAAAGTCTTAAAGGCATCGGAAAAATAATCAGTCGAGCAGTCTAATCCAAATCCAAGTCTTCTGAGGAGAGACGATGGCTTTGTATGATGAACCGATTTAAAAAAATGAAAGTGACATGTGGCCAAGTATTTGTGCTCTGCATTTCACCCATCCAAGTGCACACACAGTCAGTACTGTCGCAAGGAGAGGCTACTCAGAGCAGAGCCATGGGTGGAGTATAACCTCCAGCTCCCCCTTTCTTGACCTACTGTAGGCATGATGGGTGGAGCTGCATATTTCAGCCACACCCTAACTCTACCCATAATCATATTTCTCCACCCATTAAACAGGTTAAGCTCCATCCATTAGCTCCAGAGAGGTGGAGCTGGAGGTTATTTGGCTCTGCAGCGAGCTCCACTTGGTCGCAAGGGCTATGCCAAGTGTGCAACCACACAGGGCCTCATACAGTGTCTTGTGCCCTGACTTGGTCATGTAAAGGCAATAGTTAAAGTTCATGTTTTTGTAGTGCCCCCTACTTTCCTAGGTGTATCTACCCTTTTGGAATGTTGGACGCTTGAACCCAGATTCGTTTATTTGTCTCTCATCTTATAATCTGTGACCCTTGATTCTACACTACTTTGAACAAATTGCAACTCAGATCTCTGCAAAACCACTTTTAACTAATTACAGCTGCTAAGACTAAGCCTATCTGTAGATATAAAGTGACCAGACCATATGACTGCAATATACAATGGATTTATTCAAAAGAAAAGAAAGAATTGAAACCAAATAAAATTAAATGTGATTAAACTCTTTTCAACCAACTTCTGAATAAACTGGTATTTTCAAATACAGTGTTGGATTGACTCTTGTGTGAACTACAACACAGGCATTTAAAGAGTTAGACTTTTAAATCGCCATCAAATGAATCACTATTTAAATTAACACTTCCTTATGTTACACAAAGTACAAATCTGTCTTTGCTTCGTGTGAACCAAATAGCTATTTCAGTGCAATGCTACGAAAAGTAGAAAAAATAAATGTAAACAAACTTCAAACTGTAAAAAACCCTAACTGTAACCCTTGTAATAAAGTACTCAATGAATCACAGAGTATTAAGCCATCATATCATTCACCAATTGGGAAAAAAACAACTTATTGTGGGCCCACCACGCATGCACACACACCCCGTTGCAGGCCTGAAACGTTGCTTGTGTGCGTTGAGGCTGAGCAAAACGTAAAATGGCCGCTTCGCTCTGTAAGAGCACAAATAAAACAATGAAATGTACCTGAGTGCAAGTGGCAAGAGTTAATGATCTCCATCACCCGTCAGATCCATCCACGGGAAGCTGTCGTCAGTTAGCACTGTTAGCGTTAGCTCCCACGACGCCAGAGGAGCGCTATCTGGATTCCTTCTCAGCGGCTCTGTCACTCCCAATCAATGGACTAACAGTTCATGGCAAATTTCTTAGATCAGTGGTTCCCAAAGTGGGGGTCGCGAGATGATTTCTATTTTTTTTTTTTAAAGTGGAAAAAACATATAGGCCCTATATATTTTTGTTGCAATTAATTTAATTGAATACTTATTAAATGGTGTTTGCAGAAAAGTGATTAAAAAATATAATGTATATTTTTTTATTAAATTTGTAATTTTGTCCCAGACATTATACAAGATTACGTCAGCGTCAATCACAATCAAGTTACGTACATCACGCGCTGTTGTTTGCTAAAGCTAAAGGTGTTTGGAGGCTACAAACAAATAATACCTGCTTTAAAATGAAACGGTGGTTAATATCCACAACAGAAAAACCGAGAGGAGGAGAAAAGTCACAGGTGAGGCCGGTTGATGGTGCGAAGACTGCCATTGCGGAGGTCAGTGAGGGTGAGCCGCAAGAATTTCCCTCCACTTCTGATAAGGATGGAGCCCGCAAATATCACTCAGACCTGGCTTACTCCAAATCAAGAAAATACAGAGAGGAATTTATTAAGTATGGTTCTCTTTCATCATCTCGTGTTCGAGATCCACCTATGGGAAGGGCATCCGTACCTGACCTCTGCAGAAGCATCCAATTGCACCAAGTCTGGCTAGACAGACCTGGGTGCATATAGGGCTGTGCGCACCGTTATTCCTCAGTACACATTTGCTTCTCGCGATCTCTGCACAGCTCGGGTTAGAAAATCTGTTCACCTTCGTGTCCTCAGGAGGACACATCATCAGATCAGAGTCCGCCGGACGTGTCAGATTTTTCTCCAGCCCTACAAGCTGTTCTTGCGTCCTGAGCCCCCCACGCTCTATATCTGCTCTCACCTGTCTCCCTTCATCTCGACGGCTGCCCGCTATGGTAAGTCTCACTCCAAACCGCCCGCATCTCCCGGTGGCTGCGCATCACGGGCCTGCCCGGCCCGGCCGCGTGCGGCGCGCTTATCGCCGCCAAGGATCCGCACCCCTTCTGTGTGGTCTGCTTGGGCCTCAAGCATGCGCAAGAGGCCTTGGAGATCCCAGAAAATTGTAGCCATTGCCTCTCGCTGCCTAAAAAGCTTCTGCGGCGCCGTCTCAAAGTTGCCACGACACAGTGCGTCGATCTCAGCCTTTCTGACTCGGATGGAGGACAGTGTGATGACGCTGCGCTACCGGGGGCCTCCCGGGGTGCAGCACCGTTAAATTGGGCTGACCGGCCCAATCCTGTGTTTCCCGAAGAGGATATCTTCACGGATAACCTTCAGTTTGCCGACGAACCGGCCAGTTCCGGCGATGACGACGATGCGGGCCTGCTCGGAGTCTCCGAGGACGAGGAGGCCATCCCGCCCTCTAGCACTCCCCTGGCTAACGCCCCCGCTGTTCTACCCTAGTCCATCCTCTTGGAAGTGTGTGTGAGCAAGTGGCCGCTCGTCTTAACGTTGAGTGGCCGGCTCCTCAGAGCGCCACCGACCAGGAAAGGGACATTTATGATGGCAAATTGCTGGGACTGCCACCCGGCCCAAGGAAACAGCTCTTTCCTGTCCTTCCCACATGCGCGAAACACATGAGGCATTACTGGGGTGACCCTCTCCAACTCAAGCACGGTCTCGTGGTTCACCCTGTCCACGGCGCTCCCCCGAAGCCGGTCTTGCCGGGCAAAATGGATCGCTTTTCTGCTCTTCTGCTTCTTTTCTCTCCTTTCCGCTTATCAGGTGGAAATTTTAGACGACTTGGGACAGCAATTGGACAAAGAGACTCCCTCCCCTGCCCTTTGGAAGGAGATCGTCACGGTGAACGATCTTGTCCTCCACAATGCCCGTCAGGCTGTCCAAGCCTGCGGGCACTCCATGGCGCTCTCGGTGGTGGGAGAGCGCGCCATCTGGCTTAACTTATCGGGCCTTCCCGACAGCAAGAAAAGGCGTATCGCGGGCGCTCCGGTCTCTTTGGTCCAGCGGTGGCTCTTATGCAGCAACGTAATGACAATAAGAAGAAAGAAGACGAGGCCTTCAAATGATGTCTTTTTATGAAATTATTTCCCTCACCAGGTGCCCCCTGCGCGGTTGCCTAACCCTCCTGTTGCGGGACGACCGTTTCATCAGGGCAAGGACAGGCCCCATAACAAGCCCCCCCGCGGCAGAACAATCCACCTGCTACAAAAGCTTGGGTCAGACGGGGAAGCCCTCTAACCAACCCCCCCCCGACCCGAAACGCAAGCGGCCGGCCTGATGTCGGATCGAGGGGGGGCACCCCCCTCAATGTTCAATGAGTCAATGTTCTTTGACGCAACCTCTTTAGACTTCCCTCTGCCCACGGCTGCCCAGCCCGTGTTTTTTCCCCCCAGGTTCTGGGGGTCTGTTGTGAGGAGAAGTACACAAGCAGTGTTGCCCCTAAGCACATACTCTGTTCCCCTCACCCAACCAATAAAGGCTTCGGCCCTGTGTGCCCCACAAAAAAAATACACAAAAAACAAAACAAAACTAACAAATCATATGAATTTGTTTCAGGGAGAGTTCATCTCTCTGCAGAGTCATGTGTATGCCAGGTTAAATAGATGCATTTTTAGTCTAGATTTAAACTGACAGAGTGTGTCTGCTTCCCGAACAATGCTAGGAAGATTGTTCCAGAGTTTAGGTGCCAAATAGGAAAAGGATCTACCGCCTGCGGTTGATTTTGATATTCTAAGTATTAACAACTGGCCAGAATTCTGAGATCATAATAGATGCGAAGGACTATAATGCATTAAGAGCTTGCTCAGGTACTGGGGAGCTAAGCCATTTAGTGCTTTGTAAGTAATTAGCAAGATTTTAAAATCTATACGATGTTTAATAGGGAGCCAGTGCAGTTTTGACAGAACCGGGCTAATATGGTCATACTTCCTGGTTCTAGTAAGGACTCTCTGCGGGGAGAGAACATCTCTCTGAACCCCGGCATGCCGCCCCTAGTGTACCCACTAGAGGGCGCCATTGCATAACGAATAAGCCGTCAGGGCGTTTGCGAGCATGCCAGCGCTCACCCGGCTCTGGTGAGGACACTCGCGAGCTGCGAGTCAGCCTGGCAGGCTGTTTCAGCCCCCGAGTGGGTAATGTGCACAATACTGCAGGGCTACAGACTGCAGTTTGTCATGAAACCCCCGCGGTTCAACGGTGTCCTTCCCTCTCACACGGAGGAGAGCGCCGCTCACGTCCTGAAAGAGGAAATTTCTTCCCTTCTAATAAAAGGAGCGATTCAGGTGGTGCCCCCCAGTTTGATAAATCAGGGTTTTTATTCTCGTTATTTCCTGGTTCCGAAAAAGGAGGGTTCTCTCCACCCTATTTTGGACCTACGTGTGTTGAACAAACATTTGAGGAAATACAAGTTCAGAATGTTAACCCACGGCACTCTGACTTGCGTCATTTCCACACGGTCCCTGTATGAAGTGGCAAGTGTTTGATGGGTGGTGTGATTGGCGTGGTCTCACATCATATCAGTGTTCAGTTCCTGATATTTTGTGTTTCCTGCAAGACCTTATGGATAAAGGCAGGTCTTTTTCCACTATTAAGGTCTACCTGGCGGCTATTTCTGCCTGTCATGTGGGTTTTGAGGGCCCAACGGTCCCTGAGCATCCAGCAATCTGCAGATTTATGAAGGGTGCCCATCGTTCCTTGCCAGTCATCAGGAGAACTGTTCCTGAGTGGGACCTCTCCATGGTGCTGGAGGCTCTGTCTCAATTTCCTTTTGAACCCCTGGGAAATATTTCCCTGAAGCAGCTGTCATTCAAGACGGCTTTGCTCTTGGCCTTGGCCTCAGCTAGACGTGTCGGTGAGCTGCACGTCCTCTCAGTTCATCCCTCGTGCACTAAATTCTCTCTTAGCGGAGATAAGGTTTTTCTCAAGCCTAACCCAGCTTTTATGCCTAAGTGCTTCCCTGCATTTACAGTGGAGGTGTTGGAGCTGTCCGCCTTTCATCCTCCACCTTTTTCCTCTATGGAGGATCAGAGGTTAAATGCTCTGTATCCTGTTCGCGCGTTACAAACGTATATAACTAGGACCAGTGTTTTCCGCAGGAGCGACCAGCTCTTTGTTTCATGGGATAGCCCCCGGTTACCTCCCCTTCTTCTTCCCTTTCAGTGTCACTGCTGTTTGGGTTCGGGGGGAGGGCGGGCCAACACGTTCGTGTCACCAAGCATGCATTTTCATTCCTGCCTGTATGATTTTCACATGGGTTGCTGGGTGCATTTACATGTGGGTGCTTCACGCATTTTCATGTCCTGTATGTGCACTACAGGGATGTGTGTATATCAGGTTTGCTTGGTGGTTTATTATGGGACGAGTCAGGCACCGCCCCTAGGGGTTACCGTCCTTTTTCTGGCTCGCAGAACCTCACTGTGAGTGTATTGGGCAATCGGGGAGCTGTCCATGTCTCTCCCATAGGTGGATCTCGAACACGAGATGATGAAAGAGAACAATAGGTTACTGTCATACCCTGGTTCTCTGAAACATCGAGTGGAGAGATCCACCAGCTTTGCCCCACGAGAAGTGAATATACTTGCTGAGGAATAACGGCGCGCACAGCCCTATATACACCCAGGTAAGGGGGTGGGGCCTTACCTGGCATTGGCTGCGCGCCGCTGTCTGTCTAGCCAGACTTGGCGCAATTGGATGCTTCTGCAGAGGTCAGGTACGGATGCCCTTCCCAAAGGTGGATCTCTCCACTCGATGTTTCAGAGAACCGGGGTTACGACAGTAACCTATTGATTTGTGTGTCAGGTCGTAAACGCAGTACAACATCCCCAGTGTGTAGTCTGCTCTGAAGTCCTTGCTCACATGAGTCTTAAGCCGGTAAAAATGCAAAGACATCTGAACACTAAACATCCCAATCTCGCTGCTAAACCTATCGAGTTTTTCCGCAGAAAAGAGGGAGAGTTACGAGGGCAAAAGAAACTCCTAACTACACAAACTACAATCAGAGGGCTTCCTATGAAGTGGCCTATTTAATTGCAAAGACTAAAAAGCCTCACACAATAGGTGAAACTTTAATCAAGCCAGCGGCAATAGCCATGAGTTGGATAATGCATGGTGATAAGCAGGCCGCTGAGCTCCAACGGGTGAAGCTCTCAGACGGGACTGTAGCCCGCCGCATCAGTGACATGGCACTGGACATCGAACGTCAACTCATTGACTCAGTGAAAGGAGGGAAGTATTCGTTACAATTGGACGAGTCCACCGACGTCTCCAATTCTGCCCAGCTCCTAGTTTTTGTCAGGTACATTTTTGAGGGGAAGCTTAATGAGGAAATGCTGTTTTGCATACCGCTGGAGGGAACGTGCACTGACGAGGACATTTTTAACAAACTGGACTGCAATCTAAAAGAAGAGGGTCTCTCTTGGAGCGAGTGCTTGTCAGTGTGTACAGATGGTGCAGGCGCAATGCTCGGAAAAAATAAGGGTTTAAAAGCACGAGTCCTGCAAGTGGCACCTCATGTCATTTTTACTCACTGCATCATACACAGAGAAGCCCTTGCATGTAAAACACTGAACCCTGAGTTAAAACACGTTCTTGAAACTGCAGTAAAAATGGTCAATCACATTAAATCACGACCACTTAACACGAGACTGTTTTCAACTCTCTGCAATGAAATGGGTTCAGAGCACCAGGGCCTGCTGCTCCACACAGAAGTCCACTGGCTATTGCGGGGAAATGTGCTGAGCTGTCTGTATGAGCTGCGAGATGAGGTGCGTATTTTCCTCACTGACCAAAGATCTCCTCTCGCTGAGCACCTCACTGATCCTGGCTGGGTTACAAAGCTGGCATATTTGTCATCTATATTTGAAAAACTGAACGGACTTAACATGTCACTGCAGGGCGAAAACACAAGCATCCTGACTCTTGACAAAGATAAAGTAAAATGATAAAGTGCAGGCATTTGTGTGCAAAGTGGAGCGCTGGAGAGAACGGGTGGAAACAAGGCGCATAGACATGTTCACCAAATTAGACAAATTCCTCGAGGAAAATACATTGAGTGTTAATGTTGTCAGGGAGTCTATTACTGACCATCTCCAATCCCTTCTGGATCACTTTAACAAATACTTTCCAGATGAAGGTACGCAAGAAAAACACGATTGGATTTGATCCCCTTTCACTGCCACCGCAAACCATCTGACGTGTGACACAGAGGACGTGCTGATTGAACTTTCATCTGATCAAACCTTGAGGACACGTTTTGACTCAAAAACGCTGGACGAGTTCTGGATTTCGGTGAAGGATGGGTACCCGCAGCTTTCCAAAGCCGCTTTGGCTACACTGATGCCATTTGGATCAACTTATTTATGCGAGAAGACTTTCTCCGCACTGACTTACATAAAAAATAAACATAGATTGCGTCTTAACGTGGAAGATGATCTCCGTGTTGCCATCTCCAAAACTAAACCCAGACTGGATCTGCTTTGCTCAGCGCGCACCCATCGGTCAGTTCAACAAAGGCAAGATATTAATGTGTTTGTAGAATTAGACGTTTCAGTCTCTTTTAAACATAGTGATCGTGATTTATTTTCTCAAGCTGCTGAGTTATTAAAATCGTTACATTTGTGTATTATTCCAGTTTATCATTTATTGATTACATAAATACTGATGTATGCATTGCATGTTTGCATTTTATGAACAGCATTCATATTTTCAAAGCTTTAGCATAGCATTTTTCAGCTTCATGCACATTTATAAATGCACACAAACACAAGTAGCTTCAAGATATTGTAACATTATGACATGAAATGTTTATTGTAAATGAAGGACATCGTTTTGATGTGTACAACTGACATTGATATTGCATTATATGTGTGATGCTGAGAAAAATGAGGAAAAATTATTCAGCATGACACAGAAATGCTTTACCGAGTACTTAGTGTTTCGGACACGTTGACCGTCGGATTAGCATGAGCGTGTGTGTGTGTGTGTGTGTGCCGCTCAGACCTGCTCGACTGGTTCCTGATGGCAGAACAATGTTCAACCGAACATAGTTGCACAGTTACTTTCCGAGAGAGAACAGGTGGATATCGAGCGGCTCATGCAAAATTGTAACACTGATTTTTCACGTAGAACAATAAAATATAACTTTGTGTGCTTTGAGAATGGGCATAAAATCGATTTGCTGTACATTTCACGCGACGGGTGGGGTTGTTGAGGTGTGGGGTCGCGGAGCAGCAGCGCATTTATCATGGGGGTCACGGGCTAAAAAGTTTGGGAACCCCTGGCTTAGATCACCTCTGTTACTCACGTTCGTAGATGTTACATTAAAGGGTAAACTTGAGTGAAGTTTCTCACCAGTAACATGAATAGGCCTAAATCACTGCAGTTGTGATCAAGCATTAATCCAGGGGCGTAGCAACCGGGGGGACACGTCCCCCGCACTTTTAGAAACAGGTGATTCTATCCCCCGCCTTTTTTTCTTTTTTTTTGACCCAGCGCCAATATTTTCGCCCGTGTTCTCTGATTTGTTACTTAGACTTGAGTGAACTAACATTCAGCCAAACACAGCGTGAATCATCTCTTGGGCGTGTCTGTCATGAGCTTCAAATCTTTTGTTGCTGTTGCTCTTGAGAATTTTCGTTCGTTCAATTACTTTGCTGTTTGGCTGTCTGAGGTAAAATGCACCCCAGAAAAAAGCGGAGAACGATTACATCCTTTTTTCAAACACACTGTAAGTATGTGTTACAGTATGTCGCGACGACATGAATCACACGATAAAGTTTCAATGTTATGATTTAACCTACTGTAACATAGTAAGACGTGTAAGACAACAGAACCCGTACGGACCTCTTCACGTCGCGCCGGATTGTGCCAAGTGTGTGTTAAATGCTCTCCTACTTGTCACTTTGGATAACATCGTCTGCTAAATGAGACATAACAGATTATTCCAAGCAGGCACACAACATCATAAAACGTTGATATTTGGTTTAAATTTCGGTTGCGACGTTGGGTGACCAAAATTCAATGTAAATTCAACGTCTAATGTCAATGTTAAATTGATGTCCGATACCGAGGTCAGCTGACGTTGAGATTTTGTTGTTTTGAAAATATTAAAATGTAAATACACTGATTTAGGTTGTATTGATATATTTTTCATAAAATGTCTGTTGTATAAAATTACTGTAGATGTAATCTGTATACTCACTGAACACTTTTTGTCGTCCAACTGTTATGAAGTAAGATAAAAGTTCAAGTGTAGTCTAACTGAAATATGGTAAATACCATAAAATAAAGTATAGATGTCCACAGTGGTCTCAAAGTCCCAAGTCCTGCAGTATTTTGAGTATGATTTCACAAAAATAGGTTCCTGTAAGCTATCATGGCATGTTCCGAAAAATGCCACTAGGCTGCTGTAAAATGTCAATTGATATTCTATTTAGAATGTATTATTATAAACATCACCTTTGGGTCACATCACCATACAGCTGTCCCCCCCACTTTTATAATGGCTGCTACGCCTCTGCATTAAACTATAACAGCTTTTTTGAATCGCGCCGTGTTGACCTCACCACAGAATACTATTCAACCTAAAACTTAAACAATGCAGCTCTGACTAATTTTCACACAAAAAATCTCTGCGCGCTCTGTTATCACGCCGACAACATTCGCCTTCTCCTTTCTCCCTTTCTCTTCCCGCTAGCTCTGACCCTCCCTTGACTGACATTAGCCCTGGCCAATCACAGTTGGCCTAACTGATATGAGGCAGGATCACGATGTTTTTAACCAATAACATTGAACCAAAACACAACATTATGAAATGAACATTTCTGAACAGGTACACTTTCATTAAATAATAAGCTCTTGTCACCAAGCAGCACATTTCTTGTACCCACTTAAAATAAACAAATAAATAAAATAATAGGAATAATAAAAATAATAATAATGAACAATCATGTAGAAATTAACCCAGGGTTACATTTTTGTTCTTCGAAATACTATAGTAGTTAAAAGACATGGCTAAAAGTATATAGTGACTGTAATACTCTACTTGTTTAAAATGCATTATGCAGTAACTTACAATATTGCTCAAAGCGTGTGCGTGTCCATGATTCACGCGTATACAAGTCAGTCAGTGCGGCATTGCACATCAGTCCATTTTAAATTCTGATTTTGGCTGAACTCTGGAATGGATCAAACCATAGATATTACCTGAGAGCTTCAAGTAACTACGCTAGATATCCGCACTCACTCAAGGATATGCATTTTATTGCATGGACGGAGACACCTGCAGGATTTCCTCTAACTGTACACACAAAGGGTTGTTGAATATGGAAGGGTAAGTTGAATATGGAAGATTGTTGGAAGTTAGATATTTTACTTCATAACTTGTTAAATGTATATTTTTTTCGCTTTAGAAGGTCTTTATTAACCCCCTGAAGTCGTGTGGAGTACTTTTATGAGGGATGGATGGATGTGGTTGGAGGCACTTTCTTCAGCCCATACTCATTGATTCCTTTCACCCCTAATATAAAGCTTCAGGATATTTATTAATATATCTCCGATTGTGTTTATCAGAAAGAAGAAAGTCACATACACGTAGGATGGCTTGAGGGTGAGTAAAGCTTGGGTAGTTTTCATTTGAATGTGAACTAATCCTAATATTTCTCCCACACAAACACACTCTCTTCTTACCTCTGTAACCATGACGAGTTGTCCAAAGAAGCAAGTGAGACAGAAGATTAGGAGTAAAATTTCTCGTCGTCCTCTTTTGCGCAGCACCACAGGGAACAGGTCCACCACTGATGTTATGACAGCTTCCATTGAAGCAAACTTCAAAGGGAAAGTCATATAGGTTTGGTATGACATGAGGGTGAGTACATGATGTCAGTATTTTCTTTGTTTTTTTATAATTAACACCAAAAGACCCAAAGGATTTTTATATTTGTCTTTACACTCCAAAAATCTCAAAATTACTCTAAACAAAATGATTGAACTTCATGAAATCCAATATTTACCCTGTTTTTTTTCGTCAGTATTTTTTTTGCTCTGCACATATTTTTATGGAAGCTTTTTTCTGCCACTAATTTAAACAAAAAAGAAAAGGTAATTGCGACTTTTTTTTGTGCATGTTTTGCAATTGTGTGTTATTATAAAGTCAGAATTGGGAGATACAAGCTCGTAATTCTGAGTAAAAAAGTATTTACAATACTTTATAATACGCAATTGTACTTTATATTTTGAAATTCTGACTTTATAACTCGCAATTGCCATTGCCAATTGCCATATAATTGTGACTTTATGCAATTCTGAAAATTCCCACAAGCTTCTATTTATTCGCACTTAACTACATTAATTTACTCCATCAAAATTATTATGCAACACCAAAAAGTCAGAGTTCACTTTTTTGGTCAGGGACATTGTGGATGCATTGTTGTATTTATTGTAAACATATTTTTGTACATGCAGAGTGACAATTCAAAATTATTGGCTGCGATAATTGACAGCATGCCACAGATATGACGTATAGATATTAGGCAGAAAATACACTGGGTAATATGAGGTGCTTAACTATGCCAATTTTAACCAAATACGAAATTTAGTGCTTTAATAAATATTTTTTTATAACAAAACTATAAATATAATTATCAAATGTAATTATGTTCTTAATTACTAATTTAAATGCTAAACATAAATATGAAACGAACATTCAGAGTACATGCAAATTAGTGCTTAAGACATTTATATTTAAAATGTATTTTTGTTTGATGAATAAATTTATATTGTTGTTCTTTCAATACTTCAAACAAACATTTGTATTACAATTTATGTGTATCTGATACCTGTGTATCTAGTCCCAGCAAAATAATCATGATGAAGAAACAGACAGCCCATAATTGAGGGAGGGGCATCATTGCTACTGCCTGTGGATAAGCTATGAATGCTAGTCCTGGACCTGACAAAGAAAGAGAGATATAATTCCAAGCTTTCCGTGTTCTTAGTCATTACTTTAGTACAGTATCGGTTTGCAACATTTCATTATGCTTTTAATTGTCTTATAATACCTCCTGTGTTTTCATGAAATATTGCATTACCTGATTCTGCCACCTCTTCAATGGGTACGCCTTGCTCTTGGGCCATGAAGCCCAAAACAGAGAAGACAGCAAAGCCAGCCACCAAACTGGTGCCGCTGTTCAGAAGGGAAAGCCACAAGCAGTCCCTGATAGACATAAAAATACATATTATCTAACATTTGCTGGCTGAGTATCAGAAGAAACAGTATACGTACATTTCAAGAACATCTCACTCATAGTGTACAATATAACTAATAGTTAATTCTTCAATTGTTGACTCATTAATACTAACCTGTAGCAGTTGTTGTTGTATTTATTGTAGCTGCCAAAAACAGTGAGAGTGCCAACAGATACACTATAGGAAAATAAGATCTGAGCTCCAGCCTCCAACCAAACCTACACACAAAGAGCACCTCAAATTCAATATAATACTTTAAAAAAAAAAAAGATTAAAAAAATACTTTGTTTAAATATTTTACGGTTTATTTTTATGTATGATTTTGGTAATGTGTTATATTAGATGTCTTTAACTACTAAGTACTTACATTAAAAACATTGTTACGGTACAATGTACTTATTGTGCTGATGTTGTATTGTAAAACGCTTTTGCTCCTATATTGTGGTGGTAAGGTTTGTTCTCTGTGACATCCCTGAATGGTTTCCTGATCCGGGTGCCATCTTTTCAGTTCTTTGCAGTCCCTGTTGATTAATCCTGATTGTTCCCAGATGCGTCTTTTTAGCTTGTTATCCCTTATGTATATATTTAACCCTTGTGTATTTCTTGTTCTTGGTCAATCATTGGATTTAAGTAAATGTTCCCATGTCCTTGTTCCCGTAATCCTTGTTTTATGGTTCTTGTTTTACTTTTGTGTTTAATGAACAACCCTTGTTTTTAGACCTATGTCTCTGCCTGCCATCTTATCTGCTCCTCTGAGTCAGAATGACTGCGCAAAATATAGATTTATCAGATTTTTCGTTTCATCCTCCAGAGCAAGTGCTCCCTCAAGTACCACACCTGTGAGTTTTTGGACATGGCTCACCACACCCACTTTCTGGACAGTTCACTCATTTTATTTTATTGCTCTGGTCTGAATGAACTTATCAGATCGTAACATGCTCTTCTGCTGAGCGGATCCCTCTTCACTGTGGGAAAGGTGGAGGTTTCAAACAAACACACAGGAGATCCCAGGAGCAAAACTATAGAACGCTAAATATAAACATTACCGGACCAAGAAACCAAGGGTATATAAAGCAGGAAGATAATGAGTAGATCAGAAACATGTGTGGGAACTAATTAAGGGAAACTAACTAGAGAACTAAGGAACACAGGAAAAGAGCAAACCATGTGAAAATGAAACTAAAACAGGACATTACCTTACCACCACAACCATTACAGGTAGAGGGAAGATGGTTGATTACCTGTGGGTCAATGAGACTGGCCGGTTCAGGGTACAGGTAAAACATAACCCCCTGCAGAGCTCCAGGAAGAGTCAACCCACGAATCAGCAAAACCAGCAGCATCACATAAGGAAATGTAGCTGTGAAATACACCACCTACAGTAGAGGGACAATATAAGAAAGAGACATGTTAATTGGGTGTGGGTTGGGTGGGGCAGTGGCCAGGGCTGGGTAGGTTACTTTTAAACTGTATTTCACTACAGATTACAAAATACATGATTTTCTAACTTTTTCCCTCAGAATTGTGCGATATAAAGCTGCAATTGCAAGTTATAAAGTTAGAATTATGATAATATTAAGAAAAGTCAATTAGGAGATTAAAAACTCACAATATTGAGAAAAGTCAGAATTACAGTTGTGTTCAAAATTATTCAACCCCCACTGAAATTGATTGTTTTGGCCGGTTTGACATTGATTTTGATCATTCAGTCATCCTGCTTACAATTAAATCAAAGAGGCACGTGTAGGTCAGACAAATATAACATAACATTTATAATGAAATAACCACAAATGTCTTTTCTCTGCTCACATCATTATCAGTTTTATTCAACCCCCAAGTGACATTCAATCTTAATACTTAGTACAACATCCTTTTACAGTTATAACAGCTTTTAAACGTGAAGCATAGCTTGACACAAGTGTCTTGCAGCGAGCTACGGGTATCTTCGCCCATTCATCATGGGCAAAAGCCTCCAGTTCAGTCACATTCTTAGGCTTGCGCACTTCAACTGCTTTCTTAAAGTCCCACCAGAGGTTCTCAGTCGGATTTAAGTCTGGTGACTGCGATGGCCATTTCAAAATGTTCCAGCCTTTAATCTGCAACCATGCTCTAGTGGACTTGGAGGTATGCTTGGGATCATTGTCCTGTTGAAAGGTCCAACGTCTCCCAAGCCTCAGGTTTGTGACGGACTGCATCACATTGTCCTCCAATATCTCCTGGTACTGAAGAGAATTCATGGTACCTTGCACACGCTGAAGCTTCCCAGTACCTGCAGAAGCAAAACAGCCCCAAAGCATGATTGACCCCCCGCCATGCTTCACAGTAGGCAAGGTGTTCTTTTCTTCATAGGCCTTGTTCTTCCTCCTCCAAACATAGCGTTGATCCATGGGCCCAAACAGTTCTAATTTTGTTTCATCAGTCCACAGAACACTATCCCAAAACTTCTGTGGTTTGTCCACATGACTTTTGGCATACTGCAGTCGACTCTTCTTATTCTTTGGAGACAGCAAGGGGGTGCGCCTGGGAGTTCTGGCATGGAGGCCTTCATTACGCAGGGTGCGCCGTATTGTCGGAGCAGAAACTTCAGTACCTACATCTGACAAATCTTTTCTCAGTTCCTCAGCAGTCACACAGGGACTTTTCTCCACTCTACGCTTCAGGTAGCGCACAGCAGTCGAAGTCAGCATCTTCTTTCTGCCACGACCAGGTAGCGTTTCAACAGTGCCCTTTGCCTTGAATTTGCGAATGATGCTTCCTATGGTGTCTCTTGGTATGTTTAACATCTTTGCAATCTTCTTATAGCCATTGCCCTTCCTGTGAAGAGTAATCACCTCTTCTCTTGTCTTCCTGGACCATTCTCTTGACTTCACCATGTTTGTAACCACACCAGTAAATGTCTAGAAGGAGCTGAGTATCACAGTCATTTTAAAGCTGCCTAATTGGTGCTTATTAGGCTTTATTGCTGCTCCCTGACATCCACAGGTGCTTTCAATACCTGATTGAAAACACTTCAATGGACCTCTGTTCTTCAGAGTGGTAGTCTTTAAGGGGTTGAATAATTGTGTCAATGAAGAATTCACAAAAGAAACATTTACTACTGTATTACAAAACCAATTGATGTCATTTTAGTTGCATATGCTTCTTTAAGAAGTCCTTGTAGGATTTCATTCTGAATTCAATTACAAATGTACTCTAAATTCTCTAAAACCATTTACAGCATTGGGGGGTTGAATAATTTTGAACACAACTGTATGAGATAAAAACTCACAATTTTGAGAAAAGGCAGAATTATGAAATATAAACAGACAATATTGAGAAAAGTCAGAATTATGAGATCTAAACTCGCAATATTGAGAAAAGTCAAAAATTCTAGATATAAACTCGCAACATTGAGAAAAGTCACAATTATGAGAGATAAACTCACTTAAGAAATTCACAATTGCAAGAAAAAAGTCAGTATTGCAAGTTTATATCTCGCAATTCTGACTTTATAACTTGCAATTGTGAGTTTAAATCTTGCAATTCTCAGAAAAAGAAGTCAGAATTGTGAAACGCATACTCACAATTGTGAAGGAAAAAAAACAAATTAAGAGAAAAGTTGCAGTGACCTTTTTTACAATTATAAAATGACTCAAACAACTATCACAACACATGAAAACAGGTCATGACAGGACAGTTAAGTTGACTGTTGACATTTTCTTTTACAAATTCAGTCATTTTGTGTTGTTGAGGACTAATAAAAAATAACACATTTTTTATGATCTCTCTTAAAAGTATTAAAATGTTGATGAAAATTAAGTCTTTTCTCAAAAGCTTTTTCAGACTGTCAGAGAATCACCAATCGCTGTTTAAATGACATTAAAATTCAAAGTAATCACTTTGGTCATCTAAAATTCTTTTCAGATGTAACTGTAATCTGGTTACCACCCATTTAAAATGTAATGAAACGCAGTTACTGAAATTTTGTATTTTAAATACGTAACCAAGTTACTTGTATTTCGTTACTCCCCAACCCTGGCGGTGGGGGTAATGAAACAATTGACCCTTCGTAAAGACTCGTTGTTATGTCTGACAAGCCATGCGGCCTCATGCCACACATCATGTTCTCACTCAGTAAAAAATAAGCAAAGCAAAGAAGACACTGACAACGCGTCGACAGACAAGACAGAGCAGGTTACTTTTTATATGAACAGTTTCATATTAAAATATTGTAATTTTTTAAAGAAGTTTAAACAATAAATACCCTATAGTGTCTCTTTAATGTGTCGTGACAGATCGCTGTAGCTCCTTCAAGTGGCTCGTGAACCGATCATCTCTTCATACTAGTTAATTTATAGCATAAAATAAACATGAATGAACATCAGAAGGAATGTTGTTTCAAGTGCGGAAAGACGCAAGTACACATCATTTCAAAGTTCAAGTTCACCGATGTTAATCTACTAACTCCTCTGACTGCTTTGTCGGACAAAATGGCAGATTCGGGGTTATGATTGGTCAGATCACCTGTCAATCAAACTGTCGGCGAAGGGTCAATTGAAGTAACCATTGGAGATTATTGTTTTCATTCTGCCACATAGCTGAAACATATTTGTTCTCTCCTCCGAACCTACTATACACTTAAAACGAAACTAATGTGAGCAATGTGACAAAACAATTATTTAATTTCTTACCAATAACTAGGACCAGTATTGACTTTCATGGAAAGTAATAGATGAATAAAGTGACATTCTTGCATACCTTGCCTGTAGATTTGACTCCTTTCCAGATACAGAAATAACATATGATCCACATTGCAATGAGACATAGAAGAATCTCCCAGTTGATCTTACCGATCTCTTCAATACCTCCAGAGAGAGACAGCACTCTTTTTCTGTAAAGAGCGAGACATACATTGTATCTTTTGCTGTTATGAACACAGTTTAAAATCAATATGCTTAACCCTTCTGTTTTAGGGTCTATATGACCCCAGACCTTCTTTAAGAAGTGAAAAAAAAATCATTTTTTTTTATCCTGAGATTTAAAGAAAAGATATTTTCAGAAATGTAATTTTGACTTAATGAAAATGTTTATGATGTTCACCATGATGTGACTGCACACAAGTGACACTGACCCCAATTGACAGCAATGGATTTTCACAAGTTTTTGTCTGCCATTTTAGTAGGTACTATTTCGTCAATACTATTTTGGAAAGATTTTTTTAATTGTGTTTTTTTTTTTGTTTGGTCAAACAAAAGAGATGCATATCTCTTTTCAGTGTACAAGTACAGAATATGTACAACAATATTTTTTTTTCATTATTTTGTGAAATTAAAAATTAATTTGGTTACTTTTGGATTTCATCACTTTTTTTTTAATGCACACACCTACGTTGTAGCAAATGAAGGGGTTAATAATACAGTTTAGTAATCTCAGAATAAGTGGTAAAAGATATTACCAGGAAAAAATTATGTAATTACTATTGACACACTTCAATCATTGGGGTCCCTGTGACCCCAACAACGAGGAAGTGCAGTGGATCTCAACAGAAGATACGGGTTAATTACTATAAAATTTACGAATGCATAATGTTCATGCCAGACTCCAGAAAATTTTGATTTATTTACTCCCAGAACTCAGTAGCTGCAGATGTTGAATTAATTAGAGATGTCCAGTTGTTGGTCAAATTCTTTGCAGCAAGATTTACACAGTCATCTAAGACAGAGGGAAAAAATTGAGATACTCATAAGATGGCACTTATTGTTTATAGTTTAATACTACTTTTGTTTATTTATTCATTTATTTATATTTTTAGATAACCACCTGTGTTCCAGGTGTTGTCACAGCTGGCCCATGGCAGTTGGGAGCTGAAAGAGAAGAAGAGGTAGAGAAGCGCCCATGCCAGAATGATGATGTAATACATGCAGCTGTACAGAAGAATCAGTTGTCCTGCATAGCCAATACCTGAGAAAAGCGAACACATACACTGACTAAAAGATCAAAAAGAGAAAATCAATTACAGCGTTAAAGGATGATTTATCCAGTTCAAATGAATATATGATGCTCTTACACTATGTGCACTTTGAGTCTAGGTTCTTTTTACTGATTATTTATTAAACCAGAAGGTTTCTTTTGAAATCATTTTCTACTGGATCAAATTTTCATATACTTAACTTAAATAAAAAAGTAAATAGCTGATATATTGGAATAAATGGTTTCAGTTACACTGTATTTAAGTGTAATGTTTAGTCTATATTATAATGATGCGTAATATTAATAACATTTACTTACCATAGGGTAAGGATTAGGAAAAGGACTTGGTTTAGGGTTAGTGGTATGTAATGCTATTCATAATTTACTGATATTACTGGAGTAAGTGCGTGCAACATTTGCAACGGACACTGTAAAACAGAGTGTTACCATGGTTTCTTTACCACTGCAGCATGTATACAACTGCACGACAGTAAAAGTGTTTGCATGCTAAAAGATTAACACAATTTCTTTAAGAAATATTTATAAAGAGATGTGTTGTTTCTACAACTCTCACCCTCAGCCAGCGGACAAAGTCGTTGCCAACATGTAATGCCCCCTTCCTGTGTGTACTGTCCCATTGCAGTCTCTAGCAGGAACAGAGGCACCCCACAGGTAACAACAAACACGAGGTAGGGTATCAGGAATGCCCCTGAGAACACACCAGTACAATAAAAGATTATTTAAATACCACTGAAAGAATTCTAGGTGCATTAAAATATTGCGTATTTAGTTCGCTGCCGGTTTCATACCTCCTCCATACTTGTAGCACAGGTAAGGAAACCTCCACACGTTACCCAGTCCAATCACATTCCCTGCCACAGCCAGAAGAAACTCTGCTTTACTGCCCCAGTGCCCTCTCTCCTCTATTTGTCCATCTATTTTGTCCATTCCACACAGTTTTCACACGTTCCACAAAGGTTCTAATTCTGTAAGTGGTGGTTGAAGTGATGTATTCTGGTTAGTTAAAATTTTATACAAATGCATCAAGCTATTTATTAACTGATCCTCCCCAGCTGGACCGACAGCCACAGTTACATTATTTTATAGAAAAAAGAAAGAAAGAGAAAGAAAGAACATAAAAGGTAGTAGATCAGTATGATACAAATTTATAATTTTATGCAATGGATATGTTAAAATTAGTAAAATAATGTGTGAAATCATAGTTTTGTAAGGATGGATTTTTCCAAGTCTGAACTCAAGATTCCCACCCTGTAATAAAACGATAAAACTCACTAATCTGAAGAGAAGATCTGCGAGAAAGAGTACAGGACGACTGCTGACCCAGTATCATCTCCTCACCTCATGCTGAGCTTCTTGCTCCTCACATCCACTCCCTCCCTTCAGGGCTCAACTAGTCATGCAAACCTCACACGTCAGCATAACAGATAAGAATAAAGGAAACAATGTCTGTTCTTCTTGTGTGGGATGCCTAATAAAAGATATTTTAACCATCTGTCTAACCCTAAAACTAGGTGTGTGACCCTTTTGGGGCATGAGAAAAGGTCAAACAAAAGCTGCATGAATCTTTGCGTGCTAAATGTTTACAGTCCTTTTGATAGATCTGGAGTATTTAAGGGGACTCAGCAAACCACTTCATCTGTATCCAGAACTTCCCACACAATCACTGTGTGTCTCTATTTGCTAGGTATGCTGACTCTATGAAACTATGTTTTATATTTTATGCTGATCAGTTATGTGATGTTTTTTTGTTAATTTTTTTAATTAGTATGTAATCCTGCCTGGCAAAAACAATAAATGTTATTGTTGATTTATTTTGAATTCGTCTGAAATCATTATCACCGGTAGATCAAGAGGTTTTCTACACTTACGCAATTCTAGGATTGGGATAGATCATACTGCAACCCATATAATATATATATCTATATCTATATTGAGATTTTTGATTTCTGACTATTATGACTTAACATGTTATAGTATCGCGACTAAAACAAACGGCACTTTTGTACGAATAAGCATGCGGCGATTCCTCAATTTGTGTTTTTAGTAAACGCTATATCCTCTGTTATGATTCTAAACTAATGAGATTGTGACGGAGAGCGTATAAACGGACATATATAGCTTTTTAAGCGTTCAATCAGACCCCCTGATGAAAGGATAAGTGAGATTAAGAGAAATTAAAGAATCAAAGATCTAAATTAATTCATATCTAATTACACGATCAGCTATTAGCGTAACATCAGAAACATTATCATTAGAGGTCGATTACAATTGGAGTCAGATTAAATTACTAATGGAATCAGATAAGAATTGGAAATCCAAATTTTATTAAATTAAGATGATTTTACAGAAGCGCCAGAAAGATTTACACGCACAATCCCTTCAACCAGGCCATTGAATTCCTTCATTGGACCGACGGGCGGAGCTTACAGTTTAATTAATCAATATGTAAAATCAACAGCCTCCAGTCTGAGAAGATAAGTATGTAACAAACTAGTGCTTCCATTTAACATTTAACCAAGGAATAACAATAGATTACTGTTCGCAACACTGGTTCTATGAACCATTGAGTGAAGAGCTCTGCCTATGTGTAAGACTCCTCCTGCAATGACTCTCCAAACTGCTAGGGTGCGCTGTCTACTCTCTCATATAATGACTCTCCCAGCCATTGGTGGGCACCCTTTCTCTTTACTGTGACGACTCGCAGAGCCTCTAGGCAGCACCAGCTGCTGTGAACTCTTTTTGTTAAGTTTAGTCTTATTAGTCGTGGCCTAGTGGTGAGGGAGTTGGGCTTGTAATCAGAAGGTTGCTGGTTTGATTCCCATGCTGGCAGGAATTGAAAGTGGGGATTGTGAATAAACAGCACTCTCTCCACCTTTGATACCATGACTAAAGTGCCCTTGAGCAAGACATTTAACCCCTAATTGCTCCCCTTGTAAGTTGCTTTGGATAAAAGTGTCTGCTAAATGATGGAAAATTTAAGTTTGCTGTGTTCAGTCTTGAGCAAACCCTGTGTGGATTACCTGAGTTCTCTAAGAAGTTAAGTAATGTTTCTCTGATCCACTTTGGCCTACTTTATATTTTGTTTGTAAAGCTATGACTGCTCTTTTGTTTGTATGAACAAACTAACTTCAAGTAAAGACTGCCTACTTCTGAGCAATCAGAGCATCCTTGTTTATCTCTCCACTGCATTTGGGTCTTCTAAACACTGTAAACCAGAGGTAGGGAAATAGCTTTCCGGGGTTCGAGACCCACCTCAAGCACCTTGGGTCGGTCCTTTGTTACACTATGGGAACGGCATTTTGTTTTCCTGTTGGGCTGCTGGCCTACCATATGTTTCTTTTTTTTTTTTTTTAATAACTCTGCCTGCACCCTGGAAATTATGGCCCGAAGGGTGACAAAGTTTGAGAGTGTCATCTTCATTCTTTTTATTATTAAAGTGCTGCTGCATCATAGCAAAGGCAGGGCCGAAGAGAGCTTGACCAGACCTGCTGACTTGGACAGTCCAACAGGCATTTAATCAGATAATTAAAATATAACAGTTCAGCCTGGTATGTCAAGAGCAGAGAGGAAATGTTGAGGGATCTGACAGCCAAAGCTGGGAAAAAAAACCTTGAGCATTGTCTCGATCTAAGGATGACTTTAAAGTGAGTGAGTGAGTGAGTCACGTGACGTGACGTGTGGCCGAGTATGGTGTTCAATACTCGGAATTTGTGCTCTGCATTTCACCCATCCAAGTGCGCACACACACATACACCTCAGTTATTAGGCCAAAACTCGAGGCAGGATGCATTCACTGAAAGAGCCTGCAGATCATCAACTCATTTGACCAATGCCAGAGCCAGCAGAAGGGCAGACTTTAGCGAGAGAGGCTGAAGGTCAGCTCAATACTGTTGACACATCCCAGGATGGCACTCATTTTCCCCAACCATCTGCCCTGCTAAAGGAGTGTGATACGCTGCAATAGCTGCCACATATACTAGGGATGCTCCAATTGATTGGCTGCAAAACGGTATTGGCCGATAATAATCACATTCTATGACTCGATCTGGAGTCAATAAAATAGGCAGATCTCACCAACCGATTGCAAGTTGATGACAGCAGACCATCAGCGCCACAGTCATGTCATCACCAGTGTGGAGTTATTACACAATCTTAAGAAACAATGCATTTTTAAGCCTAGCGATTTAAGAACAAGTGATTTGAAGCTTATATGTCACGTGCAGTAAGCAACAAAACAGTGCTCATTTGATATGTGTGCACGCTGTTTGAGGGACGGGTTCTGGGCACAGTCACACACTTATGCATCAAAATGCTTGTCTTTGCAAGTATCTTTATAAACACATGTCTTAAGTGAACATAAACAGTGCATTTGGTGATAAAGTAAAAGCAGGTTAATAAAGCTGCTGCTCTCCTTTCCATTCATTTAAATTTGTCTCTCATTGCCCTGCACTAAATAACTTTTGTGAAGATTATGATTTTGTACATTTGATTACTTTATACAATTTATGTTGTATTTCTAGTGCTTGAAGTTTAGCACTCGGGTGTCCATGGTGAGTGATTATTCAGTACTGCTGCATATGTTTTAGATGAAAAGAAGAATAGACTACCTCCCCAAAATGCAGAAAAGCTTGACGAGAATCCTGCCTAACTACTTAAGTAGGACATAGGAATGCAGAAAAGCTTGATGAGAATCCAGCCTAACTACTTAAGTAGGACATAGGAAGGAAGGACACAGATACTCAGCTCTTGCTGAATAATATTCCTGATCATTTTTGTATCATACTACTCATTTTGTTCATTTAGGAGTGGCAGTGTTCCTATTTGTTTTTGTCCTCAATCACATATTGGACAATTCCACAAATGGCACTGATTGGAGTGGCAAGTTTTGCACATGATCTACTGCTGACGCGCAAATTAAAGAACACAGCACAGATGCAGTCAAATCATTTACATGACCAACACAATCTACTTAGAGCAGCGTAAATTATCATTGGGTCGTTTCATGTAATAAACAGATAACGTTTTCCTCTTGCATTTCAAAGCAATTAATACGTGTGGAAAATATTTTCTCCCTTCTACCACGCAAGTCTCCGCAGTCTCCACAGCAACAATTGCAGCCATGTCATAAAATGGGTTAAGACATTCTTTTTTGGGGCATTAAATAATGGCACAAATACAAGTAAATGGAGTAGCATAAACATTAGTAAATCGTGTTGCTTGATTCATTTAAATACTCTCCCATAAATGTTGCGTCTGAAATGGAAACTACTATAAATGCATATGCAATAAGGTCAGCCGCAAAAACAACTCAGTCACACCTTTTCTAATTTTTCACTGCGTGAAAGTAGTTAGTAAATCTGTTAGTAAATCTGTCCCTAAGTCTTGGCTTATCCTAATATAGATTGTGTTTTGCATACATCCTGTTTTTAAAGGCCTATTAAAATGTTCATTGTAAAATCAATATTCGTTGTGCTTATTTAAATCTCAATGAAAACAATAATCTATAGCATAACTGTAAATAATGTCTGTGGTATTACTTATCTGAAAATAAAAAAATGACAGTCAGCAGAGTGCTTAAACAAAGCGGTCAGCATTGTAGCATCCCAGGCAAGCGATGCACTCGTCTGAGGGATGCAGGGGAACCGTGCATGAGAGACACACTAGTGGCATGACATTTTGAAACAAATGCAGCTTGAATTTGCTTTTAGTAGAAGTGAAAATTGCTCTTTGAATCGTCGCCAGATGGCCGCAGAGGAGAAGCGATGAATGTGAGCAGAAGGCTTCTTCTCTTCGGAGTCACCTAAATAATCTAAATTTTTAGAAAAGTGACTTTCAGCAAGACTTATATAGGCAGTCTGTCAAATTTAATTTGTCTGTGCTAGTGCACAGATGTGAACCAATCAGGCTCCAGTATTTGCCATACGTATCCGTAACTGACACAATGCAAGTGAACCATAAAGGGAACCAGCACAATGTTATGCGAACAGTGAGTCTATGACGGTCCACCATCTAGGCCAGCACTATTCCAGCTCTAACCAGCATAAACCAGCCTGAACCTATACAGATTTCAAACTGGTTTATGCTGGACCTTTTAGCAGGGTATGTCTTTGAAGGAAACCAGTAAAACTAAGCTGTGGAGCATGTTATATTTAGAGAATAAGTAGCTATGACTTCTTATATACCCTGAAAGTTACCGTTTTTGCACTCGAAAGTTGAGATTATCAACTTTTATTATTTATGAATTATTATTATGCATAAACTGATCTCTGTAAAAGAGTAACCGTAAGTACTGTGGCATTTTCTTTCTTTTCTCTCTCTGGGGAATGCCGCATTATGTTTCATTAATGTCCAAGGGGGTAAGAACAGTCATATGCCCGATGTAAAAACAGAGTTTTATTGCAGCAAATAACAGGTGGATTGCGCACACTTCTCCATTTGGTTATAAATTGTGAAAACGTGAAATCATTAAATTAGACCTACTTATAGGTTTTTGTTTGTACTAAAATGTTGTCTTTCTGACATAAAAATACAAAAGTCCTGTGAAGAGCTAACAACATCTACCATCCCTGAGTGACAATTTTTTTGAGGCTTGTGTACTAGTATTAAACCACGATAAGTACTAGTAATTTGTGTAAAACTAGTAACATGTGTTTTGTGTCCACATAGAGTTGCATAATAAACAGTAAATCAAGCAAATTTCAACTGGAATCATCGATAATAGACAATGCTAAGTGAACCCACAACATGAGAACTAGCAGTGAAGGAACTTCCACACTGTGAGCACTGTTTTTTTCTTGTAACGCCCTCTGTTGACTGGCTATGAGATGGCAGCGTCTCATATTACCCGCTTTGTCCCACAATACTATCTCTGCCTGAGGGGCACAGCAGCCTGAGGAATAATGCATCATTACAGGCTTCCCCTTAGTCCATTCACTAATGTTTACTGGATGATCCCCATTAACTAACTGGACTCCCTCTAGCCTTTGACGTACATGTTCAGCTCCTGTTCCAAGATGGTGATTACTGATTTCTGAGGTGTCCTTTTGTGGCTGTAGCAGAGGGAGATGGAGTCCTTCTGTGGTCTCTTCATGAAGTTGTGGGAAATGTTGTATGCTTCTCTCTGTAGTCACTTCAGACAGAATGAGGGTGCCTTCTCCTTGTGTCAACTGAATGGATGCCAGTCCAGTGTGACCTCTGTCTTTTGCTACCAGTGAGACTTTCCAGCTGCCCTGAGAGCACAGAGAGGGGCAGGAGGACTCCGCATGCAGGGAAGAACATGCCGGAGGAGTTTTGTCAGGCTCCTGGAATTGTCACAAGGCCACATTTAAAAACATTCACAATGTTTATGTAACAGGCTAGTTCACATATGAGACAGCAGATGCAAAAAGTGAATCTTAAGTCACACCTAAAAATGCATGAATGTCTTAGTATTAGATGTTAAAATATCATCTCAAGTCACATCTGCAAACAAATGCTGCTGAAGGCATTGTCAGAAATAACTTGTCAGTCATTTTTGCAAGGAGCAATTGGTTATTTTAGAAAGGTGATTTTAGTAATTGGCTGCAATAAATTCCCTTTATTATGTGGATTATATATTATCCAGCATGACTGGAACTGGACTGGTTCTGTTTAATATAACAGTAACACCTTACAATAAAATTCAGTGCGTTAACATTTAGTTAAAGCTGCAGTCTGTAAGTTTTGCCTCTTTGTCGCCATCTCTGTTTGAAACCTGCAATTGACCCTTCACAAACAGTTTGATTGACAGGCGATCTGACCAATAATAACGTAAAATCCCCGTCTTATCCGACAAAGCCGTCAGGGAGTAGCCTATAGTAGATTAACGTTGGTTAACTTGAAATATTGTGTGTCTTCATGTCTTTGAAACAACATTACTTCTGATGTATATTCATGTTTATTTGATGCTATAAATAAACTAGTATGAAGAGATGATCGGTTCACAAGCCGTTTGAAGGATCTGTCACGACACATTAAGGAGCCACTGTACGGTATTTAGTGTTTAAACTGCTTTAAAAAATTACAATATTTAAAATATGAAACTGTTTCATATGTTGTCAGTGTGGTCTTTGCTCTGCAATGAATTTTTCAACCCGTGAGAACATGATGTGTGGCGTGAGAGAGCATGGGTTGTCGGGCATTGCAACAGGGGGCAGGTTTTGTGAACGGTCAATTGTAGTTGTTTGCAGAAATATCATCTTTATCCCGCCGAAACCCACCAGTACTACCCGAATTTAAAAACATTATAACAAGCTTACCATTGTGAATCAAGCTAAGGTAAGAAGATAGTTTTGAACACTGGCTGGTTATGTACTTGCTATTGATTTTGGATCATTTTTCCCAAAAAAAGTTACGGACAGCAGCTTTAATGTATTAATTATCCTGAACTAAGAATAAAGCATTTTTCGAAACACCATTTATTAATCTTCCTTACATTCTCCAAACTGCTGGAACATATCCTAGAATCTCATATCACAGCCGGGGGAAATCACGACCCTGAACAGCTGGCTAGTCCATCACATGCTACACACACACTTTCATATGCTCACTCACACCTATGGACAATTTATTGTCTCCATTTCTCCTCCATTTATTTGGATTGTGGGAGAAACACACTCAGAAACAAAAGAAAACTACACAGAAATGGCTTCTGGCTCAGCCAGAACTTTGGACCTTCTTCATTATATAAAATTGCCATGGTTCTAACCTCAGGTATCACTGCCAGGTGTACCACAGCATAGTTTGCTTCTGGCGAGTCTTCTGCTTGTACAGTCAGAGTCAGGGTGATTGCCCTCCCTATCTGAGCAGTATGAGGGGTCCTGAGCTCCACCTCCCTCTTCACAGAGCTCTGCACACCAATAAACAGCCTAAAAAAATAATAATTGTGAGGGACATATCTAACATCTCTGGCTGGAATATAAAAGTATATTCATCTATAACCAAACTCCTGAAGAACATTCAGTCTTTGGGTAGACCTCATATGTTAAGTTAGGGTCATTTAACTGGCTCTTTCTTTCTACTATTCTCACCTTTGTTGGTCTCGTTGGGAGAGATACCCGAGGTCATCTTCTGCTGAAAGACTGAAGTGACGGTTGGGACCGTGATTAAATATTTCAAACTGCACAGTCGAGATGTGACCTGGGAGAAGTTGGGGAGCAGAGAGCACCTGGGGACAAGAGGCACTTTTCATTTTGCTGTTTTACATTTTGTCAGTACATTATTCGCAAATTCACTTATACCTTTATCTGTACGTGTGTTGGTTGAATCATCTCAGTGGAAACTCTTTCGAGCAGATTCCCTCTTCCATCCTCTCCTGAAAGACGCATGGTGAATGGCATTCTGGGAACTGAGTCCATGTAGCCCACTAACTCCTCTCCAGACCAATGAGAAGACGAGGAGTTCAGCAGTACCTTCTGCAGGCTCTCCCCTTTCGGTCCAATCAGGGTCATGTGGCTGAATGAGGCCTCCTCTCTGCGTGAGAGGCCTGTCACCGCAACCACTAAAAACACTGGGACTCCTGAGAAGAATTGTGATGGTAAGAACTCACATAATAACTTGAAGTGAATAGATCTCAACAACAATGAAAATGTAAACAAAATTCAACATTACACAAATGGTTCAGGGAACAATGAGAAAGACCTGCTATTGGACTGCCCTCAATTTTCCTTAGACCTGGATGTGTCTCATTGGATTCTTTTGCAAAATAGTACAGAAAGTCCAAGCTGCTATCACCTAGAGGACATCAGTTAATGCCAACTTAGAAAAACTTGAATAAATTTGAAACGCAAAACTTTTTTGTGTTACTTAGTTTTATTACGAGCTTAATTCTATTAAGTTTATTAATAGCATCTTTACCTAGAATGCTGAATGTAGTTGGTCCAATGGCTTTGATTGAAATCTGCCATACACCTATCTCTAGTGGAGGCAGCAGGCTTACTCTGTATAGTCCCTTAGATGAGTCTAGCAATGCTAGAGGACCATCAGTACCAGGAAGAGATTGTTGAGCACCTGAGAGCGAAAGATAGACAGATCATCAAGGGCATTTTACAAATGAGCAATATTACAACGCAAGACTGAACTGAATGCCTTTATTGTTATTGTGCTACAGTACAACGAAATTTCATTTTTTTTTTCTGAATTAATTCATCCTGAGGAGACTAGCATGTGAAGTGGCTGAATATGAAGTTCCATAATTGTTTAGAAAGGTCCAAGATAGTAACAAAATGTAGGTGATACAGAGTGAAGCAGAGAGAAAATAGTTTTTTTAAAAAGACAAAGTGCATCAGTAAGTCAAATGCTCAAGGGATACTTCTGTCTTTAGGTGTTTTAAGTAGAGAAGGACTCAGCGGTTTGAATAATTCCACCATCAAGGTACAGTGAACATTAAGATTGGACCCTCTCCTTGGGTTGCGTTTGGATTGGGTACCTCCTGAACTGCATGTTTGGACTAACACAGACTAACATTTTACCATGGCCCCTGGAGGTCAGCTTGCACTGTATCAGACAAGGTTCCATTAGTTTCAGAACCACATCTATACTGAATATAACTTTCTTGAGCATAGATGTGGTTCAGGAAAGTAGACCTTCCTGATGTTGTTCAACACGAATGCATTGCATTGTGTTCTTTTTGACTTGGTATGTGAAGCTAATCTGGTCATCAAACACCTGCAAGTTATTGGCTTATCTGCATGTCACTGATGACCCAAGATAATGTAATTTTCACGTGAGCATTGGTGGACTGTTTTGTTGCGCAGTAGTTAGAATACCTGAGGGACTGACAAGCTCGCAATGTGTGAGCTGACCAGTGATGTGCAGCATCACCTTCGTCACAGCTTTGTCCAATCTGAAGGAGTTCAATGAATCCAATTCACCCTCTGTGTGAAGCAGAGTCACCTATTCAGAGAAAGAAACATGGTTTATGAAGAATCCTGCCAAGACTGTATGAATTTCTTGAAACAGGCAGACAAAGCCTTGTGCTTCCAGTTGACTGTACCTTGCTGGAGGTAGTGGTGTCTTCTACGATGGCTGACACTTTGTGGATGTCTTTATTTGTGGTGAAAATGGTCATTCCTCCAGACAAAGATGAAAGAGTGGAATACAGAGAGAATCTACCAGGAGAGACATTTTCTCTTCTTTTCCTCTTTTTCATCCCTCTTTCTCTTCCTTTGAGGCTTGGATCCTCAGTAAGCAA
This sequence comes from Opsariichthys bidens, assembly GCA_037194245.1. NCBI lineage: Eukaryota > Metazoa > Chordata > Actinopteri > Cypriniformes > Xenocyprididae > Opsariichthys > Opsariichthys bidens. Next base: position 8,519,497 of record CM074278.1, read on the forward strand.
GAAGTTCACCTAGTATTGAGATTAGATGGATGAAAGCATTATCTCGAACATAGTTTCCTCATTAGACAACTGCTTTCTAAGCCTGTTTCTCAGCTGAAATGGAACTTCATAAATGACTGATCTGGAATATGTATCACATCTATAGCTTTCCACCCAGGAGACTCAATGCAGTTTGTCATTAGAATGCTGCTAAGAAAACAACTAAAAGCTCTAATAAATACACCACATGCACAGATTGAATAAATAGTCGTGTTTTAATTAGACTGAACTATATCTCTTAATACCTACCGTTATTGAATAGCATATTGCTTTCATTGTAACCTGTGTGTTTGTGAGTTACCTTTATTTGCTTCTCCAGTATGAGAGCCTGGACTGCTCTCTGCAGATAACGGTCTTTAGGAGAGGCGTCTGTGAATACAAATATCTCTGACAGCGGAGGGCTATTGGTCAGAGCCAACTGATCCACAGATACATTCACACACATATAAGACACACACAGATAGAGACACACTGAGAATGTACATCATTGTAATTAGTACTCAATCGATTTTATTTGTCTCAACCTTGGCATTCTAACTATACATCAAAATTTACACTCACAAGTAAGGCAGCATTTTATTAATTGCATTCAAGGTATATATTTTAAAAACATACGTGTTCCATGGGATTCAGACCCATGACACTGATATTGATAGCACTATGGTCTACTAGTTGAGTTAAAGCATTTTGAAAAGATTAGTGCTGTTTAGCCTTCATTATATTTTCTCAATTTACGAGGATTGTAAAAGTTATATGGATATAGGGGGAATATGAAAAATTTGCTCACCCCCCCGAAAAAAGTGGTCCAAAATTATGGGGTTTTCTCTATTAATTATATCAGTTGTAAGTCTGATATAATTGTGTTTAATTATGTTCAGTGTTTTCTAAGAATGTCAGATCTGAATTTTATGGTTACCTGAAGAGCAGAGAGACACATCTCTGGTTCATCTCCACCTCCAAGAGCAATCAATTCCTCCATGTATAGCATGAACTGTTGAGGGTCATCTGTTTCCATCACTGGCCCAAAACCTGAGATATAACAGACTTTATCATCTGTGTGCTCAACACAGAATTACATATAAATGCAGCAAATTTCTCTCTTCCATCCTCAATACCCATGGCTGAAGTGCACTTGAACAAGACACTTAACTGCCAATCGCCTAAGTGCCACAGCAATGGTTGCCCACTGCTTGGGGTGTGTGTTCATGGTTTGCAGTGTGTGTGTTCACTACTCACTGCTCCTAATGTGCGTGTACTTACTTGGATGGGTTAAATGCAGAGGACAAATTCTGAGTATGGGTTACCACACTTCATGTCATAGTTTATTAAATCAGATTTTAATATGTGCTTATAACAGGCAGAAGATATCACTTACCAGGGTCATGAAAAGGCACCAGAATAAAGGTACCAGGCAGACTAGTGCGTTGGGTCTTTTCACGGGCCTGTATGATGGAGAATGCTCGGCGACGTGCAGCTGTGATCTCCTCAAACATGCTGCCGGTGGTGTCCATGACGAAGACCAATGCCGGGGGCTGTTGGACACTGAAGAGTCTACAGGTTTCAACAGACTACATCACTTATGTGTTTGCATCATCGGACAACTATGTTTCACAAAACTGGATACAGGAAAGTAAAACTTCTCAGACAAACCAACCTTTTCTCATGCACTCAATATTAAAAAGAGGTGTCACGCATGAGATGTCCAAAGTAAAACAGAAATTCCACTTGTGCCTCATAGATCACTGTAAGCGATATTTAAGTTAAATTAAAGTGACCTCTGACCTGAGGAAGCTTTTAGGCCCCACCTCTTTGCGGAGGTCTTGGAGCACTCTGAGGGTTGCTGTGGTAGCCAGATGGGCAGCTTCTTTATGGAGGAAGTGATGAGGGGAGAACAGCGGTGATGTGCTGTCTTTGTTGATTCCTCCCTCAGCTCCCTGGTGACGACTACTGTCCAGAATTCCACCGTGACTGCACTTGCCTTTAAATAGCAAGACAATGCATGTTGCTTTTCTTATAAGTAACTTACTGAATCATCAGAATGAATCATAACTCAATTTAGCTTTATTAATTAAGCAGTCATGGTTCTTGAAACTGTCCTACAAATAAGGGGATCAATCTGATTAAATCTGTTATACCTCAAATTCAAAGGAAAATAGTAAGAGATTATATTTTTTTAATATTAAATTAATTAAGACTTTTTTAGGATTTAGTTTTGGGGATTATTTTACTGACCATTAAGTTTCTCCCAAATTACCAATAATACCAAATATTTAATTAAATTATTCATTTATATTAAATATAAGTATTTTTGCATCTTGGTGTTATAGTTTTTGAAATGCCTGAAATTTTGCATATTTATTTATTGCAGTAATTGTAGCCTAATAAATTATCATTGAGGATTACTGGCATTTCAAATAATAATAAAAAATCTCAAGTAACATTACAGTAATGAGGTTTTGAAAGGGACATATAAATAACTGTAATGAAATTTAAATGCAAATTACAACGCAAAATCTCATAATGCGAAAAATAGGGTTCATTTTCTTTAGCCAAAATATAATTACTTTTCTTTGCGACCAGGACATGTTTAGCCACTCGAGTTTCATGATGATGCCTATACCTGGTGGTTTGACAGGGTAAGTGCTGAAATAGCCAGTAGTCAGTAACGGTTCTGTCTGACGAATCATTTCCTCCAGGAGATTGTTGTAACAGCTAAATCTGTAGCATTGTGAACAAGTAGGGGTGTCCGCTGAAAAACATAGAGATTGATGAACAGTGACTGTTTAATGACTTAAAACTGTTAGGGTTATTTATATGAATTTCTTTCTGTGTCTGTTTAGTTTCATTGTGTTTTGGTTCCATTTTCCCTGTTCCCATTTGCCTGTGTTCCCTGTATTGTAGGATGGGATAGTTACCTAGTGTGTGCCAGTTTGTATCCTTAGTAATTGATTATCGCCATCCATGTTCAACTGAGATCTCGTTATTTCCTGTGCATTTTTACTCCTGGTTCTGTTCTCTGTCAGTTGTTGTTAGAGTATTGTTTGGTTTGAGGCTATTCTGTGTGTTCCTGTTATCTCCTGAGTCTTTTGGTTGTTTAATAAAGCATGTTATTTGAATCGTTTTTGTGAGTGCTGCAAAAGTGATAGAAACACTTTACAAAGGACAAACCTGAAGCTACAGGAACTGAAGGCTCTTCTGGGTGCAGAAGATGGAGATACACTGCTTGCTGACCCATCTCCACCCAGTTACTGTGACTGTAGAAGTCCTGTACACAAATATACAAACACAGTTTGCTTAACATATTTTGCATTGCTAACAATATTATGATTAGAATGTTAAGTAAGCTATAATAAATCTACAAAAGTCTCACGCCCCATATGCGACTCTAATATCACGAATCAAGTAATATTGGCAGACTGATAGGCAAACAAATCAATTAAATAAGAATCTTGATTACATTTTGAGTCTTGTAATTTGTATATGTATTTTAAAAGCGATTTATTATTCTCTCTCTCTCTCTTTTTTTTTTTGTTATGTTATGTTTTTGGTCTTTTTTATGATATGACAGTGGACACAGAGACAGGAAGTGATATGAGAGGGGAATGGGATTGGTGAGCCAGGATTTGAACTGGTTTAACCCAGGTTAATAGAAACCCTTTTGCTGAAAACAAAATGAAAAAAGAGAGAACTACAACACTCACAAATGTGTACAAAGCCCCTAAAGGGACGTGGTGGTGGAAAAAAAAAAATGGGATGATTTAAAGAAAAAAATATTTTGTGCTCGGACAAAACCTTCCTGTTTAATGTCCCTCTGGCTGCAGTGGTGTTTATTAAGTCAGCTCTGTGCATTAATAGACACAAATAATGTGCGGCTAATTTATTTAGAGTTTGAACTTGGACTCAAATATAAAGAAATGCGGTCAGTGCTTAAGGAGTTCAATAATGTTGGGAATATATTCACATATCCGAGCTTCCCGGATCAGTAACTTGTGAGCTAAACGTTGTTAACACAAATGATAGCTATTTCCAACGTAGACAGCGAGCTACAACCCCATTTTCCTCAAACAAGCTTTATTTATATATTATATAATATATAAATTATGATTTGGATAAAAGCGTCTGCCAAATGATTAAATGTAAATGTAAAATGTAAATAAATTGGTCTCTATAGCAGTCCGAAGGAATGATACACACTAGTGTAGCCAAATTCAGTTAAAACATCACTGCTCTCCTGCTGGGTATACTACAACACTTAGTTTGGCAAGTAGCACACAGGCATTCTTTACACAAAGGATATTACGCAGCTTACATACTTACAACCAGCTTTTGCATGATAATTACTTACCTACTGTTAGAGTTTCATGTTCTGTCTATCTGTTTCCCAGTCCTGTCTTCAGTCACATGGTCTTTGTTTTGAGTTTCAGTGTGTCATCGTCTCATTATTAGTCTATCATCTTCAGCTGTGTCTTGTTTGTAATCATGTCTGTCACCTGTGCCCTACTCGTTATCCTTTTGTGTTCCTCTGTATATATTCCCTCTGTGTCAGTCCAGTGATTGTCAGTCGTTAAAGTTTAGTGGATGTTGAATGTTAATATCAGTTTCCTGTATTCCTGTCGAATTTCTGTTCATCATTAAACTATTGGAAGTTTATATACCTTCGTCATGTTGTCATCCAGCATGTCACGTTACACCTACATTTGATGGCATTACAATTTATGAAATGTTTTACTATTAACAGGGAAGTTATTGATTTTGATTCATAATAATCACTAAAGTTATATATATATATATATTTTAAATCAAACTAAGTGCTCCAGTAGAACCAGCAGGAGAGCAGTGATGTTATTGAGTATTTTTCACAATATAAAATGAGCAAAAGGGTTTTGGGTTTTGCACTTTTCAGACGGTCCCTTGTCTCCCCATTGACTCCAGAGATAAATTTATATATTATAAAGCACATTTGAAGAAAATTTGGACTGTTGTAGCTCGTTATCTAAGTTACTACTTTTGGAAATAGCTGCATTTGTGTTTTAACAACGTTTAGTTCACGACAACATAAGTTATTATGTTAAAATACTTTCTGCTATCCATGCAAAACATGTAACCGTTTGTAAACCATTGATAGGTATTTTTTCCTGATAGGAAAAGACTTGTATGAAGACTTTTCTGAATCTTTGTCAAAGATAAAACAAAACTCCTGACACAACTAGCAACTCCACAAATAGCATGAATTTCGGGTGGAACTATCTTCGAAACCTCTCTGAAAAAATACCTCAAAAACGGTATACTACATGTATGTGTTGACCAACCTGTAAAGAGTGGAAAAGCTGGCCCAGACTACGTCTAGCCCCCTGGTACTCTTTAGACTGGGTCAGCAGTACCGTCTGGCTCCAGAACTCTCGCAGCATCTGCATGGCTCCTTCCACCCTCTCAGAGTCAAAGTGGTACACTGGATCAGACCGTGTGGCGCTCAGGAAGTCCATGGCAGCGTTAGCGCTTGCTACCTCACCCACGGCATGCCAAAACCCTCGACCAAGCCCAGTATACTGGAACAAATGGATCAGTGAGTCAATATCCAATACTCTATGCATAAACCAACCGCCATGCTTCAAAACATGCCTAACCAGCATATACTGTTTTGTTTTTTTTTTTCAAAAGGGACTCACACAGTATTATACTAATAATGACAAAATGCACTAAGATCTTACAGACTTCTGGGCTTATGAATCACATTGCGTTCTTTCAAAAAGTGAAAATGATCTGCTGAAATGCGTGAAATAATTTGATACTAAACGAACTTGGTTATCTTGACAAGAAATAAGAAACAACATAATGTACAAATGCAGTGCAAATGATGGTGAGTAACAGCGTCTACACATTTACGGTCTGCCAGAGAACGCTGTGAATCCGTTTATAGTAATAAAGAGAGAGATGGAAAACAAAAGTATGTGGTCCAATTCAATGTATTCTGCTTTTTTAAATGGCCTACTATACTTCTATACCTACTAAAATATTAGTTCTTTCCTGTTAAGTGCAGTCAAGTGTTTTAGTAGCATACAGGCACCTAAACTGTTCATTGGACACAACCCGCAGTGAAAACATCTGTGCTAATTTTATTCTCAGCCTATAACAATGTCAATGGTGTGTGAAATTTAATAGGTTATTAGATAATGGCTGACAAGATACATTATTTAGTTGCCCAAAGTGAAATTTAGTCTCTTTTGTGAGTGACTGAGTGCAAAATATTACCAGAATCAATTGCATTCAGCAGTAAAACAACAGAAAAAGTTCAACAGCATGAAACCTACCAGCTCCTCATTATTTAAATCATGCTGATGTTCCACCATTTTGCTCAGAGTTTCCATTGTGATGTTGAGTATTGCTTGTTCTGTCATGTACTGGTGTGTGTATGAATCCCAGGACAACGTAAGCACACGTGACCAGAAGTTGGGTAGAAAGGCTTGACATATTGGCATATAGATGAACAGGACCAGGGCACAGAGTTGGGTCAAAGCCGAGGAGCCCGTCCCTTCATGCATCATTCCACACTGGTCAAAACACCTGAACTGTTATAGAAAGATGCATCACACCTGCAAAGGATGACGAGACAGTGCTTACATAAGGCTCAAACAAGGTGTTGAAATCTACAGGATGTGGGGAGTTGTTTTGTCATACACATACCACTTTGTTGGCTATCCATAGCTGCAAACATAACTATACACAAACATTTGTCCTATTTAAATAAATTGTCACCTCGGAATTATATGGTTCCCTCTGACATTTTTGTCAAAATTGAGTTATTCAAATAGTCTTATTCTGTGTCTTGTTTTAAATTTTTTAGAAAACAAAAAGAGCTCATCCACATAATATGCAAAAATCTTTTAAGCTCAATATGTCAGAACTGCCCAGAATGCAGATAGAACCTTATAAGGTGGCAAAATAATAATAACTATTCTATATCATATAAATATTTCTAATTCAGTTCATTTTACTGTTAAGGATCTAAACAGCAGGCCTACTTATGTTCAAGATTAACAAGTTATATATATTATACATTTAACTTTCAGTTCCAATTACAGTATTAATAACATGCAGAACATTCACCATAAAACCACACAATTAAAAAAAAAATATATATTTTTTTTTTTTGTCTTGACAGATTGGGGGTCATCCACCTGCTTTTTGTTTTCAATTGCTGATTAAATTGTTAATTTTTGTCATAATGCTACCATGAATGTAATTTTATTTTTAAACAGTGCATACCAATTAGCATATTTTATGTAATCATAAGTTATAAACACAGGGGTATTTTTTCTTACCTCTACCAGCTCCTTTGCTTTTGTGGTCTCAGTCTGACTTTTTTCAGCTCGTATTTTTGTGCGTTTTACCATTTCACAGATTCAAACTCCAATCAGCAATCAGAAATGCCGTTTGCACATGTTGTGGTTTTTACAGACCGACTGTCAGCAATTTGTCTCCTCACCACATTGTATGCAGTCTTATGAATAACAGAAGCTGAATAACAAGTTTTAAGACTCTTGTTTTTAAGAATATTTCTGTAGGTAAGCTAAGAAAGAGACATGCCTGCAACCTTGTAAAGATGGATGTCCGTGAGACACATATCCTCATTGCATGTGCGTTCCTCCTTGTCTTCGTTCTCCTCCCAACTGTTTTCTCCCTCACTTGCCCCATTTTAGCATGCTGCATTGACTCCACACAATAGTGCTGCATATATTAAGGGCCACTGTGGCCCCTTTCCCTGCTCTTCAGTTCTCTTTTGCTTGACATGAAAACACACACCATGCTCACTTCCCCCAGTGCTTCTATTGTCACTTCATGGTGAAAGACTTAAGACGTGTTGCTAACCAACCCCTATCCTGGCATTAGACTTTAGACCCAAGCTTTAGGAGGGCAGGAAGAATAAAATTGCTTTGTATTATGTATCTTTTGTAGTTTTGGGAGTTCAGCCTATGGAGCGTCTTTAGCTGAATGTTAAATATAGCTTATACTTATATTCTATTTACATTTAGTATATACTTTATGTTAAATGCAATTCAGCACATAAAATAATGCATTCACTGCAACAGCGCTAGTGAAGCTACTGTCCCATCCAAGTTGACAATTAAGAGCAGGACTCGCAACTTAAAATGAACAATCAAACAATCAAATGGACCATTTAGGAAACATGAGTAACTTTTTCCCTTAATCTTTCTTTCATATCCAGACAAATAAGTATTTACAGCACTCCCAATGGTTCATTGACATCATCAATCTACTTTGAATTTTTTTTGTCAAGCTACAAAATACTCATAACTTATTATTGTTGTTATTATGAATTTACAATCACATTTGGGTGACAAACTCAAATTTGAACAGATTGATTTATTCTATATCTAACTCAAAAGAGTTGACTGGCACAATAAGACCTGGAGTGCCACCTTTGTGAATCTTGGAATTTCATCATTTACTAGTCCAATTGAACATGCATATGTTACTCATCGAATGAGGCCTTTTTTTGCATGTCATGATTGTCACCACCATTTCTGAGGCAACATACATTTACTACTTTTGCCCTCTAAACGGTAGCCTACTATAACCATAAGTTCCACAAGTTAGCAAGCAAACATTTCAAAGCATGTTTTGAGTAGTATGAAAAGACCATTTAGAACATTTGGTAATATATGGACTATAATTAAACTCTCAAGTGCTTCATACAATATGAGAGAGAGAGAGAGAGAGAGAGAGAGAGAGAGAGAGAGAGAGTTTGTGTGTGTGTGTGTGTGTGTGAGTGGTCCTGGCAAACCCTATTTTATACTGGCAAGCCCTATTTGTTCCGCCAAAAGATGGCCATATAAATCCTTGTTCTTTTGGTCATATTTTTTGTCCCCTTGATACTTTTTTGGAAATCTAAAAATTCTGTCATGTGTAGGTTTAAGGTTTAGGGTTAGGAAGAGAATATTCAGTTTGTGCAGTATAAATGAATGTCCCCATAAAACATGGAAACCCATTGTGTGTGTGTGTGTCCAGAAAGATAATAATACTAGAAATTTTGACCTTGTGAGAAAATTTTTTTTGTCCCCATGAGTAAAACGGCTTATAAATCAAACTAAATTATGTTTTTTTGAATTTGTTAAAAATTCAGAATGTTTTCTGTGATGGTTCTGTAAGGGTATGCTTTGGGTTAGGGGATAGTACTCTATACAGTTTGTATAGAGTAAAAATCATTAACTCTAAAGAATTTGCCCATAAAAAATGAAAACCCAATAGCTTGGCTATACTTAAGAGGGCCAAATGTCCTCACCATATAATGAAATATTTGTGTGTGTATGTGTGTGTGTGTGTTTTTCTGGATTTATGAGGACACAAATTTGTAGTCTGCATATTTTAAATAGCTTTAAAAACATACTAAACAATGTTTTATTAAAAATGCAGAATGTTTTCTGTGATGGGTAGGTTTAGTGGTAGGGTTATTGTCGGGGATAGTTTGTACAGTATAATAACCATTACGCCTATGGATTGTCGTCACTTTGATAGCAAAACAAACCTGCTTGTGTGTTTGCCTCAGCTTGCTCAGCAGTGAAGTTTGCAATTTGAAATATTCTTGTTACTGGAAAGCTACATTGTTTTGAAAGCAGCCGAAGTACTATCATGCTATAATTTATGTGGTTGGAGTGTCCTCATCATATGGTTTGTCTGTTGGATGTTAAGGATGACACCTGCTGACAAACTGCACCTTTTTTTTAACTTGTTGTCATTTCACTCTGCATCTCTGTTCTTTATCCACAGATATAATCACTAAAAGTGAGGGGAAAAACACAATGTGAACAAATTATCTGTGTGGCTCAGCTGTGCTACACACTGCATTCATTTAAATAGTGGTTGAAAGGATATATGAGCTATTTGCTACTCCATAAAGAAAGTATTTTGAAATATATGTTGAGGAATGAATATTCATCAGAAAAATCAGGTGTGAATCAGGTAGATTTAAAATAAACATGCCAGCCCTATTTGACAATGTTTCCGGCTTTAGAACGCCTTCACAGCATGAATGAGATAGATACTTTAGTACACTGTCTATTCTGTTCAAAGCGCAGTGACCCTGTAACTGCATATTGGCTGCAAGCTAAGATTAACTCTATCTTTTGAAAGAAGAAAAGTGAAAGAGATCTTGATCAGCAGCCATGGTTGGTGTGTTTCTACTCGCATGTAAGTACTAAAATGTATATTTTTAATTAATTGAAAAATTATAAATGTTCAATAAACTAAATTCTTTTTGCATGATTTCTCCCCTAGATATCTCAGTGAATCTAATTCTCCAAAGTCAAGGTATGTTTAAATAGTGCTCGAAATTGCAGTAAATATATTTTAATTAATAATATATAATATTATATATATATATATATATATATATATATATATATATATATATATATATATATATATATATATTATACAATATATAATAATATTGTACTTTTCAGAATGAACAAATGTTATTTCATTAACAGGTGAAAATATTAAAAAAGCTAAGATTTACTGTGAAAATACAGAAGTGCCAGAAGGTGGTAAACTGGAGGTTACTTGCAGCACATATGGTATTACAAAGGCAGAGGCAAAGGCAGTTCATGTATATCTGTCTAAAGATGGTAAAGCTGTAGATGTGAAAAAAGCGGACCCTCTCGACAAGACATCACCTTTAAAATAGAGAGAATAGGAATGGACAATTCGGGCAACTACAGCTGTATGTTTTCTGAAGAGCAGTTGGAAATAACCGAAGTGACGGGATATGGTCAGAATATCCTCTTCATAAATGTGACTGGTAAGATGTAAAACACTTCTCACCTTTGTGAGTGTTTAATTCCTGTGCACAGATGAGAAATATTCAATCACTTGAGCAGAGTAACCAAAATAGACTAACTGTTGTGCAAAATTGGCTTTAATGAGAGGGATATTGTTTTTATTTTTGTTTTAGACCCCTTGTCTTTGAATGCATTAAAGGCCGTGCAAAACATGTAACCATAAGTGTTCTCTAACTCTCCACAGAATCTTTCATTAATTCACAGCTACATTTGCTTAAGTCTGAGGTAGCAGTGGGAAGTGATGCTGAGTTTAACTGTACAACATCCAGGCCTATAAACAAAAACCTGACCAAGAATATGATTTTGGCTTTTCTCATCAAAAATGAAACGCCTATTAAAGTGAATATTTGGGACACAGAAAAAGATGATGACAACATTCACCCTCAGAGAGGTCCGGATGGAAGATGGTGGAACATACAGTTGTACTATTTTATTAAACATTCTCCCTTACCATGGAATGAGACTTGATCGAAATAATAAAGTCAATCTTCAGATAGTCGGTAAGAATGGGAAGGGAAAAACAAATCAAACTGTCATGCATTCTTACAGTAATTGTTCAGTGGGAGAATATACCTTTGTGAAAAAGTACACTTTAGAATACTTCTAAAAAGAGTATTGCAAAAATAAATACTTTAAAACAATAGTTAAGTGCAAACTGATGTTTTAAAGACACATTATATCATTATACACGTTACATACTTGCTAATAACTAAATTATGCATAATTACAAGCAACTAATCCAAACCTTAACCATAAAACTAATCTATCCTAATCTAAACTGTGACCATATTTGTAAATACACATTTGTAATGATGAAGTTCCAATATAGTATTTGAAAAAAAAAATATATTAACTTCAAATAATGTTGAATAATACAATAGTTAAAATTAAAACCAAGTATTTGTGCTTTAGTTTATTTAGTATGTAGTCAACACTTGAAAATAATCGTCCTTCCTTAAAGCACAATAAATATTAAAACAGAATGACTATCATAATGAACACCATTATTAGTTAATTGTGGTAACAAAAAAACTCTAAGTACAGTCAAGTGGTCTTTTATTTCATTAATATCATATTACCTGCAATTACAGTTTAAAAAAAGAAATACATTGAAGATTTTTAAGTGCAATACAAGTACACATTCAATAAGCACACTTCATTTTCACAAAGGTAGTTAAAATGTAAGAATTAAGCACACTGACTTGTGTTTCTGGGTTTTCTTTGACAGTGGCTTCTAACAGCTCTAACAAAGTCATAATTGTGATAATGTGCTGTACCATCATGCTTCTCAGTCTGTTTCTGGGAATTTGGGCAGTGATCCGAAAGCGAGGTACTGAAGCACTTTCTCTGCAATTGAAACTGACAAGTTTTCTTTCTTGAAAATTTCTATTTGAATTTAATACTCTCTGCATTTTGTTTTTAATAGGACACCTTCGATTCCACAAGGAAAGGTCTGTTTCAGAAATAGAATAAAAATATATTAGATTTGGGACAATTTTGATGAATTTCTAATCAACAGGCCCTCGAATGAGACAGAGCTCAGAGGAGATGACTTGTTATACGAAGGTATTTATTGCTTTGTTAAATTATTTCCTATTGACAACTGGAGGATTGGGTGGGAGCAGTAGTGGCAGAAGTAGAGGAGGGAGGAGAGTGTAAATTGATAAGCTTTCACTATAATGACAAAGCTCATGAATATTTAGTAATATTCCTACTGCAACATATATATTCTGTTCCGTTTAGCATCATTGTATTTTGTTTCTGTTTTTCCTGTGTTTCCTGTCTTTGTAAGTTGACCTAGTTTGTTCCCTTGGTTACTGATTATGTTCACCTCGTAGTTTCCTCATTACCTCTCCTTGTGTATTTAAGCCTTTAGTTCTCAGTCTTTTGTCTTGGGTTAACGTGGTATGTTTGGTTTGTGTTTCGCATTCCTGTATTCTCCTGATTGTCAGTTTGTTAAAGACTATATTCTCCATCGTCTTGTTTACTAACCAGTAAATCGTTACCTACATTGTCCAGTCATTCTTTAAAGTTTTGCTACGATTTTTCAATGGTACATATTTCAAAGGGGTAGTTTGCACAAGAATGGCAGTTCTGTCATCATTTGCTCACCTTCATGTCATTCCAAACATATATGACTTACTTCTGTGGAACACAAAAGAAGATGAATGTTAAGGGTTCAAATAATAATGGATGCCAATGACTTTCATTGTGTAGACAAAATCCTTTTTTTTCGTTACTTTGTGTTCTACGGAAGCAAGAGATGCGATATGTGCATTTTAAATATTTTTATCTGCTAAAAGTTAATTTTGTCAGTATTTAGTTGTCCCACTACCATACAAATTGACTGTTTAACTTCCAAATTCCATGGAGTGTTTTTCTTCTCTTTTCTTCAGTTCTGAGCAAATTGTGTCTTTTACAAATTAATATTCTAGATATTGACAAACCCGACACAGCTGGTACTGGTGAAATACAAAGTGTTGTCTGGTAAGCCAGTAAGAAAATTGAATGAATATGTTTTGTGCTGTTCTATTTATTGATTTCACATGTATGCTGGTATACAGACATCATGATGTCTGATGTCAAATTTTTGTTCTTTATTTTTTTTTGACTTTCCATGCAAATCAATGTCCATGAAGTCTTAGTTCTGCTGCAGTGATGGAGGAGTCTTCTGATAGTGGTAAGTCTGCACTCTTAAAGATTGGTTGTAAATTAACTATTGTGGATTTTTAATGCAATCTTACAGTACTGCAAAACACAGGAATTAGGCTACGGCAATATTATATTGCATATTGTATTTCTATACTGTGAAATTTGGCCATTTTGTGCTGTACAATTGCAATGACAGCTGTGTGCATTTACACACGTCTGCTATTTTTTTTTTTACAGATGAAGTGTATGACGAACTGGACTTCCAGCAGTCTTAATGGCCTTCCCGTGGCTCAATCAGAGGATGGTGATCGTAGTGCAAGTTCATTTGTTCGAGTCCTAGGGAAAGCAAGACCTGCTAAAATAACTAATAAAAAGTGTCGGCTAAATGCATGAATGCAAGCATGATCAATTGGGTTACATGCAGTAGGCTACAGCTGCTTGCATTTTTTTTTAACTTGGTGTTATCTGTTTTTGTGGTCAATTTTAGCTTGTTTTATAATAGTAAGAGTTTGCTTTTCAATGAATATTATTTGTCACAATTTTTTTATTGTGCACATGTTTTCATTAAATTTCTCAGAATTAGCAAGATATAACATGCATATTGTTTATGTAACATACAGGCCTACATAATTTCAGAATACATATTATTGTTGTAGAATTACTTTAAAAATCTGTAATATGTTAGTGTTCACAAATGTATTGAAGAATACCTCATGATAAAAAGGTATTTTACCTTTTGTAGATTTTATTTCATAATTTTTATACACTGTAAAAAAAAAATCCATCTTCCATTTTGTCAGAAAAATCGAATGTAGAAAAAGTTGACATAATTAAAATAAATTTAGTTTTTTCTTTCTTTTTGTCAAAGCTGAGAATTGTGATGACAAATATTTGGTATTCTGAATTAAAATATATTTTTTTATCTCAATGTTTTTGATTATATTTTTTGTGTTGTGATTCAAGTCAAGAGTAACCCAGTTTCTCTCCGGTTTTTCTTCCATTTTAATGAGAATATCCATTTTGTTTTTGTGTATAGTAAGTCTTTTTTGAACTCGTGTTTGATGAAAGCACAGACCAACTTTAATTATGTTTATACATTTCCCCCGTAAATTGAGTTCCTTTTTTAGGTTATGTTTTTCATCTTTTGATTGAACCTAAATGTTCTTTTTCAATGATTTATCTTTAATATATAGAACAAAAAACTAAAAAGAAGAACTGCATGTACTGTACATGACCTATACCAACAAGTAATTACTGTAAAAGGAAATGGGCTCATACAAACATGCAGCATACATGTGTTTCAAATGACATCTTTTGTATACTAATTCTAAAATGGCTATACATGACTATTTTTTACAACAAAAATGAATGGCTTTGCAATGCAGTTAAGCAGAATGTTACATATTTCATGTCAGATTTTAAATTCTATTTAGCATTCTCTGGCACTTCAGCAGTGTGTAAAATTATACCTGATGGAAAATTTGCAAGGTTGGTGTTTTAAAATGACCGCAATGAACCAAAACACGCTTAAACTAATTATATTACTGCATGTCAGGTGAAATACAATTGGCCATTCAAAGAGATAAATTCAATCAACAGAGTTCTAGATCGAGTTTTACATCAATCTACATTGATATGGAGTTAAAGCAAACAGATTTTGTGTATTACAGGTTTTGAACTATAAGTGACAAGAGCTTATGCTGCACATTTATAACTGCACGCGCACACACACACACAGAGCTGACATGTACTTAACCACCTGCACATCATAGGTCTCAGCAAATGCCGCTTCACAGGAGGCAAAAATAGAAATAGAACAAAGTTCTGTATCACACGCCTTGCATAGTTTATTTGCTCATATAATAGTTGTAACCACAGCTCTCTATAAGAAGCGGTGGAAATTTACACAATGACTTTCTAACCACTGAACTCCAATCCACTGAACTTCAAACAAGCAAAATATAGAAATTTGCTTTCCCAGTGAGAGCATTTATTAAAAACATAAACTCTGTTCAACCATGTAATTACTTTATACAAAGCCAAATTTAAAGTCTTGTACAAACTAACAAGGAGTTGGTTATGGCCACATTATGGCCTAATTTCAAATTATAATGTGAACATACATGATTTTAACGCTTTAACCCTCTATGGTATGCATTATGTTCTAAGTTTTTGTTACATGAAATGGCTTCAATCTCACAAATCAAAAAAAAAGATTTAAAAAAAAAGATTTTTGGGGAGTACTTAGGGAAATTTTACCATATGGCAACACTGTAACACAATGGAAAATGGTTAAAAAAGTAAAAAAAAAAAAAAAAAAGATTTTACTTTCTATTTAAATACACAATTCTTTTAGATACTGATAGATTTATATGCTTGGAACTCATACAAACCAAAAAAAAATCCCTATCATTTAATAAATCTATCATTTGATTTCACATAGTTATCCAAATGAAATAATGAATACTAAATCAATAATTAAATAATATTATTAATTATAATTTAAGTATCATTTTAATCAATGTTTTCATATATACATGCAGTATATATGAGTATATATAAAAATGAAATTAATGGCTCACAACCCAATTTATGGCCTAAATGAGATCAGCAGTAAAGCATTATATTTTGATTAAAGATTACTAAAACAAGCATTTTTTTTAATAACATAAATCGTTCACATGATGACCAGAAATGTGCATTATGTAAGTAAATAGGGTCAATTTTCATTACTTTAATATGGAACTATACATGTGTGTTATTTATAATGCAAGCATTATGCATTATGCAATAGAGGGTCTTGTGGTCTCCATCCACCAAAGGGGTCAATAGCCTTAAAATGACTGAACTCTCGCTTGTGCATGTTTTTGAACAGGAGGGGGCAGACTTTGCAAGATAATGGAGGATCCATGGCTGTGATTGGCTGTTTTTTTATGTGCGGGAAAATGCAAGGGGGGTGGGGGTGAGGGGGGTGAGGGGGGTATGGGGGTGTGGGCCTGCCTTTCTGGAGGAGGAGGAGAAGGAGGAGGAGGAATAGGAGACCGTGACGGCTTGTATGTGAGTAAGCTGCCACACACATGCTGGTGGACACACGACAACCAAATGGAAAAGAAAAATTCTAAGGGATTCTGCTTTCTTCCAGTCCATAATCAGGTAAGGAAAAGAAAATGACAAAGAAAGAGAAAGGTTTGAAACAGAGAGAGAGAGAGAGAGAGACTGGGTGTTTGCAGACTGATGAATGTAAGTATAATCTCAACAGACAGGTGGATAGATTCATGCTTTGTGTGCTTTTGTGTAAAGGTCCGCTCACATGTGCATGATGCAGAACATGGTGATATTCCTACAGACTGTCACATAACATGACATGTTTTTTTGATCAATTGCACACACATGAAAGATGCAAAAGATGCAGAATTCAGGTGCATGTGCAATGTCTTCACTGTTTTTATGTTTAATTGCTAACAGGCTTGTGAGTCAATACAGTTTGGCCTGTATTTGTGCATAATGAAGTGCATGCATGCCTGCGTCTGCTGCAGGTCTTCTCTGTGGCTTTGCTGCTCCTGATGGTATCATGGTAACAGCTCACAGCACTGTCAGAGCTCTCCTCCTGCTGGTCTGCTGTGCTGTCCTCTGCTCCTCTATAGGTGAGTGTCTCTGACCTTGGCTCAGTGCCCCACCTAACATCACAAAGCCTGTCATGCCCACAATTCAATCGAAAATTTAAAGAAAGAAACGTTTTGCATACGTTTGTTTTATATCATTTAAATATAGATGATTTATATAATATATTTTGGAAAGAAAATGAATCTTATCTTTAGGACCATTATGAAAAAAAATATTTAAAAAAATAAAATACAAAGTATTACAAGTGTGCTGATATAGGCTAGTAGTAATTGTAGTAATTTTGGAAAGGCAAGCACCTTCCCTTCAGAGTGCTCTCCAAAGCCACGCCCCCTCCTAAACACATGAACGCGAACAGTCAGAGCAGAGTCTGCAAAGCACCGTGAGAGATGGCATTAAATTATTTCAAATCTCGAAGCACATAACATTACAATAATGGAAACAACGTAAAGAGCTCTGACTTGCACCACCTGACTGCTGCAGATTCATATCGAAGTTAATAGGGTTGCAATCAGGGTGTGGAAAAGTATGAAAATACAAACGTTAACAGCAGGAAGGATATCCTATTATTGCATTCCGAATTGCACTGAATTTTTTTTGGTCCTGAGACTTGCACGAGATGTATAATGATAAATGTACCTTTTTATATATTTAGACCTTTTCTACTATTGATTGCTATCAGTCGAAGAGAGTTTCAGCCATTATAACAAAAAGTGTTTTATGAAAAACATCGCCTGCCTTAGCTTCAAAGGGATAGTTTACCCAAAATGAAAATTGGCATCATTTACTTACCCCAGGGGTTTCCTGAAACTGCATGGTGGCAGGTGAGATTTTATCAGGGGTGGAGCAATGGCTCTCCAGGACCAGAGTTTGCCACCCCTATAATATAATATAATATAATGTAATATAATATAATCACACTCGTAGCCATGCGATATGGCTGTATATCAGCACGACTGTGATTTGGCCATATAGGCACAAGGCCACAGGTAATCATTGTGCTAATTTACAGCCATATCACTACGAGTGTGATATTGCGTTTATACAACAGTTTGATGGCACAAGTGAGTAAATAAATAAGAATAAACAACAACAGTGTGTCCTAAAAAAACCCTCTTTTGTGCAGAACTACTTCCTTCCCCCATGGATTCAAATATCAAGTTGACAGGTTAACAGTTGAGACCAAGCCTTCATTACTAGTTCGAAAATGTCACTTTAAAACTAGTAATGAAGGAATGTTGAGTGGCTTCATTAAAGCTTATTGTATTATGTGGAGTATTATGGTATTATGAGAGTGAGATCAAGTAAACAAGTGTATGATATAGCATTCATTCTTCAGGTCGATGTTCATAATATTTGAATCATTATGAAAAATCAGTTTGAATGTCTGCTGAGGAAAGCAATAGTAAAAGTTAAAGGCACAGTATGTATGTTTTGCTGCTACAGTTTGCGTTTTCAAAACAATAACAAAGGTGTAGCTTGATGATGCCGTGAATGAGCATGGAATCATGGGAGTTGTCGCCTTCACATCCACAGTTGATGGAAAGAAATCCAAAAATCACGTTCATAGGTGAGCTAATGTATTAACGTTTTATTAACATTACTGTGGTATGAAGTAGGCCGAGAGCCCTGGACATTTTACGTTGCTGTTTTTATTATGCTTATATGGCTACTGCCGAGTGACGTGTGTGTGCTTCAATGAAAACAGCGCATTAATATAGACCAACTTGGAACTACCTGTGCATTAAACGGTTTTATTGCACACATTCCAGCCAATCAGAATTGAGTATTCAGACAGACCATGGTATAATATAATATAATCTTCATCCAATTATTATTTCCAGCAGGAATTTGAGGATTGAAGACCAAACACAGTGCACCTGAGAGATGTTATAAGTATAGGCAGCACTTTTGGGTTAAAATTAAACATTTTACAGCATGGCTTTTGTGGAAATAGATTTTCTTGGCTTTTCCCTGGGCTCATTTCTTTACACTGTAAAAAGTAAAAATATAAGGATGTATCTGACCCTTAAAATTACTTTTGTTTGTTTAACCTTATGTAGTCATGTTGATTTGGCCATATTGAATTTTAGAACTGATTACTTAAAGCCTTGCATATGCTTGTAGTACATATGGGATGCACAATGAATTGAGCATCAACATTGCACTTGTCACACTTATTCTTTGCATTTTAATTAGTAATGGTCAATTCGGTTAATTCATTACTGTGTTGCTTTTTTTCTTCTAAAAAATTATTTATATAATTATAAGATAAAACAGTAAAAACCACAACTGTGTTCCTTAACGATGTACAGAAAAAGAGTTTAGAGCAGTAATTGAATTATGCCAGCAGTGATTCAGAGTGTTTAATTAAGTCATGGTTTCCCACCATGGTTCACCCACACTGATTATCACTTTATGAGATAGTACAGGTCATCTGTAACAGTGTGACTGGAGGATTAATGCATTTTCTAATCAGTCTTATATTGATCAACGGAGACCAGAACCACAGATATTGATCAATGGGAAAACAAGCTGAAACTGGAGACAATATGCGGTTGTCTGTGAAATGACCAGTTAAATAACTTCAAGATTTATAAGTACAGAACCTGAGTTTAGATAAAATTGCAAAATCTAATCAATATCTAAATATGGAGCTGATTTATTGGCACAGAAATGCATCAGTCAATAAATGCTGTTTGGGTCTTACCACACTTTTTATAGGATAAAATGCAGCACCAGTGACCAGCAACCTCATTTTAGACAGAAATGAGAAAAATGACACTTGTAGTGTTTTATGGCTTCTGGGCCAAATCATTCCCTTGAGTCTCAGTGAGGCTAGATGATTGATTCTGTCTTATATTACATCCAGCTTCAGACCTCCCAAAATTGAATTCCTGCAGGCTTGGAATTTTATATACAGTTTAGATTTAAAACAGGCTGATGAGTGTAGTATATATATATATATGTATATATATATATATATATATATATATATATATGTATGTATGTATTAGGGCTGTTGATTTAATGCGTTAATTAGATTTAAAAGTTATGGTAAAAAATAGTGCGTTTAAATCTTTAGCGCATTAAACACACATTTTTAATTTAACATTTTTTAAGGTATAGTTCACCCAAAAATGAAAATTCATTCATCATTTACTCAACCTTATAGTCCAAAAGTTAGGGTGTAACGATACACAAATGTGACAGTTTGGAATGTAGCTCGGTTTTGAAGTCACAGTTCGGTTCAGTTCAGCAGGGGGAGAAAACAAAACAAAATAGCTTTTTTATTATTATTAAACAGTAGTTTACTGAAAAATTGCTTTAAACTATATAGGGAACCCTTACTTGCACATTACTATAATATTAAAGGGTCAGAGCCCTAGATATAAGCCTAAATTCTGTTGCTACTCAACACTCAAATAATAAATTGTAAGCAAACTTGTAAACTGCACATAAGGCAGTGTTTGCGTTAACTTCTAAATCTAATTATAAAATTATGTTTTTACTCCAATTCGATGCATAGAATGACTGCATTATATGTAAATCATTTTAAATCAGTCTCTTATGAGCTGCCGTTTTAGTTGGGATGCTTCCTTTGGATGCAACCTCTTACGTAAAGCACAGCTTGCTAGGTTTTGGAGCTGTAGTGTTTGACATTCCACTTTGAAGAATATCCCTCCCTCCAGTGATGGTAACACAACCCAGATCATCTAAACCAGTTTGACATTCAGAGACTCATAAATCTCCTTTCATAACTCTCTGCCCCCGCAGAAAAGAGTGTGTTTAGCAAATCATGTTTCCATTAGTGTCTCAGACTTTGGAGGCCCTGAGAGGCAAATCTGATCACAAAGGATATTGGCATGATGGCAACAGCTGCTGGAGATCCAATAACAAAGCCAAATGAGCTTCATTAGTGTTCATCAAGTATACACTATACAATAAAACAGAAGTTGTTTTTAAGGCAGCTTTGTAAGGCTCAAAGTCTGATAGTCACTGATAGACCATCTATTGGTCTGATTTTATAGATGACACCAAGGTGTAAGCTTGTTGCAAAACCTATGCTTTGGGTGAGATGTCCGATGTGAGATCAATGTGTTCATTGACCAACTGTCAACCAAACTGTCACACTATATAACCCTGTGCTGTCCTTGTATCTGGGACTGTTGCCATCTAATTACTGTCGTTCAGTGTCCCAGTCCCTCTTAATTGAATGAAAGAAAGATTGACGTGAAGTTGTTATCTTCTTTAAGGTCCTCCTATGCTGTCTTCCTATGCCAAGACAGAAGACAAACTGTTTAAACATCTCTTCAGAAACTACCAGAAATGGGTGAGACCAGTGGAGGATCTAAATGGAACAGTGCAGGTGAAATTTGGCTTGGCGATCTCCCAGCTGGTGGATGTGGTGAGAATTAGTCATTGTGTATCATTAAACTAGGAATTTATTGTTAACCTTTATGTTCTGTTTGGGGTCAGATAGCTAAAAGGGTTAGGGTTAGATCAATGGGGTGTCATGTACAGAATTGGGATATCTGGCACCCTAAACTTTAAGAACATAAAAAAATCAATCTCAGCAGAACATCAAGGTTAATAGAATAACACAAATATAAATAATATACAATTTATTTATTTTTTTGGTTAGGATGAGAAGAACCAGCTGATGACAACCAATGTGTGGATGAAACAGGTAAAGCAGGACTTAATTACCCAATAAGATTGATCTAATATGAAATAACTTGTCATTATTTGTCCGCATTTTGATAGATTCAATTTTCACTGTGGCCAATGTGTTCTATTCTGGTGGTATTTGAGAATGCATCCTTCCAACTTACACTCATTACTTTCATTATAGTATTATTTGTGTGGGGATCAGCTTTGCAGATAAATCCATGTCTCTCTGCATTCAGGAGTGGACAGACATGAAGCTCCGATGGAATCCGGATCATTACCTGGGCATCACTTCCATTAGAGTTCCATCAGACTCCATCTGGATTCCTGATATTGTGCTCTATGACAAGTATGTGAATGAGTCCAAAAAGAAACCAGAGAGGGACTGGATGTTTAACATTTCTGTTAAAGCCATAAATAAATTTTAAAAAATACTACAATATTATACAATATTTCTTATATTTTATTAAACACATATTTGGAACATTTCTACTGTATCACATAACTTCAGTCAATTTCATACTATAATCCTCCTTGTTTTGTCCAGGGGTAGGAGAAAATGTAACATTATTGGAAACAAACAAACAGACAAACACTGACAGTCATGTCAATCCCCTAGTCCAAAAAGAAGCAGGACAAAAAAATTAAACAAATACTTGATTCTATTTAAATCAAACTCAAAGGTAACAAAAAGAAATCTTCAGAAGAAGGCCTGGTCAACATAAACAAAAAGTTTTAACCAGCAAGCATTAAATAACCTACACAAAACAGAGTCTTACCTTGCTCTCCCTACAACTTCCAAATTCACAATTACAGAAAATACTCACACAAAACTAAGAGTAGAGCAAAACAACAATATTCACATAAAGGAAGAGTACACTCGGCGTTACAAATGCTCAAAGCTGTAGCGGTTTCACAAATGATTGACAAAAGTGGAAAAGGAAAGTGGTCAAGCACGTTAGCACAAAAGAGAATTCGGTTACACTTTATTTTAATGTGTCTGTGTTACAGTGTATTTATTTATTTAAGAAAAGAGTAACAATAATTAACCACATGTACTTACTATTGGGGGGGGTTAGCGTAAGGGTTTGGTTTAGGGTTAATTGCGTGTAATTATGCATAATTTATAGTTATTAATACAATAACTACATGTAACGTGTAACAACAACAACATGAAATAAAGTGTTTCCGAGAATTCACTAATTCGTATACCCGTACACTCTGAGATTAGAAATCACAGCGCAAGGAACGAAGTGCGTTGCCATAAATCAGCTCATCAGCATTACTTCTCTACTCTGTTATACTGCTTGGGTTTCAGTGACGTTCACTCCCTGATGTGCATCAGCTGCAACCCAATTAGCATCCTGTGGAAGGGAGAAAAAGAAGAGAGCCAGCACAAGGCACATAACACATCCAATAAGGAAGTATTACTCTCCCCAGATCACAGACATATAACATAATACATCAGCAGGACGTAACGATAAGTAATATGTGAGCAATCGTTTTTTTGTTTGTTTGTTTGAATAATTTGAAGACAAAGGAAAGGGTTTGGTATAAGACAGTGGAATTTTTAAAATCATATTTAACTTGAGCTAACATGTAAAAAGTTCTTAAGTTTGATTTGTGGTTTTGTACCCTAACATTCGGAACTGTTACATTGCAAGTTTAAGGACCCCTGCGGAAATGACAATGAAAACTTAGACCGGCATCATAATTTTTAACAAAACTGCCCTGAAGCACAGGTTGAAGATCCAAACGCAGCTTTTATGTAGGGTTTTCCACAGTCGTAATTGTAATAGGCACAGGGACAAAAACCTCAAACAATTCAAACATAAAACAAGGCCCAAGAAACACAGGCAAACAAAGAAATCCAACAAACAAGATCAAGACCTCAAAACAATGCTCAGAATTGCAGTAACATGAGTGAGTGGAAACCATAGACTGTGATGGAAATACAGGGCTTATAAAGGCAGAGCTAAACAAGATAATCACTGAACATAATCACCATAATGAGTCAGACAATGGAGTTCATGATCAGATAGCAAAGGAGATGGAAGCAGTGCCCTCTGGTGGCGATCATGGGCATTCCAGCTGGCCGATGTGACAAATATTAATGCTTGTCAAAGTACACAAACCTTCACTTTTGAAATGTGAAAACATTTGTACTCCCATTTGACATAACTCTCATCAAATTTGTATCATGACTGAATGATTCTCATTTGCAGTGCAGATGGTAATTTCGAGGCTACCGTGACAAAAGCAGTGGTGAGATATGATGGAACTATTTCCTGGACCCCTCCTGCCAACTATAAATCTGCCTGCACCATCGATGTGACATTCTTCCCCTTTGACCTTCAGAACTGCTCCATGAAGTTTGGCTCCTGGACCTACGATGGTTCCCAGGTATATGTCTCATAACTATTGGAGGCATTAAAACTTAGCGTTTACTTGTAGAAAGTAGTTAACCCAAAAATTTTAATTCTGAAAATTATTTACTTTTTTAAAACCTTTTTTGATTATTTACCTATCTATTGACAGTTCACAGTGACCACTTTAATCAGACTCCTTAAAATGTGATAAAGCCCCATAAAAGTAGTTAAAATGTTTCTGTGTTTAATATCTGGATAGTCATGAAACAACTGCATAATATTCTTTTAAGGTGGACATTCTCCTTGAGGACGTACATGTGGACAAACGAGACTATTTTGACAACGGTGAATGGGAGATTGTTACGGCCACAGGTAGCCGGGGTTTGAGAAGCGACGGGACATTTTTCTATCCATCCATCACCTACTCCTTTATTATCCGACGTCTTCCACTTTTCTACACACTCTTCCTCATCATTCCCTGCATTGGATTGTCTTTCCTGACCGTACTGGTGTTTTATCTCCCATCCAATGGTGGAGAGAAAATCTCCCTCTGCACGTCTGTCCTTGTCTCCCTTACTGTCTTCCTTCTGGTGATAGAAGAGATCATCCCTTCCTCCTCAAAGGTGGTACTCTTCAAAGCTTTATGAAATGACTTCTATATTTAAAGTTAAAGTTTAAAGTTTTACCACAAATACAAGTTCATTCATCTATAGGCATTGACGTTCTTTTCTGTATTTTGGTTGAGGGTGTCATTCTGCAGTACAACACTCCTATCTTGATATATGTAATAGTATATATGATACTATATATGATCTTATAATCCATATTTTCAGTTGTTAATTTTTGAATGAACTGGGGTACCACTTGAAGTGACAAAGGATCCACAGAAAATTTGAGAAACAAATTAAAAGATTTTACAAGAATGTTTTTGGGCTGGCAAAGTTAACCTGGGACAGTTCACCCAAAAAATTTAAATTTTCTCATAATTTACTCAACCTCATGTCATTCCAAACCTTTAAGACGTTGGTTAATCTTTAAAATACAAATTAAGTCATTTTTATTGAAACCTGAGTGGTATCTATCCCTCCAGTGAAAGTTAACCAAATCGTAGAAAATCCAAAAAGGCACCGAAAACCGAATCCATATGAATTCAAGTCTTTTTAAGAATTACGATCGGTTTATATGATTAACAGATTTAATTTAGGCAAATCTAAACAATGACTACACATTCAATATGGTAGCTCAAATGTGTGTGGATGATACATGAAGACCAATGAGGGTTTGTTCTAGCCTTGTGCGTGACGCAAACGCAAGCTTCTGTGTTTACCATATATGATGTGTTCTACAGTTGAGCTCAAAGGTTTACATATCCGTTACAGAATATGCAAAAATGTTAACCATTTTAACAAAATAAGGAAAATTGCATGTTATTTTTTTTATGTAGTGCTGTCCTGAATAAACTATTTCACATAACCGAAAGTCCTCAAGAAAAAAACCCTCAAAAAAAAAAAACAGCTGAATTTATTAAAATGACCCTGTTCAAAAGTTTACATACCCTTGATTCTTAATATTGTCATTACCTGTAGGATCCATGACTGGTTGTTTGCTTTGTGATGGTTGTTCATGAGTCCCTCGTTTGTCTTGAGCAGTTAAACTGAGCTCTGTTCTTCAGAAAAATCCTCCAGGTCCTGCAAATTGATTTTCCAGTATCTTCTACAGATTTGAACCCTTTCCAGCAATGACTGTTTAATTTTGAGATCCATCTTTTCACACTGAAGACAACTGAGGGACTCAAAGTATTAAAAAGTCGGGGTGTGAAAACTTATGAACAAGAGGATGATGAGCAAGTTTTTCTTATTTTGTTTAAATATCTTTTTTTTTTAACTTTTATTTTGTACTATTCTTCTGAAGCTACAAAAGATACTTACATGTTTCCCAGAAGACAAAAACGTACAATTTACTCTGTTCATTCAATTAAAAAAGTTTACATCTTAATCCATCGTGTTTCCTTCTTGAGCGTTTTCAGCTTTTTATAGTTGTGTTTGAGTCTCTCAGTTGTTCTCAGTGTGAAAAGATGGATGTCAAAATTATACAGTCACTGCTGGAAAGGGTTCAAATATGCAAAAGATGCTGGAAAATCAAGTAATTTGCAGGACATGGAGGATTTTCTGAAGAACAGAGCTCAGTTTAACTGCTCAAGACAAACAAGGGACTCGTGAACAACCATCACAAAACAAACAACCAGTTGTAGATCATCCAGGTAATGACACACAGTATTAAGAATCAAGGGTATGTAAACTTTTGAAAGGGGTCATTTTTATAAATTGAGCATTTTTTTCGTCTCGTGAACCTATCTGTTATATGAAATTCAAATATATGTTTATTCAGGACAGTGCTAAATAAAAAATAACATGCAATTTTCATGATCCTTTTGTTAATTCTGCATATTCTGCAAGGGGTTTTTTGAGCGTTTTACTTTTGAGCTCAACTGTATTTGTGCTTAAATGTGAATAAAAGTTCCCAAAAATTGGTTATTTTGTTTAATGAATTTTTCGATGCCTTTATGACCTTTTCATAATTTCTAAGTTTTGGTTACCTGGACATTCAGTGGAGGCATAGAAACCTCTCAGGTTTCATTGAAATATTTTAATTTGTGTTTCGATGATTAACCTGATTTCTATGGGTTTGGATAGACATAAGGTTGAGCAAACAATCATGCTGTATATTTTTAATTTTTAGGGTGAACTATCCCTTTACGGCAATGCTTCTCAACTTAAGAGTCCTTTGGATCCACTTACAGAATGATTTAAAGTCTCCCTATTCAACACACTGAAAAGTTGAATCAGGTGTTTTAATTAAAGAGACATCTAAAACATTATAGTAGGTGGGTCCCTAGGACAGGGGTTGAGAAAAACTGATATTAATGATATTATAATTTTTTTTTTTTTAAATACACATATTGAAATAGTTTCCAATGATGTTTATTTTAACTCTTACATTCAACTCTGCAATTGTCGAAAGACTCATGTTTTCTGCTATATTGTTTTCTGTCCCAGGTCATTCCTCTCATTGGAGAATATTTGGTCTTCACTATGATCTTTGTGACGCTTTCCATTGTCATCACTGTCTTTGCCATTAACATCCATCATCGCTCCTCATCTACTCATCACAGCATGGCGCCATGGGTCCGCCGTATATTTCTGCACCACCTGCCTAAATTGCTGTGCATGCGCAGCCATGTGGACCGTTACGCCACCACCGCAGGCAGGCAGAGAGCAGACAGGACTGAAAGAGGAGGGCTGGGCTATGAGAAGAGTTTGGGCCAGGACACCACCCTACCCAATGCAGAACACAGTCTGAGGCAAGCTTTAGAATCCATACGCTACATCACGCTTCATGTGGTAAAGGAGAATGAAGTCAGAGAGGTAAGATTGTTATTGTCTCACTTTAGACCTGTAGGCATTATGCAAATTTTTTTTGTGAGTTCTAATGAATTCTTATATAATGCCTATTTTTAGGTTGTTCAAGACTGGAAGTTTGTGGCCCAGGTTTTGGACCGGGTTTTCCTGTGGGCATTTCTCTTAGTATCAGTGTTCGGCTCTGCTCTCCTTTTTATTCCTGTCATTTATAAATGGGCCAATATCATTGTTCCCAGCTATGCTGGGAGTACCAGCTAAAACACCTGAATGTATAAAAAAAAAAAAAAAAATCTTTTGCTTGGAAATTTTGCATTATTGTTACATTTTGTTACATCTATGCAAATTGTGGGAACCGAGCGCTGTCATTTATGCTGTAACATGCTGCATCACATTTTTTGTTGTATGTTGATTTCATTACAATAAAATTTACAATAAAAAAATAGTCATCGTGCATATTGACAATTTATACATGTTACCATCAGCAACATATCAATAGCAAGGTTTTTCTGAGATAAAGAAAACCCTTCAATATGTCCTACTCCAGCTTCTAGTTTCAATAGAAAATTAGTACAGGAAAAAAGAAAGGTTTAAAGTACAGTAAAGAGTTATAGACATATAGAGTTTGAGAGTTATAGAGAGTTTTGGACACAGTTTGATAAATAAATGTAACCTATACTAACATATTCTGTTATTTCAACTGCAAACAATGTAACTGCAGGATCTTCTGAGTAATGGCAGTATACAATAGTCAGTCTAGTCCACTGGTATACCAGGGTACAAAACTTCTTACAGTTGTTTTCCACACATTTTCAAAACTTTGCCTCTTTTCTCAAAACTTTACACACAAATCCAAGAATTGCACACACAAAATGCCTTGCATCTCTTGCAAAATGAAGCACTGCGTTCAAAATATCACAAAAAAACATCTCAAAAGCAAACATTTGTCTTATGTTGCAAACACCTTTGCCATAAAATTCTATTTTTGGATATATCATTTACACACAGTTATTCAAAACCCAAAATGAAAGCTCTGCAATCATGTGCACCTATGTACATTTCTTTACAAGATTGAAAGTAATTGGCAGAGAGATTTACAAAAGAAAAGAAATACATCAACCATGTGTAGTTGGTGTAACGATCACCCAATAATGGGCACCAAAAGTCATGTGGCCAAATTAAACAGAGGCAGAGTGAATACAAAAATGTGTAAATAAGTATTTATTTTAATTTTTCAAAAACAAAAAATTCCAAATTCAATAATATAACATTGATAGAAAAATAAGACAAGAACTAATAAAAAAAGAAAAAGAAACATCTAAAATAGCTTCAACAAAAAGAAATGGACAAATACAAACTACCTGCAACCCTCAGGCCACACTCTCCACTGCAGCAACAAATATAGACAAACTCCATTAAAAAGACATGGACATTTATAGTGGTGGCCAACACCATTACCCCATGGGGAGTGACAAACTCACATACAACACACTACACATTTTATCCAAAAATATAGAGTCTAAAAGAAACATGATGTCATAATATTCAAAATACGTAATTCTACTCTTATGCAACATAATCATTGATATTTCCACTAAATTGAACAGAATATAACACCAACAACTCGGCCGTGTTGTCTCTGAAACACCCCTGCTCAATTACTAAATGGGAGATTCCTACTTTAGCCGAACCAACGATTCCCGCCACTGTTTCCCATCGGGACTCTAAAAAAATGGGACAAACAACACTCGAAAAACATTTCACAGGTATTTC
The DNA here is from genome assembly GCA_037194245.1 of Opsariichthys bidens. Classification (NCBI taxonomy): domain Eukaryota; kingdom Metazoa; phylum Chordata; class Actinopteri; order Cypriniformes; family Xenocyprididae; genus Opsariichthys; species Opsariichthys bidens. The sequence continues at coordinate 8,548,897 of CM074278.1, forward strand.
ATTTACCCATGCTGACTGATAATCATAATAAACTCTTGTATCAGTAAGCAGTCTTTCTCTGTGTGTGTGTGTGTGTGAGAGAGAGAGAATACATTCACAGCTCAAGTCCATATTTACTGTGCGGTCTTTCGGTAACCGCCACACTCCCCCCGACCCATTTTCAATTTCAAAGTCCGCTGTAACATTACTCTTTCCTGGAACGTGCTGGACAATAAAACAATAAGGTTGCATAGATGAATACCATCGAGCGATTCATACATTTGAGTCTCTCATACGATCCATCAATTGCAGCGGCCGATGAACAGTTTCAAGGAGGAACTCCCAGCCAAGAAGGTAGTACCTGAACGTGTCCAGGGCCCATTTAACGGCCAAGCACTCCTTCTCAACTGTGGAGTATTTCACCTTCCTGGGATACAGCTTTCGCCTTATATAGGCCACTGGATGCCTATTCCCCTTGCAAGAGCACTGCCCCTAGGCCCGTTTTAGAAGCGTTAGTCTGCAAAACAAAAAGTTGTTCAAAATTGGGACAAGAGAGCACTGGATCATTGCATAGGGCATTTTTAATGTCCTGGAAGGCATTCTTAGCCTGCTCAGTCCACTGAATTTGGACAGGACAGTTCTTTTGTGTCAAGTCAGTTAAGGCTGCTGCTCAAACAGCAGAATTAGGCATGAATCGCCTATACCACCCAGCCATGCCCAGTAATGATCTCACTTGAGTTTTCATTTGAGGAAAGGAACAGTCTTGAATTGCCTGGATCTTCTGTATTTGGGGGCTAATAACATCACCACCAATAACATACCACAGGAATTCAGTTTCTTTCTTGGGTATGGCACATTTAGTGGGATTAATAGTAAGGCCAGCTGATTGAATATACTGAAACACCTCTTTGAGATGCTCAAGGTGTTCTTCCCAAGATGAACCAAAAATGAATACATCATCTAAATAAGTGGTTGCGTATCCTTCAAGCTGAACTAACACCTGGTCCATTAGCCTTTGAAATGTTGCTGGTGCCCCGTGCAGGCCAAACGGCATAGTACAGAATTGAAATAGCCCCCAGGTAATCTTAAAGGCTGTCAGCTCCTTTGCATTGTTGCTCAATGAGACTTGCCAGTAGCCTTTGCATAAATCAAGTGTAGTCAGCCACCTAGCCCTGGTCAATCAGGTTGTCAATTCATGGGGTAGGTTATGAATCAAATTTGGACTCTGAATTCTGATATCTGAAGTCCACACAAAAACGTAGACTTCCATCCTTCTTTGGTACCAAGACTACAGGGCTACACCACTCACTTCTCGAAGGCTCAATAATACCCATAGCTAGCATTTGGTTCACTTCCTCCTTCCTGGTAATAAACATTTCGGAATACGGTAACATTTGCGTCGAATGGCGGCCCCTCCATGCAAGGTTTCTCTTGGCACTCCCCTATGCTGCAAATTGTCTGAAGCTGTGACTGTTGAAAGGGTGAAAGGTGACTGAGGTCAACAGTGTTTGCTAAAGGCGGTGGTAAGTATTGTTCCTCCACCTCATCTTCATCCTCCACCTGACGAATCATGAACACATCTGCCATTTGAGACAGTCTCTCATGCCATTTCTTGAGAAAATTAAAATGTAGTACCCGCCTTGAGTGCCTCTTCCCTAAGTTGGCAACCTTATACGTTGTAGGTCCAAGCATACGGACCACTTCAAACGGTCCCTGCCATTTGGCGAGCAGTTTACAGCAGCAACATTACCAAAACCCTCTTTCCAGTCTCAAAACTTCTAACTTTGGCCTTTTTATCATAATATCGCCGCTGACGTTGTTGTGCTTGGGCTAGGTTTGACTGGGCTAGCTGAGTCATGCTCTCCAACTTCTCTCGCATCTGAAGAACATAAGAGAGAACAGGCTGAGTTTCTGTGGCTTCCTGGCCTCCCACCCAAGTCTCCTTCAGTAGGGACAGCGGACCTCGCACCTCCCTACCATATAGCAACTCAAAACGCGAGAAGCCAGCAGAAGACTGACGGACCTCCCGGTAAGCAAATAATAGGTATGGAATCCACTGATCCCAGTCAGCTCCAGATTCACTCACATAATTCCGCAGCATTTGTTTAAGCGTTTGATTGATCAGTCTGCAGATGATAAGATGTGGTTCTTATGCCCTTAATACCTAACAAATTGTACACTTGTCACAAAAGCTTGGACATGAAGTTTGATCCTTGATCAGTCAATATCATTTTGGGAAAACCCACTCGTGAGAACAACTGCATGAGACAAATGGCACCTTTCATTGCCTTGACGGTCTTGAGAGGAAAAAACCTCAGAATACCTTGTTGCGTAATCTACAACTACTAATGTAAAGTGATTTCCAGCTTTACTTTCTAATGGACTTACCACATCCATCCCTAACTGTTCGAAGGGCACACCAATTACTGGAAGTGACTCTAACAGAGCTCTAGGGGGACCTCTACTGGCAGTCTTTTGACACTGAGGACACATTCTACAAAATTCCGTCATATCTTTATTCATATTGGGCCAAAAAAAAAAAAATTACTTCTAATTCGAGCTGACATCTTTTGCCTTCCTAAATGGCCGGCCCAGGGAATAGAATGGCCCAAATTAAGCATAATGTCTCTTACCTTCTGAGGAACCACTATTCGTGCATCTAGTCCCTTCCCCTTATATAAAACCCATCTTTAAAAAACATCAGATTCCCTGAACTACCTGCTGTAAAGTCACGGTCTTGTACTTCTTCCTGAGACTGCCTATATAAGGGACCAAACATTGAATCCTCTTCCTGCAACAACCCAATCCCCTGAGGGATTTCTATGGGGCCCAGACACTGTTCTACAAGTGATTCATCCCCATTTGTTACTGCAAAACGGAGTTTCTCTAATCTTCTTTGTCTTTTACCTAGACTTACCTGGCTGAGCTTCCAAATCTACTCCAAAGTAAGGTAACATACTCAGGTACTAGCCTTCTGCATTTTGTTTCTGAGCTCTGGCCCAAGTTAGTGCTACAGTGCATTCCTTTACAATGCTGTCATAGTCTTCCTTAAGTAGATCTACTAAAACAGGTAAGTCTCGGCCCAAAATCATTGTAAATGGCAAACCATCTACTACACCTACCTCCAATAAATAAGCCTGTATAGCCATATGTACATATATGCATATTGCCAGATCATGCCTGCCAACAGTAAAAACTATCTTCTTATTTTATGAACACACATTCAAATAACTCTAGTAATTATGTTGAATGGACAAATTTAGCTCAGCTCTTGTCTTTAATAATTATTTATTTAAGACTTTGATCCTTCACTGTGGTTCAAGGGTTAACTCTCTGTTATCCAACATCCAGACCCTCACTCAGCAGACATTCACTCAGAGTCTTGGTGACACGTCTGCTCACTGTCTTCATTCACTGTCTTCAAGGGTAAGAGTTTATTTTGTTTTAATTATTATTATTAAAACATTAAGAATTTGCAGTTATTTTATTGTCAGTTCATGTTTCTGTTGATGTATTGCTACACTTCAAAGTGGTGCTTAATGTTTTTTTAAACTAGTTTTTAACTGTTAACTGTTTTTAACCCTTTTTCTTTCTGTTTTATCTCATTGTATCTTTTTCATGTTCCATCTTCTTAACGCTTTCTGTTTTTTACTTCCTATTTTTGGCTGCAATTTGTGTTGTATTTAAGTAACTGTTTATTAAATGTCACATGCTATTCACATATCAGAACATTACTGTAGAATCAAATTGTTGAAATAATAAAACGTAAAAAAATATATAGCGTTCTACTGTGCCATATAATGCCAAATTTCAAGTCCCTACATGTTTTTCATAAACCGTGTAACTGCAGAATAGGCAAATTCTGTTAAAGCAGAGCAACCAGCTTCTCCAAACAGAACTGCAAACACAATAAGCTCATTTGAGATGACAAACACCTCGCCTTGAATATAAATGAGAATTAACAGAGAAGAGAAGGAACCAAATAAGAGCTGAGAATGGACAAGCAAGCTATGTGAACAAAAGCAATTTATGATTAAAATAACACACTCAATATTTTTTGTTGTTATAAGTTGATACATTTGAAATATATTAGTTGATAGAGTTAACATAATAACATTAGACAAGAACAAAACATAACGCTGCATAGCATAAACGTCACAAATGCTTTACCCGATTTACTTTAAGCCACTGAGGACTAGGTTTAGGTGTGGGCCAGTAAGTCATCTGGGTATATTTTGTCTCTGATTATGAATAATGTGAATTCGGACGCAGCCTATAACTATTTTCAGATTTCCCTACTATTTTTCACCTACTATATAGTAGGGAAGTATGCAATTTTGGATGCAGTCTTTTGTGCAGAACCCAAATTCTGCAATTACTTTGACAAAAAGATAGTCCTGTCCCAAGCTCATAACATTGGTTGCTGTGCTGCATTGTTTGGGACGACCAAACAAACAGAGCAATGTTTTAATAGCGCCACAGAGACACTGTGTTTATACTTTTCAAGAAATTAACTTACAAATGGTGTACTGTCACTATACGTTATAAGGTGAGGAAAATACATATTGCAGCTTTAAAACTGTTTTTGCATTGTCCATTGAAGGAATCTGATGGATCTGAAAGGGTACTTCAACAGGATCGGCTTTACTGGCCAATATGACAAACCCGACCTGGAAACTTTACGCACCATCCACAAGCTGCATGTTATGAAAATTCCATTTGAGAACCTCAGCATCCACTGCGGAGAGAAGAACACGACAGACCTGCACATCATCTACGATAAATTAGTCAAGAGCAATCGGGGAGGCTGGTGCTGTGAAAACAACCTCCTGTTCTCATGGGTCCTAAAGGAGATGGGTTACAAATACACAACACTAGGCTCCAAGGTGTTCAACAAGTTCCAAAATGATTTCTACCCCGTGGACTCTCATCTCATCAATCTGGTGGAGATCGATGGGAAGCCTTACATTACTGACGTGAGCTACGGAGTGTCATGCCAACTGTGGTATCCCTTAGAAATGATCTCAGGTAAAGATCAGCCGCAGCCTCCGGTGTGTTCCGCCTGCTAAACGATGGGATGAGATGGATTCTGGAGAAGACATCAAGAAGGCAAGTGGTCAAAGATAAGGCCTATGCTAACTCCAGCCTCCTTGACCATCGCCTGACGAAAAAAATGTATTGCTTCCCATTAACGCCCCGTGATAAAGAGCATTTCGTGGAGACACTGGATTGCTTGCAGACCAGTCCAGATTCTCGGTTTGTGCTTAAGTCCATTTGCTCCCTTCAGACGCCTACAGGATTCAGAGCTCTGATTGGCTGGACTTACAGCGAGATAACCTACAACCCAGAGGAGGATTGTGACATGGTGGACATGAAGGAAATTCCTGACAGTGAAATAGAAGCTGTGTTGAGGGAAAAGTTTAATGTGGTGCTAGTTAATAAGTTCACACCTAAAAATAACAAAGCTAATTATTGCATGTAATGTTTAGAAGCAGTACTGACCCGTAAGTTCTATTTGTCACTATAGACAGGGAAAAATATGAATCCATTTAATGCTTTTTCATGCCCTCAAATATGCACAAATTAAATATCGCTTATACAGCCGTCAATGGAGAAAGATGGCACCTAGAGAGTGACAGAGGTATAATAAACAACACAATCTTGATCACTTTTTTTTTTTTTTTTAGATGAACAGAGATTCTGTGAACACTTAGAAGATGCTGAATGCAGAGAAGATTATGTTTCTCAGTGTTTCTTATGATTTCTGAAAATACTATTTAACAGAGACATGGAATCAATGTACAACTAAATATTAAAAGTGATTGACTCATGTTTGCTTCAGTGACTTACAGAAACATGCTTACATACAGCTTCATTGTTTGTGTTGACAATAATGTATTTTGAATTACTGGATGCCAAAAGAATCAACATGTAGGTGATATTTTAAACACTAATAATAAATGAATTGAATGTTTTATTATTTCTGTTTTTATTTACTCCAAGAAGCAGTTTTGATTTTGGTCATCGCTTGATGTTTCATGCAAAACTCAAGTCCAGTTGAGAATCATTCTTTTAAACCATTACATAACTAAACTCTTCAGTTGCCAATGAAGTTTGATTGTCCAGACCTCTGCTGATATAGCACACTTACAGCATTGTTCGTTAAAATTAGTTACGAAACCGGTCAGGTTAAGATTTAAAATCAGCAGTTTTGAGTTTCGCGCAGTTAAATAGTTGAAGAATAACGTGGACACAATCTGTTCTTCCAACATTAACATAAAGAAACTATACTTCCAAAAAAAAAAAAAGGCATTTTTTTCTCATTAAATAATGAAAGAAACTGTATGTATACTAATTATACAGATGTTGATTAAAATAGGTTTATTCACTGCAAAATATGTTTGAAATATAAAAACATTTATTTCCATTTCATGTCTATTTTAAAAAAAGAAAAATTTGTAAATTTGTGCCAACCCTGAAACATTCAAAACGTTTGAGTTTGAATTTTACAGGGTTAAAAGTCACAGTAAAACTAGCTAATAATGACATTTTTATCGGAAATATCACTATACCACACCACATTATTTAGAGTGTTATTTGATGTTGAGTAATATTTTCCTATAGAAATAATGATTACTATAAAAGGCAAATTCAGATATATGAATGCATAAAACATTTTAGAAAAATAAAACTATAGTGCACAGGCAGATGAAGGGTTGGACTCTGGAATCCACTGGCGCTTCAATATAAATCAGAAATCAGAATCAGAAAGAGTTTTATTGCCAGGTATGTTTACATATACTAGGAATTTTTTTTAGTGTCAGAAGCTCCACAGTGCAACGAAGTGACAGCGATAAGACACAGATAATAAAAAGAATAAAAATACAAATATACAATATAGACAATTTTATGTACAGTTGTGATGAGTGCAAATTTGAAATGTAAATAAGTGTAGTGTTTTAAGTAAATGGTGTATGATAGTTTTGTGTGTCCCGTGTTTATCAACTGTTCATGAGATGAATTGCTTAATGAAATACACTTTGATTTTACATTTTGGTTTTTTAAACTCTGACTCCGGGTCTTCATTTATCATATCTGGTCTTTTGGGTCAATCACTGTAAAATTCCATGACACAGGGAAAGCAGAATTGTATAATTCTATATAACCCATTAAAATGAAAAGTAAAAGAGTCATGCAAGTTGTCTGAGATTCAGATGAAAAACCTTTATAAATATATACCTTTACAAATATTAAACATGCTTACTAAAAGAGATTTTGGGCTTTAAATATCCTGGTGTTTTAGGACCAGAGGTTATGTCATCATAAATTGCTGTAGTTTCTTTCTCTTTTCCTCATTTTGCTGTACATTACATAAGTAGTAAGTCATGGGACAGACACTGACAAAATATGACACTGGGAGACGCTGCAAACAAGCATTTAAATATATTTTTTTTACATTTTATGTATATATTTTTAATATTTCCTTTAATTGCTCATTAAAGAGTCAAAACAGTCAAATAATTTTATATCAGCTGTAAGTGATCAACTTCAAATGCACATGTGTCACTCAGTTTTCCTTTTTCTGCTGCAGCACTTGACACACAGATATCTAACTGTTAAAAATATAGATAGAGTAAATGTCAGAACAACTGCAAACAATGTAACGGCAACATCTACTGAGTAATAGGAGTACCAAGGCAGTTTGTAAGACTCTGTACGGAGGTGAGCAGCACCTTTGTGTCTCATTACAAACTCAATCCAGAAGAGGGCGGTGTCCAAAGGCTTAACTGGTTTGTCTCTGTGGAGACGAGAGAGTCTCTGCATACTCAGTCTGTAAGACGGTTCGTTGATTATTTCCCGTATGGCTGCATGCAGTGTGTTTTTATCTAAAGTTGCGATGGTAACTATCTTGGCTCCTCCTCTTTCTTGTAATCGAAGAAGATTGTCGTACTGGTCAAAAAAGAATGGAATTCCAACCACTGGAATACCGTGGTACAAAGCTTCTTGAACCCCATTGGTTCCACCATGTGCAACAAAAGCTTTAGTCTTTGGATGTCCTAAAAGATCATTCTGTGGCATCCAGTCAACCAGTAATGTGTTGTTCCCCAAAGTAGATGGTCTCTTTCCAGTGTATCTCCAAATTACCTTTTGAGGGAGCCGAGCAAAAGCAGCAGCTATTTCTGCAGTCAAATCATCTGGGAGATCACTGATAAACGACCCTAAAGACATGATAACGACTCCATGCTCTCCTGAACTTTGCATGAAGTCCTCCAGATCTTGTGGAAGGGCCTTCGCTGGTTTACACTGGAAGCCACCAATGTAAATGATATTTGGCATAGTTGGACGTGGAAAATTCAAAAACAAAATCAACCCTCATAAGCCATATATCAGCCCCCTGGAGAAGTTCGTAAAAACGTACAGGTGGATGGAAATATTTGTCACACAGTGCTTGGTACTGTGGCAAATTAAAATAGCCGTACTGAAAGTACATGTGGAAATAGTAGAAAACATTTTTTACTCGTTGAAAGAAGTTCATTTTGTCAGTGTTTCCAGATCCTGTGATAGGGATGTAAGACAACGGTGATGGAGCGATGTCAAAGTGTCCCTCTCCAGGAGCGGTCCATCTAACATTATATACCATGGGTAACTTGAGTTTATGAGCCAAGAAAATGCCTGCACCCCATACTGGATCAGTAAGCATCACATCGTACTGTTTATCATGCAGTGCCTTCATAATTTCCTCACTTTCAAACATGTTTGTTATAAGCTGACATATCATTTTATGCATTTTATACATATTATTAACTGTATCCAAATACATCCATACAGCGTTCAGCCAGTGGCTCTTTCCTCTTTCATGGTCGATTGCTTTGGAGAGCATATCATCTACAAATTCTTCATCCATTCCTTTGGTGTTAGGTATGGTTATAGAGTTGTAATAAGTTGAATTCTCCTTTACGAACCAGCTATTATAGGTGCGTATAACATCAATGCTGTGCCCTTGACCATGTAAAGCCTTGATGAGGATATCCATGTTCACCCAGTGACTTCCCTCCAAAGGCACCACCAAGATTTTGCCACCATCACAGAGAGAACCAAAAAGGATTCCGACTGTTATCCAGAGAGAGACAGAAACCATGTTCGGAGAAAAATGGTGTCATCTTGCCTGCAAATGATAAAATGGTTAAATAAAGTTACATAAATTTGGATAAAATTAGTAGTTACTTATGTTAATAATAAAGTCAACACTGTGCAGTACTAACATAAAATAAAATAAAAAACAGACATAGTTTAGTAGCCCAGTTTGTGTCACCTTGTTATCTGAATGCTCGATCAGGCAAAATAATTCAGATGGTTTATTATCTTACACAAGCTGAATTATTTTGAAAACATAAACAGCAGTAGTTTATGCTTAACATCAAAACTTATTACTTTTAAATTAACATTTATTTATTTATCTCAAGAATAATGGGGCTGACTGATGTATAGTAATGAAGCCCTGTCTAGTGGAACCAAATATCTCAGGATAACTGGCTCTTTTGTTTCACCAGTTTAACACTCACAGTTCATTTTTCAGACCATACCAAAAGCAAATGCTAAAATTAAAATAAATAAATAAATAAAACCACACTTTAAAAAAAAAAGTTTATTTACTTCATCAATGGATAATTAACAATTAACATGTTCTCTCTTTTTCAGTGTGACAGACTGATCTCTCACCTCCATTAAAGCACTAGTTTACAGAAAGTCTAAGCATTTCACTTTCTGAATACCTGCTTCAGAGTTGTGGATGCACACACTCCGTTAGCGCCCGCGGATACAAACACGTTACAGTTAACATGACAGTTACATCCATATGTTCAGACCCTTTCACACAAACCAACATGCACACGCTGTTCTATTTCACTTATCTTCTATGTTTGAATTATATGGTATTCTGTGTTGCAATGAATACGCTACCAGTAGGGATGAATCTGTCTTTCGGACCGCACTTCTGTCTGTGTGTGTGTGTGTGTGTGTGTGTAAATATATGGAGTGTTCTTCTTCTTCTTCTTGTTTAATGGCGATAAACTCTTAAGGAGCACTGGCGCCAACTACTGCACTGGTCAATGAACCAGTACATATTTCTCACATGGGTGATGTTAAAGTCGCCATGAAATCAAAACTAAACATTTTTATTTTTAATGGGATATTTCAGTAGCCTGTATATTATAAATGATTTATGGGAAAAAATTATATATATTTCATTTATAATTTCTGCAATTTATATAATTATTATATAATTATAATTAAGGCAAAATACGTACGATTTTTATTTTAAAATATCGACACACACAAAAAAAAAAAAAAAAAAACTTGCACAGTGTTATGTATTTCATGCAGCTGTGTACTTACATTATCCTAAATGTTGCCAAGCATTTGTAAATTCAGAGAAATTTGCAATTTTAGAGCCATTCCAAATTTGTAACTTGTCGCCTGTCAATGACGTAATATCTGCGTTATCCCTGGTATCCGCTTGTGCTGCATAGTAACCATAGAAACAGACACGGTCGAGCGGCGCGCTGTTGTTGTTTCGTTCAAACATTATGGACCATGGCAAGCAAACTTTGGGACAAAAGGAGGAATAAAAAGAGGATCAATATCGGCGCAGCATTTCCAAGATGACGAGAGCTTGGAAACAAACACGACTTGACAGAAACACCACTCTTGCACGTTATTAGGCAAACATAAGACTAATCAATGTTTTATAGCTCAACACGATGGAATATTAGAATATCATCAGTATGCAGGGCTGGGTAGGTTACTTTTAAAATGTATTTCACTACAGATTGCAAAATACATGCTTTAAAAAGTAATTTGTAATGTATTTGTTACATTACTCAAGTTTAGTAACTTAATCTAAATACTTTACAATACTTTGGAATACTAATAAGTGTGGAACAAACACAAAAAATGTAATTGCAAGTTTTTATCTCACAATTCTAACTTTTTCCTCAGAATTGCTTGATATAAAGTTGCAATTGTGAGTTATAAAGACAGAATTATGAGATATAAACTCGCAATATTGAGAAAAGTCAAAATTGTGAAAAACTCACAATATTGAGAAGTCAAAATTATGAGATATAAACTCGCAATACTGAGAAAAGCCAAAATTATGAAAAACTCACAATATTGAGAAAAGTCAAAATTATGAAAAACTCAAAATATTGAGAAAAGTCAAATATATGAGATATAAACTCACAATATCGAGAAATCAGAATTAAACTCACATTCTAAATTCACAATTGCAAGAAAAAGTTAGGATTGGAAGTTTATATCTCCCATTCTGACTTTATAACTTGCAATTGTGAGTTTAAATCATGCAATTCTGAGAAAAAGAAGTCAGAATTGTGAAATGCAAACTAACAATTGTGAGGGGGAAAATACAAATTGTGAGAAAAGGTTGCAGCGACCAGTGAATTATAAAATGACTCACAAACAACTGTCACAAAACATGAAAACAGTCGTGGATCATCCAGGTCATGACAGGACAGTTAATTTAAGTTGACAGTTGGGCAATTTTTTTTATAGATTCAGTCATTTTGTCTTGTTCAGGACAGTACTAAATATAAATAACAATTTTTAAGATCCCTCTTAAAAGTATTAAAATGTTGATGAAACTGAACTCAGACTGTTTTTTCAGACTGTCAGAGTCAGAGAATCACCAATTACTCTTTAAATGACATTAAAATTCAAAGTAATCACTTTGGTAATCTAAAATACTTTTCAGATGTAACTGTAATCTGGTCACCACCCATTTAAAATGTAACTGTAATGAAATACAGTTACTCAAATTTTGTATTTTAAATACGTAACTAAGTTACTTGTGTTTCGTTACTCCCCAACCCTGTCAGTATGATATTCTAATGTTGATCTAGCTCACTGTTAAGTCTCATACAGCCAACAAACTAATACACAGAATAACATTGCAACTTTCAACACTCTCAAATACAGTTTAGTGTGATAGTAAAACGTTAGATCAAGTGAAACAGCACTGCGTTACCTCAATTTTAATTCGTCAAATTAACTGACCTGTATGAGTAGTATTTCAGCACTTGCGAGTAGTTCGGTAGAATGAAATTTCCTTGTTTCTTTATATCCCCCAGGACTCATGTGTGTCACTGATATCTGTCTCTCATTATTAATCGCGCCCACGATTCTCGGCCACGGCTTGCTTCATACCAGTCATGTTAAAAACATGCATTCACTCATCCATAAACATCATTTCCTCATAAACATTATTAGATCTATCGGCTGATGACGAGTTCCGTGATTCCATGCTCATTCACTGCGTCATCAATCTACGCCTTTGTTATTGTTTTGAAGAGTTTAGTGGCCCCTAGCGGTGAAAAATACAGATTGTGCCTTAAAGTGTTTGATAACTATTCAATTTCTCCATATTTCTTACCCGCTGAGGTGTAACTTTGTTTTAAAAATTGTGTAGGATGGGGGGAGAGGGGTTGCTAAAATAACAACTAGAGAAAAAATAACATTACAATGTCCAGACATCAATTTCAGTGGTAGATTTATTTTAATTTATCAACACAGAAGTCATATTTAATGTGATACTTTCATGCTTACATCTACACTAATATAATATATTGTTAGTCCCAAGATTCATCACGTCATTGAATAAATAGCTGCCCTCCACCTGCCACCTAACTCAGCTCCATTACCGCCTCCTCCCTCAATGGGTCTATCTCCTACATAGATTCGCACAGAATGTGTGTTTGAATGATCTGGTGGCAGAACTTGTGATAAGTGTGTCAGACAAGTTCTGGGTTCTAATCTGCCCTCATATGATGTTTTTTTTTACCTAATTAAACCAAATATGTTCATCAGTTATTGTATATCAAGAGTGGGGAGACGTTTGTATGCATTCTGGATAGACACAATGTCACATTATTTACTGTAGTTATTCTCTTTTCATCTAAAGTTCAATGTGCCATTCATTACATAAGTAGTAAGTCATGGGATAGACATATAAGAAGAAAATGCCAATACTTCATATGCAAATATATCACTCAGTTTTTCTTTTTCTGCTGCAGCACTTGGCACAAAGATATCTAACTATTAAAAATATAGATAGAGTAAATGTCAGAACAACTGCAAACAATGTAACGGCAACATCTACTGAGTAATAGGAGTACCAAGGCAGTTTGTAGGCCTCTGTACGGAGGTGAGCAGCACCTTTGTGTCTCATTACAAACTCAATCCAGAAGAGGGCGTTGTCCAAAGGTTTAACTGGTTTGTCTCTGTGGAGATGAGAGAGTTTCTGCATACTCAGTCTGTAAGACGGTTCATTGATTACTTCCTGTATGGCTGCATGCAGTGTGTTTTTATCTAAAGTTGCAAGGGTAACTATCTTGGCTCCTCCTCTATCTTGCAATCGAAGAAGATTGTCGTACTGGTCAAAAAAGAATGGAATTCCAACCACTGGAATACCGTGGTACAAAGCTTCTTGAACCCCATTGGTTCCGCCATGTGCAATAAAAACTTTAGTCTTTGAATGCCCTAAAAGATCGTTCTGTGGCATCCAGTCAACCAGTAACGTGTTGTTCCCCAAAGTAGATGGTCTCTTTCCAGTGTATCTCCAAATTACCTTTTGAGGGAGCTGAGCAAAAGCAGCAGCTGTTTCTGCTGTAAAATCATCTGGGAGATCACTGATAAACGTCCCTAAAGACATGATAATGACTCCATGCTCTCCTGAACTTTGCATGAAGTCCTCCAGATCTTGTGGAAGGGCCTTTGCTGGTTTACACTGGAAGCCACCAATGTAGATGATATTTGGCATAGTTGGACGTGGAAATTCAAAAACAAAATCAACCCTCATAAGCCATATATCAGCCCCCTGGAGAAGTTCGTAAAAACGTACAGGTGGATTGAAATATTTGTCACAAAGTGCTTGGTACTGTGGCAAATTAAAATAGCCGTACTGAAAGTACATGTGGAAATAGTAGAAAACATTTTTTACTCGTTGAAAGAAGTTCATTTTGTCAGTGTTTCCAGATCCTGTGATAGGGATGTAAGACAACGGTGATGGAGCGATGTCAAAGTGTCCCTCTCCAGGAGCGGTCCATCTAACATTATATACCATTGGTAACTTGAGTTTATGAGCCAGGAGAATGCCTGTACCCCATACTGGATCAGTAAGCATCACATCGTACTGTTTATCATGCAGTGCCTTCATAATTTCCTCACTTTCAAACATGTTTGTTATAAGCTGACATACCATTTCATGTATTTTATACATGCTGTTAGCTGTATCGAAATACAGCCATACAGCGTTCAGCCAGTGGCTCTTTCCTCTTTCATGGTCAATTAGTTTGGAGAGCATGTCATCTACAAATTCTTCATCCATTCCTTTGGTGTTAGGTATGGTTATAGAGTTGTAATAACTTGAATTCTCTTTTACGAACCAGCTATTATAGGTGCGTATAACATCAATGCTGTGCCCTTGACCATGTAAAGCCTTGATGAGGATGTCCATGTTCACCCAGTGACTTCCCTCCAAAGGCACCACCAAGATTTTGCCACCATCACAGAGAGAACCAAAAAGGATTCCGACTGTTATCCAGAGAGAGACAGAAACCATGTTCTTAGAAAATGGTGTCATCTTGCCTGTAAATGATAATGATTGTAGTTACTTCGGTTGGTCACCTCGTTATCTGAATTCCTTGTCAGGCAAACCAGGCAAAATGAATTGAAAATGTGAACAGCAGTAGGCTAGTTTATGCTTAATGTCAAAACACACTACAGTTAACATGTAAATTACATCATTGCACATTGCATTCTGGGTAGTCGCTGTTTTAGGACACACTCAGAAGTATACAATGATAAATACAAATCACCAGAGGAATAAGAATTATTGTATTTATGTTAATACTTTTCAAGAACTGCTTGCACTCACTTAGAATAAATGGACTAATATTTGAATCTCTTACTTACATTTGAGCACTCCGTTGTGCGGCAAAGACACTGCACATATTCATCACATTTCATCCACTCAAAAATCATACGGCCGCCTTCTATCGGACCACACACAAGACCAAATAGATTTTATTTTGCAGTTTATTTTTCAATAACTAAAAAGTATGACTGAAATATCTACTAGGTAAAATAATAAATACAATATAGCTTGATCTCAACCAGTGGATCATTTTTTCAACTGACAATTTTTTAATGTTAAACCATTAAGACATAACATAAGAGAAATGGCCTTCTGTAGCTAATGCAGCTCCGAAATTATTTATTGTGAAAGTGCAAGTACAAAATTCCTTATACTGAGAGAAGCTGAACAGTAAGCAAAGGAGCGCTACTCTACGAGCACAAAGAGCGATCACAATGAGCTAACACAAGTAATATCTTCAGATGTGTTTTCATAAATTATTTATGGTGTGAGCACTGTAATATATATTTGTAATTTATCTCTCATAAATAATAAATATACACATGATCAGAAATAACATTATGACCACCTTCCTAATATTGTGCTGGTCCCCCTTTTGCTGCCAAAACAGCCCTGACCCTGACCAGCCTCCATGGATCGTACTTGTTTACTCAGCACATGCCACAGATGCACGATTAGATTGAGGTCTGGGGAATTTGGAGGCCAACACCTCAAAATCATTTTTGTGCACCTCAAACCATTCCTAAACCAGTTTTGCTTTGGGTGCTTTATCCTGCTGAAAGAGGCCAAAGCCACCAGGAAACACCGTTTCCATGAAAGGGTGTACATGGCCTGCAACAATGCTTAGGTAGGTGGTACGTGTCAAAGTAGCATCTGCATGGATGGTAGGACCCAAGGTTTCCCAGCAGAACATTGCTCAAAGCATCACACTGCCTTCTCCATTGCTCGACAGTCCAGTTCTGATGCTCACGTCCCATTGTTGGTGCTTTTGGCGGTGGACAGGGATCAGCATGGGTACCCTGACTGGTCTGGGCTATGCAGCCCCATACACAACAAACTGTGTATTCAGACACCTTTCTATCAGAACCAGCATTAACTTTCTGAGTAATTTGAGCTACAGTAGTTCATCTGTTGGATCGGACCACACGGACCAGCCTTCGCTTCCCACGTGCATCAATGAACCTTTGCCGCCCATGACCCTGTCGTGGGTTCACCACTGTTCCTTCCTTGGACAACTTTTGAAAGATACTGACCACTGCAGACCAGGAACGCCCCACAAGAGCTGCAGTTTTGGAGATGCTCTGACCCAGTCATCTAGCCATCACAATTTGGCCCTTGTCAAACTTCCTCAAATCCTCACGCTTGCCCATTTCTCCTGCTTCTAACACATCAACTTTGAGGACAAAATGTTCACTTGCTGCCTTATATATTGGGGGAAAGTTACTTTGAAAAATAATGCATTACAATATTGTGTTACTCCCTAAAAAAACTAACTTATTGCATAACTTATAGTTACTTTTTATGAAAAGTAATGCTATACATTACTTTGCGTTACTTTTTCTGAGTAATTTTTTCTTATTAGCCTGGCTGAATTGGATCATTGAAGTTTGCCAGCAAAGACATTGGTTAATAAAGTGAGATTAAATGCATAAAGTATATTTGTGTAATTTCATATAGTTAATTACTACAGGTTTGCATAAAATTCTGGGATTGCATTTCACTGTTTTTTATTCATTTTGAGGGATACTGAATGTTTTCATCCAAATTAGATGAATAAATTCATGTTCACATTTAACTACAATAACCATCATGTTTTTCAAAACTGTAACGTTGGTGTAGGCAGGAAACAGGCTCGACGATAGAAGTTCTCTTCAAACACTTTAATAAAAGACAAGATCATGACAGTATTCCCAGTGTCCATGGCCACGGCTGCCAGAGGGACAGAGAAGGAGGCCATGTCCTGGACTCCACCATGGCCGCCTGACTCCCTAGCTCCTAGCTCCAGCCCTGACTCCACAAAGGACTCCGCCCTGGCCGCTGGAACTCCCTGACCCGCTTTGGGACCTCGAGGTTCAGGAAACACCCTGGAGGCCACCTGAACTGCCTAACCCTGCATACGTCCTTCAGGGTGCCCCCCCCCCTCCTGGATCATTTCCTTTACGGCGCGAGGTCGCGCCTTCCGGTAGAGGGGAGTACTGTCATGATCTGGTCTTTTGGTTATCTGTTTCTTTCTTCCCCTGTCCTGTCAGTTGTCACATGTTCCTTGTTTTGAGTCTAGTTCTGTCATGTGATCTTTGTTTTGTTTCCCCATGTGCTTGTCCATCATTAGTTCATTTCAGTCAGCTGTGTCTCGTTAGTCATTATGTCCATCACCTGTGCCTTGCTTGTTATCTTCCTGTGTTTCTGTGTATATATTCCCTCTGTGTCAGTCCAGTCCTTGTCTGTTGTTGAAGTTTCGTGATGGTGCTTGTTCCTGTGTCCTGTCAGCACTCCAAGTGTATATTAAAGTGTTTGAAGAGAACTTCTATCGTCGAGCCTGTTTCCTGCCTACACCAACGTTACAACAACACACCTCTGCACTTTCCCTTACAAAAAAGAACTGCTGTATATTGAAGTTGAACTGCAGTAAAACTGCAGTACCAAGTAGTTTAACTGCAGTTTAATTAAGCACAACCATAGATTTGCAGTATAATGAAGTATAGTCACAGTAAAAACTGTAGTATAAGTACAGCTGCAGTAAAATGAAGTACAATTGAAAGTTGCATGAAGTATAAAAACAGTATAACTGCAGTTGTATTTCAGTTTTATTTTACTAGTACTTTAGATGGTACTTTAGACTTTTACTCCAGTAAAACTACAGACATTTTAGGTTATACTGCAATACTGCAGTTTTTTTGCGTCCAAAAAACTGCATTTTTCTATATGTAACAAAAACTGTAGTATTACTTCTAAAAAACTGCAGTAATCTTTTGTAAGGGTTATTTCTCTCACCACGAGCTGTGAGTCAATAAATGTGAAAAAGTAACTTGTGTTACTTATTTGAAAAAGTAACTAAGATATTTTATTGATTATGAAACTCAAGTTACTTGTTATTCACTTCCCCTGTCAGTGATCATAATGTTATACATGAGTGGTATATACAAATTAGAAAGCCACATTTCAGTTAAGTTGTTTATTTTTATTGAGTTTTACTTTTACTTCCTCCAATGTGTTTTTTTCCCAGCTAGACATCACGTTCCCATTCTCTATATCACGTTCCCATTTTCTATATCTGTTCAGACCTTTTCACACGAACAAACATACACATGTCTTGTTTTGTTTTATTATACTTATCTTTATATTTATATATGTTGGTGTTCTGTGTTGTGATGAACACACTATCTGTCTTTACCAGTACTTAAATTGGTCCATACAAAATTTTTTAAATAATATATAATTATATAAGGATGATACCATCATGATGATAGCCTACGATCTTTTCTTGGAGCCCATTCTTATATTATTTTAAGGAGACAAGCTCTGACTTTTTTTTTTGTCTTCTTCTTTGTTTATTTAGATGTTTATATTTGTATATGCTTATTTTACTGTGATTATATATTCATTTTTCTGTTTTATTTCTCTCACTTGCTTAATTGGGATGTGGTTGTGCCTTGAGGTGTTTGTGTTTTTCTTTAAAAAATTATAATAATAAAAAGGACTGCGTTTATGTGGATACTCCTCAAAACTGGCATTTTGGTATACATGTACACATCTTTGAACACGTATTTGTTTGTGTGATCAAAACAGTCCTCCAAAGCTGACATTGGTACGTTCCCTTTCTCTGAAGAATCTGTAATTGTAAATTTGTTTTGGGACTGGTAAAAGTGTTTTGCGTCTTGTTAAAGTTTTCTAAAATGTAAATTTGTTTTGTCCTTGGTAAAAGTGTTTTCTCCATGTAATTGTGTTTTAAGATAGGTAAAAATGTTTTCCGAAATGTAAATTTGTCTCAAGCTTCGTAAAAGTGTTTCACAGTTTGTAATATTGTTTTGCAATTCCCGGCCACCGTAGGGATTGCTGAGAGGATTATTGGTGCTATAATATTTACTACTCATATGACATCTAACAAGTAAATTGACTCCTTTAATTGCCCATTTTTGCAAAAACTTGTATAGCTATTGAATGCATTTATGAAGAAATATCTGTTTTCTTACAATATGGAATCAAATATATATATGGATGTCGAATTCTTGAAACTGTAGAAATCTACAGATGATTCCTAAGATAATGGAAATTTCACATCTATTATAAAATTAATACATTTTTGTTAAAATCCCATAAACTGTATATTACTTACGGTTATATTGATGGCATATGCCTCTTCTTTGTTCAGTGCCGATATCTTTATCTTGGCAGATTACTCCTGAAAATGAGCAAACAACTCCTATAGCATTACACTATATCGAACGTTATCATTTGAAATGCAGTGAACAGCCCACAGCAAGTCCAAAGTTCAATGTTTATTTGTCACATGATCAATGGGCTCAATGCCCATTTAGGACCAGATTTAGTAAAAGCTTAAGTTTGCATCAGAGAAAACCCTCTTTTGGAGTTAAAAAAAAAATGAATTAGTGTTGAATAGGTGTGTGGACACAGTTAGTTTTGCAGCAGACATTATTGTATATGCATTTGACAGTAAAAGAAATAAGTGTTAGACAATAAAAAAAGGCATACTGTAGAGTAGTTCAGTATTTATTATTCCATTAAAGGTAATGTGGTGAATGCAGTATATATGATGTTTCAGTGAAAAACAAGCATTTAAATATAATTTATTTATATTTTATGTATATATTTTTTTTATATTTCCTTTTAATTGCTCACTAAACAATCAAAACAGTCAAATAATTTTATATCAGCTGTAAGTGATCTACCTCAAATGCACATGTGTCACTCAGTTTTCCTTTTTCTGCTGCAGCACTTGACACACAGATATCTAACTGTTAAAAATATAGATAGAGTAAATGTCAGAACAACTGCAAACAATGTAACGGCAACATCTACTGAGTAATAGGAGTACCAAGGCAGTTTGTAAGACTCTGTACGGAGGTGAGCAGCACCTTTGTGTCTCATTACAAACTCAATCCAGAAGAGAGCGCTGTCCAAAGGTTTAACTGGTTTGTCTCTGTGGAGACGAGAGAGTCTCTGCATACTCAGTCTGTAAGACGGTTCGTTGATTATTTCCCGTATGGCTGCATGCAGTGTGTTTTTATCTAAAGTTGCGATGGTAACTATCTTGGCTCCTCCTCTTTCTTGTAATCGAAGAAGATTGTCGTACTGGTCAAAAAAGAATGGAATTCCAACCACTGGAATACCGTGGTACAAAGCTTCTTGAACCCCATTGGTTCCACCATGTGCAACAAAAGCTTTAGTCTTTGGATGCCCTAAAAGATCGTTCTGTGGCATCCAGTCAACCAGTAATGTGTTGTTCCCCAAAGTAGATGGTCTCTTTCCAGTGTATCTCCAAATTACCTTTTGAGGGAGCCGAGCAAAAGCAGCAGCTATTTCTGCTGTAAAATCATCTGGTAGGGCACCAATAAATGTCCCTAAAGACATGATAATGACTCCATGCTCTCCTGAACTTTGCATGAAGTCCTCCAGATCTTGTGGAAGGGCCTTCGCTGGTTTACACTGGAAGCCACCAATGTAAATGATATTTGGCATAGTTGGACGTGGAAATTCAAAAACAAAATCAACCCTCATAAGCCATATATCAGCCCCCTGGAGAAGCTCATGAAAATTCACATGTGGATGGAAATATTTGTCACACAGTGCTTGGTACTGTGGCAAATTAAAATAGCTGTACTGAAAGTCCATATGGAAATAGTAGAAAATATTTTTTAATCGTTGAAAGAAGTTCATTTTGTCAGTGTTTCCAGATCCTGTAACAGGGATGTAAGACAACGGTGAGGGAGCGATGTCAAAGTGTCCCTCTCCAGTATTGGTCCATCTAACATTATATACCATGGGTAACTTGAGTTCATGAGCCAAGAAAATGCCTGCACCCCATCCCGGATCAGTAAGCATCAGATCATACTGTTTATCATGCAGTGCCTTCATAATTTCCTCACTTTCAAACATGTTTGTTATAAGCTGACATATCATTTTATGCACTTTATACATATTATTAATCATATCCAAATACAGCCATACAGCGTTCAGCCAGTACCTCTGTCCTCTTTCATGGTCGATTAGTTTGGAGAGCATGTCATCTACAAATTCTTCATCCATTCCTGTGGTGTTAGGTATGGTTATAGAGTTGTAATAAGTTGAATTCTCCTTTATGAACCAGCTATTATAGGTGCGTATAACATCAATACTGTGCCCTTGACCATGTAAAGCCTTGATGAGGATGTCCATGTTCACCCAGTGACTTCCCTCTACAGGCACTACCAAGATTTTCCCACCCTCACAGAGAGAACCAAAAAGGATTCCGACTGTTATCCAGAGAGAGACAGAAACCATGTTCTTAGAAAATGGTGTCATCTTGCCTGTAAATGATAAAATAATTGGATTACAAAAATTTGGATTATATCATTTGTGTAGTTCCTTCGGTTAATGCTGTTGTCAACACTGTAGTACTAACATAACAAAATAAAGAAATTAAATAGACGTAGTATAGTATCCCAGTTTATTAGTGTCACCTTGTTATCTGAATGCCTTGTCAGGCAAACCAGGCGAATTTATTCAGATGATTTATTATCTTACACAAACTGAATTCTTTTGAAAATGTGAGCAGCAATGGTTCATGATTAACGTCAAAACTTTATGATTTCTTTGAAGAAGTGTGTACTAACATATTTAGTTCCAGTCATGTGCTTGTCATCTAAAGAATTACAGGGCTAACTGAAGAGGATCCATGAAGCCTTGTCTAGAGTATAAGACTGATGCCAGGCTGTCTGGACCAATTGTCTGGAAATTAACATTTGAAAAATTAACACTGTCTGGAAATTAACATTTGAACTCTCTCTCGCAAATTAGCATCTCCATCTGAGACGAAATCAGACCGAGTTGATCATCTTAGTATTGTCCCAATATTCTTCATCTGACATGTTGACCTGAAATTCACCCAAAATATATATGGTTTAATGTTAACAATTATCACACAATGCTATAAATGCTTGGTATCATTTGAAATGTCTGGTACAACTGGTACAAAGGTCTCATTCCCACTAAAGTAAACAAGAAGGCAATAAAGGTTTTAATAATTTAGAGATATTTTGCTTTCTATGGTAGGTAGGCTCTTTTTCACAGGGTCTTTCATGTTAATGGCCTCTGTCCCCAAAAAGGTGTAAACTACCCAGTCTTGTACCCTGATTAATGCAAATTCACATTGTTGCATTCCCATATCTTAAAGAGATGTTGCAGGAGGCTCAGGGCACAATTCTGAAGCCAGCCTCTAACAGTGTCTTCCAGAAACTCTGTGTTGGGTATTTTTTAGTTGTCAGTTATGCATCTTTATTTCTGAGCATTTGATGATTTGTATCAATTACCTTTGAATTGATTATTTAATTGACATGAAACGTTTGACTAATAAATCGTTACATTTGATTTTATTCTGACGTACTCAGAAATGATTAACTATAGTAGATTAGGTTAAGTCCATAACACCACAAATCTACGCTGGGGTTAATAATGGACTGAAGCTCAGTTTGTGGAGCATTGGGGCATGCTAACTGAAGGTTTAGAGCTCTGCCTAACACATTGGCGCATAATCTTTATTCAAAATAACTTCCCCTCACTCTTCCAGCAACATCTCTTCTCTGATGACATTTATTGACTTATTGACCCTTTAAGGGAAGTCACTTCACTCAGCGGCCATCTCTGAGACGCTGCTTGGGAAGCAATTTTATTCATTTTATTCAGTTTTATTACTTGGGGAAACATGAAATTTCCAAAGCTGTTCACCAAGCTTATGATTAAATTTCATATTTGAAATCAACAAACAAATCTGACAACAACTGTCTCATAAGTTTTAAAAGCTCAAACCATGAACACTGACTGTTTCTGTAGTAACCGGAGCTTCTAAAGGCAGCTGCAGTGACATAATGACTTTACCATTTGGCAATGTGCTCTTTTATTTAGATTTTTATTTACTTCTTTATTTACTATATTTATTTACTTCTTTTTTTTATTTTATTTATGGCGGGACTAATTCCGGCATATTGCACTTCATCCCATTCACAGTAATAGGAGTCAAAGACTAGATATATAAAGATGGCTCACTCCTATTACTTATGAATGGGAGAAACTGCAACGTTGAATATGGCAGAATATGTCCCGCCTTCTAAATAAAAGAGACAATCGCTGATCGGTAAAGTAATTGACCCTTTGCAAACAGTTTGATTGACAGGCGATCTGACCAATCATAACCCAGAATCCGCCATTTTATCTGACAAAGCAGTAAGGGGAGTTAGTAAATGGTTGGTGAACTTGAACTTGAAAAATTGTGCGTACCCGCGTCTTTAGGCGGTTGAAACAACATTCCTTCTGATGTCCATTCATGTTTATTTGATGCTATAAATAAACTTGTATGAAGAGATGATCTGTCCACGAGCCGCTTGAAGGAGCTACAGCGATCTGTCACGACACATTAAGGAGCCACTATATGGTATTTATTGTTTAAACTTAGTTAAAAATGTACAATATTTTAAATAGGAAACTGTTTAATACGTTGACAGTATCCTCTTTGCTCCACAATGTATTTTTCACTTCGTGAGAACATGATGTGTGGCGTGAGAGCGCATGGGTTGACGGGCATAGCGACAGGGGAATAGAAACCATGCTTAGGACTGCACATGCACATTGGCTGGTCTAGCCTAAAAAAAAAAAAAAACAACTAAAACTTTTTAACGCAATTTGAGCATAAGACACAGAATTGATAGGACAGTTCATGTCAGATTTTGTTGCTGATTTGAAATATGTTATTTAACAGGCTAAAACTGAGTCTATTATCAGCACTTCAGCTAATAAATGGGACATTAGAAGACTACAGTCAACATTTTGGATTGCTGAGGGGATTATTGGTGCTATAATATTTACTATTCATATGGTAAGATGAGTTCTAGCAAGTAAATTGATTCCTTTAAATGTCCTTTTTTTGCAAAAAAAATAATAAATAAATAAATAAAATAAAAGTTATGTCTTCAGTGTAAGTAAGTAAGTAAAGCCTTTATTTGTCCCACAGTGGGGAAACTGCATTTAGCAACAGCAGGGGTACAGTGGTAAATAGCAGTATCACACATATTTAGATACAAAAAAAAAAACAAAAAAACAGAGAACCCAAAATAAATACAAACACTAAAATCAAACTGTAGATAAGTGGGTTAAAAATTATGCTAATAATAGTGTACGGATATTGAATGCATTTAGGAAGAATTATTTGTTGTCTCACATTTTAAAATAAAGTATAAAGAACAATCCTGTCCAGTATCAAACATGCTGGGGCTGCTAAACTGTATTTGAAAAACGTTGAATGAATTCTTAAAACTGTGGAAAACTATGCTCCCTAAAATAATGGAAATCTCACATATATTTGTAATGGAAACCCCTTTTAAAAAAAAAAAAGCCTGTTGTTTTAACCCATAAACTGTAGATTACTTACGGTTAAAGTGACTGGCATATGTTTCTTCTTTGTTCAATGCCGAGATCTATAACTTGCTATATCACTCCTGAATCTTATCTTTTGAAATGCAGTGAGCAGCCTACAGCAAGTCCAAAGTGCAAAGTTTATTTTTAAGTACGTAAAGCCTTTATTAGTCCCGCAGTGGGGAAATTGCATAACATGAACTATATGGCACAGATATATTTTACTCATGTATAAATTTGCTAGTGATATCATTTCTACAGAGAAACATTTCGGTAGCACTTTATTTTACAGTATGTGTACTTTCCTGGTACATATATAGTATTTATGCTGTATATACAGGTAAAAGATTGGTAACACAAGGTACTTATCTGAGATGTATGTACATGGAAACTAATAAGGAACACTGCTGTACTTTCCAGTGGTACATACATGGTAACTACTTTGTACCAATAGACAAGTATTGGGTAATAACGGGCACTTACTTATAGTGTCCGTATAAGGTCACTGACAGTTACATTACTGTACTTACTAACAGTATTAACACGGTAACTATGTAGCACTTACAGACAAGTGTGGGTAATAACAGCTACTTATTTATGGTAACTAGTAAGACACATTGGTGTACTTTATACATGGTTACTATGCTGTACTCACGAACAAGTGTGGACACAAATAATGGACACTTACTTACAGTGTGTACATATTAACTACTGTGCAACAAATGTGCTGACCAAAATGATTCACTGGAGTAAATATACAGCACTTCATTGAGTTAATACTTATCAAGTCGTCCTTTTAAGTAAGGGTTTTGGCACATGAGAACTGATTATGCCAAGTGCAAATTATAGTCTAGTAGCTTATTGGAGTGTTACTGATCCACCAACACACACATAATTAATAGGGTATGTATGTCATCAAAATACCCCTATTGGCCCAATTGATTATGTGAATCATTGTCCAGTAAAGATTGGGCAAGCTGAACCGCAATAGTATACCATCAAGTACTCAATAAGTATCTTATACCCCCCCTAACTTAATAATTGTGTAGCTTACTCAGTAACTAACTTGTAAATTTACAGGTACGTTCATAGTAAGTACATGGAAATAGGACTGTAAAATAATGAGCACCCTTGAACACATAAGTACTACATAGTTACTGTGTAAATACTATTAGTAAGTACAGTGACATGTCTGTTAGTGACCATAAATAAGTGCCTGTTATTACCCACACTTGTCTGTAAGTACTACAAAGTTACAAAGTTCCAATTATGAATAGCTTTATATAGGTTTATGAAACCTATATTATTCTGTGGACACCACTTAGACAGCCAGCCATTGAGTGATGATAGTCTGCTAATTATCTCATCACTTCTACGAGCAGGAAGGGGTCCAGAACAAATTACAGTGCCTGACATCGTACTTGCGAGTTCACACACCTCTTTAATGTTAATTTTGGTGATCTCCGACTCGCAAAGTCGAACATCATTAGTGCCGACGTGAATAATAATCTTGGAGTATTTGTGATTAGCATTAACCAACACTTTTAAATTCGATCAAAAACAGATAAACGACCCTAAAGACATGATAACGACTCCATGCTCTCCTGAACTTTGCATGAAGTCCTCCAGATCTTGTGGAAGGGCCTTCGCTGGTTTACACTGGAAGCCACCAATGTAAATGATATTTGGCATAGTTGGACGTCAGGCGCTCTGGCTCCCGGCAAACATGTGACTATGGTGGCTGGTGTCTCTATTTTCACGTTCCTTGTAATAGAATTGCCCATAACAAGGGCACTTTCAATAGGATTCTCAGTGAGTGCGTAACTGAGTGGGGAGAACCTGTTTGATGTTCTAAACGGAACGGAAGAGCTGTGTTTTTTCCCACGACTAGGCCGCCTCACGGTCACCCAATTGCCCTGCTGCACGGGCTCTACAGCCAGAACCGAACAATGTACAGAGTTCACTAAGCTAGTCACATACAAAACAGTATCTGAAGCCCTTGCATTCTTACTATCCTCAATTAAAGTTTGAATACGTGTCTCTAATTCTGAGGTTTTCTCTGTCAGCCTGACTATTTCCCTGCATTTATGACATGTGAATCCCTCATCGCTGACAGAGAAAGCTATACTATGCATATGACAGCCAGTACAAGTAACAATGAAAGGAGAAGATGACATAGTTTACCGTGTTCGTAGTCTGATCCGACTTAACAGTAGTTTGATGAATTCTTAAAAAAGGAGAGCGCGACAGAAATGACGATGGGTACGGATGGCAAGTTTACAAATAAACTAGTGAAACGCTAACACGCTCTGATAGGATTTAGATTGAAAGATTATAAACTAGCAATGTCAGATTAATGTGATGCACAGACTCCTGTGCTCCTGGCTTTGCCCTTGACTCCACCCTGGTCGCCTGAGCTCCTGGCTTTGCCATGGACTCTGCCCTGGTCATCTGTGCTCCCGGCTTCACCCTGGAGGTCACCTGACTCACCTGCACATGTCCACGACCTCCAGCCCCCCCTCCCCCCAGTCTTTGTCCTGCATTGTTGTTGTTTTTATGGGGGTGTGTATGCAATCTCGGTTTATCTCCAGTTATCGTTAAAAGTTATGTTCACCGACTTCCTTGTCATGCGCTTCTTCCTTGGATATGAAACTGTAACAGGTTCAGTACCCATTTAACTGCCATAATGGTAAACTTGAAAGTGAGAGAGTGAATGAGTGAATGATAGATCACATGAGAGAATGAGTTATTTTTATTTTTTATTTTAAGCATGCATAGACAGCAAAACATGTCGTAGATTAATTCAGTTTATTCATCACATTACCTCTAGATCAGAGCTTCCAAACTTAAGAGGGGTAAGGCCCCCCAAAAACATTGCAAAAGTTTTTTTAAAAAAAAACTAAATTTTAGAACAATTGGAATATTTTAATTATTTTAATATATTGATTTGGACTAACTACAGCCCCCCTGCAATACCGCTACGACCCACCATTTGGGAAGCACTGCTCTAGATAATTTGGTGAATTCAATTTGAATGCTGTTTCAATGAAAAATAAGCATTTGATTTTTTTTTTTTATACTTCATGTATATATTTTTAATATTTCTTTTTAATCACTTCTAAAACAGTCAAATAATTTTATATCAGTTGTAAGTTATCTACTTCAAATACAAGTGTCACTCAGTTTTCCTTTTTCTGCTGCAGCACTTGACACACAGATATCTAACTGTTAAAAATATAGATAGAGTAAATATCAGAACAAATGCAAACAATGTAACGGCAACATCTACTGAGTAATAGGAGTACCAAGGCAGTTTATAGGCCTCTGTACGGAGGTGAGCAGCACCTTTGTGTCTCATTACAAACTCAATCCAGAAGAGGGCGTTGTCCAAAGGTTTAACTGGTTTGTCTCTGTGGAGACGAGAGAGTCTCTGCATACTCAGTCTGTAAGACGGTTCATTAATTACTTCCTGTATGGCTGCATGCAGTGTGTTTTTATCTAAAGTTGCGATGGTAACTATCTTGGCTCCTCCTCTTTCTTGTAATCGAAGAAGATTGTCGTACTGGTCAAAAAAGAATGGAATTCCAACCACTGGAATACCGTGGTACAAAGCTTCTTGAACCCCATTGGTTCCACCATGTGCAACAAAAACTTTGGTCTTTGGATGCCCTAAAAGATCGTTCTGTGGCATCCAGTCAACCAGTAATGTGTTGTTCCCCAAAGTAGATGGTCTCTTTCCAGTGTATCTCCAAATTACCTTTTGAGGGAGCTGAGCAAAAGCAGCAGCTATTTCTGCTGTAAAATCATCTGGGAGATCACTGATAAACGACCCTAAAGACATGATAACGACTCCATGCTCTCCTGAACTTTGCATGAAGTCCTCCAGATCTTGTGGAAGGGCCTTCGCTGGTTTACACTGGAAGCCACCAATGTAAATGATATTTGGCATAGTTGGACGTGGAAATTCAAAAACAAAATCAACCCTCATAAGCCATATATCTGCCCCCTGGAGAAGCTCATGAAAATTCACACGTGGATGGAAATATTTGTCACAAAGTGTTTGGTAGAGTGGCAAATTAAAACGGGTGTGTTGAATGTCCATTAGCAAATAGAAGAAAGCATTTTTTACTCGTTGAAAGAAGGTCATTTTGTCAGTGTTTCCAGATCCTGTGATAGGGATGTAAGACAATGGTGAAGGAGCGATGTCAAAGTGTCCCTCTCCAGTAGCGGTCCATCTAACATTATATACCATGGCTAACTTGAGTTTATGAGCCAGGAGAATGCCTGCACCCCATGACGGATCAGTAAGCATCAGATCATACTGCTTTTCCTTGAGTGTCTTTAGAATTTCCTCACTTTCAAATATGTTTGTTATAAGTTGACATATCATTTCATGAGTTTTGTGAATACCTTTGGATACATACAAATGCAGCTGTATGGTGCTCAGCTGGCTCTTTCCTCTTTCATAGTCAATAATTTTGAAAAGTATATCATCTACAAATTTTTCATCCATTCCTGTGGTGTTAGGTATGGTTATAGAGTTGTAATAAGTTGAATTATCTTTTACAAACCAGCTATTATTGGTGCGTATAACATCAAGGCTGTGCCCTTGACCATGTAAAGCCTTGATGAGGATGTCCATGTTCACCCAGTGACTTCCCTCTACAGGCACCACCAAGATTTTGCCACCCTCACAGAGAGAACCAAAAAGGATTCCGACTGTTATCCAGAGAGAGACAGAAACCATGTTTGGAGAAAATGGTGTCATCTTGCCTGTAAATGATAAAATAATTGGGTTACAAAAATTTGGATTATATCATTTGTGTAGTTCCTTCGGTTAATGCTGTTGTCAACACTGTAGTACTAACATAACAAAATAAAGAAATTAAATAGATGTAGTATAGTATCCCAGTTTATTAGTGTCACCTTGTTATCTGAATGCCTTGTCAGGCAAACCAGAAGAAATTATTCAGATGATTTATTATCTTACTCAAACTGAATTCTTTTGAAAATGTGAAGAGCAATGGTTTATAATTAACGTCAAAACTTTATGATCTCTTTGAAGACTCTTTGTACTAACATATTTAGTTCCAGTCATGTGCTTGTCATCTCAAGAATTACAGGGCTAACTGAAGAGTATCCATGAAGCCTTGTCTAGAGTATAAGACTGATTCCAGGCTGTCTGGACCAATTGTCTGGAAATTAACATTTGAAAAATTAACACTGTCTGTAAATTAACATTTGAACTCTCTCTCGCAAATTAGCATCTCAGTTGCGACAGAAATTACAACAAACAGGTGCGGGAAATTAACTGATCAGGTAAACACATGGAGGGCAAATGAACAGAGAAAGACAGAACTAAACTAAACAAGACAGTTCATGGGTGTGACAGTACACCCCCTCCCTGGAAGGCGCGTCCTCGCGCTGTAGATGGACCAACTGCGGAGGAGGGAGGGGGCTCAGGTGGAGGACAAGGAGAAGACAAATGGCAGACAGGACAGTAGACAGACGAGCGGAGAGACCAGGGTGGAGACGATGGTGGGAGGAGCCAGGGAGGAGACAACCAGGACTTGGAGCAGGAGGATGGTTGGACCCAGGCCGCAGTACAGTCCACCACCCATGGTGGAGCCGCTGGAGGAAGCAGCCATGGTGGAGGAAGGGCTGGCAACACCAGGGCGGCGACTGACTGCGGCAGAGCAGGTGGCAGGGGAGACCAGGGCGTAGCTGGAACGCAGACGAGCCCAGCCGACACTGAGGATCCGGCGGGACGCGGCGACGCTGGCGGCTCTAGTGACTGAGGCGCAGGCGGGGATCCTGAAGGCTGCGGTGGAGCCGGAGCGACAGAGGGCCAAGGTGACGTCAGAGGGAGTGAGGACACCAACGGAGCCAAAGGGACGAAGGGACGAGGCACAGCCAGAGGAGTGTAGTCCCACGGCGAGGGCAGGTCGACGAACGACCAAGGCGGAGCCGGAGGGATGAGGGAGCCCGGCGTAGCTGGTGGACTGAAGGGCCACGGTGGAGACGAGGGAGGTTGGAGCCAACGAGGAGCTGGCGGACTGACGGGCCGAGGAGGAGTCCAGGTCGAGGAGGTTGAAGGCGGAGACTTGGGATCCACTGCCCCCAATGGAGCTGCAGATTGGCAGGCCCACTGCCCACTCACGCCGCAGATGGTGGGTAGAGGGTGAGCAGAGGGGCTGGCAGGATGCAGCGGAGATGGTGGTAGATGGACGAGTGGAGGTGGGAGAGGGAGGCTGGGTGGGATTTCTGAACAGGCAGATGATTCTGATGATTCGGGACAGGCAGACGATTCGGGACAGGCAGATGAGGCAGACGATTCGGGACAGGCAGATGAGGCAGACGATTTGGGACAGGCAGATGATTTAGATGATTCGGGACAGGCAGATGATTCAGATGGTTCGGGACAGGCAGATGATTCAGATGATTCAGAATATATCGAATTGAATAATAAGTCCTCTGAGCACAGTCCATGCTCACCCTCAGCGGCAGTGCAGTGGGCGGGGCTTTCCTTCTTGCCCTCACTCTCCACCACGGGCTCCCTCATGAGCGCTGTAGCCGGCTCACGCACTTGGTCACACTCACTTCCTTGGTCTGACTCCGTGGCGGGCCTTGGCTCTGTCGCTTCAATTGGCGATGGCTCGTGCGGGCGTTCCGTGCCGTGAGATGGTGGCTGGTCTCGCTCTGGGTCCGGAGTGGGGCTGGCAAGATCTTCTCCCAGGCAGACGGTGAATGACGAGTTGCGGCTCGCCAGCACCCACTCCACAAAGGCAGCAAAATCCACATGTGGACCCTCTCCGGACAACTGCGCTCTGCATGTGGCATTCAAGCTCACCTAGTAGAACGTGCAGAGGCAGTCGTCCGGAAAGTGTGTAAAATGAGCAAGCTCAAGGAAGGTCCGCGTGTGGTCCTCCAATGTTTTGTCCTCCTGCTCCAACAGTAGGAGACGAACACCGGGGAGATCCATGACAGACGGGGAAAAACGTAAGAAATAAAAACGAAACTAACAAAACGGGAAAACAAAACGGAGAACACGCTGCTAAATACTATCACAATTTTGTGGGTTGGTTCTTCTGTCAGGGTGTGTGCGCAGATCCAAGGACAATATGAGACGAGGATAACAATTACATAGATTTAATTCAACGAGTAGTTCACAGGAATACACACAGGCAGGCAGGTAGACAGGCTGGTGACATTGACGAGAACCGACAAACACTGAACATAACCAGGAGACTATATAGGGGAGATAATGAGGGACAAACGTAATCAGGGTGAACAGAAACAGGTGCGGGAAATTAACTGATCAGGTAAACACACGGAGGGCAAATGAACAGAGAAAGACAGAACTAAACTAAACAAGACAGTTCATGGGTGTGACACTATTTTTATTTACTTTTTTATTTCTTTTATTTATGGCGGGACTAATTCCGGCAGATTGCACATTGCACTTCATCCCATTCACAGTAATAGGAGTCAAAGACTATAGATATATAAAGATGGCTCACTCCTATTACTTATGAATGGGAGAAACTGCAACGTTGGATATGGCAGAATATGTCCCGCCTTCTAAATAAAAGAGACAATCGCTGATTGGTAAAATAATTGACCATTTGCAAACAGTTTGATTGACAGGCGATCTGACCAATCATAACCCAGAATCCGCCATTTTATCCGACAAAGCAGTAAGGAGAGTTAATAAATGGTTGGTGAACTTGAACTTGAAAAATTGTGCGTACCCGCGTCTTTACACGGTTGAAACAACATTCCTTCTGATGTCCATTCATGTTTATTTGATGCTATAAATAAACTTGTATGAAGAGATAATCAGATCACGAGCCGCTTGAAGGAGCTACAGCGATCTGTCACGACACATTAAGGAGCCACTATACAGTATTTATTGTTTAAACTTAGTTAAAAATGTACAATATTTTAAATATGAAACTGTTTAATACGTTGACAGTGTCCTCTTTGCTCCACAATGTATTTTTCACTTCGTGAGAACATGATGTGTGGCGTGAGAGCGCATGGGTTGACGGGCATAGCGGCAGGGGAATAGAAACTATGCTTAGGACTGCACATGCACATTGGCTGGTCTAGCCTAAAAAAAAAAAAAAACAACAACTTTTTAACGCAATTTGAGCATAAGACAGAATTTATAGGACAGTTCATGTCAGATTTTGTTGCTGATTTGAAATATGTTATTTAACCGGCTAAAACTGAGTATTATCAGCACTTCAGCTAATAAATAGGACATTAGTAGACTACAGTCAACATTTCGGATTGCTGAGAGGATTATTGGTGCTATAATATTTACTATTCATATAGTAAGATGAGTTCTAGCAAGTAAATCGATTCCTTTAAATGTCCTTTTTTTGCAAATAAATAAATAAATAAATAAATAAAAGTTATGTCTTCAGTGTAAGTAAGTAAGTAAAGCCTTTATTTGTCCCACAGTGGGGAAACTGCATTTAGCAACAGCAGGGGTACAGTGGTAAATAGCAGTATCACACATATTTAGATACAAAAAAAAAAAAACAGAGAACCCAAAATAAATACAAAAACTAAAATCAAACTGTAGATAAGTGGGTTAAAAATTATGCTAATAATAGTGTACGGATATTGAATGCATTTAGGAAGAATTATTTGTTGTCTCACATTTTAAAATCAAGTATAAAGAACCATCCTGTCCAGTATCAAACATGCTGGGGCTGATAAACTGTATTTGAAAAATGTTGAATGAATTCTTAAAACTGTGGAAAACTATGATCCCTAAAATAATGGAAATCTCACATATATTTGTAATGGAAACCCCTTTAAAAAACAAACAAACAAAAAAAACAACAACAACATGGGCCTGTTGTTTTAACCCATAAACTGTAGATTACTTACGGTTAAAGTGACTGGCATATGTTTCTTCTTAGTTCAATGCCGAGATCTATAACTTGCCGTATCACTCCTGAATCTTATCTTTTGAAATGCAGTGAGCAGCCTACAGCAAGTCCAAAGTGCAAATTTTATTTGTAAGTACATAAAGCCTTTATTAGTCCCACAGTGGGGAAATTCCATAACATGAACTATATGGCACAGATATATTTTACTCATGTATAAATTTGCTAGTGATATCCTTTCTACAGAGAAACATTTCGGTAGCACTTTATTTTACAGTGTGTGTACTTTCCTGGTACATATATAGTATTTATGTTGTATAAACAGGTAAAAGATTGGTAACACAAGGTACTTATCTGAGATGTATGTACACGGAAACTAATAAGGAACACTGCTGTACTTTCCAGTGGTACATACATGGTAACTACTTTGTACCAATAGACAAGTATTGGGTAATAATGGGCACTTACTTATAGTGTCCGTATAAGGTCACTGACAGTTACATTACTGTACTTACTAACAGTATTAACACGGTAACTATGTAGCACTTACAGATAAGTGTGGGTAATAACAGCTACTTATTTATGGTAACTAGTAAGACACATTGGTGTACTTTATACATGGTTACTATGCTGTACTCACGAACAAGTGTGGACACAAATAATGGACACTTACTTACAGTGTGTACATATTAACTACTGTGCAACAAATGTGCTGACCAAAATGATACACTGGAGTAACTATACAGCACTTTATTGAGTTAATACTGATCAAGTCGTCCTTTTAAGCAAGGGTTTTGGCACATGAGAACAGATTATGCCAAGTACAAATTATAGTCTAGTAGCTTATTGGAGTGTTACTGATCTACCAACACACACATAATTAATAGGGTATGTATGTCATCAAAATACCCCTATTGGCCCAATTGATTATGTGAATCATTGTCCAGTAAAGATTGGGCAAGCTGAACCACAATAGTATACCATCAAGTACTCAATAATTATCTTATACCCCCCCTAACCTAATAATTGTGTAGCTCACACAGTAACTAACTTGTAAATTTACTAGAACGTTCATAGTAAGTACATGGAAATAGGACTGTAAAATAATGAGCACCCTTGAACACATAAGTACTACATAGTTACTGTGTAAATACTATTAGTAAGTACAGTGACATGTCTGTTAGTGACCATAAATAAGTGCCTGTTATTACCCACACTTGTCTGTAAGTACTACAAAGTTACAAAGTTCCAATTATGAATAGCTTTATATAGGTTTATGAAACCTATATTATTCTGTGGACACCACTTAGACAGCCAGCCATTGAGTGATGATAGTCTGCTAATTATCTCATCACTCCTACGAGCAGGAAGGGGTCCAGAACAAATTACAGTGCCTGACATCGTACTTGCGAGTTCACACACCTCTTTAATGTTAATTTTGGTGATCTCCGACTGGCGAAGTCGAACATCATTAGTGCCGACGTGAATAATAATCTTGGAGTATTTGTGATTAGCATTAACCAGCACTTTTAAATTCGATAAAAAACTGATAAACGACCCTAAAGACATGATAACGACTCCATGCTCTCCTGAACTTTGCATGAAGTCCTCCAGATCTTGTGGAAGGGCCTTCGCTGGTTTACACTGGAAGCCACCAATGTAAATGATATTTGTCATAGTTGGACGTCAGGCACTCTGTCTCCCGGCAAACATGTGACTATGGGGGCTGATGTCTCTATTTTCACGTTCCGTGTAATAGAATTGCCCATAACAAGGGCACTTTCAACAGGATTCTCAGTGAGTGCGTAACTGAGTGGGGAGAACCTGTTTGATGTTCTAAATGGAACGGAAGAGCTGTGTTTTTTCCCACGACTAGGCCACCTCACGGTCACCCAATTGCCCTGCTGCACGGGCTCTACAGCCAGAACCGAACAATGTACAGAGTTCACTAAGCTAGTCACATCCAAAACAGTGTCTGAAGCCCTTTAATTCTTACTATCCTCAATTAAAGTTTGGATACGTGTCTCTAATTCTGAGGTTTTCTCTGTCAGCCTGACTATTTCCCTGCATTTATGACATGTGAATCCCTCATCGCTGACAGAGAAAGCTATACTATGCATATGACAGCCAGTACAAGTAACAACGAAAGGAGAAGATGACATAGCTTACCGTGTTCGTAGACTGATCCGACTTACCAGTAGTTTGATGAATTCTTAAAAAAGGAGAGGGCGACAGAAATGACGGTGGGTACGGATGGCAAGTTTACAAATAAACTAGTGAAATGCTAACACGCTCTGATAGGATTTAGATTGAAAGATTATAAACTAGCAATGTCAGATTAATGTGATGCACAGACTCCTGTGCTCCTGGCTTTGCCCTTGACTCCACCCTGGTCGCCTGAGCTCCTGGCTTTGCCCTGGACTCTGCCCTGGTCATCTGTGCTCCCGGCTTCACCCTGGAGGTCACCTGACTCACCTGCACATGTCCACGACCTCCAGCCCCCCCCTCCCCCCAGTCTTTGTCCTGCATTGTTGTTGTTTTTATGGGGGTGTGTATGCAATCTCGGTTTATCTCCAGTTATCGTTAAAAGTTATGTTCACCGACTTCCTTGTCATGCGCTTCTTCCTTGGATATGAAACTGTAACAGGTTCAGTACCCATTTAACTGCCATAATGGTAAACTTGAAAGTGAGAGAGTGAATGAGTGAATGATAGATCACATAAGGGAATGAGTTATTTTTATTTTAAGCATGCATAGACAGCAAAACATGTCGTAGATTAATTCAGTTTATTCATCACATTACCTCTAGATCAGAGCTTCCCAAACTTAAGAGGGGTAAGGCCCCCCAAAACCATTGCAAAAGTTTAAAAAAAAACAACTACATTTTAGAACAATTGGAATATTTTAATTATTTTAATATATTGATTTGGACTAACTACAGCCCCCCTGCAATACCGCTACGACCCACCATTTGGGAAGCACTGCTCTAGATAATTTGGTGAATTCAATTTGAATGCTGTTTCAATGAAAAATAAGCATTTGATTTTTTTTTTTATACTTCATGTATATATTTTTTAATATTTCTTTTAATCACCTCTAAAACGGTCAAATAATTTTATATCAGTTGTAAGTTATCTACTTCAAATGCAAGTGTCACTCAGTTTTCCTTTTTCTGCTGCAGCACTTGACACACAGATATCTAACTGTTAAAAATATAGATAGAGTAAATATCAGAACAACTGCAAACAATGTAACGGCAACATCTACTGAGTAATAGGAGTACCAAGGCAGTTTGTAGGCCTCTGTACGGAGGTGAGCAGCACCTTTGTGTCTCATTACAAACTCAATCCAGAAGAGGGCGTTGTCCAAAGGTTTAACTGGTTTGTCTCTGTGGAGACGAGAGAGTCTCTGCATACTCAGTCTGTAAGACGGTTCATTGATTATTTCCTGTATGGCTGCATGCAGTGTGTTCTCATTTAAAGTTGCAATGGAGAGTATCTTGGCTGATCCCTTGTCTTGTAATCGAAGAAGATTGTCGTACTGGTCAAAAAAGAATGGAATTCCAACCACTGGAATACCGTGGTACAAAGCTTCTTGAACCCCATTGGTTCCACCATGTGCAACAAAAGCTTTAGTCTTTGGATGCCCTAAAAGATCGTTCTGTGGCATCCAGTCAACCAGTAATGTGTTGTTCCCCAAAGTAGATGGTCTCTCTCCAGAGTATCTCCAAATTACCTTTTGAGGGAGCCGAGCAAAAGCAGCAGCTATTTCTGCTGTAAAATCATCTGGGAGATCACTGATAAACGACCCTAAAGACATGATAACGACTCCATGCTCTCCAGAACTTTGCATGAAGTCCTCCAGATCTTGTGGAAGGGCCTTCGCTGGTTTACACTGGAAGCCACCAATGTAAATGATATTTGGCATAGTTGGACGTGGAAATTCAAAAACAAAATCAACCCTCATAAGCCATATATCAGCCCCCTGGAGAAGCTCATGAAAATTCACACGTGGATGGAAATATTTGTCACAAAGTGTTTGGTAGAGTGGCAAATTAAAACGGGTGTTCTGAATGTCCATTAGCAAATAGGAGAAAGCATTTTTTACTCGTTGAAAGAAGTTCATTTTGTCAGTGTTTCCAGATCCTGTGATAGGGATGTAAGACATCGGTGAAGGAGCGATGTCAAAGTGTCCCTCTCCAGTAGCGGTCCATCTAACATTATATACCATGGGTAACTTGAGTTTATGAGCCAGGAGAATGCCTGCACCCCATGACGGATCAGTAAGCATCACATCATACTGCTTATCCTTGAGTGTCTTTAGAATTTCCTCACTTTCAAATATGTTTGTTATAAGTTGACATATCATTTCATGAGTTTTGTGAATACCTTTGAATACATACGAATACAGCTGTATGGCGCTCAGCTGGCTCTTTCCTCTTTCATAGTCGATCATTTTGAAAAGCATATCATCTACAAATTTTT
This sequence comes from Opsariichthys bidens, assembly GCA_037194245.1. Taxonomy (NCBI): domain Eukaryota; kingdom Metazoa; phylum Chordata; class Actinopteri; order Cypriniformes; family Xenocyprididae; genus Opsariichthys; species Opsariichthys bidens. Next base: position 8,586,834 of record CM074278.1, read on the forward strand.
CATCCATTCCTGTGGTGTTAGGTATGGTTATAGAGTTGTAATAAGTTGAATTATCTTTTACGAACCAGCTATTATTGGTGCGTATAACATCAAGGCTGTGCCCTTGACCATGTAAAGCCTTAATGAGGATGTCCATGTTCACCCAGTGACTTCCCTCTACAGGCACCACCAAGATTTTGCCACCATCACAGAGAGAACCAAAAAAGATTCCGACTGTTATCCAGAGAGAGACAGAAACCATGTTTGGAGAAAATGGTGTCATCTTGCCTGTAAATGATAAAATAATTGGATTACATAAATTCAGATAATGTATTATTATATGTTGTCGACACTGCGCAGTAGATGAAATGGTAAGAAAGTTTCATCCAGGACCAGTACTCTCTCAGAGTGAGGAGACAGGCAGCCAGAATCATTGCTAATATTTTGTGAGAGAACACAAAGTTTTTCAGGGAAAACAATACTTTTGGAACAGAACATAAAAGTTTTGCAAGTGAATGCAAAAAAATATAACACTTCCTCTAATCTCATATTTTTCTTTCCATCACCATACCCTAGGGCAGTAGACTCAAACTCAGTTCCTGGAGGGCCACAGCCCCACAGAGTTTATCTCTAACTCACCTGCTTGGAATTTTCTAACGATCCTTAAGACCTTGATTAGCTAGATCAGGTGGTTAATTAGGGCTGGAGCTAAACTCTGTAGGGCGGTGGCTTCCCAGGAACTAAGTTTGAGACCACTGCCCTAGGGGCTTCCTAAATTTCTCAGTCAGGCTTATTTCTTTACCACTCTTGCGTCGCAATTTTCACAAATTTCTAATAATAATAATAAATAATAATAATAATACCATTAATATTATTCAAATTATTAAACATATTAATAAATCATGGATTGAAGTTTTTTTTATAAATTTTTTTCAGTTGTACTAAATGAACATAAGTCGACAGGCCTATTAATTCTAATTACAATTCAAACAGTATTGTAACAAATAAATTGATTCATTTAAATGTTCAGTTGTGAAAAAAGATTGTCTCAAAATCTTGAATGTATGACCACAGAGTGTATTTATGAAGATTTTATTTCACACAATATAAAATCAAATATAAAGAACAATTCTATTCATTACCCACAAGCATTACACTGGAGAAACTAAACTGTATTGTCTTTGTCAAATTAATTTTTAAGACTGTTGTAGAAAGCTACAGACGATCTCTGAAACAACGCAAATGTCTCATTTATTTTCAATAAATATCCTTTTATTAAAAGCCTGTTTTAATCCATAAACTGTAGATTACTTACGGTTATTTTGACTGGCATATGCTTCTGCTTTGTTCAGTACTGATAACTTTATCTTGGCTTGTCTTTTAAAGGAGCAAATTTCTCCTTAGCATTGCACATTATCAAATACAATGAGCAGCCCACAGCAAGAAAGTTCAAAGTGCAAAGTTTATTTGTAACATGATCTATATGGGGCTGATATGTTTTTAAAGAACACACTTTTACTTTATTTGCTAGTGATATCCGTTCCACAGAGAATAAATTCTACTACTTTTCAGCACTATGACTATATCTTTGCACACTGACATAAAACAACATAACTATTGATTAAAAATACATGGTCTCATTGGTGCCCTTTTAACTGCATGTTATCAGTATCTGGACTGTGAACTTGAGACAGCAATGAGGGAAAGGGAGTTCACATGAGGTAATGAGAGATCACACAAGGGAATGCATAAACTCAAAAGCAATTCAAATTGTTGAATTTTGTAAACACAGAAGACAGAATGATGATAACAGTATTTCCTGTGCATGTGGCTCGATTAGATTAATTACACGCATCTTCTCATACACAGTTTACAGATGAACATGGTTGTGTAGAGGTGCCATATTTCAGAAAGTGTATAAAAGCATTTTAAATCAGAATAATCCATCGTGTCATCACGTTCAGATACTGTATCGGTGTCCATATTTGCACATATATTTCATTTGAAGAAGACATGATGAAATATGTGTGCATACACCATGCCGGTAAATGTTTGTTGCAGGAGAGTGTGTGAAATACGTCAATAAAAACTTTAAATATGCACACTTCAATTCGTACATGATCTATGATCCATGTAGCGAGTGTTATTAAACTCATCACGCAAAATACAACACTCATGTGCTACAGTGCTGATGGAAATATTCTACGTTCAGACTGTCATTCCAAATCCGATTATTCGTGTATCCGATTGGAATCTGATGTTAAATTATTGACGTCCACACTGTGTATCGTTCTGTTCAGAAATCGGATCTGTGTGTCCATGGTGCTTTTTCGTTTTCCGGAATTTCTTGCATTGGTTTATAAGGCAACGACGTTGCTTTGGCTGGTATACACCAAAAACAACAACAACAACAACAACCACAACATGGAGGAGTTTGCACCACAGATTTACATTAGAAAACTGAATGGCACTGTAGATCTGAACAGAAAAGGGAGTATAATACAAATGGTAAATGAGGGAAATAAACAGCTGGACAAGGATTAATGAGTAACCATAGAAACAAAAGAGAATTGTGGCAGAAACAACTAAACAGAACGTAATTGACACCTTGCAAAGACCCGCCCCCTTTAGTAATTGCTATCTCTAACAAGCCACGTGCTCCCACGCCACAAGTTCTCAGGTTACTTTTGATATGAAACAGTTTCCTATTTCAAATATTGTAATATTTTAAAGAAGTTTAAATAATAAATACCGTATAGTGGCTCTTTAATGTCTCGTGAAGATCCTTCAAGCAGCTTGTGAACCGATCATCTCTTCATACTAGTTCATTTATAGCATCAAATAAACATGCGAGTTCTATCGACGCGAGTACACACAATTTATCAAGTTCAAGTTCACCAACATTAAACTACTAACTCCCCTGACTGCTTAGTCAGACAAATGGCGGATTCGGGGTTATGACTGGTCATTTCGCCTGTCAATCAAACTGCATGTGACGGGTCCATTGTGACATTATATAGAGGTCTATGTTTTGAATGTATATTTTGTAGGGACAAGCTCCACTTGGCCTTGATTAGGACCATCCAGTCATATGGTGTCCATACTCTTTCATGTCAGAAAAAAAAAGAAAGCAGAAGAAAATCAGTGATCCTTTAATGACAAAAACCCACAACAAAATTAATAAAACTTAAACTAAAATGAAAAGTACCAGTTAATAAAAATGATAATAGTATCTCGGTGATTCTAAACACTGCATGTATTTCCTGAGAATATACATAGAGAGATCTTTCATTCCTATTCAGTGGTAAAGTGGCCAAACACAAACATCGTGTGTTAGTCTCCCTCTGGTGGTGGGATTCTTTTCCAGGTGGTCTTCTTGGCCATGTTGGTCATGTCAAGACATGTTCCAGCTCTTATATTTTTTTTTTTGGTCAGACTTACCTTTGAGAGTCTTTAACTCGTGCCTTAGCCCTACATCTCATCTACAGGCTTTAAGTTTGGATGCATATTGACACTCTAGTTTAGAGATGACTGAAGACAACTGCAGGGTGAGTGTTCTGTTTTCAGACTGCACATGTGTTGCTGATGTTCTTGCTTATTTCTATGGCCCTTGGTGTGTATGGATATTAGGATAGATAAGATAGACCCATATTAGGATTGTATGAATGCATTGGGTGAAGACTATGACCCTTTCCTTTTTCTTTCCTCACCAGAGTTGAAGTCCTTCTTTTTTTTTTTTTTTTTTATAGAACCTTATAAAAGGAGACTGGGGTTAGTAGTGACAAGGGCTACATTATGTTTTGAATAAAAAATCCAACTACTTTTTTCTAACAATGCTATGTGTGTGTGTGTGTAAAGAAACTGTGTTAATTTTTTAGATTTAAAGGTTAGTCTTATATATATATATATATATATATATATATATATATATATATATATATATATATAAAATGCATGTGACCCTGGACCACAAAACCAGTCATTAGGGTAAAGTTTTTGAAATTGAGATTTATGCATCATTTGAAAGTTGAATAATAAGGTTTGTTAGGACAATATTTGACTGAGATACAAGTATTTGAAAATCTGGAGTCTGAGGGTGCAAAAATGAACAAAAACCCAACAAAATATTGAGAAAATTGCTTTCAAATTTGTCCAAATAAAGTCCTTAGCAATGCATATCCACTTACAAAAAATATATTTTTGATATATTTTTGATTATATTTTTGTATATTTATATACAAAATATCTTCATGGGACATCCTTAATATCCCAATGATTTTGGCATGAAAGTAAAATCGATCATTTTGACCCATATAGTCTATTGCTACAAATACACCCGTATGACTTATGACTGGTTTTGTGGTCTAGGGTCACATATAATAATATCATATCACAATATCATGTAAAAAAAAAAAAAAAAAAAGGGGGAAAAAAACCCCTTTGTTTTTCCAAGTTAAACTGGCTGAATAAATTCACAGATCACTGCAATATGCTTTCAGAAACACTTTACAATAAGGTCTCATTTGTTAACAGTAATTAATGTATTTGCTAATATGAACTAACAACAAGCAATACATTTGTCAGGGTTAAGTTTGTTCATGTTAGCTCACAGTGCCTCAACTAATGTTAACAAATACAACTTTTGGTCTGATGAGGTGGTGACATATGGTTAGGGTTTGGTTTAGGGTTAGTTACTTGTAATTTTGCATAATTTACTGTTATTACTATAGTAAGTACACATAGTAACATGTAACTATGCCACCTTAAAATAAAGTGTTTCCCAACTTTTGATCACAATGTATTAATAAATGCTGAAATTAACTTTAGCTAAGATTAATAAGTGCTGTAGAAGTATTGTTCATTCTTAGTTTATGAAAGTAGTTATCTAATGTTAATGAAACCTTACTGTCAAGTGTTACCATACTTCGTGCTTCACCAACACAAATGAGGTATCATTGTTTCTCCTGTAGACAAAGACCGAGAGTGACTTGCCACAATTGAGAAATGAAGATATGGTTAAAGGGAGATTTCTTTAAAATTAAATTATGATTAAATTCCTCTAGTTTCCTTTAGCCTGATAATTAATAAGTGCTTATTGTAAACTTTTTCAGTTTTGCAATCCATAATTTTAAAAGCTAGGCCTCTAGGGACCCTCATTCTCATTCTCCTGTGACATCTTGACAGGAGATGGCAGTATAGACCCACTAATAGAAACCCCTTCGAGTCCAGAATTGTCCTTCTGTTCTCTGAGCTCCACTCATCCATCACCGTCTTTTAGCAAGTTTTTCAGCTTTATCTTAATCTCTTTTCTCTTTTTTTTGCCTTTTATCATTCATAATAGAGTATTGTGCAAATAATTGTAATCCTGTTGTGACAAACTGTTATACTTACTGTAAAAACAATGCAAAGTAGATAGATATTGTGTTGCGGCAGAATATAATAAATGATTTAACTGTCAGCTCTTGTGTGAATATGTAAGAGATTGAAGTGTGCAGTGGAGCTGAAAAAGCCCAGTGTGGTTTATGAGAGTGAGGGGCCTTCTGTAGGGAATACAGGAACAGAGTATCTCAAATTTCATCCTACTCTTCCTTCCAATGCCACACTCTCCCCGTCCAAACAGTTGTGTGTGTGTGTTTTCCTTGTTTTAATTTGGAATAAAGAGTTAATCCCAGTAACAGATACATGTCATAAGTAGGCCAGTAAGCAGAAAATATGAAGCTAGAAGAGACAACGTGCACTTCTCTGTGGTCTTGAGTTGAGGACAGAGTGACTGTGCAACATTATGTATGTATATGTGTGTGACACAAAGGGGTTTTCATGTGTATGTGTGCGTGTTCATGAGAACACGGGCGTAATGAGTGTTCCACCTGAGCACACAGAGAGAGAGGGACGGTAATTACCTCGGCACGGGGGGTCGCCGTCCTTTCACACGTACACACTTTCTTTAGCCCTTTCTTTATTATTCTGTGAGGAGGTAAGAAGTGGCAGAGACCACAGCTAGGAGGTCTATTTAAAAAAAAAAAAAATAAATAAATAAAACTCTCTCTGTAATTACCAGGTGAAAACACTGCTGCCCCATCTCTGATTTACTTCCTCCTTCAACCATCCTTAGAACCTGCACAGGGTTCTGTCAATCTGACTTTTAATTTTGGTATTCAGTGGGAGTTTATTAATAAATAAAAATGTAGTGCATGGGATTGGACTTCTTCCCCATAAAACAATCATACTGAGATTCTGGCTACATCTGAAAACTGAAAAAATACCTCTGCTTATGATATCCTGTCCTGTGCATTCAATTCCAGTTGAGCTAAAAGTTTTTGAACAACTGTAGTAATATTTGCTATTTTGTTGTAAAAGATTTAGATTGTTATGTTGCCTCAGAAGCCTGTCTTTTGGTTTAGGAGGTACCTTTGTGTGCAAAGTCATTGCCTGACATTGTCCCCAATTTGCTATTGAGGTTAGAGCTCAGCAGATAGAGTTGGTATGATGTGATTCTTGTCATGGTGAGGATCAAATCAGGCTTTAGGGTCAAAGTTAGTTTTGGCTAATCTCACAGAGCCAGACTTTGCTCTATAAACGCTAACAGACCAGTTGCAGATGATGACACAGATGTTGTATATAACCAAAGTCCTTTTAAACCAAGTCATTTCACTCTGCGGCCATCTTTGAAACACTTCTTGGACATGCAAGTGCAGCTTCTATCTCTTTGAAATGGGAAACATCAAATTCTATAAAGCTGTTTGCCAAGCTTTCGATTATAGTTCCTATTTGAAATCACCAATGAAATCTGACATCAACTATCTCATAAATTTTGTTTCTAAACGCTCGAATCATGACAAAAAAAAAATCTTTTAGGCTGCACTAGGCATGTCGTACAAGTGTAAACAGTTGCCTGTTGCGTATGTGGGTAGCTGCAGTTTTAAAAAACACAGAGTTTAACTGCACAATGGCTGCCAAAATTACAGCAAAGCCAGCAAAGATTCCAGGTCAGTCTCCAAATTATTATTTATCATCAAGGATACGCAGAGTGAATGTGGGCAGCCATGCCATCGCTTTCAAAAATCCCTGTTTTGGTCCGTTTACACTGAAACGCAACCCCAGCGTTTTCAAACTAAATGGGGTCTGCAACTATTTTCAAAAGTCTCCATTTTAGTTGTTTAAAAACGTAGGCGCGGTATAAACGTTAGGCATAACCATAGTAAAAAGGATGCGTTTTATAACTAAAACTTTAACTAAAAAACACTATTGTAAACGGGGCCTCAATTGTGGGTAATATTAGCCATTAGAGTGTAGAATCTACTGGAAACAGTAACCAAACGTGGACTTTTGGCATACTATTTTCAGCATGCTGCTTTGCAATACATTTATTTTAATTTCACATATTATTTATGATAGATAGAAAGACTAGATACTGGGATGGAGGAAAGGTCTTCAGGATTACTAGAACATTCAAAACAGATGTGATTGAGCAGGTTGGAGCTGAGCTTTGCAGAAAGGAGGCCCTCCATCAGTAGGATTAGAAGACTGAGGTTTAGGTTTACTTGTAATTTCTAAATAGTATTTATTTCCTACAACAAAATGTCTTTCAAGCATTTGTGGCCACTAACTTAACTTTGGCAAATTTATAAGTTTGTGAGTTAAAGACTGAGGGTGCGTTCACACTTGTAGTTTGGTTGGTTTGTTTCGATTGGTCTGGACCAAAAAACAAAAACATAACATATAGTCCTGGTCCGCTTAGCGTTCACACTGGCATTTTTAACAGCAAACCTTAAGTTACCGAACCAAAGGCATAGGGATACGGTCACAACCTGATTGGTCGGCTTTTATGACGTATATTTCGTGATGGAGCTCGCTTACCGAACATTCAAAACAATGCTGTGTGCTGGATTAAACGCCATCATTTTATGTGTACATATGCTTTATTTTTACCAGCTGAGAACTCACGAAGAGCTCATAAAATGTTCAAAACATTCAAAACAGCAGCAGGATTTCCTCCGTTGTATGCAGAAACAAATATTGATTAGGCAATTTACCTCCTCGTTGCTCCACGTTTGCCCTCTACTCATTTTGGATACACCGATCTTTCCACGTCGTCAAATCAGATGACTTGTAGCGTCGCATCTTGTGACATCACGTCCTCTCTTTGGTTCATTTACATGTCTTTGGTCCGTGTTGCATTCATATATCAAACGAACTGCAACAGAGTTCGTTTGGAAGTGGACCGAGACCCATCTTTTTATCGGTCTTGGTCCGCACCAGGGTTCGGATGGCAACGTTCACAGATGTTCAAACAAACCACACTAACTGAGCAATCGTACTAGGGTTCGTTTTAATCGAACCAAACATGACAAGTGTGAACGCACCCTGAGGTATGGTTTGTTTTTGAACTTCACTTACTATGCCTTCTTCTGATATCCATTTTTCTATTTACACCATTTTTGTTTGAATTTTGTTGCTTTTATTTGCATACCCATCTTCTTTGAGCATTTCTTAAAAGCAATGGCTCAAAAATAAACATTACCTCCTGTTGGATCCAAAACTAAAACTAAGCATATACAGATGCTGGTCATATAATTAGAATATCATCAAAAAGTTGATTTATTTCACCAATTCCATTCAAAAAGTGAAACTTATACATTATATTCATTCATTACACGCAGACTGATATATTTCAAATGTTTATTTCTTTTAATTTTCATGATTATAACTGACAACTAAGGAAAATCCCAAATTCAGTATCTCAGAAAATTTGAATATTACTTTAGACTAATACAAAGCTGACTAAAACAAACTGAAAAGTATGAACATGAAAAGTATGAGCGTGTACAGCACTCAATTAGGGCTGCAACAGCTAATCAATAATAATCGATGATGATTGTAATAACAATCGACAACAATTGTCGTTATCGATTAGTCGGGTCTACCCACCGTGCACGCAAAACTTCCACCAGTCTTATCAAATTACAGCAATGAATAATGCATTTCTATGGACAAAATGCATTTAAAAACAATGAAGGAAACAGAGTGAGCTGCTGTGGTAAAGGTGCGTAAACCAAACTGCCCAAAACATGAGAACTCTTTATTTTTAAGCTTCAAGCTAATGCATTAGCTCTGTGTTTAACATGGCTTGATCTGTCAGGCACTTGACAGATTCGTGTGCGTCCTCAGTGCAAAACGTTCATTCTACGGCTATATCCTTATCAGTAAATGTTTAAAATTCACGTGAGCATTTCCATTTTGCATAAACGTTTATCCTGACAGTCTACATTAAACTTCAAACTTTACGTTACCGAATTAGCGCCAGCGCGCAAGTGTCAGACAAACAGAACGCGGTAGAGAGAGAGATGATTCATATTCAGTGCAAAAATATTCATTTTGCTGAAATAGCTGTTGTTGAAAGTTCAATTTAGGTTTAAAAGTCAGTATGTCATTCAAGTATTTAATGGTGGTAACTGAAGGGATAACAGCATGTAATTGAATAAATGTAAGACTGTTCTATTATTTACACAGGATAAAGAAATTACAGTAAAAGGTTGTGTGTGTGTTCCTGCTGAACATTTCTCTTGCCTGTTGGTTGACACTGAGTTTGTATTTTTGATTCTCTTTATTTTCACCTTATTTTTTAATAGAGATTAAAAGAGATAAGAGATTTATTAGACATTTAAACTATATTCACTATATACAGTGCTTAAATTTAATATACCACCGCCACTTAAGGTTTGTGCCACAGCTGCCCTAAACTACCGCCACTTTTTAATGATTACCAAAGTCATTTTTTATGTTTCTGTAATGGTTAATCCACCAGTATGTGTAAGCAGTTTAGTCACAGTAGTATTTCTAACGCTAAAATATAAATATTGTTGTCATGAATTTTTGAATTTACTGTTTCACAAGAAAGACAGAAAAAATGGTAAAGCACTTTTTTCAGAAGCCCAATTACAGTAAATAACAACAGAGACTGTGGAAAAGTACATATAAATCAATGCCAGCAAGAATGCAAGCTGTTATCAAAGCCAAAGGAGGCCAAACAAAATACAAAGTGTTTTGGACATTATGTGTGAATAATGACTTTTTATCAGATCCCTAAAATATTTGTGTCCTCTATTCTGTGACAGGTGGTCTTAGAAATTAAGCACTGCATGTTTTCATAGCATTCAATTGGCACATTTGTTTGAAGGACATCGGGCAGGATGTGCAATAATGTGTTTTTTGTCATTAAACTAAAAAAAAGAAGGAAAATCAATCAATCAAAGCGATTAATCGAAAAAATAATGGACCAACTAATTGATTATTAAAATAATCATTAGTTGCAGCCCCACGCTCAATACTTATTCGGGGCTCCTTTTGCCTGAATTACTGCAGCAATGCAGCCTGGCATGGAGTCGAGGTGTTATGAGAGCCCAGGTTGCTCTGATATTGGCCTTCAGCTCTTCTGCATTGTTGGGTTCTGGCATATCGCATCTTCCCCATCACAATACCCCATAGATTTTCTATGGGGTTAAGGTTAGGCGAGTTTGCTGGCCAATTAAGAACAGAGATACCATGGTCCTTAAATCAGGCACTGGTTGCTTTTGCACTGAGTGCAGGTACCAAGTCCTGTTGGAAAATGAAATCTGCATCTCCATAAAGTTAGTAAGGAGCAGGAAGCATGCAGTGCTCTAAAACTTCCTGGTATATGGCTGTGTTGACCTTTGACCTCAGAAAACACAGTGGACCAACAACAGCAGATGACATGGCACCCCAAACCATCACTGACTGGAAACTTTACACTGCACCTCAAGCAACGTGGGTTGTGTGCCTCTCCTCTCTTCCTCCAGACTCTGGGACCCTGATTTCCAAAGGAAATGCAAAATTTACTTTCATCAGAGAACATAACTTTGGACCACTCAGCAGCAGTCCAGTCCTTTTTGTCTTTAGCCCAGGCGAGACACTCCAGAGTGGCTTGACACAAGGAATGTGACAGCTGAAACCCATATCTTGCATACGTCTGTGTGTATTGGTTCTTGAAGCACTGACTCCAGCTGCAGTCCACTCTTTCTCCAACATTTTTGAATGGGTTGTTTCACAATCCTCTCCAGGGTGCAGTTATCCCTATTGCTTTTACACTTTTTTTCTACCACATCTTTTCCTTCCCTTCGCCTCTCTATTAATGTGCTTGGACACAGAGCTCTGTGAACAGCCAGCCTCTTTTGCAATGACCTTTTGTGTCTTGCCCTCCTTCTGCAAGGTGTCAATGGTCGTCTTTTGTCCAACTGTCAACTCAGCAGTCTTCCCCATGATTGTGTAGCCTACAGAACTACAGTCGTGGCCAAAAGTTTTGAGAATTACATAAATATTAGTTTTCACAAAGTTTGCTCCTAAACTGCTTTTAGATCTTTGTTTCAGTTGTTTCTGTGATGTACTGAAATATAATTACAAGCACTTCATACGCTTCAAAGTCTTTTATCGAAAATTACATGACATTTATGCAAAGAGTCAGTATTTGCAGTGTAATCAGCAATTCGACTGGGCATGCTCTCAATCAACTGCTGGGCCAAATCCTGACTGATAGCAACCCATTCTTTCATAATCACTTCTTGGAGTTTGTCCGAATTAGTGGGTTTTTGTTTGTCCACCCGCCTCTTGAGAATTGACCACAAGTTCTCAATGGGATTAAGATCTGGGGAGTTTCCAGGCCATGGACCCAAAATTTCAACGTTCTGGTGCCCGAGCCACTTAGTTATCACTTTTGCCTCATGGGACGGTGCTCCATCCTGCTGGAAAATGCATTGTTCTTCACCAAACTGTTGTTGGATTGTTGGAAGAAGTTGCTGTTGGAGGGTGTTTTGGTACCATTCTTTATTCATGGCTGTGTTTTTGGGCAGAATTGTGAGTGAGCCCACTCCCTTGGATGAGAAGCAACCCCACACATGAATGGTCTCAGGATGCTTTACTGTTGGCTTGACACAGGACTGATGGTAGCGCTCACCTTTTCTTCTCCTGACAAGCCTTTTTCCAGATGCCCCAAACAATCGGAAAGGGGCTTCATCGGAGAATATGACTTTGCCCCAGTCCTCAGCAGTCCATTCACGATACTTTCTGCAGAAGATCAATCTGTCCCTGATGTTTTTTTTGGAGAGAAGTGGCTTCTTTGCTGCCCTTCTTGACACCAGGCCATCTTCCAAAAGTCTTGGCCTCACTGTGTGTGCAGATGCGCTCAGACCTGCCTGCTGCCATTCCTGAGCAAGCTCTGCACTGGTGGCACTCCGATCCCGCAGCTGAATCCTCTTTAGGAGACGATCCTGGCACTTGCTGGACTTTCTTGGATGCCCTGAAACCTTCTTTACAAGAATTGAACCTCTTTCCTTGAAGTTGCTGATGATCCTATAAATTGTTGATTTAGGTGCAATCTTAGTAGCCACAATATCCTTGCCTGTGAAGCCATTTTATGCAACGCAATGATGGCTGCACACGTTTCTTTGCAGGTCACCATGGTTAACAATGGAAGAACAATGATTTCAAGCATCACCCTCCTTTTAACATGTCAAGTCTGCCATTCTAACCCAATCAACCTGACATAACGATCTCCAGCCTTGTGCTCGCCAACAAGTTAACAAGACGATTACTGAAATGATCTCAGCATGTCCTTTAATGACAGCAATGAAATGCAGTGGAAAGGTTTTTTTTTTTGGGATTAAGTTAATTTTCATGGCAAAGAAGGACTATGCAATTCATCTGATCACTCTTCATAACATTCTGGAGTATATTTTAAAAACTTAAGCAGCAACTTTTCCAATTTCCAATATTTATGTAATTCTCAAAACTTTTGGCCACAACTGTAGACTGAGTGACCATTTAAAGGCCTTTGCAAGTGTTTTGAGTTAATTAGCTGATTAAAGTGTGGCACCAGGTGTCTTCAATATTGAACCTTATCACAATATTCAAATTTTCTCAGATACTAAATTTGGGATTTTCCTTAGTTGTCAGTTATAATCATCAAAATTAAAAGAAATAAATATTTGAAATACATCAGTCTATGTGTAATGAATGAATATAATATACAAGTTTCACTTTTTGAATGGAATTAGAGAAATAAATCAACTTTTTGATGATATTCTAATTAACTGACCAGCAACTGTACAATAATTCAGGCTACACTTGCACAGCTTGCATGGACTGTATGAATGACACAATTCAAATAAATACGCACTGTCCATGAGGAATACTGGCAACTGGACAATCGAAGCATGCTTTAAATTTCCCGAAGTTGAAAGAAGTTATTCACAAGTTATGGCCAAAATCATCATGTATAAATGCTTCAAAAATCCAAAAGTATTAAAAATGCATAGTCCCCACTTTGGCATTCTATTTTCATCCTGATTTATGATTCACTAGTTCTAATAATGCATACTGTTTATGAGGAATGTGAGTTGGGAAGTCAGGTTTTGGCTGAAGTCTAATGGCATAATTACATGTTATCTGATTCATTGGAGATTCTTTCTGTTTGTATTATTCATCTTCAGTGCCTCTTGAGGTCCATTACAAACACAAACTATAACAACCCTTAACCACAGAGAGGGGGATTGAACCTCTCAATAATGTGCCTGTGTTTGGAGAGGAAACTCTCAGTGTTTTTGTATTTCTGAGTGTTTGTCGGTAGGAGGGTCTTTTGTCTCTCCGAATGTGTTTAACTAACACACAGCAGGTCTATCAGCATATGAACGGCCAAACAGTGGAGGTTACGCGTAACAGAAAGGAAGCGAGCCACAAAACCACTGAGCGTACACACTACATTCATCCACATCAGATCTATGGCCACCAATGCAGGCACTCATACACTATTTACCTTGGACATCTGCCCAACCCACCAGTGCTATTATTGAATGCATTCACTGAATCTTCACATTCATGAGCTGCGCCTATTACACACCTTTATAGAGTATATGCTTTTAGAAGACCATCGTAAACACTGAGCGTGCTGCCTACTCTTTCATCATATATTTTTTGCAGAATTTTCTACTGAACTATCATAACGATCAGAAGCTGATGAACATGAGCAGGTGGTTAAAACAAAGCTTTTCCAAACTCTGAATCAATTTGAATCGCTAAATTGCAAAATGAACCAATGTTTCAAAGTGATCGGAAAACCACAGGCTGGCAGCACCTGCTGGTCAAAATACTGTAAATGCAACGTAAACTCAGCACAAATGTGCATTATGACAACTTTTGCAAACCAATTGCAACAAACAAATAAACTATGTGCATTATTAGGCAGGGCTTGGTATTAGCCTAAGGTTTGAATTAAAAGGGTCTGAATTGAATTGAAACCTCAAACACAATTTTGGTTCAAACCTTATTAGACACTGGTTTATGAATTCACCAGATCAATGTCTCCTAGTGGCAAACCATAGAAATTTTGGTAAATGGCTTAACACAGCCTTGCTTATTGAAACGGTGAATTTGGCAGTTTGATATGTGCTCCAAACCAATGATACAAAACAAAATATGTTAAATATCTTCATATTTCAAATGCATTCATCACTATAATAAACTATTAAAGACTTTAGGTTCTACATTTCTAACAAGTGGAACCACTGTCCATTACTAAAGCTGGTTCATTCAAAGAGTTATTTTTTAATCGGAAACTCAGCAAACCGACATTAAAGAAATAGTGGCGAAAAAAAACAATTGTATCTCCTTGCGTCAGCTGCATCTGGGCTGAGAAGTTGCACTTGAAAACACAGTGAAGACTACAGCCGGCGGCCAACTAGCATGTACGTTCTGCACCTGCATGAGAGGAAATAACTTTGCATACCAGCAGGTGGCAGTAGTCAATATTCATCATTAAAAAATGGAGAACAAAACTGCATATACACAAACCATAAACAAAGCAGCAATTGCTTTGAATATGAAATTTTGAATATGAATCATGTTGAGCAGTTGGTCTTTACTTTCTTCATTCCAGATGCCATGTCGCTATGAAAATATTCCCATATTGAAATGCTCACAAAAGATCTAGGTGTAAAATTAACAGAGCCGTCGGTGTGTGTCCCCTTTTACTTTGGTGTTTGCTTGCGTTTTTCTTATCATGCATTTGTTTGCTAAGCTAAACGGAGTGATTTCTCTCTCCGATTGTCCTACGCAGATTCAACATGCTCAATCAGCCAAACAGACACCTACAGGGTCTAGTGCCGATGGTATGGAACACACCGCAGAAAAGAAAGCCTGACTTTGGCCAACAATTGATCGTCAGCTTGGTGTGTCACATGCTTTAGACATCACAACCAATCACAAAAACTCACTACAACTCATAACACTCCACCATACTTCAGTAATTACCAAATGGCTCATGACACTGTGTGTCCATTTGCTCTGTGAATGGAAAATAGACTGACCAGCAAATTGTGTGTATGTGTGTGTGTGTGTGTGTGCTTTACAGGGTAGCAGATCTCCTGCTGGAACGTTGACCTTCCTCTGCTGACTCTGTAGAGTGAATAGCAGGTCACGCAGTTGGTTTTGAAGGTCATGGTCATTGTTTGTTGTTTTTTGTACTAAGATTTTCATAACAATAAGGCTGGTGACCTTTGTGTTGCCTTTCTGCTGTCCTTGGTAACCTCTGACCTTAGCATAGTTCTGCTTCTAGCCATTAGCTTGTGTTCTGTCAGGTCCTGTAGTGGAAAGGCTGACTGCAGTCTTTTTCTTCTTCTTCTTTTTGTGGTTATGAATATGGAACTCTTTCTTGCATTCATGAATTTTCATTGCAAGAAGCAAAACCATTTCAGTGTGCTTCTAAAAAGGTACTTCTGACATACACGAAAGAGTGAGTCAGGCCCTAAGACTGTTTGCCTGTAAACCGTCTCTCACCTTGAGGCAACTGAAATATTTTCTCTGCATCTGTTGCTAGTAAGAATTTTACCTTTGTTATAAAACACATTCTCAGCGTGTTCTCTTGCTAATAGTAATGAACCGCTTGAATGGCTAAATTCTTTTTATCAGCATCATCTATCACATGCTGTCTGTTGTCACAGACAATCTTTTTGAATAATAATAATCATCATCATAATATCATTATTTTAGATTAAAATTTTTTTTAATTAAAACTGTGAATAAAGTCATTATAAATTACAGTCACTATTTTAATATGAAAAACTGCATTGTTTCCCAAATTAGTCCAGCCCAAAGTAGTATTTTCTCAAGTCACCAGCCATTGGCGTGCGGCAAAAAAGGTTTGATTTAAACCCTAATTTCATGTGTTAGCGTCAATAGTTTACTAAACCTGTAGCTTGGAATAGCTTACTAAACACATAACCATACATTTATCCACTACAAAAATAGGCCCACCTCAGAGGATTTAGCAACTCAAAAATATTCTCTGTGGAAATCAACAGCATGATACAGATGCTGTCCATAGAGATAAAGTACTATTGAACCAAGAATATTGCTTCAGCTTATCAGTTGTGCAGTATTTTAGCTGTTTTTCTGTTTTCATGTTAAATATGTATTACAACAGTCTTGGGTTTAGAAGGTTCTGGCTCTGTGAATATGTGTGTGTGATGCTCGTGACAACAGGATTTCATCTCTACAAGGCTGAAGGCAGGGCAGCTCATATTAGTCTTTTATGTGCTGAGACAATAGCGGCTTTTGTGTAGAGAGAGAATGGCTTGTATTGTACTGCTGTATAAGGTGTATTGTGTGTGAACGTATGTGTGTATTTGTGTTTGTGGGTGTGTATATCTTTTGTGGCTTAGGAAATGGATACATTGGCCTGAATCGCCTTTCAGACACACAAAAACGGCATGTACTGCAACACAAAGACTTGCATCCTGCTGTTTGAGGGATTTAACTTATGACTTGATGGCCAGCGGACCCTCCCTCCCTGAAACCATGGCGACAACAATCAGACGCACTGCAGAGTCGAAGACAGCAAAAAGCAACACAAACTCAAAGCAATAGACATTTCTCTCTCTATGTCTTTGTCTTTCTTTCTTTTTCTCCCTGTCTGTCCCCAATGTGTTTCCAGTCTGCTGAGCTGAAGGTTACTGAGCTCCTCTGTGATCAAAGCATTTACTATTCAAACCACTGACCCTCTAGCCCACATCTAACCAGAGCAGTCGAGCACTGAGGGCCCCTTTACATCTCCTGTTCACTCTCAGCCTCTATTTTCATGTCTATTTCATACTCGCTTGTGATATATTCACACATCTGACAGTGTAAAGGAGTATCGAGGAAAGAGGAGGTGCCCCTGCTGTCACTATACAACATCTTCAGTGCCCTATGTTGACTGAACATGAAAGGCCTTCACAACTCATTTTAGTTCAGTAATGTGACATATTTCAAAATAAAACATCAAAATCTTGTCCATTGGGAATTGGATTGATCATGAAACGCAGATGTTTGACTTGAGCCAGGGTGGCGCAACAAAAATTGAAACATACAAATAGGTTATACTTTATTTCGATTGTCCACTTTAGACACTCTACTAGCTGTAAGTAACTACACGTCAGCTAACTCTCTAGTATTAGTAGAGTTTTTCCTTTCTAGATTGTGAGAAAGGGATGTGGTTTAAGCTGACTAAATGATTGTAGAAGTCCAGTATACATCACCAGAGAAAAGTCTGTGGTTTTATCAAAAGTTATGACATTTTGTAAAGTTCATAATTTAAAGAAAAAAACAAACAAAAAAACCCCCCAACACATCCATGCATTAATTGTTCACAAAAAGATCAACAAAATGCATTGAGAAAATAGAGTGAATTTCCAATTCGGGCTGAATTTAAGAGTGCTTTCACACTTTTACTTTGGTGCACACCCAAGTTTGGTTCCTTTGGATGATGAGAGCGCTGTTTTCCGAACTCGAGTGCGCACACAAGTCTATACAAAAAGGGTGGTCTGGGTTATGGTTCATGTGGCCTCCGGTACGGTATGATTTGATAAAACTGTGGCTGTGGATAACATGTCGACAAAACGCTGTGGGTTTAACTTCACTTTCAAAGGATAAGGCTGTGAAGAATCAGCGGTTAACGATGGGACAGTACCTGCTTTATTTGAACCAACTTGCATCTTTTGATTAACCACTAAGTGTGATTAATTATTGATGCATTTTATACTGTGTTCAAAATACATAGTTTTGTTTTTTAGCCATATTGTGTGTGTCCAGCTAACTCACATTTTTACTGTCTTACTGAAATACTCCTACTAATCAGGTGTGTGCCTACTATTACCTAAAATTGTGTCCATTAATGCAGATTGTCTTTCGTTCTCACTACTTTGGTGTAATGATAAAGGATGGAGCAAGATTTGTTTTACAAACTTTAATGTTTCAATGTTACAAACATCAGTCATTCACGTTAGTGCTCGGCTAATGATACTGTTAATAAAACAGTTCCCGCACGTGCACCGCAAAAAAATTATATATAGACACATCGGTTTGTTGATGGACATATACTTGTTAATGCTGATAGTGAGGAATCACAGTTGGAACATCTCATGATGAAAATCAATCTAGTAGAGTATCACTGAGAAACGTCCTGCTCATTCAGTTCTTCCGATATTTCATCATCAGACTCGCGCTCGGATTGATATGGTAAAATTGAAGCCATCGTTATTGTCTTTACAGTGCGTACAACTTAGGAAGCCGGCGGAGCTGTAAGCAATCACAACAGTCTGGGCCATCTGGCCAATCAGAGCAGAGCAGGCTTGTGGAAAGGAGGGATTTAGAGAGACTGATTCATCCGACGATCCTCCAGAATTAGAAACCTTTCAAATAGAATACTAGGGGAGCTTTAAGTAAGGTTTACGCATGCTAGTTTCCATGACAGAGTTTAAGATAAATATTTTCATTATTATTTTCTGTAGATGCCAGTTTGCTGAGTTTCAAATGATCATTAAATGGCAAGACAAACTATGCAAAATCGACGCTTCTGACGCACTTAGTGTCCAAATTCACTCATTTGTTTTCATTCACTTCTTCAAGAGAACTACTGCATATTAGTGGAGTAATGTAGGGAATAGGGAGTGAGTGCACGGATCATTTCTGTGAGCCTTTAGAAGAAATGGACTCCCATATTCTTCAGAACTTTTGCAGTACATTCGCACCAGATAGACACACATGCTGACACTTTGGAAACAAAACCAAAAGTTAAAAACTAAAATAAAAAAGTGAGGTGAGCAACGCTATGCATTTTGCTACCTTCTCCTGTGTTGTTTTTATCATGAAACGGGGGTAAGCCATTCATTAAGTTATTACATTTAGATGAAATATCTCGTGCATAGTCAGAATATGTGTTATAGAAGGTAAATGAGACCGTTTGGGCCACATATTGATTTTAACTACAAAAATCAATCAGCAATCAGTCTTAAATCAATAATTAGCATCAGCATATTTAGATTGCGGTTGGTCATTCAATTGATAATGGTTTATCAGTAATCCCAGGCATGTCCAGGTTTACTTTATCTAATCCTTGTGCAACTGAATATTCATTATTTCTTTATAAATAGTTACTTTGCTCCAGGGTAAGAAAAGCAAGTGTTATCATTATCTATACACAATATCTTTACGCATTTTCATCGGCTGAATAACTTATCTAACATACTGACTGTCATTGTCATGACCTAAAATACTGCACTTATTCTTATATTTCTGTGTGTATCTCTCACATTCAGCAGTGTAAATGATATGCCGATGTAGTGTTGCTGGTCTTCAAACAGCTTGTTAAATGTTGTTTAATCATGCAGAAATGAAGCAGAGTGTGAACTGTGGTTAACATCGTTCTTTCCTGTTTATCTTTTTTGTCATAGTGAATTAGACTAACACTGTTTTCCCAATGTAGATTTCGCGGTGTTTTGTTTTGTAATTAACTTGTAATTCTGTAAATTCTCCTCTGTTCGCCACTATGGACAAAGATACACATGCTGGATGGGCTGCAGAGACTTGTTAGACAGCTATATATCCTGCAGAGACCCTTAAAAAGAGAGACCGCCAGCAGGCTTTTAATAAACCTTACCAGACCCCCCACCCTAGGACACACATAACAGAGTTTGAAGCGCCCCTTCTTCTCAGAAATGGAGAATAAGCCCTTTATCACAGTCAGGGGAGATAGAGAAAAGAAAAGCTTAGACAGACAGGTCGCATTTTTAATAACCTTTTTGCCTTTTACTGTTCACTTCCTGTCCCGCAGTGTGACAAATTAATTTTTTAAAGTGCAAATATTCCAATTATCCAATTGTCTTTTTATTATTTTGAGATAATGAAATGATTAGAATATGACGAAGATAGAAAAAATATTTTTAAGTCAGTTTAAAGAGATACACCACCTAAAATTGAAAATATTTGAGTACAAATAATAAAGTGTCCAGTTGGAACGGTCTCATAACATTTTGGTTCTCTCAAAGTTATGAACAAATGTTCTTCCAGTAACATTAACAGAATGTTTGTTCAAATGCATCTGGTCTTTAATAATACTCTGAAAACTTTAGCATTATTTAGACATTTTTCATGGAGCATTTTTTTTTCTGAAAGGTTTTAGATGGCTGTTAATCTTTTTTAAAATGGTTTTACTTTTTGTATAATATTTAGAGAACATTTAAAAGTAACGTTCCCATAATATTTGTAAAATGATAAAATATGTTTATGTTCACATAACCCAAAAAAAAAAGTTTTTAAAACATTTAAAAAACTGGATTCAGAGAACATTCAGAAATACGATTTAATGAGAACGCTATAGCAAAACTTTCTTACAACATGGATAGATCCCTTAAACTTGACACTTGGAAATCCACGAAAAATTAAGTTGACATTAATCCATACGACCCCAGCTGATGAATCAATGTCTTCTGAAACTAAACAATAGGTGTGTATGAGAAAAATACTGATATTTTAACTTTTTTAAACTATAAACCATCGCTTCCAGCCAACTTTCATTTGAACGTGATGATGCCTAAGCACAGAGGATTGCCACCTCTGACACAAGTTCCACTACACACTTACATTATTCTTTACTACGTGCTGACGTTTACGTCAAGTAAACACACTTATGACTGTTGGTCAGAAGAAATAATTTATAGTATTTTTCTTACCCACATATAGTTTCACTTTAGAAGACATTGATTAATCAACTGGGGTTTTATGGATTATAGTCATGTTTGTGTTGCATGGTTTTTGAAGCTTCAACTTTGAGAGATTTATCCACTTGCATAATATTTACTCAGAGATGGATTATTTTTCTGAAAAAAAAAAATGTTCCACATAAGATAGAAAGCCATACACGTATGGAATTTTCCTTTTTGGATGGAGTGTCCCTTTAAATTAAGAGCTCTCACTACTTAAAGTCGCCATGAAACGGAAGTCGCAATAGTCTT
Source organism: Opsariichthys bidens (assembly GCA_037194245.1). Classification (NCBI taxonomy): domain Eukaryota; kingdom Metazoa; phylum Chordata; class Actinopteri; order Cypriniformes; family Xenocyprididae; genus Opsariichthys; species Opsariichthys bidens. The sequence goes on from CM074278.1 coordinate 8,608,148, forward strand.
CCCTATTGCAATGCACATATGAGTGAAACTGCTTCTCGAACGATGAAAAAAAACTATTATTTTGATTAAAGATTATGAGGGCACATGAATTAAAAAAAAATATGTGCACGAATAAATCATTTATAATAAATACTGCAATATTCCTTACAAAAAATAATTGTCAATTTTGATTTCATGGTGACTTTAATGTCATGGCAACAGTCCAAATATATGATTATTATTAAATATAGTGTGGGGTGTAATTAAGTTTATTGGTCTGTAGATGTAATCATACACGCAAAGCCTTTGTTCAGTCTGGTTTGGTGCTTACCTACAGTGAATGTGTTTTTATTGCTGTGTTTGGGATGGGTGTTGCATGTTATGACAGTGATCAGGTGCTCTTGTGTTGTCTGGCTGCTTTTTTTGTGGTTGGGTTTTTCCGTGACCCTCCTCCCGACAGCACACACATGCATTAACACACACTCTGCCCCAGGGACTGGCCCAGGTGAGTGTGTGCCACAATGACGTATGTCTTTAGAGCTCCTTTTGAGTCTGTGTAAGAAGTGAAGAGTTAGCATTTTTACCTCAACTCACACAAATCATCACAGCTCAGCGATAGTTAGTTTAAGAAAGTGTAAACATTTGAATGATGTGCTATTGGTTTAAAGCAAGGGTATCAAATTCATCTCGACACCTGCGCTTCTGGAGCTAATAAAGTCCCCTCCCTCTTGCAGCGGCATCTCTTTTCCGATGACGCGGTTTTTTTTCGCCGTGAGAGCGGGACAACCTTTCACTCAGAGATCACAGCAATAGCAAACCACAATGATCCAACAATCCAATCAATTCCTACTGGACAAAATGAAGTCCCGTCCTACATTTTTTCTTCTTTAGGGAGCTGTTTCACTGAGATATACATCTCTTTCCCAGAGCTGGCCATTTCTATCTCTAGTGATTGTACATGTTGTTCTCCTCAATGTTTATAAACATTTTTATTTTCTTATGTGGACATGCCTAAACTTTGTCCATCCTACATTAGGAAAATAATAGCACAAGCCAGTTGTATTGCAACATGGGGATCTACGCCAAAAAAAGTGTTAAGAAGCACCTATGTATTAACTGTGATGTCACTTTTTTAAACAGGTTTTGCTGATATTCACGCTATGGATGTAAATGACCCAAATCTGAAGATGCGGTCACACTAGGCTTAAAGGGCTAGTTCACCAAAGAATTATCCCAGGATTTACCCACCCTCAAGCCATCCTCGGTGTATATGACTAGTAACATATTCTGAGACATGTTTAAAAATATCCTCACTCCTCTAAACTTTATAATGGTTGTGAATGGGGGGGGGGATGGGTCCATCCATAGTAAAAGTAATCCATACGGCTCCAGCGGTTTAATAAAGGCCTTTTGAAGTGAAGCGATGGACTTTGTAAGTAAAATATTCATATTTAAAACTTTATTAACTATAATGTAGAGCAAAACAAAACACTGGTCATGAATTGTCTAAAACAAGAATTGTGGATTTTGATTTCAAGTCAAGTCAAGTCACCTTTATTTATATAGAGCTTTTTACAATGCAATTAATAATTGGCAAATAATTTTGGCTGCACAGCAGCTCCCAAAGAACATGGTGTCATTGTCCAGCTTATTCTATCTATCATTGATTCATTCCGTTGCAAAGATCAATAGTTATTAGTCTAGTTAATTTATGTATATCAGCACTGGAGAAAACAGTGACGTAACCGTCCGGCTCAGGTCAGTTCACATACAACGGCGCCAATGCAGGCATATCAAAAACACTGCTGAATATCAAGAAAGTGTCCCCAACTTAAGCAAGCCAAAGGCAACAGCGGCAAGGAACCAAAACTCCAACAAATGGAGAAAAAACCTTGGGAGAAACCAGGCTTACTCGGGGGGCCACTTCTCCTCTGGCCAACAGTGAACACTTGTCCGATACTCAGGCAGAGTTACAGGTCATTAGAACGATTTGGAATCACAACAGTCAAAATATTGAATCCAGTTCCATCTAGTTTAAGATCTTTTTGGATCACGCCGGTATGGTTTGTTGGGATATGTGTCACTGGCTGATGAGTCGGTAAGGCCTTGACAAAGGATGAGCTAGTTAACACAGTCTCCGCCGACACCACAGGGCCACATTGCTGCCGTACACAGTGAAAGTGAAAGTGAAAGTCGTGACGTATTGTCAAGTACGGTGACCCATACTCGAAATTGGTGCTCTGCATTTAACCCATCTCAAGTGCGCACACACACAGTGAACACACACCCGGAGCAGTGGGCAGCTATTGTGACAGCGCCCGGGGAGCAATTAGGGGTTAAGTGCCTTGCTCAAGGGCACTTTAGTCATGGTATCGAAGGTGGAGAGAGTGCTGTTTATTCACAATCCCCACCTTCAATTCCTGCCGGCATGGGAATCGAACCCGCAACCTTCACGTTACAAGCCCAACTCCCTCACCATTCCCCCAACTCCCAGGCACAGGTTCCCCGTCCGACCCGGACATGGCCCGGATTCAGCCAATCACATTAATTGGTAAACCTCGGGATAAGCAGAGAGACAAAAATTAGCGTAGACGTCATTCTTCCTCTGATATAACGAGTACATCTGGTGTTATAGGAAGCGTTCCCGGTTCCGGCTGACCTGATCTATGTAGCCTAACAGTCCTTTAACAGATATGAAGACAAAAATTGATAATGCGTCATGTGTATGACAGGTTAAATAGATGCGTTTTTAATCTAGATTTAAACTGATAGAGTGTGTCTGCTTATCGAACAATGCTAGAAAGATCATTCCAGAGTTTAGGTGCCAAAAAGGAAAAGGATCTACCACCTGCGGTTGATTTTGATATTCTAGGTATTAACAACTGACCAGAATTCTGAGTTCGCAATAGACACGAAGGACTATAATGCATTAAGAGCTCACTCAGATACTGGGGAGCTAAACCATTTAGTGCTTTGTAAGTAATTAGCAAGATTTTAAAATCTATACGATGTTTAATAGGGAGCCAGTGCAGTTTTGACAGAACCGGGCTAATATGGTCATACTTCCTATTTCTAGTAAGGACTCTAGCAGCTGCGTTTTGGACCAGCTTTAATTTGTTTATCATGCGAGCAGGGCAACAACCCAGTAGAGTGTTACAGTAATCTAGTCTCGAGGTCGTGTAGGCATGAACTAGCTGTTCTTCATTTGAAATTGAGAGCATATGTCGTAATTTAGATATATTTTTAAGATGGAAGAATGCGGTTTTACATATGCTAGAAATGTGGCTTTCAAATGAAAGATTGGTATCAAAGAGCACACCCAGGTTCCTAACTGATGAAATGACTTAACAGAGCAGCCATCAAGTGTTAGACAGTATTCTAGGTTATTATGTGCTGAAGTTTTTGGTCCAATAATTAGAATTCTCTGTTTTTTCTGAATTTAGTACTAGGAAATACAATTTTTTATATCAGCTATGCATTCTGTTTAAGAGAAGAGTAGCTTGAGTTTTATTGCCCTGCCCTATTTGTTTCAACTGTGAGAGGCATCTAAGCATACTTCTACATCGTACTTCGTACATTGCGTCGGTGGTTACTCATTTGGGACAAGTCGACTTGCACAGTATACGTACGGTCGTCTATCAGAAGCTAGTTATTTTTCTTACAAATATGCATTGCGTCTCTTCAAAAGGCCTTTATTAACCCATTGGAGCCGTATGGATTACTTTTATTATGGATGGATGCATTTTATTTTTGCTTCAAAATGTGGCCCCTCACTCACAACCATTATAAAGCTTGGAAGAGCGAGGATATTTTTAAATATACCTCCGTTTGTGTTTTTCTGAAAGAAGATATAGTCATATACACCAAGGATAGCTTGAGGGTGAGTAAATCATGGGATTATTTTAATGTTTGGGTGAACTAGCCCTTTAAAACTTGTGGAATTACTTCAGACCCGATAATGAATATGAGTAACAGGATATGATGTCACACTCTAGGGGTTATGTTTTCATTAATAATCAATTATAAATAACAATGGTTTAAATCCTCTATTGGTCAAACATTTTCTCCTGTGTTTGCATGCAGTATGCATATGAATGAAAACGTGAATAGAACACAGTCATGTGTTGATACACCTATATTGATGCTTTCATATGCCAACACTGACCTTGCAGATCTGTGCAATGTGTATACAAAAATTACTGATATTTCAAAATATCCAAAAATTGTGGTCCTACATCAGCGTCACCTTCAGTCAGCAGCCTTGCAACACCAGTGTGAACTGCTGAGTTACTCTTTCTGCATCACACATCACTGTATTATCATCATTCCATACTAGGAACGTGTTCCCAAATGTTAAAGCAAAAATGTTAAATGAATTGTGTCATCATTTACTCACCCTCATGGCAGACACGAACTACTATATGGTGCTTTTGTTCAAGCTTTACAACCCTGTTCCCCATGGCTTGTACAGTTCTTTAACCTTTCTAAATTAGTTTTCCACAGAAGCAAGTTTGAAACAATGACAGGCAGCTATTCCTTTTAGAAATTATTGATTTCTTTTACAATTAAAGGACCAATTATGTCCCTTTTTTTATTTTGTTTTTGGGGTCTACTAGAATAGATTTTCATTCTTGAATGTTCAATGAATCATAATTATTTTTCACACTATTTTTCATTATTTTCCTCTCTTCCCAGTCTGTCAGTAATGCTTTGTTTATTTCCAGTCTCTATCAAGCACCACGTTTCGAAAAGCACAATGCTCTGATTGGTCAGCTGGACCAGTGTGCTGCGATCGGTCAAATACTTCAAGTGTGTTTCAGAACTGGAATTTCAACAGACTACTAAAGCAACTCAACCAGGCCTTGCCCTATTATTTGCATATGGGTGGGAATTATTTAAATGAGGGATGTTGTGATGTCTTCTAAGTTCCCGGAAGGAACGGAGTGGAGGCATTTCAGGGAGTTCAGAAACTACTGATATAGAGAATAACTCTCTTTGGAGAGTTTGTAATCTACCAAATTGACTAAAACATCCTTGTGATGAATATGAATGTGCTGGTTATTCTTTGAGTGCTTTTAGTGAATGTTAAGTGCATTTTTAAATGCTTCTCTTTGCAAAAGAAGACTATGAAGTGTGCTTTAGACACCTTTCCCAGAGAGCGGCCAAAATTATAATGATACCTTTTCACATGAAAGACAGAGAGGAAAGAATTTGTGCGGCACAGAGTAATTGCTACTTTCTAATCATTGAGAAAAGATTTTGGACATTTGTCAAGACTACAGCTACTTTGAGAGTTGGGGGAAGTTATGTTGCATTTATTCCAGTTAAAGGTATTTGATTACTATCAAGATAATATGCTTTTTTCTGAATTGCAATAATGAGAATTTGTAGGGAAAATGTGCTTAATTATCATGAAAATAATGTCATAATGGAAATGTTCATGTCTTAAAATTAGGCTTCATTTTCTTAATTTTCTTCATTTTGGTATACAATTTCATTCAGAACTGTAACTGAATGTAATGAAAATTGGCATTGGTTCCAGTTTTGTGGTTGTTGTTGTTGTTCTTAAATGGCACAGTTTTGAAAAGGATTTTTTTTTTTTTTCAATTCCCAACCTCTATGAAAAGATAGGAAATTTCCTCTAAACCCACCTACCATAAAGCGCAGTAATGATGAGTCAATTATTTCTGGTTTACAATAATGTGGTGGCCTTGGGTTCCTCTTGAGAATCTTGTAATTGTAAAGGCAAAACCTGTCTCTTCTCTCTATCCATGTTTTTTTTTTTTTCGGAATCCCATATCTTAGGAATCCCAGCTGCCCTGTATAACATTATAAGGATGTTCCATCATACCAAAGTATCTGAGAGCAACAAACACTCAGGAATGTGTGAATTCAAAGGATGTGGAACACCTCGCTCCGAAGAGAGAGACCGTAACAGTGAAAGAGCCAGTGGGGATGACGGCTGCATATAAATGTGGCTTTCTAGAGCTGGGCCTCTCTGGGAATTTGCCACAGCTCTGTGTGAGGAAATGTAGTGACCAGTATCTGTGTATGTATTAGAGGGAGCGAGATTTTTTTCAAAGGGTGTGATTCTTCTAGAATGCTTGCTAAAAGCAAATGAAGAGCCACTTGTGCTAACAAAGACAGGACAGCATTGCCTCACAAACAGCCATCTGATATCTGTCTCACTTCAGATGTCTCAAATTAGGCCCATTTAAACACCCTCAGGCCTGCATTTGGCTGACTATGTTAAACAGGACATTGATTGGTTGAGGTTTCAGTCAGAGGTCATATCAGTGAAATTGCATGTCCAAACACTCCTCCCTGGATAAACTCCAGAATCACAGAGGGTGACTGCATTTATCTCAGAGGAATGTGGGATTACCCATAGCGTGTATCTACCTGTACTAAGATCAAGAAGCCTTTTTAAAATTCAGGTTGAAGTCATTGGGTTTTATTAATGGTTCTAGAGCATCTGCATTTGTCAAAGCAGAACTGTACAACTAAACTCCTGAGACAGTTTTCACCTCATTGCTAATCAGCAGTAGCTCTACGCTAAAGAAATTATGTTTAGCTCAACTGTGAAACTGCAGATGGGATGATAGCGAAAGACTGGGTGCTGTGAAATAAATACAATAAATTTTATATTGTTTCTCTATAGTGATTTAGCTACTTGCTGGTTAAACACATGCACCTTTTGCCCTGTTGCCAAGGTTTTAAATGCCCTTTAAAAATAATTGTGCACTGGTAATTCATCTTATATACTGCTAACATGTCATTAATTCCCTGCTGAAAAATTCAGGTTGTTGGTTACCAGCATAAAGTATGTTTTGCAGGCATGGGATGTTGGTTGCTGGTTTGCTGCATAGGAAATGGGACTGGTGGTAAAGCTATACAAGATATTTTGCTTGAGAACAGCATGACTATGCTGGTCCGCCAGGTAGACCAGTACTATGCAGCTCTAACCAGCATAAACGAGCCTAGTACCAACATAGAATTCGTGTTCAGCAGCGTTATAAATTGCAAAAAAAAAAAAAGGTTATTTGCTGCCAAATGGTGTAGTTACATCATCTACCAGCAGGGGCAAACAGGGCTATGCTAACTAGCAATGCAGTATTGGCATCCAAACATTCTATTTCAGATTTATAGCTTTTAGAGAGATTACCAATTACTCTGCAAGAGGAAAGGGATGGGTTTGATGTGACGCCTGCATTATTAATAGCTCACATTTTAAGCTTTGAGATCTAGGATGTTCTGGTACTAAGCACCTATTGTTCCCTCTTCCCATTCTTGAGCTTGTTTGTGTGTGTTCAAAGTCTTAAATTTGGGGTGAAAATGATTATGAATGTCTAACTCAAGGTGCTTTTGTGTTCATGTTAAACAGTGAAAAATGACTTTTATGTGTATATGTGTGTACATCTGGAGTGTTTGGTCAGACTCCATTAACCAATGCTTGGTTTGCAGGTACATTGACAACGCTATGAATCAAAGCACATAAGCCTGGGGACTGTGTGTGTGTGTGTAAGAGAAATTGCAGTGCTTGTTGAAATATTCCCCCGCTGGCTGGTGTAATTACAGTTCATGCAAACCCCCTTAACAGAGAATAGCTGTGATTTCTCACCATTTAACCTATTATTTTATTTCCATTCAATTGCACACCTCTAAAATCCTAAAACACTTCCAAAATCCTGTACTTGCTAACCAGCTATGTGGCTCTACATTAAGGAAGTATTTAGACAGTCAGCTGGCAAGCCAAAAACTAGTTGTTTATATGTTTGACCAGTCTCTTAATGCTATTATTTTTTTTAACATCATTGGTTTAAAGTAGAGATGCAGATTCTTTAAGCTGCCGTATGTCCTTATGAGACACCTAAAACCCTTTACAAAAAGTTGACTAAATTCATTCTCATTAAAGCACTGTCACTAAAGCCATCAAAGAACCACTTCTGTAATGTTCTCATTATGCATAATACCTTTTTTGCTGATAGTTTCAGATAGTGTAATAAGCAATCAGTTGTGTAATAAGATGTAGTTCCCTTTAGATACAATTCATTCCCATTTCACTCCTGTTTTCTCTGAATCCTGAAGCCTGATTGGTTCATGTCTGTGCAATCACACAGACAAATGGCGTTTCAGCCCGCTAAAAGGGGCGGGGTTGACTACCTACATCAGTCACACTGGAACGCTGTCAGTTCAGAATCTTTTTCTTTCAGCGCGAAGATCATCTCTTTGCCTGAAGAAGACTGAAGTTGCTCTCTCGCCTCTTCTCTCAATCGAATGAGCAGACTGACGATGCTCAGCAAGCAATCTCCCCTGCGGCCATCCGGCAATATCTAAAGGAACAAATTTAAGATTTAATTTCACTGCGACATTGTTGCAAATGTCACGCCGCCAATGCAACTTGTGCAGGGCACCCCTGCACTCACCAGCAGGTGCGTCTCCTGCCTGGCCTCGTCCACGCCGAGGCTACACTCAATGTAACCAGCTGCGAGAATAAGAATGACGCTGACAGCTCTGCAGCTGAGAACAGCACTGACAACTTTGCTGCTGGGAATTTCTGGGAATTGGCTCATACCGGTGGATCTGAAAGACATGTACTTTCCAGACAGCCCCCCACCACAGACCATTCTTGAAATTCACAATCGAGGGACTGTCATATCAATGTACAGTCCTTCCATTCAGACTTTCTATAGCTTCGCAAGTGCGTAGACGCGGCTCTCTGCCCTCTGAGGCAGATGGCAATCTGCATACTCAACTACCTTGATGATTGGCTGCTTTTAGCCCAGTCAAGACAGGAGCTATGTGCTCACAGATCCCTGCTCCTCAGGCATCTGAATGACTCCCCAGCCAATGGATATCATTCCTGGGGGTGGTATTCGATTCAGCTCAAATGTAGATGCTGCTCTCTCAAGAACGCACCTTGAAAATCAGGAGCATGACAGCCTCGTTCAACTTGGGGTCTCTTCTCCCCCTCAAGAGGTTTCAAAAACCTGGGCCTGATGGGTCCAGCTTCTTCAGTAGTTCCTTTGCCTGAAAGGCCATATTCCACCCCACACATGGCACACGGGCCAGCATCTCCTCAGAGTGACCCATGGCTATGTCAAAGACTTGGTCTGCTGGAAATTGCCCCGTTTCTATCAGAATGGTACAATGCTGGGCTCTGTTTACAGAAGGGAAGTGGTTGTAACAGATGCCTCCAAGACAGGTTGAGGTACCCTGTGCGACAGCAGAATACACTTCGGCTCATGGGGACTCCCTTGATGAATTGGCACATCAACCATCTAGAAATTATAGTGGTAATTTAGCCTTCAAGGATTTCTAGACAGAACTCAGAGGTCATCATGACTTGGTCAGCATGGACAACAGGAGGCTGGTGGCTGCCTTCACAAACCACCAAGGAGGTGTCAGGTCTCACCCTCTTCACAGACCTCCCATGGGCACAGAGGTACCTCTGCTCACTGTGGGCAGTTCACGAGCCAGGCTCCTTGAATAAAGGAGCAGATGTGCTGACCTCGGGTGGAATGGAGACTCCACCCCCAGATGCAATATGGCATACTTTCAGTCATGCAGATGTGGATTTCTCCGCAATTGAAGATAACTCCCAATGCTAGCATATTTCTTATTTAGCCTTCCCTCCTGTAAGCTTGCTCCCGCAGCTCCTCAGGCAGAATAGGGAAGAGAAACGTTCCTTCTGGTGGCACCACACTGGCAAAGCTAGCCTTGGTTCCCAGAACTGATGGAGCTGCTGTCAGCACCTCCATGGCCCATACCACTGAGGAGAGATCTCCTCTCCTACGCGGGTGGAGAAATTTTGCATCCTCGTCTGGAGTTTTGTGCCCTATATGTATGGCCCCTCGATGGGAACCATCAGGCTTCACCCCAGGGGGTTATGAGAACGATCACAGAGTTGAGGGCTCCCTCCATAAAGTGCCTTTATGTTTAGAAATGGTCTAATTTCTCTAACTGGTGATCAACTGCTGGATAGTGGTCAAGCCTCCTCCACTCTCAAAGTGGCAGCTATCGCGGCGAATCACACTAAGATGGTTGGCCAATCAATTAGGAAACACAACCTGGTCATTAAGTTTCCCAAAGGGGAAAATCCTCCCCAAACTTGCTCAGTTTCATCATGGGAACTCTCCACCATCCTCAAGGCATTGCACTTTTTTAACTGTAGTTAGTGTGTAAAGCAACAAAGGGGGTGAGTTCATGTTGGGCTGCTTTCGAGAAGAGGAAGAGTTGTTGTAGTAGAATGTTGTTGCCATGGGGTCAAAAACTAGGGGTGCGCAAAAAAATCTATTCACATATGAATCGCAAATCTGTCTCCTATCGATTCTAACTGATTTACAGATTTCAAAAATCGATGTTCTAAAGTAGCGGTTCTTAATCCTGTTCCTTGTGACACCCCACTCGGCACATTTTGCATGTCTCTCTTGCTTAACCCACCCGATGCAGATCATCAGCTCGTCAGCTCTATCAACAAACTGTGTTCCAATTGGCGTGGTTCCTACAAAGTGTTGTTTGCTCCCTACTCTCTGAGCATGGGAAATACGTTCAATTTCATTTAATTTCAACATTCATTCATGGATTTGCGCTACGCCACTGCCTGGAGTGTCTTCACACACACACAGACAAACTTATGAGAGAAGTGTGAAGTGACATAATATACCTCTGTAAACAAATACAATTGACATTTACATCTCGTGCACTTTGAATAGTACATATACACTCCCTTCGAACTGGAATCATGGCAGAATATCCCATGAAGTCCACTTGGCAGGGCACTTATGGTCTAATAGAACATACGTCTGAAGTGATAAGAAATAAATGTGCATATCAGGGGGTCGTGAGGAACAGGATTAAAAACCACTGTTCTAAAGGTATGATAATAACGTGGAGTTATCAGAACAAAAACGGCAGAGTCAACTGAGCCAACTATATCTTAAGGATGCAAAAGCAGTTGCCGTGGTAACAAAGCAATTTTTTTTTTAATTGTGCGCGAGTAGCCTAAACAAAGTTTTGTTAATAGACAAAAAATGTTTACCGTTACAAATTAAACAATTACTTTACAAAAATACTACGACTCAATCATGTATTCTACTGTACTAATGCTTTAAACAGGATAATACCGTATAATAAAAACTAACAAATAGCAGTGGCAATTTTCATGTGCACTAGGCTGTTAGCGAATCACAACATGCCACCCATTCTGAGGCCATTGCCTATTTCTGAGGGAGGAACTTCATAGAAACTTGTTTTTACGAGAAGGGACAAGGCAGTGTAGAATAAAGGTAAATTATGTGAAAAATAATGTTTTTTTTTGTTGTTTTTTTTTTTTTTAAATGAACCATGGACACATGTTAGACTGTACCCCATAAACACAATCAAGCCCTCGAAAAAATCTGATCAACCACCCCTTTAACATCCTCTAACCATTCATTTCATTTTTTCATTTGGCAGATGCTTTTATCCAAAGCAACTTACAAGGGGAGCAATTAGGGGTTAGGTGCCTTGCTCAAGGACACTTTTTTAGTCATGGAATCAAAGGTGGAGAGAGTGCTGTTCATTCACAACCTTCAGGTTACAAGCCCGACTCCCTCACCACTAGGCCACGACATTGGGGTCGGTAAGATTTTTGTAATGTTTTATTCATTTCATTCATTTGATCAAAAGTACAGTAAAAACAGTAATATTGTAAAATATTACAATTTAAAATAACCGTTTTCCAGTTTAATATTTCTTAAAATGTAATTTATTCCTGTGGAGGCAAAGCTGAAGTTGTCATTACTCCAGTGTCACATGATCCTTCAGAAATCTTTCTAATATTCGAAATTTCGAAATATTTCTCATCAATATTCAAACAGTATTGCACATCACTGCTGTGATGTGTTTTTTTCAGTATTTTTTTTTATAATCTAAACTATGCAAATAGAGTAATAGACAAGGGAACTTCACAGACTTTCCACTTCAAGACCTTCTTAAATATAATTATACTCATTCTGTGGTACATTCTTAAATACCAATCCAGACATGTCTGGCCTAAAACTTATTCAAAACATTGGCCAGTTCTGAAATTATAGTGAAGTCTCTCTTACGATCTTGGATACCTGATGCTATCTGTGTGTGTGTGTGTGTGTGAGAGCAAATGTGTATGTGCTTGTAGTCTTAGCCAGTAGAGCAGATGTTGGGTGCTCAGCTTACAAATGACTTTGGAGGATTTCCCAACAAGATGTGGAATGGCTTATTCTCTCCCGAGATTTCAAAACAAGGGTCTAAAAATAAAGTCTGTGCTAAGTCTCTCATCAGTAAAGACGATAAAAACATTGTGCAGCTCTGAGTTTCAGCTCACAAGTTCAGCATGCAGAGGGACTGTCAGAATGTGTTTGGATTCAGTGATCATTTACAATTTGCATTTCAGAAAATTTGAATTCAAACTTGCTTCAAGTTTAAAGGAAGAGTTCACTCAAATACTTTTTCCATTTACTCACCCTGTGAGTGGAGTCACACCAAGTTTGACATCATGGATGGCAAATCCCATTATTCTCAGGTGTCTCATGACTGTAGATTATATTTTCATCTATTTTACATGTATGTTTTGTCGGTTGTAGTCTGCTTATCCCAAAAAAAAAAAAAAAAAAAACCCGTAACCGCCTGTACATTTCAAGGAGAACCTGCCCGTTCAAGTCAGCAATGTAGGGATGTTGTGGCACTGAACTGTGTACAGGACAACTAGCAATGGACCAAAAGCGCACTCTGCGCATTGCACACCTTGGCCATTTGGATATTTCGGCAGTTCACCCCAAGTAAACTCTTGGAGTTAGGACTAGGGTGTGTCCTGTAAGGTTGGGTGGGTGGGACACAGGCCACACCCTAGGTTGCCAAAAAAAAAAAAAGACAAAAATTACTTAAAAAATGCTACATGATATGTGAAATAGTTAAGTTTATAATTAAACTTAGGAAAACTAATTTTCAAGTGACAAATTACCAAATGATAGAAAGAAAACAATTTCTGTGCAGTAATATTTTATTTCAACTATACATGCCGTGTTAAAAAAAGTCAACAAAAATATTCTTAAACAATGACTGTAATTATTTACACTTTCTCAGTACAGCTTTACAATATCTACACATTAAAATATTTCAGAAAAGAAAAACTGCCAATGTTTGCACAGTATTAAAAATAAAAGGTAGACCAGTCTGGTTTCTTTGCACATATATTGACTGAACAGTAAAGGCTTGAAGTCAGATTGCAGATTTATATTGCAATATACAAGGCAGCTCAACACAGGACAATTTAAACCAGAGCACAGGATCAACTCTCTCTCCTTTAAAAAAAACAAACAAAAAACTGATCTTTAGCATGTAATGATGCATCAGCCTCCGCTCCATTGCTCAAATACAATCAGAATATGTAAACAAACATTGAGCTTTAAGCTTGAAGAGGCAAGTTTACCTTTAATACCTTTAAATTCGCAAGTAATTTCAAACAAACTGTGATTCTCTAATCAAAGATGCTCCTCTCTACAAACACATCCTGTTTGCCTCCCCATTAAATGTGAAATATTGTGAGCTGAGAGTCGGGTGATAAACATTAGATTCACAATACATTCATTACATGGCATCTTATCATCGCAAATTAGCACCTTCCAGAAATGCATAAAAACAAAATAACAATAAGAAAATGGCTAAGTAATTATTGTAATCTTTGTTTGCATTCATTTTCATTCTGAAGCTTTCTTCTATAAAAAAAGAACCATTTCTGAGGGACTCCAAATATTCAGCATATTGGTAATTTCCAAAATGTTTACCTTCTCTGCTCATGATAAACAAACAATATATATATATATATATATATATATATATATATATATATATATATATATATATATATATTTGTTTGATGATTGTGAAATGTCCAAAACCAAATCAGGCTCTCATGACTTTAATAAGGCACACAAATACACAAATCCAGGTCAACTTGCCTTGAAAATGTCCACATTTAAATAGTTGTATATTTACAATAACAATATCACTGGCACAACTCTGCAAGACACACTGGTATGGTATTGCAGTGATTTTACACTTATTGTGATTATGCAATTGAGGCCTCTATTCTTTAAAACAAGCAGAGTGAATCTTATCTCTTGGATAGGGTCTACTATAGAGCTGAGGAGTGGATTAAAGTAAGGAATGTAGCGTTTTCAGTTTTATGCAATTCTTTGCCCAGGAGCCTAGAAAAAAGCTCTCTAAAATGGTGCAAGAAATATTCAAGAGTTCAGAAGGAAACACAAATTATTTGAGAAAGAACTTAATAGTCCCAACAGCAGTATTTGGCATGTAGGAAAGGAGAGAGGTTGATCAATGATCTGCCTTATGTCATAGTTGAAAGTTGACTTTATGGGATTACAGAATTCCCATTGATTTTCTGGAACTAAAACCAGAACATAGTACATTTGACCAGCGTGATCCTGTGCCGAGTCTGTGGGTTTAAAAGCTTGCAGCAGCTTGACACACAGAACCGCTGCATGGAACATCACACTGGAGTTAAACACTGTCATCATTTACACTTAGCAGCACAAATGTTGAGGGCAATTTTACCCTGTGAGTTTTAAAATCAGTAGTCCAAGTGGGGGCCCTGGACATTTCTTTTGCACGCAGAAATGATTAATTCATGTCTGGATTTCTGTGTCCAAACACATCTGATGTTAATGCACCTTAAATGGGATTTAGTTTTAAGACAGCGCTGACTCAAGCTTGTTCTCAGTTTATTGAAAAAACATGGACAATGAATGCAAACTGGTTAGCCCCAGAGACTAATCAAACACAGACATGTCCATTTGACTCCATCTGTCTTCTTGAGAGATATCCAAGCAAGAACACCAAATTATCCAAACAGTCTAACAAATACAGTTCACATTGATGGGGAGAACAGTGCAGGGGGGAGCATTCGCTGCTCGATCACCACAGCAACTACGCCGCTGCTTTACGTTGCACGTCAGCTGTGACCTATGACCTCAGGCGTCCCTGCCGCCTTAAAGATCAGAATCCATCACCTGTCACTCAAGCGTGATGGGACATGGTCATTGAGAACTAGCACAACGACCCGAAACAGGAGCTCTGGCATCCGTTTCATTTCCCTTCAAAGGAAATGGAGACTGGCATGCCATATCTCTGCTGGCCAAGCACTTTTACTCTCACTGTCCATTCAAAGAGTAAGATCTTGCTAAGCATTTCAGTAGCTATACTTATTCACAGCCCTCATTTGTGCAGTCTGTGGTGCAAAACCGTTGGGTTTGGGTGGCACATCGGGCTTTAACGATGCTGTCCGTTTGATGGATGTTCGTGGTAAAGATCCGTGACCACTGTAGCTGCTCTGTCGGGATACAGAAGGAGTCATAGCCATTGGTACCCCGTGAGAGTCTAGTCTAGTCGGTGGGGTAGGAGTTGGGGGCATATACCCACCTCTGTTCATACTAGGTTGCCGGGACACTATGGCCCCGCTAGGTGAGTGCAGCCCTTTGGGCGGCGAGGATATGGAGTGCCGCTGGGAAGAGCTGCGGTGATACCGCTGTCTCTCGAGAGTTCCCATCTGCCCCGTGGGTGATGTTGGTGTAGTTGGCACATCCAGTCTTTTAGTTGGGCTATTTCTGGGTAAAGATGAAGAGGGAGAGTACAAGGAGGCCTCTCGGCTTGGGACTTTAGGAGGAATCTCCGTTGGGCTTACAATGGGTTCCAGCATTAGGTGCTGTCGGGATTTCGGCATCTCTACCATGATGGCCTTTGGGTTGCTGTCATTCAGGTGCTTTAAGAGGTCGTTCAGCGTGTTCCTGGCATCCACAGTGCGCCGCTGGTCTTTACGGCCAGATTTGGAGCTATGTTGATCGCTATTCTGGATCTTCTTTTCTGCTTGAGGCCCTTCTGGAGTACCGAAGGATGTCCTGTTATCATGTGTAGCATTGGGCAGTACCACAGCACTAGGGATGTGGGGATTGCTAATGGCAGAATGGGGTGGTGGACTGGAGGGAAGATATTGCGGGCTTTTGGGTGGTCCATCTTTGCGGGAGCTACTTATCTTTCCATGAGCTCTCTCCCACTGGTTCTTGATTGGCTGAAGGCTCTTCTGTTGCAACACAGGTGTGGACTCAGGCGTAGGCAGTGCTGCTAGTTCCGGTGGCTGCCCACTCAGGAGCATCGTCTTAGTGTCTCCGGTGGTTGGCACCTCCCTCCCGTTGCTCAACAGGTTGGTGTAGAGTTTAGGAGAATCCATATTGGGTTGGTACTCTTTGACAGGACTGTCAAAAAGACCATTGAGCTTAGCAAAGCTGCCAGTGGAATCAGTGCAGGACTGTGCCGACTCTGCATCTTTTTGGATCTTGCGTGGAGTGCGAAGGAAAGCATCTCTATAGCAGTAAACGACCATGCCTGCGATAAATGCACCAAGCAGGAATGCAGCTAACACACTGGAGATAAGGATGTTCATGTGAACCATCTGGTTAGATTCACCTGCTTGTATTTCCCACACACCTGCAACACAGATAGCCAAACTGCATGTTAGCCCACTCACCGTTGATCACTAAACAACTCTCTTAAAGCAAAAAGTCCTTTCCCCCCAAACATGCTCACCCATTTGTTGTGATTCAACAGTGTACTACCCTTATTTTCAACATTTTAGAAACTATTTTTAACAATCCACCTAGCAAGAAATTCAGAAAATACAACGAGGTACCCCATGATTATATTAGTGAAGGAGGCAAATTAGTAAAGAGGTGTGGTGGAACATTTTATTGCACAAGAGTTGCAGTATCAGGTGAGTTAGTATGTTCTGATTTTACATGAGTTTTCCCAAAAAGAATTAAGCCCACTGTCTTTGTTTAGTGCCCGAGGGTGAGTTGTGTTAGCGTCCGCAGATATTCGAAAGAGTTAGTCAGGGAATAATGTTTCTTGAGAGGTGCTTAAAAGTGTTGCTTAGTGGCAAGGCCTTTGGAAGATTTCCTAAAACCCAAAACAATGGGCAGAGAAAGAAATGGTGAAAGAAGATAAAGATGAAGCCATTTAGGACAGATTGAAAAAAATCTCATCGAAAATGCTTGAAACTAAAATATATAAAAATAAAGATAAAAGTGGAGAACAAAACATTGGAACATAAAAGTAGGAAAAATAATAATAAAAAGCAGTAAATGCTGATGGAATCTGAGTATAGCTGCTTGTATCATCTCAATATACTTCAAGGCAACAAGGCATTGTGCTGATCTGAAAGTTTTCAAGAGCACATGCATTAGGAGCCTGTATCTCTACTTTGCTAATGTAGTGTGACTGTCAGCAGAATTGCTTATCATGCCATTCTGGTAAGGAATGGGCTGCTATTAGAGATGTATGGACTTTCTCATATGACTGGCAGCCCTAATAGCAGCTATTACCCAAAATTCCATGCAGCAGCGCGGAGCGCTCTGGTCAAGGCCTTACCCTCCAGCACACCTGGTATATGCTCAACAGAATGTGAAGTGGCTGGGTCATCGTGGAGCACAAATTTCCGTGAGCCAAAGAGTTGGGGAATCTGAGTGGGGATGGTTTGGGGTGATTGTATGGGTTCAGAAGTCGCGGGCACTGTGACTGACGAGGATGGCAACTCCATGTCTGTAGCGACAAACAAACTGTTAAGAATCGGAGCCCATCATAGGCGCAACGTTACGATCGGGGTTAGTGCAATCTGACAGGACTGACATATGTCAGTTTATATGATTCATTGAGGTTATTTTTTAGAGACTGACTCTGATGTTTTGAGCCATTACAGGTAAGTAATGGCTGTGCAGAGTCTAAGGTAAGGAAAACTTCAGCCTGAGAGGAGGGAAAGGATGAAGACTATCTCTAATAGAATGAGACGAAGACAATATAGTCCAGGGAGATGAAAAGATGGAGGCAGCACATATCCATGCAAGAACAAAAGCATGAATGAATGAAATGATGGAAAAGCTGGTGATGAGAGATCAGATGCCCTCTTAATGATAGTGATGATGGTGCGATGAAGAGGTAGGTGGCAGCAGCAGAAGGAAAAAAGAAAGGGAGATTTGAAGAATGATGAACTCAAGGAAGGAAATCAGTGCAGTACAGGAAACTAACCAGAGGTTGGGTCGCCATATGATTTGAAATCTGGCGCTGATGTAGTGGCCAAAAATTCTAAAAGAATTAAAGGAACAGGAAATCAGCATAAAATAACAAAAATAAAAGTTTGAAATTATAAAAACGCTAAAACTGTTTTTATCAAATTATCAAAAAAGTGTTTGTTTTCCTCTGGTTTACGCTGTATCGCTCTTTCACTTGTAGGTGTATGTTTCTGTAATGTTCAGGCCTACATAATGTATGTGTATACACATGTGTTTGTTTATTTGTCAGAGGAATTAGTATGATGTTTCTGTGATATGTGTTAATTTCCATCAGCTGAGAGTGTGAGGGGGTTATTGATGTGAGAACTACTACCTAATGTTTCGAAAAAAAGGGGCTTGTGTTAATTAGCTCACCATGACAATCGCCGAGATGAGCTGTGTTGCCATATTCAACATCTTGCTCATAACCAGTTCTGCAAAACAGGAAAAGACAGAGGGATAAGAAATTTGGACTGATAGGTGAATCTAGTTTAGGTTTGCAGAAGATGGGTCAGTTCTGTTTAGCATACCTACTTTTCCATGTTGGATTTTATAGGTAATCTGAGTCATTTTAATGATTGTAGGACTTACTGCAGAGCTGCAGGAATACGCTCACAAGCTCCATGTGACATCCACCCGCAGTACGGGTCTCTAGAAGCAATACAAGACCTGCAACACAAAAATGAACATTTATACATCCAAAATATGGAAAACTGACACACCTCACAATGGTTGAGTAGATTCTGTGCTGATCAGACTTATAAAATGAAACGTGAATTAGATATGGCAAAAAAAAAATATTTTGCTGTCTGCATAAACAAGGCCTAAATAGAGCTGCATTCAGCACTCACTTTTGACAGGAGCTGTGTCGTTCGCAGCGGCTGAGTGGTATTCTGACCACACAGCTGGAAAAGGCCACATAGAGTGTGTGGGTGTCTTTATCTAGGTGGAAAGACAGAATTCGCCGATCATCCTCATTGCTGGATAAACACCTGGGAAAAACAGAACAGAGGGAGAGAGATGGTGAAGATCAGTTAAATCACATGTTATCTGATCCATCTGTCAGTCACTACTTTCTTTAGCGACACAATTTAGCAGAAAAAAAAAAGACAGCAGAGAGAAAGTGCAAACCTTTTGCTTTCACATCAAACATATCTAATCTCATCTCAAACAATCCAAAACTCAAAAAAAAAAGACATTTGCATTTCTGGGTAAATAGCCAAGACGGTTTCATAAAATGGGTCAACTAATAAGTTACAATTTAAAGACAAAGAGAACGCATCTAAAGAATGATCATGAGATAATTATAGGATGAGAACATACTTGGCTTGGTTGAAAACGTCAATCTCCTCCAGTAGGACGCTGTCATTTAAAGACAGAGGGGATGTCTTGGCCAGAACTTTTAGCACGACGCCTGCCTCAGAGCCAATGAAAACCACTGTGTAATTCTTATGGGGTCCTGCAGCGTTATCAACGGCGAGTGCCGTTAGCCTATACCTACAAAGAAGAAGGAAAAACACTTCAGTTACAAGGAGACGCCTGAATTACAAAAGCTGAACTTGATCTGGCACAGGACAAAACATGTTGAAAGGCGACACATCTATCAAGACCTGAACTAGTTAAATTAGGCGTGCCAGTTGTTTAGGACGTGAAACCAACACTCTTTGCTGGGAGGGTTATAAAATGTTTACCTGATGCTTATTTAACAGCTGTCACTGAGTCTAGATGACAAACTGTTCAGTGTGTTCTTATGTAATTATATGTCAAATCTGTGCCAGTATTAGATTTCTTTCAGATGAGCATCAACAATTTTTTTCTCATTATGAAATGTAACTATTTCAGATAAATTCACTTTTTAAAAAAGTCAAATAAAAAGTAACAGGATTTAGTGGGGGCAGAACTTAGACTTTGCTGTTAGTCAAAAGTCTTGGTTGCAGCAAATCTTGCGATAGTGTCAGAACAAGGTTTTGAGACTAGGCTGAGTGGTGGCACTCTGCCCGTACCTGACTCTTGTTTTGGTGAACCACGGTTCGTCTCCGATGGAGGGGACCGAGGCGTCCATGAGTGGGTGTGACTTGATGAACTGAAGGGTCTCGTCTGGAAACTCGATGGAGGTTTTGTAGGACTCCGCTGAACCGTGTCCCGCACAGCAGCCGGGTCTGAAAAGACAAAACACGCACACATGCGGTTCCGGTTGAGGGAAAGAGGGCAAAGAGCCATGTGCCACATGCCTGTAAATCTATACCAGCCTCCATATGGCCACTGCACACACAGGTTAAAAATGCAGCATGTCCAATTATCGCATGTTAATTATTAATCTCGCAATGATTAGCTCGTCACGCACTAGTGCCATGCACCAACCTGGGCTTGGGCAGCCTTTCCTCTGGAAATGGTGTCCAAACTGAGTCTGCTGTCTTCTGCTCTTTGAAACGGCCATGGAACGCTTTCTCAATGTCCGCCATGGAGAACGCACACACCGCGGAGCCAGGGATACTGAATGAATCGGAAACGGAGGTGTTAGTGTTATTCGGTCTGTTTTCATTTGGAGATTTTGTGGAAAGTGTTGGGACAAGCTTTACCTGTTCAACTGGGTGGTGAAAACTCCAACCACAGAAGGCACCCCATTAATGTCGATGATGTCTGTAATGGCCTGAAGGACGTCGAAGTAGAAAAAGGATTCTCCAGGAACTGAACAGTTCAGGCGAGCCTTGACAAAAGATGTCCAGTGTTTCTCCAGCACCCGCTGAGACCCCCCCATGTCATTTTTACAGATCCGAGCCACTCTGGAGTAAACCGCCTGCAGTGAGAGAAAAATAGTGGGAGAAACTCAGCATCACTCTCTAAATAATAGATCCATCTCCCAGGCGGCTCAGTTAAATCTAAATATACGCAAGAAACATTTTTTCTCTTAGATAGAACAAAACTGCAGTGGGCTAGAGGGCTTGAATTAGCACCATGTAACCATCTTAATAATTCACTACTGTAAAACCTGCTTTCGATGCAGGTGTTGACTGCAAAATTAACTAAACTTAAATATTCATTAGTCTGTGGTACAAAGAAGTCGTTATATGGGCCAATTTAAAGCAAATCCGGAGGCAACGAATGATATATTGACCCTCGGGGACAAATGCTCATCTCTAAATAAAAGCCTATGAATACTAAATTAACATAAAAATCAGAACTGTATTAGATACCACAGTAATACCACCACTGTACCATGGTACTGTCACATTACTTTTTGTGTGTTTTTTGTTTACTTTAGCATCTGTAGCAACATTAGCGTGGCACATTAAGTCGTACCTTTCCCAAGTTGTTATGCTCGGCTGCGATTTCTCTGAAGAAGAAGTAGACGAAATCCCCATAATCCACGGCGTGGAGGAAATGTGGTTCTGGGAACGGAAGAGAGAGAAGCATTAGCATCTCCATCGCTGACCCCGAGTTAAATTTTGATGCGTTTTTGTTGGCTGAGTGCAATGCCTGAGTGTTGACCTAGATTGTGCCATAGAAAGCTAGATTTTATATCAACGCCCAACCTTTTTCTGTTCTTATTGACCCACTTCTTAAGGTACGGTTAGAGGTTATGGGTCAGATATGTTCTGTGATCAAGAATTTAGCAATGTTAGCATAAAAATGCAGACTAGCAGACAAGCAAGAGTTTCTGTACCTTTTAACCACTTGGAGTCATACTTGATGGTGCGAAGAGCAAAACCATCTCCCATGCTGCGATAAATCACAGCATCGCTAGCCAGGAAGTCCGCCACTGTAGCCGAGTACAGCTTACCATCTATGACATAAATACGTGTGCTTAAAATACACTTCAGCTTCATTATACAATTTGCATACAACTCACGCTATGTACTTGGAATTCAGCACACATTCACCCAACACTAAAGGCCTTTTACACCGAGAACGAAACAGAGAAGCGAAACGAATCGCAAAGGAAAGGTCTATTTAGACCAAACGGAAAAAAAGAAAAAAAAAAACTCAAAAGCACTCTGATCATTTATATTCTTCAATGCAAGACACAATGCATGAGGTATTTCATAGCATTTTTTTTTTGCTTTTTACCTAATTATGCCATTTTATTTTACAGGAGCTACAAAAGAATCTGGTTTCAAATAAATAAATAATCTGGTCAAATTCTGGTTTAATATAAATCTAGTTAATTTTAGTGAACAAGAAAAAAATATTTTTATATAATTTAAATGGGAAACAAGCCGAAAATACTGATTTAGAGGTTTTTGCAGTGTGGGCTGTGCAGACTCAGTTGCACAAGTGACATCACACTGTACTAATTTTTGCCAGGCTCTGCCGTTCCTGTCTGTATACTAACGGAGCTGTTGCAAAAGACAGGACGCTCTCGCGGCATCTGATTTATGCGTAACATCAGTCTCTGCTCTCATTGGCGCGTTAATTTTATCCAAAACCTTTAAAATTCATGGCAAAGTTATTCATCATGCTCCTCATTATCCTGACAGCTCTCATACCAGCAAACAGGGCAACGTTTGTCTGCTTGGCGTCAAATGGGCATCGGGCCAAACCGCTGATCTCTTCCCCATCAAACTCCAGGTTATCCAACTAAACAAAAGACAGAAATAGATATAAAAATATAGAGAGTTCTTATCTTCATTGTACTGTAAAAGTGCTCGCTTTCACATTAACCAGTCACTTATTAAGGGAAAAACAACAGTCAGAAAGTCACGTAGACCTTATAAACAGCATGACCTACCCTGTAGTAACGGCACATGGGGTTGAAACCATTTGTTCCACAGATGAACACAAGATCATCATTTCTCGGAACCAGGACTTTAATGAAATTATGGCACTCGTCCTGAGAGGAAGGCGAGTCAGTGAGATTTATGGTTGCTTTAGTGCTGTGAATACTACAAAACCAATGACAGCAGATTTATGTTGAAGAGGTGGAGGACTCACTCTGTGCTTTCCCTTCATGGCACACGTCTCCCTGTCTGCCTGCCCCGACCGCCACGTCAGCTTCTGTGACATCAAGCACCATCACCATTAGACACAGTTTCCCACCCGTGCACACGTAAACATTAACACTGTCCACTGTACTACACTGCTTACTAATCAGGCATGATGCAAAACGTTCCATTAATGAGTAACCTGCATGTTTGAGTATTTGTTATTTATATGTTTGATATATATAGACACACACACACACACGATATCTGTTACTGTTACATATTTTACTTTTTTTAATGTTTATAGCTCTGTAAAGTTCAATTTTGGACCAATACCATTTCACTGTGGGCAGGGACAGAAAGACAGAAACTGAAATCTAGCGATTTTACTGGAACTTGGATAGTTTTTAATCTCTTGCTGCTTTATTGTGTCACGCCTGTTTAGAACAAGAGTGTTTGGTCATAAAGTGATTTACTGGGAACCTACCCTATATGGAATGATCTCATTCCTGTAGGACTCTCTTAGACTCACTAAATACACCTGGTCCCTGCAAGAGAGATAAAAACAGTTCACAACAGTTCCAGCTCGTCTGAGCTTTATGAACAGGTCAAACGGTCAAAGATCTTGGTTCCATGTTCCATTTCAGTGCTGACTTACCTGCCCGCAATGAAGAGTGTATCATGTATCTGGGTCATCAGCTGAAAGTCCAGTCTATGCTGAGATTCGTTGCCAGAGGGGCGTCCACGGAAAACCGGGTACTGTCGTGCATCTGCAGAACAAACAGATGCGATGTTATTCGGTATTAGCATCAACAGAGATCGATGTTGGTATTGATCGGCTGTGGCAAGTGCATGTTAAACTGCCCTAAAGAAAGACTTTGCTAAAGTAATGAATATTACACCAGCAGCTCCCGCATTGACGTCCAGCGACTGCACTGTCAGCATGCTAGGGTGTTTTCTCACTGCAGAGCACAGAAGCGCTAATGCATCAACTATAGATGTGCGTTTCTTCCTCTAAAGAGCATGGATGGCTTTAAGTCTCAGAGGTTGATATTAAAACAAATTATTGCTTTCAAAATTTTAGCAAGCCCTACCATGAAGTGATTTGAAAGGTTTGATTTTATTGGTTTAAATAGGTCTACTCCTAAAACCATATTTTCAAAATTAAACTAGGAAAATTCATTTAACATATAGATTGTTGTTGTTGTTGTTGTTGTTGTTTTAAACCAATAATGAACATTTTAAACCAATAATGAATATTTTTAGTGTGCACTATTTCCAATCTAGCTGTAATTTTGTAAAAAAAAAAAAAAAAAGGTTACTATTTAATTTAGTTGTGCATATTTATGATACATAAACACTATCAGATTATCAAAGTCAGTCATTTTGTTCAATTTTATAGAAAGAAAGAAGGAAAGTACAAAATGCTATTAAAAAGTTGATTTAGATGGTTTGAAATGCAATTTGTTCAGAAAAATGACAAAAATAATGTGTTGTATGTACATCCACTGGCCATTGTTAATGGGAAATGTGATGAACTAGTGAGAGTGTAAAAAATGTTTCATGGCAGTTTATTTTCTAAAAGCCCGCAGGGCCAAAAGCGCACTTAGTTGAAGAAAAGAAATGTTTTTAAAAGAGCTTGATAAAGATCTTGTGTAGATGGGGGAAATTCACAAACAGAGTGACATCTGCTGGTTCTTACAGTGTCTGTCCACAACGTCTAAAGGGATATTGTCCTCAGGAAAGCTCACGGCCTCCAGGTGGGACGCCATCAGCAGCAGTAGCAGCAGCAGGTCAGTCGTCAGTTCTCGCCACCCCATCGCTGGCACAGAGGGCAAACACCTCCTGTACTGCACTTATGTAGATGTTACCTGCAACACACACAGCCACAGACACATAGACGTCAACATACATCCCAGGCGCTATTTCCTCTTGCGATTTTGTGTATGACCTCTGTCAGGATTTGCTGCATAGATTAGAATGCCCGGTTTTTATACGCATACAGGTTCACTCCCAACAGATCATTCAGTGTGTGTGTATTTGGCAGCCAATACCCATGATTGAAAATCTGTCCATGAGAGGAAGGTCAAAAAACAGACAGAGAGGGGGTGGAAAGTGAGCGCTTGAGACACGACAAAAGCAAAAATGTACGTAGTGCTATCAGCTAGCATTGATACACACTTTCACACGATATTTTAGGATATCATTTGTATACTATTCAGTGTGTTTGGATTGAGTAATTGGGGTGGAAGTGCGTTTGCTGCGCCTGGCACAGAAGTCTTCAAACAGACATTCAAACAGGAAGATTTTCAAAGGTCTGCATGCTGTGGTTGGGGTTGGGGTCATGTCCTGGAGAGACAATCATCTGTGCATATTAATGAGCAGTGTAAAGTCAAATATTTATAAAGCTACAAATTATTCATGCCTGCAAAGCCCGAACGGATATAAACAATTTACATGGAGACAACAAGTATCTTGGCAGAACTAGAAAGAGAGGGAGCGAGTCAGGCCCCAACCACTTCCTGAGAGTGTCTCGTCACACATGCTTGCAAATAGTATTGACATTTTTGCAATTAGCCGCCCTGCGCACCTGCTCCCACACTGTAATATGTATATGCTGCCTGAACCACCCTGCTATTATTGATTAGCTGCTGATTGATCAGTTCTCAATTGATCGGCTGAATGGGATGTGGCTTGAGGAAATTCTCCAACTGAAATACGATCCACAGTCCTGCGAGAAAGGGAGTTTCTCTGCTCATCTGTTGCCATAATGGATCTTCATTTCTTCAGGCTGACTGCAAGGGATTATGGGCTATCTATGCTTTGATCAGATCAATAGAAATGGCTCTTTCTCTGGTATTTTTTTTTTCTTTTTAGATGAGATGAGAGGTGAGAAAAGGTTGATGATATGTGAAGATGAAGGGATGATGAGACAACAGACGAGATGAGAAAAGAGGAGAATTGGAGCGAGGAGATGAGATAAGGACAAGATACTAGATAAGAAATGAACATAAGAAAAATACGACAAGGTGAGAAAAGTGAGGGTCAAGATGAGAAAAAGGAGATGAGGGAGCTGAGACATGCATAAGAGACGAGAAGACAGAAGAAAAGGAGAGACAAGCTGAGAAGAAAAACGACAAAACGAGGCAAGAATTGAGGCAAGAAGAGGACACGAGACAGGGATGACAGACTACATGAAAATAGAACATTTGAGGCAAGAAAAGAAGAGAAGAAACGGAAAGAAAAGTTGAGGTGAGAGAAGAAAGTGTCAATGTGAGGAAAAAGTAGACAATAGGACAATCGGGGACAAGAATAAAATAGAACAAGGAGGACACATCAGATGAGGTGAGACAAACACGAGACATAAGGTGAGACGAGAAAAGAACAGATGAGATGTAAAGGAGAGACAAGACTGGAATAGAGAAAACGAGGGTTTGAAGAAAGGAGATGAGACGTGGATGAGAGGCTAGATGAAAATAGAACGTAGGCGAGACCAGAAGAGAAGGAGGGACAAAATGAAAAGAGGAGACAGGGATGAGACACTAGTTTAAAAAAAATGAGATAACAAGAAAAGAGGAGAAAATGAGACTAGATGAGAAAGGGAAGTCAAGAGAAGCTGAGACGAGACAAAAAATAGAGCAAATAAGATGAGGAAGCACCAGATGACATGAGACAAGCATGAGAGACAAGATGAGACCAGAAAATAAGGACAAACAAGGTGAGAAGAAAAGAGACAAGATGAGATGTGAATTGAAGCAGGAGAGGCTTGGAGAAAAGATGAGACAGGGTTGAGAGAAAGAGATAAAGGGAAACAATATGGAGACGGACACACACAGACAAGCACGAGAGGCAGAACAGATGAGAAGAATCAAGACGAGACAAGGTGAGAAAAAGAGAGGCCAGAAGACGGTACAAGAATGAAGATTACGTTTTCCTTGCCCGTGTGGCGCTTGAGCGATTAAAAGCTTTAATGCTTGGACACTTAGTGGAAGTCAAAGGTCAAGAGGTCAAAAAATGTGTCTATCATAACAGAACTCCAAATGAATTTCTTTTCCCAAGTGCATCCTTGATCCGTACAGAAGTGCACACATCAGCAGAACGGTGCTGTCGGAGGGGCCGGGAAACACCGTATGGATTAAGCGATGTGTACAAGAGGAGCCCCAGTTTAATACAGCACTGAGAGTCTAATCACAGCTTCACAGCGCCGTATCATTTCCTCCGCCTGGATATTACTTCAAGAAATAAAGAGGGATATTTCCAGCTCCCTGGAACATATTCATTGTCAATGACAGAAATTCCTTACAAGCTCTAATCATTATTCATAGAAACACCACAGGGAGTTACAGAGACATGCTACAATACCACAATAATTCCAATGTACGAAAAACACCAGGCTTGGGCAAAGCGAGCATGAGAAACCTAATGCAAAACAGAAACAAAGGACATACAAAGGTCAGCCGTCTTAAATTTCTTTTCAATATACGACGAGCGCAACGTGTTTTCTATTGAATGTCTTGGTTTGGTTTTCCATTCTTGCCCTCCGGTGTATGAGCCCGGACAGGCCCTGCGCGGAGAGAAAGACGACTAGTCACGCAACCTGTTAGTGTTTAGCTGCTCGCCGGCTACTCTCATTTCAGCATCTCTCAGTGCGACGCAATAGCGCACTTGCTGATGTTTTTGGCTGCATATCCCGGGATGTTGGCACGCCCCGTGTGTTGGCAGGTCGTTCCAGTAAGATTGCCTGCAGCAGATCCACCCAACGCTCGCCTGCGAGAGTCCAGCTGCTGGAAATGCGACAGCCAAGGCCAACAGAAAAAAGCCGCTCGGTGATATTCTGTGGCTTCAGTTAACCTTGTGAAATAGACGCTCCCCAGTTGCTGCATTAGTGCAGCTGATGTGCTATGGTAAGTTTCATGCATCTTGATGCAAGAGGGAATTATGTTGCTTAACTGAGGAGCATTTCAATCAACTTTGCTTTAGTTTAACACAAACCCTGCAGGCCTGACACTGAGAAAGAAGGTAAAGGAATAAATCAACAGAAGCTGTTTGATGGTTTATACCAAAACATACAAGTGCTCAGGAGTGCTTTATGTTACTTACATACAAGAACAATTAAAAAACATGATAATACAGAGTGGGATGTATATCAAAAATGTCCCAAACTTGCATTTAAGGGACAAGAATTTGTGTATGTTAGGCAACACAAAACAGTTTAAACATTTATGATCGCCAAGCAACATTGCTACATTTCTTTGTTAATATATAAAACTGATTTTTGGTCATGTGTATATCGATCAATTTCCGTTACACAGTGATGGTGTCAGAATACTGTAAGTAAACCATGATGTATAATGCTTGTTTTACTGTTTTTCATTTTAAAATGTGTAATGAAGTCAAAGTTTTCATTTGTAATATGAATGAAATATATATAGTTTCTGCACTAATGTATTTATATCAATATATAAAACGGCACTGGTTTGCATATATAGGAACACTGAATTGTGGCATTGAGGCTCATCCAATCAGAATGTAGAATCTGAACTATTAGTTTAATAGAGTACAAATGTTTTTGATTTGTTTTGAATAATCTTATATTGGTCATGACACCTCCTCGGATCTACTTTCACAACTCAACAGTTGTGATGTGTGTGGTTTCAGACACACTCGCGCTGAGATTAGAGCTCTCTCACAGAAGGGCACTGAAATCATAAAGTTGTTTACAGTGGGATTACAGCCGAGGAGTCACAACTTGTTACTCCACAGCTGTAAGACATGTCACCGCCCCACCTGAGTAGCTCTACTCCCCACCCCCACTCTCCCAAAGCTCTATCCTGCAGGTGTGCGTATGTGTGCTGAGGGAACAATAGCGAGATGTTCAGTCCAGGCCCGTGATGAGACCTCCATGCTTTAAAGGTTAAATCAGTTACTCAAGCCTGACCGAGGCTGAACACAAGACAGCAGGACTGGCGTGGGCTTAGTGGACACAATGTGGCCAGCTGTTGTGACTGACTTTATTCACACACCCACATGAAAAGTGCTGAAACTGCTTCACGGTGAATTTTCAGAGGAGGTAGATGTTATCTGGCGCCCTCGGAAAGAGGGTTGACAGGTTCAGCAGAGATAAGAGGAAACGCAGAGGGCCACACTCTTGCAGTAAACTCAGTGTCACACATTCATTCATCAAGCACAAATTAACAACACTTAAATTAACTTTAGGAGAACAGCATTAACTTCCATATGCTCCCACAGCCAGAAATGGAGAAGAGTGGAGAGTGTTGAAATAAAAAGCGAGCTCTGACACCGTTTAACCAATTAAAAATGAGTCACAGGGTGAAATCACTATCATACATGACCAGCATCCTTCTGAGGTGACAGTAGTTGTAAGATTTATTTGATAAAGCTATAGTACTTCCCAATAGTAGGTCTACATCCTTTTTGGGATCACTGTGGAGACGTTCCATTTACATGGTATTATTTAGTTTGTTTTCCTCATGGGGACTGTAAGCTGCTTCACACATACTTTCGGGTTTTACTGTCCTTGTTGGGACATGTGGCGCTCACAATCTGAACAAAAGCTCAGCACAAACATACACTCATGCCTTATGTTTTTAGCATATGTGTTAATCGTTAACCTGTGTATTTGCTCGACATTTGTTACTTCGCTGGATTAAATTAAAATGTTTTCTAGTAGTTTACTGTTTTGAATTACCATTTATAAAATGAAGTGGGTGGATTGGGGTGATGGCATAACAGTTGTTTCGGGAAAAAAAATCTGACGTACAACAGCTGTACAACATTTAAACCTGTGTTTTCTATTAGTCTTACAAACCACTCAAATACGGTTTTATATATTTAATGTGTCACCAGTCTTAAGTCTCCACTACTTTGTGTTTTGCACTCAACATTTATCTCAGTATTGTGCCACAACAAGCGACATTCTGCGCGTGCACAGAATAAAACGCGATGACTGACATAAAGAAAATGTATTTGTTCTCCCAATTTGTTCATCCTGCTGACGGCTGCCACTCACGTAACAAACTCATTTTGATTCATGCTATATGTGTATGGCAAGCTGAGAAACCCTTTTTCTCATGAATTTAAAATGAATGTAGTATATTTCATATTTTGACTTTTATTCATTTTCAGGATATGAACTTGTGATATCAACAATTACATTTTCACTAGTTAAAATGTTAATTTTTGATATCAAGAATTACATTTCCACTAGTAACAATGGCATTTTTGATATCAACGATTCAATTTCCACTAGTATAAACTATAATTCTTGATATCAAGAATTGTATTGTCACTAGTGAAATCTCACCATAGGCTACCATTCAAAATCAATTGTTGATATCAAGAATTAATTTCTTACTAGTTGAAATTCCAGTTTCACACATCAGAAATACAATTCTTACTAGTAAAAATGCAAATTTCTGATATCAACAATTACATTGTTACTAGTGCAAATGTCTATTCTTGATATCAACAATTGAATTGCTACTAGTAAAAATATTCATTTCTGATATCTGAAAATGAATTCCTGTTATCAAGATAATTTCTGATATCTAGAACTAGTAACAATCACATTCATGATTTCAGAAATGAACATTTTTACTAGCAGAAATTCAATTGTTGATATCAAAAATAGACATTTGCACTAGCAACAATGTAATTCTTGATATCAGAAATTGCATTTTTACTAGTAAGAATTGTATTTCTGATATGTGAAACTGGAATTTCAACTAGTAAGAAATTAATTCTTGATATCAACAATTGAATTTGAATGGTAGCCTATGGTGAGATTTCACTAGTAAAAATACAATTCTTGATATATCAAGAATTAACATTTTAACTAGTGAACATGTAATTGTTGATATCACAAGTTCATATCCTGAAAATGAATAAAAGTCAAAACGGCTTGCCATAATATGTGTGTTTGTAACATCGCACCTCGGTGTCACTCAACAGTTTGACCGATTCAAAGCATATGAAAAGCACAAAGCATCTTCAAAACCGGACCTGAACTCCGCCTCTGAAGACAGCACATGAATCAAAGCGTTCAGACTGGAGCCGAGCCATGGCGAATCTCTTGAGTTGCAGTAAATGCATAAAGACAACAGTGGAGTGTTGGGTCGGTAATGGCTTCTGCTGGGAAATTGATTGTGTTAATGCATGACCGTGGGCTCCAAAATCCACTTTACACAACAACAGAAACACTATCTCCCTCCTTCTACATAGGACCATATTCTATGGGCAGTATGCTAGAGATTAGTATTGTTATGTTGTTTAAAAGATTATACCAGTTTGAATGACATAATGTAACTCCCAGGCAAAGGTTAGATGAATTTATGGCTCTAAATCGGCCTTGTTGTACTTTGACGTGAACTTCGATCCCTCATCATTACGGGACAGAAGGGATCTAAAGTGCATTATTGAGATACATCTGTCCCATCCCATCCAGTGTCAGAAATTAACTGGCACTGATTTACAGGGGTTGTTTTGACCTTTATGAGGGCTTTTTTCCCCCCTCACATAAAAAAGCGTGCCGCTCATTTAGTCCCAACATTTCAAATGAATTAATTAACACTAAATTTCATAATATTTCTATTATATAAATTTAAAATTTTAGGTAAAATCATGCGAATTGTTTCCCCTCATTTTTTTAAAATAGCATATATTGGGCATTTTTGCCCTACGTCTGGGTTAATTTCTGACCCTTGTACCATCTGTCCCGTTTATTAGCCTATACAATGCAAAGATAAGATACAACTGAGGAATCAAATGCTTGAATCAGCTTTGTGCGTTTCCCACCTTGAGGTATTTAAATCCTATTTTTTGTAAATTCATATTTTCATTTGCATTATGAAAATACGCAGAAATAATACAAACACTAAAAAAAAAAACTATTTCCCTTAAATAGAATAAACGCGCTGTATCAACAGCATGTGACAGTGTTGCACTGCTTTTTTTCTCATTAATAGAGGCTCTGAGCGCTTCCAGCAGTCTCAAATTATCAGTCTAAATACAGAAAAAAGTTTCGTTCCAGCAGTATTAACTACTCCAACATTTGTGACAACAAAGTGTAAACATGAGAACAGAAATCCTACCTGAATGTTCTCCAAACGAGCATGTAGACTACGACACTCTCTCCGCGTTATATTCCAAAGTGTTTTACTCTATTAAATCCAATTGAGAATCAGACAGCATGTGTGTAGCTCGATCCATAAAGCCAGAAGATCCACATGTGTTTGTCTTATCCGAACCACGCAAAACAATTCCCAGAGCCTGTGGGGCTCGTCCAGCTCGTCTTCTGGATAAAGCTTTGTGATCTTCAAAAGCTCACCGATCAAATAGCACCAAGACCCTCCCTCTCCTCTAGCACCATCCCCCCGTCATTCACCAAACCAAATCAATACAACCCAAACCAAATAAAACCAACTAAGTAATTACCTCAAGAGATCTGCTCTTCAGAATGAAGAACTTTAAGCGCGTGCGTCACTCCGCTTATAAACAATCCGAATCGGTGTGAACGGGTAACAGGGTGAATAAAAATAGCTCCAGTTCTATTTTTGCGCTGCAGCTAGAGTACTTCTGATGTTTTGGAAATCTTTTTCCTTCCGCTTCTTTTTCTTTCACCCATTTCTACAGTCTCAAACGCTCGTAACGTTGTATTTCCCCCAATAAAATCAACTCACCTCATCTGAATCCGTGATTCTCTTTGCGCGATTTGGATCGCAACAACTCGGAGTCAAGCTTGAAGTGTCTCTCTCCGTTCGGAGCGGGGGAAAACAAACTAATGCACGGCAAATGGTGTAACTCGATCCATCCCGAGTCTATCCATCAGCAGAGCCAACCACAGCCTAGCCTAGAAACTGATCCCTCCCCATTCCCTCTCTCTATCCCTCTCCCTCTCTCTTTTTCTCTACTCCCTCTATCCAGTCCAGCACTAGTAGATGTGGTTTTTGGCTGCTTTCCCTTGCTAGGCTGTTTTTTCTTTCTCCTGCCAGAGTGCGAGACCTTTATTGTCTGTATATGTGTATGTATTTATGAATATAAAGATATGTATGTATTATTTATTAATGTTTTTGCCATGTAAACACTTTTAACACACCAATAAAATGTCTTGGATCTCTTGTGTGTATATATGCGAGAGGCCCTAACATCTTGGTGACCCTGAGGGGCCCCCCTCTCTTCCCAATCCCTTCCCCCAGCAGTAAGCTGCTTGTTAAATCTTTTCCACAGAACTGTTTTGGGAAGGGAGGACAGCGAACCACACTCTTTGGAACTGCTCTTTGGAAGGAAGTCTTGACTTTCAGCTCGAGGCGAAACAGAAAGGAGAGAATAGAATTTATTTTGACACAATGCTCCCGTGCGTTTTCACTGCCAACCTTTTAGAACCATTTTCAATAACAGAAGACACGCATTGAAAACATTCCCTCGATATTTACTTTAAACGTGAGTGTGATCAAAGTTTTCAAAGTTTATTATTTGCATAATTATGCATGTCTGCAACAAATAGTATTGAATCTTGCGGGATATATTTCAAAATTGTTTATCGATCTATTAAATATTAACATGAGCTGCTGTGTGAATTAGTTACAGATTCACTTTTCGCTGTATTGTGTACGGGTGTGAACATTAACACTTACAAGCTGATAGAGAAACAAAGAACGTGGCTGTGTTAGAGGATTTGGCAGCTGTGCAAAGACACTGCAGTCAAGAGCGTTTAGTATTGTGGTTCTTATAAGTGCATAATTGTTGCTGTAAAATACACGCAAGCATCTAAAAGTAAATATTACCTCTGCTCTCAGCAGTCGTTAACGGAGCAGGTAGGATGATTAGAAAATTTTATGCACAAATAACTGTGGAGAAGCAACTCAGAACGCAAACACATCCTCCAGTTACCTGGTTTTATTTGATTTTTCCTCTAGGAGAAAAATCCGAGGTAAAGTTTAAACTTTAATGAAGTGCAACTGGATATCTGGATATCTCAGGTATGTCTCATATATATATATATATATATATATATATATGAGTCCTTAGTTTATCCTGAGCAGTTAATCAGCCCAGTGTTCTTCAGAAAAGAAAAAAAAAAAAAGAAAACAGAAAATCCACATCTTGCAAATTCTTTAATTTTACAGCATCTTTGAAACCCGAAGCATTAATGGCTAGGCTGCCCTTTTAGGAAAGGTCCTGGTGGTTCCAAACTTCTTCCATTTACAGATGATGGAGTCCACTGTGCTCATTGGGACCTTCGATGCTGCAGAAATTTTTCTGTACCCTTCTCCACATCTGTGCCTCGATACAGTCCTGTCTCGGAGGTCTACAGACAATTCCTTGGACTCCAATCAAGTTGTAGAAACATCTCAAGGGTGATCAGTGGAAACGTGATGTACCTGAGCTCAATTTTGAGTGTCATGGCAAAGGCTGTGAATTCTTATGTATATGTGATTTTTTCGATTTTTATTTTTAATAAATTTGCAAAGATTTCAAACAAACTTCTTTCACATTGGCATTATGGGTTATTGTTTGAAGAATTTTAAGGAAAATAATTAATTTAATCCCTTTTGGAATTAGGCTGTAACATAACAAAACGTAGAAAAAGTGAAGCACTGTGAATACTTTCCGGATGCACTGTATAATGTTAAAATAGTGAACATTTTGCAGATTCTGCAAGGGGTTCACAAACTTTCAAGCAGCACTGTATGTATAATCAAATGAGTCATCTATACATCAAACAAAAACTGCAAATCATTTTTTTTTAAGCCTCAAGAGAATGCAGAGATTACATGAAGAAAATGCATGCAAAGATTTTATAAAGTCTTCCTCAGGGCTCCAGAGGTTGTGGCAGTGATAACACCTGACCCTTCCCCCATACACCCTCACAATTACACACATGCATAAACATGCTCACACACTTGTGACACACACCCCTCCATTATCGCCCCCCAGTACTGTTCATTAACATTTGAATGTTTAGCAAGAAAGCAGAACGACTTCTAAATTACTTGCTAGTGGTCTGCCGTTGTCTACTGTATGTTTGAGATTGACGGCAGAGGGGCAGAGGTGGGCACTCCTAGCCTCTTGAGTGCTCTGTGGGGGGTGTAGGGTGAAGGGTCAGCCTGCAGACCTCTGCAACCAATCCACTCTCACTGCTCAGCCTGATTTAGTACCGTCCAGCCCCCACAGATGGCACAGAGAGACACACACAGAGAGACAAGGCCATGGAAGTGCAACACTTGTGTGACAAATGGAGCCCAGACCAGCATCATCCCACAGACACGCTCTTAATCGGGCAGTGTGTGCGAGAGAGAGGGTCTGGAGCCTTTGAGTACGACTGCTTGACACTCAGACTGCATAACTCGATCTGTCATAATGTCATGCTGAATTTCTGTGCGATACCGTTTAGATAATTCATTTGGACAGTTTCATATTTTCAAGGAAATGTCCATCAGTATACAAATTAAATACTCCAGATAAATTCAATTTTGAATGAGCGTTGATATAGTTCTTTGGCAGAAGGGTAGTTTTCTTTTTTCTTTGTTTTTAATCGTAAAAGCCACAGTGAACCATGCCATACTCCACGCTTATTTCCTTCATGGGAAATGCTTTTTTGTCAGGACCTGTTGGTGAAATCGCGTGCATAGAGGGCGTGCTATCTGCGTCGAAGATTATGATTCAGCAATTTAATGTTCATCGTTCTGTGAGAGAATAAACCAAGCTACGACAAGCCCGACCCCTCCCGCTACTGAGACCAACTGCTCTGGCATGTAAACCTTCAAAACACTTCACACAGCTGAACACAATAAACAGTCCATAATTACACTCCTTCGCAGACGACTTGTCCAGCATTCTTTCTTTCTTTGGATAGTCACTTCCTAGAGAGCATTTAGAGAGCAGATGTGATAACTTCATCATTTATTTAAATACACTGTTTTTTTCTGGGCCATGTTTAGAGACTGAATGGAATGACTGACATTACTGTTACTAAGATAGATAGATAGATAGATAGATAGATAGATAGATAGATAGATAGATAGATAGATAGATAGATAGATAGATAGATAGAAATGGTCAGATGATAGACACAGACAGACAGATAGACAGATAGATAAGATAGATAGATAGATAGATAGATAGATAGATAGATAGACAGATAGACAGATAGATAAGATAGATAGATAGATAGATAGATAGATAGATAGATAGATAGATAGATAGATAGATAGATAGATAGATAGATAGATAGAAATGGTTAGATAATAGATAGATAGGTAAATTGGTTTGGAAAACACTTTTTGTCGAGAAAAGGAGTTTTAAACCAAATAAATTTGGTGTCACATGACATAATTAGCCTTTACCCTACTTGCAGTGTCCGAGTTCATGGTGTTGCTCCCGTTAAAGCACCGTTACTATGTAGTTCAAAGGTGCATCACAACGATGAGGAAACCATTGGATTGAAAATCTCTGCAGCTCGACAAAAATAAGCGGGGTGTCCATCAAATTAAGGAAGAATGTCGGAGTTTTCAACACTGACAAAAAAGAAAGGTAAAATA
The DNA here is from genome assembly GCA_037194245.1 of Opsariichthys bidens. NCBI lineage: Eukaryota > Metazoa > Chordata > Actinopteri > Cypriniformes > Xenocyprididae > Opsariichthys > Opsariichthys bidens. The sequence goes on from CM074278.1 coordinate 8,644,745, forward strand.
AAATACAGAAATGTTACTTCTGTATCTGAATAAATAAAATTACTGGCATAAAATGCGAGTCTGTTTCGATTTCATGATCAGAAACTCAAGAGCAAATGTTTAGCGATTTAAGAAAACTTTAGCGACAATCTCAGTGGGAGGTCCAGTGTTGGCAGCAGCATTACTTTTACAACATGTTTTGGTCAATTTAAATGTATTTGCCTTATTGGCCAATAAAAATAAGGATGTTCTAAAGAGCATTCACTTACACATTGATATAAAATGTCATGGTTCTGGGTCAATGAGCTGTAACTGCGGTCAAAAACCCTCTGAAAGTGCTCTGTCCTTGAAGGCACAGCCCGGTGCATGTCCTCCAAACAGTCATGACTGTCTCAAACATTAAAAAACATCTAAGACTGTTTCTTCAGATTCTACTCTTACTACTACTGAAACACAGTTCTCTTCAGAGTTTGTATTTACATCCCAACAGGAAACTGCAGACAGGATGTGTATACGATTTAAGACTATCACTATGTCACAAGAACTGGAGATTTTTGTTGACACTTACATTAATTATGAATGTACTGAGCTATCACCGTGGCTCAGATAGACATAATCATATTCATAGTCTCTGCCGTAGGTAATTTCCAGAGGGATATGTCAGCGTCCGTGCGAACCAACAGATTGAAGGCAGGAAATGACATTCGAGCTCATTATTTATTGACTCATTGCCATGAAATTTACATCCGAAATAATTTTTTTTTTTTTTTATATAGATTCTAGGATCTCATTCTCCTGGAAAATGTCATATATTCTCTCTCATTCTGTCTGTCTTTTAGACTCAGGTGATATCTTCCTGCTCACCTTAGCTTCTCTTATCTGGCCCTGATAACAGCCGTCTGTGCTGGGGATATTCTGCTCAGCACTCACAACCTGTTGTTTGCTGAGGGACACATGTCTGTTGTTTCTTCAGATCAGAAACTGAAACTAATTAGACATTAAGCAATTAATTCACAGCATTACTCTGTTCCTGACTGACAGTCACAATGTCGCTCTTATTCACATCAGTATTTGATCTTAACTTCTCTTGTCAAGTCATAAAGGTGTTTTTTTTCATCTAATGTTGCAGATTTAAGAGATTATGTTTAAGCTCAGCGTGATAAGAAGGTATGAATAGCAAATGTGTCTGATTTTATAATGTTTGACATTCTTTTACTAATTCTGTGTTTCCAACACAGCTCGTCGGTTGTGCTAAAATATATCATGCTATCTCCCAGAAATGAAATATCTTCCTTTGTCTTCAACTGACAAAAGGATACATTTTTGGTTGAACTATCCCTTTAAATGCCATTTTTTGTGACCTTCAAAAAATGTGATTTGGTCTGCATAATTAACATCACATTATTAAAAAAAAAAATCATTTCAAACCTGTACGTATCCATTTCTTCTGCGGAACAAAAAGGAAGATATTTTGAAAATTGTAACAAATTTAGGTGACAAAAACAATGAGACATCTGCATTTGACAAATATTTTTCAAAATATTTTCTTTCATGTTCCAGAGAAGAACTCGTACAGTTTTGGAATAGCATGAATGTGAGTAAATGATTTTTATTTATTTATTGCAAAACAACTTAATTGAGACTGTAGTATAAATATATGTTTTCAGAAACTGTTCTCATCCATATACTGTCACCATGATGCTCCTGTGCGTCTGTGCTGTGTGTGAGAGGAAGTATGTGGGGCAGGTGATGGGGGAATGTTTCGTGTATTATGACGTCAAGAATGTGTGCCTCACTGCGTTCATTTACTGTAGATGAGTGGGCAAATTTTATGTGCCCTGCCTGTAAGCAAGCTGTAACCAGCCTTGTTAACCGTTACACTCAGGTTTTTCTTTTGCTATCTTAGTGAGGACATTGCATAGACTTCTATTGATTTTATATCAGGTCAATGATATTTGTCTATCACTAGATTTAAACAAATAACTTATTTTGGCTAACTTAAAACTATCCAATGTCCTCACTAGTGGGTTGTGAAAGTATTTCACAATATAAGTGAAGACATTTGGTCCTCACAAGTATATATATATATATATTTACACTCACACACACTCTCTCTCTCTCTCTCTCTCTCACACACACACACACACACACACACGGTTTGTTTTGCTATCAAAGTGAGGACATTCCATAGGTGTAATGGTTTTTATACTGTACAAACCGTACATTTTATCCCCCTACCCCTACTCCTAAACCTACCCATCACAGAAAACATTCTGCATCTTTACATTTTTAATAAAACATTGTTTAGTATGTTTTTAAAGCAATTTGAAATATGAGGCCTCAAGAAATGTCTTCATATTTCAAGTTTAAGTCGTAATACCAGTGTAATATCCAAATTTGTGTCCTCATAAATCACAAAAACGCACACGCTTGCACCCACGCACTGACCTGTACACTAGATCCACACCAATCTGCAACAAGCCTCAACAAGCTTTCTTAACGCCAGTTGATGCAGCTAAATTCTGCTGTTAGGGTGTGGGACAGTGTTTACACATATGCATGTGTTGTCTGTGCATGTGTGTGTGAGCGCATCACGGTTGAAATAGACCTTAATGTGAGCTGGACTGAATTTGACCCTCATCCATACTGTAATGTGAGAGCCACAAAAGGAGATTAAAACAAAAATTCATTTGTAGGAATTGTTAAAGGAATTCTGTAATCATTTACTCACCAATAGATGTTTGGCATAATAGCCATATTGCTATTTTTCATACAACAAAAGTAGACATAGCCATACGGGGGGAAATACACATTTAATTACATACTTTACTAATATGTTGAATAAAAATTCCAAAAATAAATTTTCCATTAAAAAAAAAACATACAAATAGATTTAGATTGTACAAAATATACTTTAAAAAAAAAACACACTTTATGTGTGTTACAACTTATGTTTTTTAAGAGTGATATGTATTTTCTTGTCCCTTATAATACATTTTGTAACATATTTTTGCATGTTTAAACTAAATAAAAATAAACTTTTACTAGTCTTTATTAGCATTTATTTTGAATATATTTTGGCCAGAAGAAGAAAAAATGACCATAAAATTAAAGGTTGACTGATAGGTTTGAATATCCGTTTATATATTTTTGGTCTTATAACATAATTTTAATAACCAACTTTTGGTCTGTTCTTCACATAAAGCTATGGTATGATTTCAGAAGTTTTGGAATTTAGTGCGTGAGTCAAATGGACTATGTAAATATGTTGCTTTTTGGAGCTTGACAGCCCTTGGACATAAACAGCTTTTGTTGTATAGGGGAAAAAAGCATTTGTATTCCACAGAAGAAACACATTTGGAATGACATGGAGATCAGTGAATCACAACAGAATTTCATTTAACTGCACCTTTAAGAGTTGGAGACGGCAGCAGGGGTCTTCCTGATAGACTCATCAGAAGGTTTGTATGTCCCCTGGAGGGCAGGAACAGCAACATATGTCACACATTTGCTGTGTGTATGTGTGAGATTAGACCTTTGTGTTTTAGTAGCCTGTTTGGCAACGATGAGCTATAAACCTTGATTGGAGAGAATTGCCTTTAAATGACTGAATAAATCTGTGTTAAACAGAGGTTTGTGGACAGCTCGGACTTCACGTACTACGTAATAGGATTTTAAAAACAAGTTTCCGGCAAGGTCATAAATCACTTTGCGTATGGTGCAATATGTGATAAAGAGAGAGGCCAGTTTTTCAAGGTTAATTTTCAAGTTAACACCTCTCTGTTTGCACTGGCGTGATAGTGTGGGCAAATCTGTTGTCTTGAGGTGAAGAAATTATGGACATAATGAAGGAAGCAAAGAAATAACATGGAAACAGAACAGAATCATTAAAGAATCGTTCTCTGAGGTGATAGAGCTCATAATAGCGCCTCTCTGTCGCCTCAATGGCTGCGTCCTGCATGTTAAAGGCGGCGCTGCTCGGAGACGTGCTCTTTTGTCTTGACTTTGCTTTTGTAAATGAGGTAATGTTGAAGTGGGGATTTGTGAGGGGATTTGGGGCGGTCTGGGCGGTGGGACGCCTGTGAGGGCAGAGCTGAAGGGAAGTGATGAATATTAAACTGCCGAATGAATGAAAGAAGGAGACAAGAAGATGTTCCAGGGGTCATTTTACCTCTCGTAGCATTGTCAGTGTATCATCTGCCTCTTTTACTATTTGAATATTGTATTTTACCTTTTGCACAGGAGAAAACAAGGAGAAAGTCACACATTTCCCTGTTGAAAAATCAGCATATGCTGGTTAGGTATGTTTTGAAGCATTGAGGCTGGTTTGAGCTGGTTTATGCTGGTCCTTAGCTGGTCAAGTGATGATCCTAAGGTGGCCCTGAGCTGGAGCTAGTGGCTTATGACCAGCTAAGGACCAACATAAACCATGACCAGCTAAGGATCAGCATAAACCAGCTAAGGACCAGCATAAACCAGCTCATGGCCAGCTATGGATCAGCATAAGCCAGCTCGAACCAGCTCACGACCAGCTAAGGACCAGCATAAACCAGCTCATGTCCAGCTAAGGATCAGCATGAGCCAGCTCGAACCAGCTCACGACCAACTAAGGACCAGCATAAACCAACTCATGACCAGCTCATGACCAGCTAAGGATCAGCATAAGCTAGCTCGAACCAGCTCACGAACAGCTAAGAACCAGCATAAACCAGCTCAAACCAGCTCGAACCAGCTCATGACCAGCTAAGGACCTGCATAGACCTACTCAAACCAGCTCATGACCAGCTCATGACCAGCATAAACCAGCTCCAACCAGCTCATAACCAACTAAGGACCAGCATAAACCAGCTCAAACCAGCTCATAACAAGCTAAGGATCAGCATAAACCGGCTCATGACCAGCTAAGGACCAGCAAAAACCAGCTCAAACCAGCTCATGACCAGCTAAGGATCAGCATAAACCAGCTCAAACCAGCTAAGGACCAAATAAGGACCAGCATAAGCTAGCTCGAACCAGCTCACGACCAGCTAAGGACCAGCTTAAACCAGCTCAAACCAGCTTCCTTGCTTCAAAACACACCTAACCTGCTGGTTTTTTCAACAGCGTTGATTTCACATCATTGCATTACTGGTGTTTTCTGAGGAAGGTATCACTGTTATTATTGCTCAAAATGTGGGACAAAGATTAATTCTTACAGTTAAGGGTTTATTCAGATCTGTTAGTGATCTTTGTGCTATGAACCCGAATAAAACCTCACATTGGCTGGCTTGTTAATGACAAGTCTGCTATTACTTTTTACCATTACTTTTCTGTAATAATGGAACATCATATACAATTGGAAGTGGTCAGCTAGCAACCGCCCAGAATTCCTAAGCTTTCAACTAGAATCATGCTAGCAACCGGTTAAAACACTTCATAAGCCATACAGCAACCACCTAAACCACCAAAACTACCAACATTTTATCAACCACCCATAATGGCACAGCTACCACCCAGAAAAAAAACCCTGGCAACCACCTAACAACCACCCAGAACACCCAAACAGGTACCTGGCAATGTCCTAGCATCCACTCAAAGCATCCTTGCAATGTCCTAGCGGCCATCAAAATCATTCTAGTAACCAGCGAGTAACACTCTAGCAACCACCCAGAACATCTTAGCAACTACTTAACAATGTCCTAGCAACCACAGAACAACACCCTAGTAAAATCCTAGAACACTAGGAACCACCAATAACACCCTAGCAGCCACGTAGCAACTCCCTAGCTAGGGTTGTACAGCAAAGTCCATATTTGTAGCAATGGCAAAATTATTTGTATCTGTACTCAGATAACACCCAATGCTTAAATCAAAAGTTTGAATAAATTACATGAAAAGTGAATTTTAAAGGTTTTGTTCCCTAGTTTACATATAGTACATATACCTTGTATAAATCTCTTTTAAATATTAATTCAATAATAAAAAATATCTTTTGATAATTGAAACAATACATTATTAAAATAATTATATTAGATATTGTTATATTATATCATATTATATTATATTATGTTTACTTCGTTACATTTAATTTAGAGTTTTTACAGTTTGTCATGCTATATGTGCACTCATTCACTTTGCACACTTAATATTGCATTGTAATTTTAGATGTTTATAATATCCTGGCTCTGTTATCCAGCAAGCACAATGTTTTTTTTTTTTTTTTTGCATTTTTGTTCTTCGCTTTAAAGTTATTATCTGCGCCTTTTTGAATAAGCGCAGGCAACTACTAGGAACACCAAAACATCACAGAGGCAACAAATGAGAGGGACAGCTACAACAGATTGACTTTAGACTGTATACAAATCTAGACTTCTGGAAACTTAGAGCCCCTCCTTCCTAGAGCATTTTACTACAGGAAATACAGCTTGGATGGGTTGTTTCGTGTCACAAATGGCTTTAGTGTTTATGCCAGTGTATCTTAGTCACTCGCATGCACTGAATAGTCTGTGAATCCATAAGGCTGTGGTTTCTGCTGCCGTGGAGATGGGGACAGTTTAGATAAATACATGTATTTTCTCTTCTTGTGTCTCAGTGGCCTGGCTGACTGGAGCAAGTGGGAGAAGAGCAAGAGAGAGAATATTAAGCCAGTCTTCTCTCTGTCAGTGTGTGTGTATGTTGTACAGCTTTAAGCTGATGGGGACACGTTCACTGCTCTGACCTCATTAGCCTCTGCGTGATTAACTTTAACATTTCAGCGCAGCAAACACACACGAGGCTCACAGCTGACATGTGTGATCCATATTTTGTAAGCCGTTTGTAAATCAGGCTTATTATTCCAAGCTATTTTTGGGTTGAATACTGAATGTTTGCCAACTCCCTTATTTATCTGGGTTTTGGGGTGGAATTCCAGAGAAAGAGGCCACTTTTCCAGAGAAAGTGATGTTGTCATGTTATAAGATTGTGAAAATGGATATGATTACAGCGAGAATGATAGTTATCAATGTTATTGTGGTACAGTTTTTTGGCAAAAATACCTTATAGAGATAAGCTCAGATTTTGTAACGCTATCATTGTGTGTGTGTGTGTGTGGGTGTGAGAGAGACAAGTTTACACCTGAGATGATTATAGATTATAACACACCTGAAGGGGAGCGGGAGGAGAAATATTATGGGTGTTTTCAAGCTAGAGCTTTTATATGGATCCAAGTCCATTTCACATCAAACTTCAGTGATTTTGGATGATGTGAATTTCTGAACTCTGGTGTGCACAAAGGAGCCCGTTCATTGAGTGTGCTTGAAAATGGATACGTGGGGTCATGTGGACTTTTGTACTTCAATCGCTATTGATGGCGTAGTCTTTGAAACTCCTAATAATCAGGGTGGGGTATTACATTTTAAACAGCTATATTTACATTATAAAAATATGTATTTGCTGGATGTTTTATCCAAAGTGACTTGCGTGCACCGAAAATACTTAGAGCCAAATGTGGAGCCTTTCAAAGAATAATCCATTTAATGAAGCACAAACATATATTTCTCTCCAGAATTTTTTTTTGCATATTGCTTTTAATTAGAGTTGGAGGTATCTCTTTACCCTTTCACACAGTTGCTCAATGCTAGTGTTGTTGCGGTCTTTTTCTTTTTTCCAGGTGTGAAACAGTGTGGCAAAACCGAAACAAGCATCCCTGCATAGTTTTTGTGGATTTAAGGCCTGACACATACACATTTGTGTTCATGAATATGCTGCATTATACCACAAAGTCATCATCTATGTTGTTTAAAATAAACAAATGTCAATATCCAGGGCACCAACACACTGTATATTAAAAAACATAAACAGATTCTAAATGTCTCTCAACTTGTATATCGTTGCTACACAGAGAAGAAATGTTGCTTTATTTATGTTTTGTAGGCTACTTGGATCATATAAATCACAAGTTTTAGTGCAAGTTTAGAACAACAATTTGCTCTCCTTTTTAACAGAGGTGGAAATGCTTTGTGGATGTTTTTTAAGGTCACCTAGAACGGCCTAGCAGCCATATATTGTAACAACACCACAACAACTGCATAGTAACAACCTAGCAACCACCTAGCAAACAGTTTGCTGCTAAACTGCTTTTAGATCTTTGTTTCAGTTGTTTCTGTGATGTGATGTCAATTACATGACATTTATGCAAAGAGTCAGTATTTGCAGTGTTGGCCGTTCTTTTTCAGGACCTCTGCAATTCGACTGGGCATGGTCTCATGGTCTCTGTTTGTCCACCCGCCTCTTGAGGATTGACCACAATTTCTCAATGGGATTAAGATATGGGGAGTTTCCAGGCCATGGACCCAAAATTTCAACGTTCTGGTCCCCCAGCCACTTAGTTATCACTTTTGCCTTATGGCACGGTGCTCCATCGTGCTGGAAAATGCATTGTTCTTCACCAAACTTGTTGGATTGTTGGAAGAAGTTGCTGTTGGAGGGTGTTTTGGTACCATTCTTTATTCATGGCTGTGTTTTTGGGCAGAATTGTGAGTGAGCCCACTCTCTTGGATGAGAAGCAACCCCACACATGAATGGTCTCAGGATGCTTTACTGTTGGCATGACACAGGACTGATGGTAGCGCTCACCTTTTCTTCTCCTGACAAGCCTTTTTCCAGATGCCCCCAAACAATCGGAAAGGGGCTTCATCGGAGAACATGACTTTGCCCCAGTCCTCAGCAGTGCATTCATGATACTTTCTGCAGAAGATCAATCTGTCCCTGATGTTTTTTTTTGGAGAGAAGTGGCTTCTTTGCTGCCCTTCTTGACACCAGGCCATCTTCCAAAAGTCTTTGCCTCACTGTGCGTGCAGATGCGCTCAGACCTGCCTGCTGCCATTCCTGAGCAAGCTCTGCACTGGTGGCACTCAGATCCCGCAGCTGAATCATCTTTAGGAGACGACCCTGGCACTTGCTGGACTTTCTTGGACGCCCTAAAGCCTTCTTTACAAGAATTGAACCTCTTTCCTTGAAGTTGCTGATGATCCTATAAATTGTTGATTTAGGTGCAATCTTAGTAGCCACAATATCCTTGCCTGTGAAGCCATTTTTATGCAACGCAATGATGGCTGCAAGTGTTTCTTTGCAGGTCACCATGGTTAACAATGGAAGAACAATGATTTCAAGTATCACCCTCCTTTTAACATGTCAAGTCTGCCATTCTAACCCAATCAGCCTGACATAACGATCTCCAGCCTTGTGCTCGTCAACATTCTCACCTGAGTTAACAAGACGATTACTGAAATGATCTCAGCAGTTCCTTTAATGACAGCAATGAAATGCAGTGGAAAGGTTATTTGGGATTAAGTTCATTTTCATGGCAAAGAAGGACTATGCAATTCATCTAATCACTCTTCATAACATTCTGGAGTATATGCAAATTGCTATTATAAAACTTAAGCAGCAACTTTTCCAATTTCCAATATTTATGTAATTCTCAAAACTTTTGGCCATGACTGTATGTGCAAATAGATGATGGCGGAGACAAGTTCTCCAGCAACAGGCCTCCTCTGTACTTTCATTCAGCAACAGTTCATTCATGCCACTGCAACAAACTCTGAGCTGCTGGATGAGAGATGAGAGGAATTTGATTTGTGGCTTCTTGCTTGAAGCTATGCTCTCTTGTTTGTCATCAAACAGTAGACCAGTTCCATGTGTATGTGTCCTGTCGCAAAAGACCCACATGATGTTAATAGTGTGATTAAGGTGTGTACCGTAAATGTCTATACTGCACTTCAATGTGACTAGGAATACTCCACATCTTAATTCGATTTGTGTTTACTTCAAGTAAGACTTTAGTCGGATTAACTGTTAACATGGTAGTTTCTTAATCAGAGTATTGTCTTAATCAGGTTAATATCAGAATATTGTTGTCCATGCAAACATAATGTATGGTTTTATTTTATTTTGTCTGATGGCAAAAATGTCTATCCATGATGAAAGTGGAGAAGGCAGTCAGAGATTACACTCGCCACACAATACGGAATCCCATACCTATCTTATCCACATGGGATTACAGTTCACAGAGGACCTCTTGCTAAGAAGTGGAAATTTTTTTGATTCATGAACAAATGGAGAGTAAAAAAGTCAATTTGTTCATGAATTGGTCTACACTGGTTGCGCAGTGTATTGAGTCGTTTGTTAATGAAATGAATGTGTGAGCCACCTGCAAGGACAATTTATGGAAAGAAAACGTTGCCTGCAGAGTATGCCTGGTTAGTAAAATAGAGCTGCACATACTATGCTGACAATATTTGGCTACGCATAAATAAGTATACTATAGGCTGTTAAATGTTCTCAAGATATCAATTTTATCAATTCATGCAATTCCTGGAAACCAAACCCAAAACCCACATGTAAGATTAGATACTATTTTTTTTTCCTCAGGTGAACAATCTGAGAAGCTCAAGACTTATGCAAAAAAAATCGTAACACACTCTCAATGCAATTTGTAACTTTCATGATTTGGATATTCATGCTTGCTCCTCATTGAGGTAAGATTCATGTTTGTTTCTAAAAATCGTATGAATCAAATCATACAAACTTGCCACCTTATAAAATGTTATGAGATTCAGTTTAAAAATCCCCATTTGTTCTTTCTTTAATTTCATTGCTGTTTGGGAGAAACAGATTAGATATGGAGGTGAACTTGAACTTGCATTCTGACCAACCTTTGAGACTTTGTATTGTTAGCACATCTCGTGCTATTGTCTCCTACTGTGGTGTATTGTATTACATGAATAAATGTAAAATGTAACCTCAGTATTCTGACTTCTACTCTACACAGAGTTTAGCACAATCTGTAAGAGCAGCAGGTGTATTTCTTAGTCTGAGAGAAATTCTTGACTGAACGCCAAAAGTTTAAAGAGGTCTCTGAAAAGTCCTTCAACGGAACTTAAAGACAGGCCTCAAATCGAACAACAATAACCCCCCTTAACCTACAAAAATAGAACAGGGACTGCTGAGCACCAGAACAATCTGTCACTTACTAAGATTTTAGATTACTCTTGATTCATATTATTTTAGTTTCTTTTTCTATTTTTTGTTGTTGTTATTCTTTATTCTGTATTTAGCATATTCTGTATTGTACAGTATTTTCCATTGCCTACAGTGTAGCTAGTGCTGCTTTGGCAACACAAACAGTATTTTGTTTATGTAAATATAATAGTTTACACAAATATTTTGACTGAATTGAATAAAATCCTAAATAATAGCAAAATAATAGCAATTAATCAAACAAATACACATTGTTGCCTTTAGCTTTCTGAATGAGGTTTCTAGGGCTATGCAAATTATTTTGAATTGAGCTAAAATTAATAGAGTGTGAGAACCATATTAAAAATTTATTTTGTCCACAGTGTAAAAAAATATTTTCATAAGTTATCACTTTTTTTTCTTCTTCTGTAAAATCAACTTCAATAAATTAATGTGGTTCAGATAACATGATATTTTGAGTTTCTGTTGATTAAACCAATCGCCTTCATTGCATTAACTCAAAATTTTAAAGCAACCAGATAACTTACTTTTTTTGTTAAACCAATAATTCAGTGCAGGTATACTTTTAATCATTTCTTTTGTTTTTTAGTAAATTGTCTAATTTTGAGTTTAAGTCTTTAAGATTCTCACGCAATATAAATGGGTCTGTATACAATAAAATATAAAGCTGCCTTTATATTTCAGGAAGTCTGCCCCTCACAAAACAATCATCATATCATACGATTATCCGGCGTTTCAAAATGATTAAGTATTTTGCTCAATTTAAGCATTATTCAGGTATCAATAAGAGTGCACTAGCTCCATTTTACCCCATTTAAAGACCATTCTCAACAATTTTACCAAAAAACACTCAGAAAATGTCAAAAAAGGGAGTGCCTGCTTTTCAGGACAGCTGATCAATACCAGTTTCAGGAAATGTGTGTGTGTGTGAGTGAATTATGATCTCTGTACATCACACTCTGTCAGTGCCTAATGCACCCTGACACCCACACATCCATACTGATCTCTTTATCAGCGCGAGAGAGACAGAGAGAGAGAGCATTGTGGGTTTTTCTCGAGAGAATTGAGGCTCTATTGTGGGTTTAAATCGACGTTGTTCGGACCCCTGAGAGTTTTTTAACCCCCACACAAAGTGGCTCTCATTAGCATGTGAACAGGAGGGTGGCAGGGTCTCTTTATGGACTGTTTGCAAAGACCCCCTGCTCCCCCCCTCTCCCTTCTCTGAACACTGGCCTGCTGGCACTCACATGGCTCTGTATGGGAATGTGCCCCTGCAGCATTCACACAGCCGCATTTGTTCACTATAGCATTTCCTCCCCTCAGCAGCAGAACTGTCCTTCTTTCTCTCTGTGTGTGTAGGAGGGTGAGGGTTAAATATGTTTTGTTTTGTAAAAGGTCAGAGTGTAACACATAAAGGTCTTCTCTTTGCCAGGAACATCTGGTTGCTAGGTGAATAGACCTGCAGCTAGAAATAGTCGTCTGCTGGTTTAACCTGTAATGACTCCAGAATTAGATGCAAGTTCAAACATTCATGCATCAAAAGACTAGAAATTTATGTTCCCTTTGCAAAAAAAAAAAAACCCGTCTAACTCATACGCCCTAGTGCTTATAAGAAGAGAAATGGGAATTCAAACCCATTACGATTCAGCTATATTATGGATCTATTCCAAAACGTGGTGAGCTGCTTCCCTAGGCAGTATGATCCTTATAGTTAGAATAGTGTTTTTTCTCTTTATAATCTTTAAACAAAATGAAATAAGTCTTTTTCTGAAACGACTTCACTTTTTTGTTGATGTCACTTACCCAACAGGCCAATATCTATAGGCATTGTTTTAGCAAACGTTTATTCAGGTCTGGATTAGAGCTGCACGATTAATCGTTAAAAGGTCGTGATTTTCAATTCAAACACCCACGCAATATTAATACATTGTTATGCCACTAGGTGGTGACAAGTGACTTAAAAATGTCATTCTCATTGAATCATTCAGTCAAAAGATTTGTTCAAAAACAATTCATCCAGTAAGGAAACTAATGAAGTAATTCAATTGGTTTGAGTGAATGACATTATGAATAAAAAAAAAAAAAAAAAGTTGTTGAAATGTTCAAATGCTGAAAAGTTTAATCGAGAATAATTTTTTTTTTACAAACATTTGTGTGTGCTGTGTTTCTATGCTTACCAGAGTATTATCTTAGCAACATGCTCGCATAAAACTGTACTGGAATAATTGTGAGTCATGACTGCGAGTTTGCATGAGAAGCAGTATTTGTGTGGCTTGCTGAACTGTTGCCCAAAACAATTACTTAAGAGGCTACATTTTATGATACTGCTTTAAAAGTCAGCTCACTTGGTTTTGGAACAGAGCTTATGAAGCTATAGGATATTTAACATGCTGTATCATCATCTGGCTGATACAGATATTAGTCATTTATAAGAGACTATCTTTCCCAAAGTGGCTTACAGTACACAGACTTGTACAATTCATCCTGCAGTAATCATGTGGTGAATGACCCAGTGATGATACAGGAGTACAGTAGTTTGCCTGTTCATGAATCACCCGTCTGGGTGAACTTCATGTTGAACATCATGCTCATTAGCAGTCCAATTTTTCACCCGCTCCTGATTGTCAAGATTCTAATAGCAATAAAACCCAAAATGAACCTTTTCTCTTGCCTTTGTTTGTCTCTGGTAAAGTTCAAACCACATATTCTCCTGAGCTCCTGTGATATTTTGAGAGCTCTCTCTCTCTCTCTCTCTCTCTCTCTCTCATCCACTACAGTCCCTAATATTGATCACCTGTTCAGATGGAAGAGATGAAACTGAGACTCAAAAAGAACACTTTAACAGAAAAGAGAAAGGTTTTAGGGTAACATGTCTTCCAGGCTTCCAAGAGTTCTCTCGTGTTATTAAAGGATTGAGAGCATGGGTGTGTTTTTTTTGGTTGTTGTTGGGAAGTTCCCTGTGTTTTACCTCAATTCCTCATCTAGAGGAAGAGTGACTCATGACAGACATCGTGATGAAGCTGTTTTTTGCCATGTGAAGTCTCGTTCTGGTTCAGTCTGCCTGCGTATGCCTGTGTCAGCCTTAACACTGAACAGATGGAGTCAGCAAAGACAGACACTCCACCCTCTCGTCCTACCACACGCCTCCTGCAGACGGGTCTGTACATGTGTGCATTGTCTCTCAGGGTAAAGCTGTCAGCTCCTTGAGGTAAATCATGGGTTATCTGTTATCGCAAGTCAGAGAGCTCCCACAGCGATATCAAAACTGTGTGTGTATGTGTGTGTGTGTGCAGTTCTCAGCAATGACCTTCAGCTCTATGTCCAGGATCAACACGCTGGATATAATCCAGCATTTAAAGTAATGTTCCAGGTTCAATACAGGTTAAGCTCTATCAACGACATTTATCGCATAATGTCGATTACCACAGAATTAAAAAAAAAAAAAAAAATTCCCTTTAAAATAAAAAAGCTAAACAAAAGTTACAGTTGCAGTAAGGCACTTAAACTGAAAGTCAATGGGCTCAGCATTTTTGAGCAGATTTTCTTTACAAACAACTGACAGTTGATACTTAAATGGGATTTTCATTTACAGTAATCAACACTAAATATTAATATTAGTAACTTAGTTTTCAAGCCATGAGTTGTTAAGCTCAGAGGATCTTGCGGTTTTTGGCACATTGATTCACAAATGAACAATTCAATGAATTGTTAACTGAAGGCTACCTCTGACCAGATCATTGAATCAATAAATTGCTGACTTGAAAAGCTAGTGCCACAAATATTGTCAAACCTGAAACATTTATGTAAGGATATCTCTGTCTCTTTATTTTTCAGGCTGAGTTTGAGTCACAGCCAGTCTGGCACTGCTCATATCCTTCTTTAAAACCCACAGAGAGTTGTTCTTTACACTTGTACGGGCGGTCCGCACTGAGCGCTTCTGTCTTTCCTCTCTGGAGTCCAATCTAATCCCCTCCGCTCCGTCAACGGTGCGTTGTCAGGCCTGCTAATAAGGAGAGAGCTGCGGCTCTAGTAGGGCAGTTTGATTGCAGTGGCTGAGCCCATTGAGTGGCCAGCTCGGCAACACCACAGATGCAAGCATTAACATACATGCGGTTGAAGAGCTGGAGGATAGTGTTTCTACATTAGATTCAAGCCCTCCAGAGCATCTGCTCTGTTTGTTTGGAGGAACGGGGCCCGGCAGAGTCCAGGGCCAAAAAGGGGAATTATCCTGCAAACAGAGAAAGGTAATAATCACACACACTCACACACTCACACGCATGCACAGAAGTAGGTTTTCATACTCCAATATTTTCCTGCTTGGCTTTACTCGTGAAGCCCTGACCCAGAGAGGAGGCATTGTTGGTTAAAAATACGCAGTGATGTTGTTTCGATCCTCTCTGAATCAGCAAAAGGCAACTGACGCCCTATTTTAGGGCAACAATTGAAGAGTTTATGGATTTATGCACACCATGTAGAAGCATAAATTTTTACATTTTTGAGCTTCTTGTTATCTTTTGAATTTTCACTGCTCTACTGTATATATGAGGTCAGGCTAAAAGAGCTTTTATTTTTAGTTTTCTGTTGTCATTATATAACATCACTTATATAACTTATATTATGTTAAGGGTTAATAGTCAGTTTTATATATATATATAATTATATATTTATATATTTCAGTCTGTTTGCCATGGAATGAAAAAGATTAAAAAAAAGAAAGAAAAAAAGAAGAATAATTGGGACTTTTTTATCTCACAATTAATATAATGCTCAAGGGTAGGTTATTGTAATGCTTTACTGGGTGGTTGCCCTACACGTTTAATAAACAAACTACAGCTGGTCCAAAACACAGCAGCTAGAGTTCTTACTAGAACCAGGAAGTATGACCATATTAGCCCGGTTCTGTCAAGACTGCATTGGCTCCCTATTAAACATCGTATAGATTTCAAAATCTTGCTAATTACTTACAAAGCACTAAATGGTTTAGCTCAGTAAACCAATACTTTAGAGAGGTCTTAACACATTATAGTCTAACATGTCTATTGTATAGTCTAACATTTTAGAATTCTGGCCAGTTGATAATAACCTAGAATACCAAATCAACTGAAGGTGGTAGATTCTTTTCCTATTTGGCACCTAAACTTTGGAACAGTCCTCCTAGCATTGTTCGGTAAGTACACACACTCTGACAGTTTAAATCAAGACTAAAAAAGCATACACATGGCATACAAACCTGGCATACACATAACACATTATCAATTCATATTTTAACATTCATTAAAGGATTGTTAGGCTGCATAAATTAGGTCAGCCGGAGCCGGGAAAACTTCCTATAACACCCGATGTACTCGTTACATCATAAGAAGAATGGCATCTATGCTAATATTAGTCTCTCTGTTTATCCAGAGGTTTAGTCGGATCCGGGCCGTATTCAGATCACATGGAGGACCTGCACCTAAATACGAGCAAAACACACCCCTGACGTGTCAGCAGAGATTGTGTCAACTAGACCATCCCCTGTGAAGGCCTCATCAACATGACAGCCAGTGACGTAGATCCTCAACAAAACTATTTCCATACCAGCGTGATGAATCTGATCTTCAACTAGATGGAACTGGATTAAATATTTTGACGGTTTTGACTGGTTTCTCTCATTTTTGTCACCTGCTGGAGTTTGGGTTCCTTGCCGCTGTTTCCTCCGGCTTGCTTAGTTGAGAACACTTGATATTCAACAATGCTTTTCATCTGCCTGCATTGACACCATTCTATGCAAATTAAACTGAGCTGGACAGTGACATCACTGTTTTTTCTAGAGCTGCTGTGCAGCCAAAATTATTTTCCTGTTATCAGGAAAAAACATCTTATTGCAAGATGTGAATTCACAATTCTGACTTTTTCTCGCAATTCTGACTTTTTCCCCTTGGAATTGTGTATTAATAACTCTTTTTCTCAGAATTGTGAGATATAAACTAGTTATTGTGAGTTATAATGTTAAATTCTGAGGGGAAAAAAGACTGGCTTTTGTGTGTTATAAAGTCACAATTGATGAGATATAAACTTGCAGCTGTGACTTTATAACACGCAGTTGTCACACAACTCTGACTTTATATCACGCGATTGCAAATTTATATCACTTAATTCTGAAAAAAAAATCTTTTTTAAGTTTTATTCAGTGGCGGAAACAAGCCTTCATACAAAGCTATAGGATTACTTTAAAATACTTCTTTTTTCTGTTAAAGGATAAAAGATTTGCACCAGACACAATGTCATATTAGTGTTTGACAACAGCAAAAAATGCTGCCTTTTCTACAAGTCCCTCATGTCTTCAGGTCTCAGACCCATTATAAAGGACTGCTGGACGCAAGCCTGATCTGTTTTAGACTTAATCCTAGCTTGTTAAGTCCTAAGTAAACACTAATTGTTTTCCCGGAGACAGACGTGTTACTTGGTTACTTTAAGAAATGCTTGTCTTAAGCCTTTTATTATAGTGAAGCTTCACTGAACATTAGCCATGAGAAATATCTGTCACTCATGCATTCACTTCCCTGACTGCAGTTATTCAAAGCTGTTATTACTGCGAGTGATTCTACAAATTGATATGTTGCAGAGAGAGTGTATGTGTTTAGTGGATGTACTTATACATACTATGTGATAGTACTTATTATATCGCCTCAGATACGTGCTAGGTCTTGTAGGGTGTATTGTGTGGAGAGATTTACCTGTGTAAACAATTGACCCTTTGAAAAGACCCGCCCCCTTTAGTTACCGTTGCTATGTCTGACAAGCCATGCGCTCTCACGCCACACATCATGTTCTCATGCAGTGAAAAATACATCACGACGCAAGGAGGACACTGACAATGCAGATAAGACAGAGCAGGTTTCATATTTAAAATGTTGTAATTTTTTCAAGAAGTTTCAACAATAAATACTGTATAGTGTCTCTTTAATGTGTCGTGACAGATCGCTGTAGCTCCTTCAAGCGGCTCGTGAACCGATCATCTCTTCATACTAGCATCAAATAAACATGGATGGACATTAGAAGGAATGTTGTTTCAAGCGCAGAAAGACATGAGGACACATAATTTTTCAAGTTCAAGTTCACCAACGTTAATCAACTAACTCCCCTGACTGCTTTGTCGGACAAAATTGTGGATTCGGTGCTATGATTGGTTAGATCGCCTGTCAATCAAACTTCCAGCAAAGGGTCAATTGCTCTATAGTACCTCAAAATTGAAGGAAAAGTATTACCAAAAATATTTTGAATATATAAATAATATTTAATATTTTTCAATGTTATTAAAAGTAGCATCATTTAATAACAATAACATAGATTTTCACTTAAAATTCTGTAATGCAATGCAAATGAATTCAATAACACAAAAATCTGTTTTTATTTTTGGAAAATTGGAATGAAAATCATCTGTACATGCATAATAATTGTAATTAAATTAAGAGTAAATTATTATTACTTATTAGCAATGCCGTAATAGAAATTTGCTAGGAACTATGCTTAATTGTCTTGAAAATGCAAAATATTTTAATGGTCCCAAAATTTAAAATGCATTTTCTTTAAGCAAAATGTATTAATGTGGTAACACTTTATATTATGTGTCTTTAACTAATATACTTTACATCTGAATGAATGAATGAATGAATGTTAGGTATAATGTATTCATGTTCATGTTTTATTGCAAAACACTTTTGGTTACGCTTTATTTAGTATTACAGTGTAATTATACATTTAAGTACCGAGTAATGACAATTAACTGCATGTACTTACTATAGGTTTAGGGTTAGGATGAGGGTCTGGTTTAGGGTTAATTGCATGTAATTATGCATAATTTCTAGTTATTACTAAAGCAACTACAAGTAACATGTATAACTGACACTGTAAAATAAAGTGTTACCATACTTTTGATGCTGTTGAGGTGGGATATGGGTAATTGTAATTCATCTTTTTTGTGCACATGTATTTTACACATTAATATGTGTGTGGAGATCAGTAGCTGCGCTTCATGAGGAGTTTTCTTCTCAAATGGATTTAGATTTCCAACATGAGAAAATATGCCTTCAGTGAGGATGCTTGTATAATTTTTATGAACAGTATATAGGTAGATAGAAAAAAAAAATTGCTATGTGAATTTTTCTTTTCAACAGTTGAAATGCGATATCAAAGGGAAGTGAATGGATCTTTTCATCTGTTCCCGCTTGAACAACTGGGTTCTTTGATGAAGAATCCCTGTCTGGTTACTCCTATCAGAATAAACATTACAGCAGTCAGAGACTTTAGAAAGCAGTCTTATTGTGCTCCTGTCTGAACAAAGAAGGTCTTTTATTTCTCCCGCCCTCTCTCTCTCTCTCTCTGTGGTAAATAAGATCTGGCACCTGTGTCAGTATTGATCATTCAGTCGCAACTCAATTTGATAGATGAATGATGATTAATGTTGGGCTGGGGGACACTGGCCAGACTGTCTAATATATAATAGTAAATATTTACAGTGAGTGGTGTACTATTTTGGCTCACATATCTCAGAATGTTCACCCTGGAGCATTCAGAGAGAGAGAGAGAGGCTGTAGATCTTGGCTGAAGGAACGATCTGAAAAATGCTTGGCTCATGAATATTAATTAGGTGACGTAACATTTTCCAGCACTAACATTCTATGCAAACTGGTGTGCTGAAAGGCCGCAGTCAAAGTTGCATTAAAACCAATCAGTCAATTTGGTCGCCATCTTGGAAATGTCCCTGGGTACTATTTTTGAGTAGGCTATAGAATGCTTCAGGGATGGTGTCTTTTTGAAGGCCAAAATACAGAGATGTGTTTGCCTTTTAGCACTTCTGGTTGCATCCTGAAGTCAATAAGTTTTTTGAATATTTTTTTTTTTTGGGGGCGGGGGGCTGGTGGGGTGGGGTGGGGGGGGGGTCTGAAATAAGCCCCACATTTTATTCTACAATATAAAACATTAGTCTAACCACCTTTATGATTTTAAATGATTTTTTAAAGCCTTTACTTGTTTTGAAAAATGTGGTTGCAAACAAGTCGCTAAATGGGACCACAGAGGTTTCCGGGAGTATCAACATCAACAACTGATCAGTTAAACTGATGCACTCATTAGTCCTTTTCCACAGCCTTGATATGTTTATAATCATGGACTTGCAAATTATTCAAATTCAAATTTTAATTAGTTGCATTTAGGCTTCAAAATTCATAAAATAAGTGTTGACTTGTGAAAATGTTCATGATGAACAAAACATGTAAGAATCATTATTTTTTTTTGTTTGTCACATTGCTTATTTTCTGCAATACTCCAAAAACAAATGGGAAAAAAAAAATCCTATTATGCTTTTTTCAAGGGAACCAAGGTGATTCTAATGTGGGTTGGCCTACAAAAATACTTAATCTCTGCACAGCTCTACATAAAAAATTCATTTCAATAACATATTTTTAAATTAACATATTTTAACAAAACTTGACTCATAAATGTTGAATACATATGCATGTCACAAATGACAATGGAGTGAATTTAGCAGTTTACCACTTTAGTATGTGGACTTTAGCATGTGTACAATTATTCACTAACCAACCACAGTAAAGTTTATTTGTACTGTTATCTGTTAATATCTGATTCCTAAAGTAAATCAGGAGTTAAAACAACTGCTGATAGCCAGTGTTGCGAAAAATTACTTTTAAAAGTAATGCATTACAATATTGCGTTACTCCCTTAAAAAAAACAACAAAAAAAAAACACAGTTCCTTTTATGTTTTTTAATAACAACAAAAAAAGTTCTATTTTAGGCAAATGTTAAGGCCCTTTCACACAAATGTGAAAGTCTCATGAAGCCTGAAAGAAATGCATATTTACACCTGTACAGTAGAAGGCGCAGCTCAAACAAACCTTTCAGCTGTGCTGCCATTCTGGATTAAAGAAGAGTAAGATACAAGAGAAGGAAGTTCAACACTCAGAAGTAATTTTTGCTTATCAGTATGGTTGAATTATATCATTGAAGTTAAGCAGCAGGTTAATTATTACAGGTTACACTGCAACTGTTTTTATTCATTTTGAGGAATACTGAATGCTTTCGTGCAATTTTGTGTACTGTAGTCTAGAACTACAATAACCATCATGTTTACACAGTGCACACAACACATCTGCACTTTAATTCTCTCAACGTGGGGACAGGAGAGCTGTCAGTCAGTAAATGTGAAAAAGTAACTTGCGTGACTTATTTGAAAAAAGTAACTTAGATATTTTGTTGCAAATTGAAAAAGTAAAGCGTTACTTTACTAGTTACTTGAAAAATTAATCTGATTACGTAACTCAAGTTACTTGTAATGCGTTACCCCTCACAAACAAGACGGCGCAATTCATTCTTAAAGCTGGAATACACTACAAGACTTCGAAAAACCTTTTTAAATTTGAAAAGATTTTAAAACATCATGCATCTTACATTTGCAGACTGTAAATGGTTTACAGTGGAAAATCTGGCTGCAATTCACTAAACGACTGATGATCACAAACTACTTTCAGGTCATTCCAAACACAACGAACTCACACAGAAACATTTGCCTCGCTGCAAGAAGCGAAACGAAAACAAAATGTGTTTTAAAATCATTTCAAAATATCATGTTTTATATCCTCAGACTGGATAGAGTCATAGTCTGAGTCTAAAGAGTCAGTGGCCATCATACACTACTTGATTTTCTGTGAAATCTGTCAACTCAAATCTGCAGATTGTTCTGAGTTTCAACAACTAGCATTGACTTGTCCAGACTGGTAACCTGGTTAGATAGCCAGATAGCAAGTAACAAATCGTGATTGTGCCTCTGACATGCAATATGCCCGCAAACGTCCTGTTTCAACAGGAAACTCACACAGAAAACTATTTCATGGGGTGTTTAAAGTTATTGTTGCTATGCCCCTGTTGTAGATAATGTGAAAGAATGTGTGTTAGAGCGACTGGCAGTAGAAGGAGTGTGTATGTGTGTGTTGGTAACTGAGAGCAATGGTTGTTAATTAGAAGAGTAGAGGACATGACGGGTTTTGCCTTGTCTGACCCAGCAGTGCTGTTTCACTGTCAGTCGTTTAGCCGTTTAGCCTGGCCAGGGCGGCACAGCAAGAGGGACACATTACGAGGTGTTAGGGGAGATAGCAGGAGCCGACAGAAGTATAAATCATGCTAGCTGTTAGTATGAGGCGAGGCTCTCCTCCCGAGGGGGGGACGGAGAGAGGAGCAGGGCAGAGGAATCATGTGGTTCGTCTTCACGTCCCAGTAGCTTTCAGGCTAATAAACGGATTAGAGTCCACTTTGAGCGAAAGACAAAAAAGGATTTCTGCTGTTCGGGGAGAGAGAGAGAGGAAGTGGGAGCGGACTTGAATGAGGATGGTTTGGCTCTGAAAGCAGGCCAGCACTACAGGGAGAAACTGTGTGGGCTCCTGTCGAGTTTTGAAGCGATTGGAACGCTTAGCGCCTTTGATGAGACATTAGAGGCATATTGTGGCACTTATGAAACGGCACAGAAAAAAATCTCTGAATCAGTACTCACCGAAACTGCAGGCAAACGCTCTCAGAGTACCTGCAAATGAATGAACAAATGTCAATCTCAGTGTTACACAAGTTTTGCTATTAGCATTTGTATGGTTTAGGCCGCAAGTTTCTGCCTAAGAATATTCCATTTTGAAAGTACCTAGAGACTTCTTGTATATACTGTAGATGACAAGACACTTTTAAAGACACCATGAATCACACTACAGTTTACTTCATAGCCATTAGGTAAGAGGGATGCGGTATTTATAATTTATGGGGAATGGACATTGCCACTCTAAAGATTATTATTTTGGGTAAAAAAAAAAAATACTCTCCAGCAGACAATAAAAGATATAAATAAAAAAATTGTTTGTTTTATAAAAAAATTAATTTTTAGAAAAAAAAAAAATAAGTAAAATGAAAAAGGTATAAAAAATAAAATAGATAAAGAATTTTTTAAAAAATGTTAAAAGTTGTGGGTGTTTGAGGTGTTTTTTTAAAGTTTGGGAGTGTTTGTGGCAGCCGTGTGGTAGCCCTCAAAAGTAGGATAGTTTGTGGAGCCCTCAGTGGACAGGTGGTGGAGTCGGCCCAGCGTAGGGGTGGTTGGGGAGGTGAGGTTGTGTGAGGTGTGAGAGGGGGTTTGGGGGGGGTGTGTGGGAAGGTGTGTGAGGGGGTGTGAGGGTGAGGTGGAAGAGGTAGGAGGAGGGATGGACCTAAGAGGAGGGAGACTGGAGGCGGATGAGAGGACTGGATGAGTGAGGAGAGAAACAGATCAATCAATCCTGATTGAGAATGATGGATTTATGCAGGTTCAGGAGGGCCACTTGAGTCGCTGTGTCTGGATTTGGGGAAGCGCTGAATGCTGTTCAAAGGAACCTCGAGAGGCTGGTGCTGAGGGTCAGAAAAGGGAGACACGTGTGAGAGCACAGATGTTGTTGGAACGAGCTGAGGACTGTGATCGGGGTGAGGTTTTCTGAACAGTTTGTTAGTGTGCAGTTGGACGGTTGATGATGGATGTGTTGGGTGTGTTGAAAGATGTGTTGAGAAGATGTGAGAGATGGAAAGTAAAGTGTAATTTGAGTTGATTTTAAACTCCTGTATTGATGTGGAAAAAAGGGAAGGTTTGTTTTTTTGATAGAAAGAGGCTGTGATGTTCTGTTTTGGCCTAACTTTGGTGAAGGTTTAATGGTAGTCATGCCTCTGTGTTTAACCGTTTCAAGTGTATAAAAGTATAGCTGGGTCCACGACTAGTATCTGGATAATGGTGTGACATCATGAGATGAACCTGAGAGTGCATGGCATGTATGGGTATTGGGGGTTGTCCTGAGATAAAGCTGTGCATAACAAAAAATAGATCAACCATGTCTGCTGATATTTTACCAAAGTGAGAGGTGGTACATGTGTGAGTGTGTGGCCGTGGGAGTGCCCAGCATGACACTGAGGTGGATATGTGAGGGTTATGTGATGTGTGAACAGGCCAGTTGTGATTTGGATGTAGAGTTGGTGTAGTTGTGAATAAACCAGAGTGGTTTGTAGGTCATTTGGAGGAAGTTGGCTGAAGGCAATAGGAGGATGTGGTGAGAATGTGACATCAGTCTGCTGTGAAGGTTGTTGCTAGGGATGCTGAGAGGGAGTGTGTTCAGTGATCTTGTGTGGATGGGGTTTTTTCAGTGAAGAAAACTTGTGAAACAATGACCTTTCTGTAAAGAAACGATTGAATTTTTTTCAAGAAAGTTATTTTTTTTTATTGAACATTTTGAAGTTGTGACATGGGCTTGTTTTTTTTTTTTGGTGGAAATGGGCCTCCAGGAAGATTGGATTGGTTTGGGGTTGAAGGTTTGATGAGTGATGGTTTTGAGACAGGGATGTTTTTAAGAAAGGAGTGATTTATGCAGTTTGATTAACATTGATGAATGATGAGACAGAAGAAAATTCAGATTGCTGAAGATGTTGGAGTTGAGAGGAAATGAGATGGTGTTGTTGATGGATGAAGAAGATACTGAAAACAGGCAGGACCAGAGTTCAGTGCTTGTGAAGGGATACAGAGCAGAGGGGCTGGACCATCTTGAGACAGGTGATCAGGTTGAGAGCAGAGGGATTGTGTGGCGTGCTGAAAAAGGCGTGAGGCGTTGCAGTAGAACTTTTTTGTTTGGAAAGAGTGAGGTGATGTTATAGCCTTTCCTCAGTGGGTTGCTCAGAGATGAGAAACATGAGGTTTGAGAAGAGAGAGAGTGTTTGAGTGAAAAAAAATTTGTTTATTGTTTGAATGTTTGTTGTTGAGCTGTTTGGGTTGTTGATTGCTTGTCAGTCCTTGAGAGTTTGGCATATTCCCTCTTTTGTTTTCTGAGAGCTTTTTTTGTTTGCCACTTTTGTTTTTTGTTCTTTCGCTGCTGTCAACACGCCCCAGCCGCCTTCAGCCTCGCACAGCAGGACATATTCCCCGAGGTGCACGCGTGTGAATGAATGTACAGTCATGCATTAAGGTGCAATGAGATCCAGGAGAACTGCTCAGAAATGTCAGGAGTGAAAAGGATCAGGGTTGTAGAAAGAGGAAAGATCACCACAAAGCCAGAGAGGAGAAAGGTTTTAAGTAAAGCCAGCATCCGATCCGTATTTTTTTTGGGCAAATTTCTCCGTATTTTTTTTTTTTTTCGGTTTGGTGTGAGGGGAAGGAAAGGGCAACTCCAAAACATGAGGGGGGGCAACTGAAAACACCCAGACCTTTATGATCGAGGTTTGCCCAGATCATAAACATGTTAGAGATGAATGGGGCGAGCTGTGTCCCCATGTGAAAGTGGGGAATGGTCCCACTGTTGTAAGTTGTTGGAATCAGATTCTGTGAATTGAGAAGTGATGCAGCATTATGTGAACATGAGGGAGTGCAGACATACATATCAGAGTCGAGGAGGAATATTTATAATCTCCACAGATAAGTGAGTTGAGCAGAGGTCAGACATTTTTGAGTGTTAAAAGATCAGAATTGGGTTTTAGGGGCGAGCAGAAAGGAGGGGGGCATTAGGAAAGGAGATTAGGAGAAAGGAATGGAGGCTTACACTGCTTCATTGTGTGCAAGCAGAGTGCAGTGGGATGTTTTGTGCGCAGGTGTGACAGCCAAGTCCTCTGTCCCAATCGTGAATTAGGCATGCGAAGTAACTGTAATGCGGGTGCAGGCAAGTAACTGTGGCCGGGGGGGATGCTTAATTTAGCAGGAGTAAAACCTCTGGCTATGCCCAGGTCTCCGTCATATACATGATCTCAATATGATTTTCTTGGATTTTAGAATTGATGGAATTTTATTATTATTATTTGATATTGAGCATTGACAGATTTGAAGTATGACAGGTGATGTGGGGGTAAAATTACAGTTCACCAAACAATAAAATCACTCCATCCAAAACATTAAAAATCAATCCACGCAGACTAGATCACTAATCCCATTCCAATCCCACTCTAGAGTAAAGTGGGGGGGAGATCCTATAGAGTGCTGAGGTCTACGCGATATTAGTGTTGAAAGTTACTGCGACACAGACTCGACAGACGCGCGAGAGGACATGCATGTGATGAGCAGAGAGACTGTGTTTGTTGCAGAGATTTTCGTTTGTGATGAAAGATGAATGAATTTCGAGGGAAGCGGATGAATATGAACGAGGGCAGCGGGAGATGTGTAAATAGTTAATGATGGGAGGAGTTAATCCAGGTGTGGTGAAATTGCAAAGCAAAGTTGTCGCGGAGTTGCGAGCTGGAATAGCTGACACATACTGAGCTTGAATCGTCGTGAAGCAGGTAGTAGGAGCCGAGCTACCTCCCCCCCCTAAAAAAAAAAAAAAAAAAAAAAAAAAAAAAAAAAAAAAAAAAAAAAAAAAAAAAAAAGATGAATCAGCAATATTTTTGTGCGATATTGCATGGAGAAAATGATTTTAAGTTTTAAATGCAACCATCATATGGAATAGCATTTCGATGGAAAGCCAAAAAACATCCATTTTATTTCGTTTGGTCTTTAAAAGTCTTAAATCGAAAAAAGGGAAAAGAGTATGCTGAGACAAACTTTGGTGTTGGCTTGAGAAAGCCTGCCATAAATGTTTGAAGTAGATTTAAAATAGCCTGAAGTTTGAAGGTTTTAAGATTAAAGTAGTTTTAAAAGCTTGAAGGTTTTAAGGCCATGCAATCTATCAGAAAAACAGGTTGCTAAGCAGTTTGTTAGGGTGCTCTACGTGGTTGCAAGGAGGTTACTAGGGCGAGAGAGATGGAGATTGTTTGTGTTTAGATTTGAATTTATGGCAGGTAAAATTTTTGCTAATTTTGGGAAAACCAAATGAGCCAATTTTAGGAGAAACTTAAAGGAACACCCAAACATGTGTCATTGCTTATTTACCCTCAAGTTGTTCCAAACCAGTATGACTTGAACACAAAAGAAGATATTTTGAAGAATGTTGGTAACCAGACAGTTTCTGGTCCCTATTGACTTCCATAGTTGGAAAATAAAATACCAACGTTCTGTGTATTCAACAGAAGAATGAATCTCATACAGGTTTGGAACAACTAGAGGGCAAGTAAATAATGACACATTTTTCATTTTTGGGTGAACTATCCCTGTAAGTCCCATCATTTAGAAAATATAGCAGCCTGAAGGTCTGACCCAGGTAGCTTTAAAGATCTAGGAGGCGTTAGAGTCAGAATTTTTTTATCTTATAATAATAATAATAATTTCAAGTTTAAATTCAATGTTGGCTTTTTCAAGGAAACACCTTTCACAATGTGCCTTTCTATCCTAATCACAACCACGATGTAGGAAGTCTGTAGGAGTGGTTCGGTATTGTCTGTCGCAGCTTTTGTGTAACTTGTTTAGTGCTACGTCTAGCGTGGCGAGGAGAGGGGGCAATTTTGCTCCTGACCCTGTCAGACGGATCCTGAGATGGTCGCTCAGGGCCCCTCACCCACTCAATGCGTTCTTTCAGCCCTGCTCTGGGATCAGGCTTGGGGTCACAGGCAGAAAGACGAGCCCTGGATGCCGAATTTAGAGGGGAAAAACGTTGTTTTGTGAAGGTTCTGAAGGAGCTTTACAACTTCCGAAAGTTTCTCTGACCGCCCCAATAAACCCTTCCCATGATTTTGAGTTTTGTATGTTAATACCCATCAAATGCCACTCAAACACAATGAGGAGGCCCTGGTTCGGAAACAACAAGAGAGTGGGCGGGAAACCGACCCAGCGTTTGCTTGTCTTCGACCTTAAAATAATTCTCTGTTTAGGAGTGTCAGCTTCGATACTCTCATTTGACTTAACCAGAAAGACTTGACTCTCGGTAATGTGCCAAAATAATCTCAAGCCAAATAAATCCACAAGCATTATCTTTGACCTTTTTGTCTCCTTTGTTTTTCATTTTCAAATCTTACAAATGTAATGCAGGTCTAGCAATGATACAACAAATATACAACATATCATCAAAGACATGCTTGGACCTCTTTGAGAGCAGTAAATGAAAGGAAATACAAAACTAGTTTGACTTTATCAGAAGTCTTTGCTGAAATAAAAGCTTGTAATTCCTCAGGGCTATAACTTATATTTGCAGGAAAGGCTTATAAATTCTTACTGCAGTAAATTGTCATTCCCAGAGGGAAGTTTTATTGCTCAGAGACCCTTTCATAGCTAAAGAAAATGAATTAAGTTCTCAGGTACATGCTACTTAAAAGTATTGTCCACCCAAAAATTATTTATTCACACATTTATTTATGTTGTTCTTATCCTATATTTAAAACTTTATTTTAGGGTCCAATTCTCACTATTAACTAGTTGCGTATTAGCATGCATATTAGGATATCGGCTGTTTATTAGTACTTATAATAAAGCATATTAATGCCTTATATTGCATGACCATATTCTACATCTCTTAATCCTACCTAAAACCTAAACTTAACAAATACCTTACGAACTATTAATAAGCAGTAATTAGGAGTTTATTGAGGCATAGTTAATAGTTCCACAGAAGAAAGAAGTTCTTGAAGGTTTGAAACAACATAAGTGAGTGAACATTTTGTGTGAACTACCCCTTTAAGTATCATGTCTCAGATGTTCCATCTAAAATTCTTTTGGAGACATATAACACACATAGTATACAGAGCAAACATTTGCTATCTTGGTGACTTTTGATTGCAAACGGTGCTGGCTTATCAAATCAAAGCACTGTTCGATACATTGGAAATTTAGAGGAGAAACTAGGGTCTTTTTCTCTGTAAAAAAACAACATCAGAAAAACAGGGGACCTTAACTAAAGTCTCAATGTGCTCTCAGTTTACCCTCTGCTTTCTAGGAGAAATAACGGGGAGACTAAAGACAACATCAAATGGACCATAATTACTGTTTATCATTTTAATGCATGTTGATGATTCTTTGATTCAATCTTGTATGCAAACGAAAATGAACAACAACAAAAAACTACTAATAACTCTGACTCTACATTGGATTTTTCAAACTGAATATCAAGCATTGCATTTTGACTTGAACGAGATCTCACCTGTGATTTTTATTTCTTACTGGATGTTATTTGGTGTATGTCATATAAGATTTTTACCGTACTTAATTGTAAAAAGCAGAAAACAGTTCATTTACACGACAACGGCTTTTTGCGTGCCTGAAAACGCAAACTTTTGAAAATGGGTTTCAAAGTGTACGGTTATAAAAATGATACCATTATCGTCTCTGTGTAAACTACAAAAACGAGGATTTGTGAAAACGGTGATGTCACGCGCATGCGTATTACGTGTTCGGTTTATAGGCGTTTAATTTCAGCAGAAGAAGTTAATCTGGGTACTTTTCGCTAACTGTTTTTTGAAAATGTATTCTGGCTATTTGGGAAGAATTCGCAGAATAATCTAGGTCTTTGATCCTGGCTCCAATTCAGATGACTAAAAAATTGTTATTGCGCTTAATTACATTAAAGGTCTATAAGTCCTCAGTACCATTAAGGGTTTGGCAAATTATTCAAAGTTATTTTTTTTTTTTTAAGAAAGTGTGTACAAACCATCTGTCTCTACAGTAACCCACACTCATTTACCTCTCTCTCTCTATCTCTCTCTCGTCCGTCTGTGTGTGGCTGGTGTATTGTATAATATGAGGGTTGACCTGCTGGCGTCCGCCGCCTCTGGTACACACACGGCCACATAAAGGACGTCCCAACCTTCCCTCTCTCTCCTGCAAGGTGCCAAACTCTGCTTTTTAATTATTCATTACACAGCCCTGCCCTGAGAACGCCATCGTGCTGTGTCTCAGTCCAGACGTGGATGGCTGCCATAGCGCAGAGAACGCTTGTTCTATCCCACTGAATGTTGCAACCATCTGCCGAGGTTCGGCGCAGAGCGTGTGAGGGGATGTTTGATTTTTTAACACTCTGTTTAGTGTGTGTCCTGGCGTGTCACTCCCAT
Organism: Opsariichthys bidens; assembly: GCA_037194245.1. NCBI lineage: Eukaryota > Metazoa > Chordata > Actinopteri > Cypriniformes > Xenocyprididae > Opsariichthys > Opsariichthys bidens. The sequence continues at coordinate 8,674,662 of CM074278.1, forward strand.
ATTTCCTTCTGCTTGGACTCTAATGGCTGTAGTGCGTGCATACGGGTGCCTGCGGGCTGAACCTGCTTGGCTAATATTCCTCTCACACAGGTCATAGCGTGCTCGCTGCATTGATTGCGTGCGTGTGTGTGTCTGTCCTCTTGCATCTCATCAGTTTCTCCTTGCTAGGGCGAGGAAAACCGATATTCGCTAGCTGTATGGTACCCTATGCCCCGTTTCTCTCTCGCTGAACATCCTGTCCTATCATTCTCCATGTTGACTTTGTTTGAGACAATCCATTATTTTTGATAAGCTCATTTTCTTTCTGTCTTATCGAACCACAGGCAGAAGCAGGAGAGAGATGTGGCTGAGGTTCCAGAGGGCCGATGGGGGCCGGTGCTGTAGGGCCAGAGCAAACACTAATCAGCTTTAATTTCAGCATCTCATCACGAGGGGCTCTGTGTGTGTGTGTGATCTGTATTAACCGCTCAGTAATGGGTCTTACGGCACTGCAGTTGTTGAACAATAATCTCGTACCGTTCACAGAATGTCCGATGCGTGTTGCATACAAAAATGGCTAAATTCGCCAGCTCCAATCAATTTCCTGGAATCGGGGTGCATGTTTGCACAAGTTCCCAGGCTGCTGCAATGAATGCTTCCAAGAACTGGTCATTGGATTAGCCAGAGGTTTGAGGTTGTGAGATTGAATCTTTTAAAGAACACTACATTAACATATTTCTGGAAAATAAGTCGCACCCGGTTAAAACTGCATTGTTGTTTAAAAAAAAATAAATAAAAAATCTGTGTACACCCTACAGTAAATTAACATTCATAAATAATATAAAGGCAGTGGCTATTTACACTAAGCGCAAATAGTGATATATTCTATTTACACTATGTAGAAGTATCAGTTCTTCTCTGTAAGAGTAAATAGTAGCCTAATTAGATGCTATGTATACTTTATATTATTTGCTTATAATTTGCAAATAATTTATAGTGGTTGCTATTATTTGCTATACTTGATACTATTTGCACCTCAGTAATTTTGTAACTTAACAGTATGCAATAAAATCATAGAGTGTAAATGAATATATTTATACAAAAAATATTAAATGGATGCTGCCTCACTGGGAGAATAAAATCAATTTTAATATAATTAAACACTTGCTCACAGTTTATTTCCACTTTTAGAACATTATTTAAATTTTTATTGAAAATAAATTCGAATTTGGCAAAAGGTGGATATGAACCCGCGTCGATCGCATTTACAGCCAGGTCTGTGTGCTTTACTCGCTACTGCTGCGCCACTTGCATCGTTTAAAAATGTTGAGTTGCGTCGCCAAACATTGGTGGGCGGAGCTAATGTAATGTTTGCCAACAAGGCACGCTATTTGCACTTAGTGTAAATAGACACTCCGAAATAGATAAAATACCAGTAAATAAAATGAAATGTTTACAAACTGTTTTGTGATTCTGGTTGTAGTGATCACCATCAATGTTTTGCTGTTTGTAAACAGGAAAATATGTATGCTACGAGTTTAACACCTGCTTGGTGTTAGCTATACTAAAGTAACATTCACGAGTTCACACTTACCAATAATCAGATAGGGAATTAGTATGCATATTTGGCGTGCTGTCCGAGGAGAGGGCTCCGAGCTCGGTATTGGGCCCGAGCCCAGAGTACTCCCCCCGTATCTGGTTTAGGAAGTAACCAGGCAAGTGTGAGGAGACGGGGTGGTGGAGGGATGCTGAAACTGTCCAAAAGCATAGGTGAGTCGACTGCATCGATATATATGGGTTTCTGCTCATGCTGATTTGGGCAGGCATGTTGATTGCTGATTAATGGCAGCTGGCTGGAGTGATGTGATAATTAGCTAGATCATTAGAACGTGTTCCTCCCGAATTTTGTTAATAAAACATCATTTAGTGACCAGTGTTGGGGGTAAATATCTGAGTTACTTTTTCAAATAAGTAACGCAAGTTACTTTGTTTTTATTGGCTGACAGTTTGAGGGGACATCGGAGGGGTGCGATGGTTATTCTAGACTAGTTCTAGACTAAATGTGAGCATACATTTACACATTTACTTCTCATGCGTCCCATTCTTCTGTATGGCAGCACAGCTGAAAGGCTTGTTTGTTTGAGCAGTGCCCTCTACTGTACAGGAGTGAATTTGTATTTCCTTCAGCCTCAAGCTTTTTCATTTCCCATGTGTGAAAGAACCTTAACATTTGCCAAAAATAAAGCTATTAAAAATAAACAAACAAATAGCCCTGATGAGAAAGCATGACGCAAAAGTAACATCACATATTACTTTCCATAAAAAGTAACTAAGTAATGCAATTAGTTACTTTTTAAGAGAGTAACAATACTGTAATGCATTACTTTTAAAGTAACTTTAAAAGGACGTGTGTGTGGATGGGGATGATTTCTGACTCTGTGTTGCCACTCAGTTCCCCTGACACCTGTGTGCTAATTAGGGTCGTATTGGTGCATTCCATGCTAATGACTTCAGGCTGCATACAGTGGCTGTAAACATTTACTCTCATCATCTGCTGAATGCTGTTATCTCATTGATGGCATGTGTGTGCATGCAAACAGAGTTCTCTCACTGTGCTTATTAATGCCTGTCATAGATTTTATCAGCTGTTTAATAGATCAGAGGTCTGTATATCCACACATTAAAGTCAACATGGACTCAAAACTGACCTTTTTACTTCCCTAATAAATATCCCTGCTTGCTGTGCAGGATTCATCAGTGTGTATTATTAAGTTTCTCATAATCTTCCACAGTAACTTTCTCCGCCTCTGAAATGACTTTTCTTTTGTGTTGATGTCAGCAGTGCTGTCTTCAAGTCATGTCGGAATAATCGCATTTACGAGACATGAACGCCACCACAATGACATAATTACTGTTGCGATTTTCATTGAGCGCTGTCTTTATGAGTTCATGGGTAGAAGCAAATTGGCACTGGACATAATAAGTTTTAATTGTGAATACTGACTGTTTTTATATGCATTTTGTGTAGGGTTGATAAAGAATAGCAACAAAGCCTGCAGTAAAGTAAGGTTTATGAGGCGACAGGCTTGTGTGCCTAAGGATAAAGCATCATTTAAACATCTGAGACATATTCTTTGCACTTTTTTTGTGCAAAAATGCTTCTTGTGTTTGTCATTAAGTGAAAAAGAAGACATAAACATGTGAAATTGCAAACTAGGTCAGTTGTCCCAACTATACCTACATAAATGCTCATTACGAAAGTTCCAAATTCGTAATTAGGAACTCAGCTGGACAGTATTGAATGTAGCAAAAGAAGATAGGGAAGAACAAAGTAATATTAATCTAATATCACATCCTCGATCCAATTAAATGTGTTTTTGTGCCATCCTACATTACTGGAATCAATGAATATTCTGTTTTACTCAGAAATACATGACATTACAGAAGTTAAACAGGTTGTGAATGTCGTTCCATGCTGTTTTCAGAAATTGGTAGGGAGTATTTCAGTTTCCTGGCACTAATGTTGATCCTAACGTTTGTGTTTTTCAGCTGCCAGCGCTCTGGATGAAAGAGATAAACGGCACCAGCACAAGCACTTCATTTTACTGTGATGAGCGTTTGGCGGCAGGGTGACGTGTTCTGCTCTGGTCTTCAATCATTTGCTGCCTTCTCACAGCACACTCAGAAAAACATACAAAAGAGTCGTTTAATTATTAACTTTACTTTTTAACAAGAAGACATCAGATTAATCAGAAAAGTGACATTTCAATAACATTTTTTTTGCAGTTTAATTAGGTAAGATTAATTGGCAAGATTAGCTTTGGGCTTCTCAAATTATGGAAATGTTGGTTGTTGATGTTTGTTTGAAGTAACACATTTAATTCTGTTTTTCCAAAGGGATCTAAAAATGTTTAACATCCTAGATATATTTTACCGTATGCATACTTAAAAGAAAATCTCAAACTGTTCTCAGATTTCTCAAGATACCAAACACATCTGTTGAATGAATGAATGAATGAATGAATGCAATGGCCAATAAGAGGCATTTAAGAATCCCTTCAACATTCAACTCTTTGACTGAGTTATGCACATTCACAAATCCCTTCATGAAAACCAACAAAGTATAAACATACAGTCGTGGCCAAAAGTTATGAGAATTACATAAATATTAGTTTTCACAAAGTTTGCTGCTAAACTGCTTTTAGATCTTTGTTTCAGTTGTTTCTGTGATGTACTGAAATATAATTACAAGCACTTCATATGTTTCAAAGGCTTTTATCGACAATTACATGACATTTGTGCAAAGAGTCAGTATTTGCAGTGTTGGCCGTTCTTTTTCAGGAACTCTGCAATTCGACTGGGCATGGTCTCAATCAACTTCTGGGCCAAATCCTGACCGATAGCAATCCATTCTTTCATAATCACTTCTTGGAGTTTGTCAGAATTAGTGGGTTTTTGTTTGTCCACCCGCCTCTTGAGGATTGACCACAAGTTCTCAATGGGATTAAGATCTGGGGAGTTTCCAGGCCATGGACCCAAAATTTTCATCTTCCAAAAGTCTTGGCCTCACTGTGCGTGCAGATGCGCTCACACCTGCCTGCTGCCATTCCTGAGCAAGCTCTGCACTGGTGGCACTCCGATCCCGCAGCTGAATCGTCTTTAGGAGACGATCCTGGCACTTGCTGGACTTTCTTGGATGCCCTGAAGCCTTCTTTACAAGAATTGAACCTCTTTCCTTGAAGTTGCTGATGATCCTATAAATTGTTGATTTAGGTGCAATCTTAGTAGCCACATTATCCTTGCCTGTGAAGCCATTTTTATGCAACGCAATGATGGCTGCACGCATTTCTTTGCAGGTCACCATGGTTAACAATGGAAGAACAATGATTTCAAGCATCACCCTCCTTTTAACATGTCAAGTCTGCCATTCTAACCCAATCAGCCTGAGATAATGATCTCCAGCCTTGTGCTCGTCAACATTCTCACCTGAGTTAACAAGACGATTACTGAAATGATCTCAGCAGGTCCTTTAATGACAGCAATGAAATGCAGTGGAAAGGTTTTTTTGGATTAAGTTCATTTTCATGGCAAAGAAGGACTATGCAATTCATCTGATCGCTCTTCATAACATTCTGGAGTATATGCAAATTGCTATTATAAAAACTTAAGCAGCAACTTTTTCAATTTCCAATATTTATGTAATTCTCAAAACTTTTGGCCACGACTGTAGACATAGAGGAGAGATTCACTATAAAAAACTAGTCAGCTTTTTTGATAATAACAGTTTTGGAAAGAGAACTCAGTCAGTGAATTTGCGCTGAACTGAAGTGATTGAGATTCTTTGCTCAATTTCACCTAAATTTTTTAAAAATACTTTGTTTACTACTCGTTTCTGACTGTTCCGAGAACATTAAAAAGTAACATTCCTGTTAAGTTTGCAAAATGGAATGTTCCCCAAACATTTGCATGACTTTGCATGAAAAAAAAGCTTTTAAAAAGTTTGAAATCTATTTGTCTTGAAAGTTCATAGAACATTCATAGACACATTTACAGTAACTTAATCCAAAATATTCTTAGAACATATTTTTGTCAGCTACGTATGTGTGTTACCAGGTTTTTCCTAGTCTTCAAAACCATTTGTGATGAAAAGATACAAACAAAATTTATGTACCTTCTCCTTTCACATTTCTGTACATCTGCCCGTGTTTCTAAATGTGTTCAAGAGTGTGTGTGAGTGCGTGAGAGTGTGTATGTGACTCATCATGTCATGCTTAATGCAGTTCAACACAGAACCACGCTATTGTTTTCCCCCAGAGCTCCACTGGAGAAACACACGATGCTCTATTCATTCAGACAAATCCCACAGCCCTACTGCTGCTCTCTTAATGTAACGCTGCTTTGCCGCTCTCACAGACAGCCATCAGATTACACAGCCGCTGTATATGCAGGCTAATCCACAGGAAGCACTGCAATCGCCGCTCTGACTCACTATGAGGGAAGTGATGAAGAGAGGCAAAGTGCTACTTCTTGAGTGTTCTCATGATGATTATATTGTTAAAGGGATAGTCCACCCCAAATGATAATAATAATCTGTCATTATTTATGTCATACCTGGTGATTTTAGTAATATGTTTGAGATGCTCTATTCCATAAAAGTGAACTAGAGCTGTCAAATTCCATAAAGGTATCATAAAACTAGTCCAAATAACTTTATAAAGCCACATGATAGTGTTGTACATAATTTAAGTATTTAATCTCACTTTATTAACCAATTTCTTTGCTGTTGATCTTCACTTTCCCAAAAATGATGCAAATGCAACACAAAACTAATGCAACACATTTCTTTCCATAAAAATTAACACAATTAGTTACTTTTTTTAAGGGAGTAACACGATATTGTGACACATTACTTGTAAAAGTAACCTTCCCCAACACCATTTTGAACCCCCGCTAATCTGCAGGAGAGCATCGTGGTATTTCCCGCACATGGCCTTTTGCTGGCTCAATGCTTTTGCAAGGGTGAATCTCATCCCTGAGTGAACCTAATTTGAGTTGTGAGTGTAGGTGGAGCCTTTACTATGTACTGGTCCACTAGAGACTTGTGGTGTGAGGAGAGAGAGAGAGAGAGAGAGAGAGAGAGAGAGACAGAGAGAGAGAGAGAGACAGAGAGAGAGAGAGAGAGAGAGAGAGAGAGAGGTCTGTTATATGACTCAGTAGGAGTTTTGAACAGGCACTTACATGCCATATGTTCGCACAGGAAATGCACCATTCTGTGACACATACACAGATACACACACACAAAATACCATAAAATACTCTTCGTGTGATGCCCTCAAATGCACATAATTTATGAACAATTAACAGACACTGCGGTTGCTGCCAGCATAAGTGGAACTTGTTATGGATTTCATGTTCTCAATTAATTTTAGAATATTTAAATTAGGAATACAAAATGGAGATGAATTCAAAGAAAATGAAACCTAATATGCACACAAAGGCCATGTCATTCAGTCATTTTGTTATGAATCCACCATATCAAGAGGTCTTCACAGGTGTTAAAAGCCCTGAATTAAAGTCCAAACTATCCTATGATATGCTTTGAAATTGGTAGTTCTAATTATATATATATATATATATATATATATATATATATATATATATATATATATATATATAACAAGCTTGTGAAAACAAAATTGGATCTCTGTTCAATATGCAGTAATAATAATCATATATATATATATATATATATATATATATATATAATTTATTATTTAACATATGAAATAGAATATTAATAACAGTAAGAATAATAGTTGTTATATAGTAATAATAATAATAAGTATTCTACTTGACATAGTTGTCATGAGCAAACTGCTCATGAATTGAAGCTGATGACCAGTAAAACATTGAGTCATGAAAGTGCAAGTTTTTTTTTCTTTTCTTTTCCAATGCTTTAACTTTCCCCTATTTTTTTCTATTTAAACAAATGCAGCCCGTAAACAGTACAAAGCTTCAGACAAACTCAAAGATACAAACCAAAATCAGATATCAGATACACTAAGGCAGTGTCCATTTCCTACCTTATTTTGAAAATGAAATTCAGGCTCTGATTCTGGTTTGTGAACTAATGTGTACTTTGTGCAAGTCATAATTTGAGGAAATGTGTCTTCTTTGGATCTTCACAAAATATTTTGAAAGTGAAATGAAAGTATACAGTTATAGTTTACTTTACAGTATGTTCATTTGAGTTGGTTTGGCATCATCTGCATTTAGGTGATTTTCAGTAAACCATATTTGGCAACAGTGCTATTTTCATGGGATAGCCCATATGCCAACCAACCGATGAAAAAACGGAACGATGTTGATCAATAGCAATAGAGCAAAGGCGCCAAAGCTGTAATCAACCCAATTGTCTAAATCTCTCCATAAATGGAACATATATACTATATTTGGGCAGTTTAATAATTTGGACTGCTACATACATATTCCTAACTTTTTAAAAATCCCCCCACATTCTTTCGAAAGACTTGGGTGTGCAATCGCCTTAGGGGACCCCAAAACCATAGTGGCCGCAGGTATGTTTCAATAAGTTTCAATAAGTTTCATTTTTGAAAAACTTAGGCAAAAGGTCTTGCATGTGTTACAGGTGAGTGTAAAAGATTTTTCTTTTTGTCACATATGTAATTTTTCTCCTTATTTAAAGGAATTATTTAAAGGGAATATAAAATGAAAATGTTAGAACTACACTTGATTGCAAAATAATGCATCTTAACCATTTACAAGTAATGTTTTTATTTTTCTGAAGGGCTTCAAGGCAAATCAGGTAACCACGTTCATTAAATTAATTCAGAACATGCACACATTCATTCTCAATCTTATGCCTGAAATGCTGAAAACAGCTCTATTAATGTCTCTTCTCTCATCACATTCAATTATGATTTAGCACACTGAACATATCTGATTATTTAACGGGACTTGTCTTTTAAAATTTTTCTCAGGGTTCGACTTTGGTTAATTTTCCAGACATGGCTCGTTATAATAGTAGATAAACTACAGGCACCATCATATTTAGTCTACTTTTTTTTCAAAAATTTTAAGGAATGTAATGTTTTATAATCATATTCTATCATTTTTCTTGTAGGGAGCAGCAGTCAATTCGGAAGTTCTGTAGTAGATTCGTCATAAACTTGCGTTCCTCTCAAACATGTTCTGATTATCTCCAATCATTTCAGAGCAGACTGACCAGCTTTTAATCAATCAGAGGTCAGTGACAGACTCAGGTGTGAAGCAGTATGTCTGTATAAAGACACTTTTAGACATGTTGCACTCCAGCAGGAAGGCCATATGGCTGTTAACCCTCAATCCTCTTCACCGCCAACACACTCAGCACACAGGTACACAACAAGTGTGTCATGTTGTGGGGCTCATATGTGTGTGTGTGTTTCTGTTTGGTTACTGGGAGAGTCATGTTTTCCTAGATAAGGCTGAATTGTTTGCTGTTTGAACATTTCTTACCGTTCTTTTGGAGTAACACATGAACATTTGACTAAAACAGACATCACATGTGCTCCTTATCATTTGCTGGTATATTTTGAGTGTTTTGTTGATCGCAGCTCTCTATTATGAGTTGTGCTGAGTTGCAGGTGCTACAGATTTCACCTGACTCACTGACCTCTGACCTTGACCCGACTCAGTGACCCTATGAAATGGGCCTCCAATCACAATGATGTTATTGTGTGAGTGTGGTTGAATCATTGGACTGTTAACACAATGGCTTGTCCTGGTGAAGCTGTTGCTCTGTCAACAGTTGCTGTTGACTGCCTTCTAAAAGCCCAAAATATACTTTTGTTTATTGTATGTTAGCATATGCATACAGCTAAACAGGTAGCCTTTCAAAGCACACTTCATTTTACAGCATGCACAAACACCGGCGGTCGACACGCACATTAGAGAGTTATGTAAATAAAAAAGAAAGTAATATTTCATTTATTTTAACAAATTTACCATTAATACATAAGCTGCATCCCTTGTGTCTGGCATGTTTTCTCACTGACATGCTCCCAACTCAGAAACTTTGGGCTTAAAGATTTTTCCCACTCGCAAGTATGACTTTGTATTGATGTTCATGTTTGTTCTACACGCAAGTATAATTTTTCAGACCTGACTTGAAATGCAATATATAGCCTTTTAAACAAAAGTTGCTCACATAAGTACTTATCAACGTGGGTGTCTTGTTTTGTTGTCATTTTGATCCATCTTTTCCATTTATTTTTTTAGATTGTAAAACAATGTCAGTGTTGAACAAACTAATTAGTGGGGTGAAATAATAATAAGAATAATAATGTGTATGTGCAACGTGCAAATACAAAGTACACCCTGTTAGAAAACAATGGGCTAATGTAAACGTACCCTAGCATATGCATAAGAAACCAAGTAGGCCTATGGGCTTAAGACAGCATGCTAACTGAAATGAAACCTAGTGACAGATTTATAGAGATCTACAACTCTGAACACCACACAAATAGCCCTTCTTTCCTACAGTGCACAGGAGATTTGAACCACAATTGATTTCAATTGAGTTTGATGTTAGCATGTTGCTAAGCTAGCAATACAGTTCTTTATACACACACACATACAAATACAGGTTGAAATGTATCAATATTTTTTAGTATTTACAGACCACATATCAAAATCAAAGTTGTGTTCCTTGTCTGTTAGCTGTGAGCATTAACTAGTACAAAACACTAACATTCTCCTTGAAAGAAATTTTCGATTGTTAAGCTTTTTAGCTGGATCTGTAAATATACGACAATTATAGTCAACTCATGAGAAGATTTGTCCATCATCTTGGATGAATATGTTCACTGAGCTCATTGCAATATATTCTGGGATTGTGTGAAGGACACTTGTGAAACTGCCTTACAATTTAGCCAAAATGAGGCATCATTGAAGGCAACATAATATTGCTGCCTGTCATTTGAAACAACCGTTGTTTCAAGAGTGCATAGAATGATGCCTTACAGTTCTTTCCAGGTTGGCAGCACACTAGATTTTGGGATAGGCCCTGTTTCTACCTCGAAATAAGATATGTTTGGTCGATCAGATCACAAGTGGACGATGCTAAATACAGGTGTAAAACGTGTAGATCTCGCCCACTTTTGACCTCTTCCAGAGGTAATTGAAAACACATTTGACTGGATTGCTTTTGTCATTGAAACACTCCTGTGGTTGAATGTGTTCGAACAGACCACCTTCTCTCCACCTACTGACCTAACGCGTAAACCTTATGGGAAGCGCGCTAGCCATATGGGATTTAAACTTTGTCAGCTGAAGACCCAAGTTTGGTTTGAACACGAAAAACGTACCAAGCTCAATGTTCTCTCTCCATTTCACAGCGTTCAGCGTGGCTCTCAGAGCAGAAATGAAAGCTGTTGCTCTCTGTATGTTTTTCCGTCATCTTCAGGCGCTTTCATGTATAAATTGCACAAGCTTGTTTTGTCCATTAGATCGAAACATCTGAAAAAACCCATACGCCCATTCACCCTCCCCTTGAAGAAATCAGGATAGAGGTGGCTGAAAGTGGACAAAAGATACGGATTAAAACATCAGGTGGAAACAGGTATGTGACTCTCGTCCACTTGTGATCCAGTCGACGAAATACAATCCGATCACATCTTAATACAAAGTGGAAACAGGGCCTTAGAACTCTTAATTAAACTTATTTTACTCACATAGACTTATTTTAAGTCTATGTAACTTTCCTTCTAGTTGCATATGTGTGTGTGTGTGTGAGTGTGCTTAATAGTGTGTTTCTTTTGACAAGCATAATGACAGGATAATAGTCTCTGTGATCATGTGTGTGTGTCCACAGACAGACAAAAGAGTGTATGTTTGGCACGAACAATGCGCAACTGTGTGTTTCACTTCTGAATGAACAGAAAAACACGCTCCAAAGTTATCTTTACAAAATAATTACAAAATTGACGCCTGTTGGAACAGATTCCGATAGACTTGTTTTAATTGCTAACTATCGATGTTTCTGTCCAGAGGTGACTGGAGCACAAGACAAAATTAATTTCATCCTTCAGAACAGGTGTGTTTTCCATGATAGTCTTGGAAATCTTTCCATACCTGTCTATCTGTGATCAGGCTTGTGAAACATTAATTAAATCAGCGTCGTTGTCTGTTTCATACTCTGCAGATCTGGCTCCAGACATCAGTGTAATTGAAAATTTGTACTTGTCACACATTTTAGCAATCAGGGTCACTCATCCGAAATTAATAAACACCTTTTTTTAGAATCAGAATTCTAACAAGGCTTTTAAACGCGATGTTCCTGGGCGGATATGAATCATTAAACTGTGGGAGTGTATGAATAGACTGAGTTGCTGTTAATAAACACAGATCTGACGGGTTAAGATTATTGCACAGATTTTCAATCCAACAATAGACAAAAAACATGAAGCGGTCTGCTTTTAATTCAGAGAATGTATTCAGCCCTGCATCTCTAAATGAATCCGCTATGAAAGTGACACCAGTTCAGGCATGGAGTACGTTAACTTCTCTATAACATATAAAGCTGCCATTACTGTTCGCATCTCCATTCGTGCATGCGTGTATGTGTATATGAAATGAGAGTGCTTTTTAATTCTGATTACTGTGCCAGCAGTTAGCGTTTATGGTAATATCTGAGAGAGACGAATGGCAATAAAGCCATCTGCTTGTGGCTTCCATTAAGCTGATTGTTTGGATGAAATTATGAAACACACACACACAGACCTTTATTAGCTTCTAGATAAATAGATGGGCATTAGCTGGTGTAGAGGGCAATTGTTGGTCACGCTGTAAGCTTGTAGGGGTAAGACTTGTACTGTTTCGCAGGAAGTATATCTATAAATTTCAGATTTATCACAGAGCAGATAATGATGATGGCTGGAAATAGTGTTTGTCGCTTCAGGCGAGCGTGACTCTATCTAAATAGAAGATGCAGTGTGGGCTGACAGGTAACTCAGTGTGCTTTCACACTAGAGCTCTTAGTGTGGATTTGAGTATGTTTGACATTAGAGTTCAGTTTGTGTAAGAGCGAATTTCCAAACAAGTCCACTTGAGCTTGGTTTCTCCAAAGGTTTTTTTTTTTTTTTTTTTGCATTTCTGTCACTCGATAGATGGAGTTTAGGTTCTTTGCCACTGTCGCCTTTGGCTTGCCTAGTTGGAATTTAAAAGACACTTAATACTTAATATTATCTATTTAATGACACTGACACTATCAGATGAGAAAGTGAACTGCACTGAGCTTTACAGCTAAATCATAATTGACAAATCTTGCAACATCAACACCATTACTGTACAGAATTGGATCAACACTGAAGTCTTGATCTGAATAATGGCACTATTGCCTACTGTAGAGCTCCTGAATCTTACACAGTTATTGAACTGAGCTGAATCAACAATGACTTGACTTTAGCTGACGTGAATTGAAAATATGGTTTTGGAGTAAGTTATGTAGATTACACTTGTTTCTGCTCCAGATCAAAAAAAAAAAAGAAAATTATAAATTTATTCCTGGTTAACTTAGGTTTCACACTGTCATTTTTTAGACTGAACCCAAAGAACCTTACTTGTAAGTCGCTTTGGTCACTTGTAAGTCGCTTTGGATAAAAGTGTCTGCCAAATGAAAGTGCAAATGTAAATATTTTGCTTACCAAACATCCAAAACTATGCTGAGTGCTGGGCTAAAGCATTTGTTGTGTGTATATACAGTTCGATGGTATTTTTACCAGCAGAGAACTTATGAAGCACTTATAAAATTGGTAAAGGAGTCAAAACAGTGGAAGGGATTCTCTGTCAAATGAACTGCACGAACAGAACAATATCGCACCAGTGTTCATTTTAACTGAAACCTGCTAAGTGTGAAGACACCCTAAGAATTGAACAAGCCGAAAAAGCTTGATTTTTTTCTTTCTCTTTTGGCTTTAATATTACAGTTTGGATAGTCACTATTACACATCACTATCCTGCGGCTCCTGAGTATAGACACATGCCAGCTGTCACTGAGATGGGATTGGGAATACATTTAGCTTATAATAAACAGGTATTATGGACTTCCTTGGTTCAGACCAAACAATCAGACCAAGTGTGAATGAAAAAATAAAACAAAAACACCTTCTCTCTCTGTTCCTGAGCTCACTGTCATGGGACACTTATATTGTTTAAGGTTCATATTGTGCTTTGGTCCACTAGTGTTTCTTCTGGCATCCAGCTCCAAATCCTTCTAGAGCTTGTTTTTAGAGTCTTTCTGGCCACTTTTCACCTCTGTAAGTTGTAGGTCAGAGTCTGAAACGGATCTGTTAAACTCTACGTCTGCAGTCTCATAAGCTCAGCAGGAGCCAAGAGTTTAGCTGAGCTCGCTCACCAATCTGCACCGTCCAAAACATCTCAGAGGAGATATTTAATACCCTAGCCAACCCCCTCTGTTCTGACTCTGTCTTTTTCTGTCCTTTGCTTCAGGTTTTAAAGCAAAGGAATCCACTTTTTAAAAAGTGTTGTGTACACTTTAAACCAAAGCAAGTTGAATGTATTCAGATAATTATGATAAATGCATCACCAAATATGAAACCAAATATGCAATTAATTTAAACATGTATCAACATTCAACCAACTTTTTTTCATATTTTCATCAAAAGCATGTTTTAAATCAAAATTATTTAATTGCACGTTTTTCATCTTCGTTGTTGTTATTGTTGACAAAATCAAAAAGCCTTCATTAATTAACAATGAATTAGTCATTTGAATTTTATTGATGATGGTTAATGACTACCCACTCTTGTGAATTGTTTGTGGTCCTGTAAAAAGTTATGGATAGAGCCATTTTGCCAATTAATCCTGATTGATGTGTTAAGGCCGGGACACACCGACCCGATATCAAAGAACTAACAACGAAAGGCGACGGTGTTATCGCTTCACGTCGACTGTGTGGGAAAAAAAAATGTGTGCTTGAACACACCGAAAGAACTTGAGCAGACTGTCAACTAGCTGCGCCTGCGTATAAAGGAGATAACTGTCTATTTAAGCAGATATAGTTGTCAATATTCACCATTCAAGAAGGGAAATCGAAACTAAGACTGCAAGTATACAAACCATAAACAAAGCAGTGCTTGTTTACCATTTTGACTATCAATCATGTTGATCACGTTCTTTATTCCACTCCGCTCATGTTATTATGAAAATATTTGTGCATTCGAGTGCTCAGGCAAGATGACGTAAAATTCTGTCTGTGTCGTCATGACTTATTTGCTTGCTTTCATAACTTTTGAGTGTATTCCCATGAACTGACTCGTTTGCTATACTGAACAGCCAATCAGAGTTCTCTCTCTCACCGACGGCCCGACGCCGATTCAAGAAAAAAAAAAAGCCAATAAGGATCAACTTCAGCCGACGGTGCGGAACACACTGAGAAAACTTAGTCAGCCGACGCACAGAAACTGCCCGACGGCCAACCATTGGCTTGGTGTGTTCTCGGCTTTAATGTTAGTGAAGGGCTGCTGATAGCGTTGTCCTCCAGTGGGCTGTGTAATGTTTTTTGACAGCTTGATTCATGTGAGCTCTGCCTATGTTTATCTGTGTCTGATCAACTCTACAAACCTCTGCCATCCACCACAGTTACAAACACTGACACTCAAACTCAAATAGAAACCAGAAACGTTCATGTAAGGGAACCTCTCTCTCCCTTTGTCTGACCACAGCACTCATAAAAGCAATGAGCTGCTCTGTGATTAAACAGCCTGAGATGATTCAGCATTGGATAAAAGCGTTTTGTTGTTTATAGCGGGAGGTCATAGCATTGATAGATGAGAGTAGAGAGAGAGAGAGAGTGTGTGATGGAGGAAAGGAGGGAGGGACGAGCGTTTGTTTCTGCTTGTGTCTCACTGGGGCTCAAGCAAAGGGCCTCAGTTTCTGTCACTGTAGCCAAAACACGCTCTGCACTGTGTCCTGCTCTAACAGAAACACTGATACAATTAGCTTTCCCATAATGCCCCTCCCTGACACATGATACAGGATGTTTGTAATTACAGATGGTGGGTATGGGACAGGTGTAGCAGAAGTTTGGGGGGATTGGGAAGTGATGTAAAAGAGCATACATTGAATCTGCCTCTTTCCGAAATGCGTCACAACGCACTGATGGCAGAAAGATCATTGCATTTGAATGCATGCACACATGGCTAGCCAAAATTATGCATCAACAAACCCTTTTCAGTGTTCAGAAACTTGGCCCACCTGGTCTAAGTGAGCGATTAAAGAGGAAGTAAAACGGATGCTATCATTTTTAATTACCAGAAGAACTAATGATAAGAGTAAAGTTTGGCGAACGAATGAACGATATAGATAGAACAATAAATAGAACAAACAATAGAACGATCGGAAAAAGAAATGAACAATAGATAAAACGAATGATAGAATGAACGATGGAACAAATAAACAATAGACAGAACGAACGAAAAACAGATAGAACTAACAATAGACGAATGAATGATAGATGAACGGACTATAAACCAATGGATACATAGGATGAAAGAGAAATGAAAGAGAAAGAATGAATGAACAATAGATAGAATGAATGAACGACTGAACGAACTAATGATAGATAGAATGAACAAATGATAAATAATTAGATCAATAGATAGAACAAATAATATATATATATATATATATATATATAGATAGATAGATAGATAGATAGATAGATAGATACAATTATAGATAGAACAAAAAATGATAGAATGAACGAAAAACAAACTATAGATTAATCAAACAATAGAACGTACAATAGATAGATAGATAGATAGATAGATAGATAGATAGATAGATAGATAGATAAACACATAGAGGGGTATGAAGTGTTAAAAGAAAAAAGCTAAGTGCTGTGTTTGTGTGTGGTTTAGTGATTAGTGGTGGGTATGCGTGAGGTTCAGTTCAAAGGCTGGAGTTCATCTCATTTATCTGTGCTGTCAGCGTGATCTGATCAAAGAAGCACAGGATCAGTGTTTATGTCACTAACCATTTATCCATGTTTGATCAGTATAGACACACCTCCCCACGTGGACGTTAAATCTCAACAGATTTCGAACAACAGAAGGTGTGTCAGTCCACTTGTGTCCTTTGTCATGCCCTTCATTTCACAATTCAAATGAAGGTATGACATCACTCGACCTCAGCACAAACACACATGTAGTGAGGAAGGTACCACTTTAGATTATTCACGTCGGCAGATGACTCATTCATTGCATGCATATAACACACACACGTATGCAGAAAGTACTGGGGTGGTACAATCGAGAGGTTTATTAAATCAGACGCGGATTCTGCTCTCTGCCCTATGATACAAACCTGACCACATTAAGCCATCTATTACACTTTTATAGTGGTTCATTTTCAAGATCTCATTTCATCAGGAGGCAGTAATACTTAAAACATCATAACTACAACAAATCAGAGCCAGTGTGAGAGAGTTTCAGGCCCGGTGATGGAACGTCTCGGTTACATAGGTAACCCTCGTTCCCTGAAGGAGGGAACGGAGACGTACGTCGGATGACCGACGAATAGGAATCTCGCTAGAGAGGCCAATCTACTTCGAGTGTAACTAAAACGAGCCAATGCATATTGGCATGCAATCATATGCATCAGCTGCTCACTCCTCGCAGCGCGGGTATATAATGAGCAGCAGGTGCGTTGCATCTTTAGGTTTTCGCTGAGGCACATGCCTGCCCTGAAGCGGCCCCTTGAGGCGGCTCAGGGCGAGCCGTACTGCCAACAACTCGAGGCAATTGATGTGCCACTGCAGTTGGGGTATGAAGCAGACCGAGCGGAGTTACTGCCGCTGCGGCCGCCATATGCCCCAGGAGCCTCTGAAAGAATTTCAGTGGGACCGCCGTCCTGCCGCTGAACGTATTCAGGCAGTTCAACACCGACTGAGCACGTTCCTGTGTGAGGCGTGCTGTCTGTTCGACCGAGTCCAACTCCATACCGAGAAAAGAGATCCTCTGCACGGGGGCGAGTTTGCTCTTCTCCCAGTTGACCTGAAGACCCAGCTGGTTGAGGTGTCTGAGCACCAAATCCCTGTGTTCGCACAACTGATCCTGCGACTGAGCCAAAACGAGCCAGTCGTCTAGATAGTTGAGGATGCGAACGCCCTGTTCTCTCATGGGAACAAGGGCTCCCTCCACGACCTTCGTAAAGATGCGGGGACAGGAGCGTCGGCAGCTTTCACTGAAGTGAAGTGGATGCCCCTGAACCTCGGGGGACGCCGGGCGAACTGAGAATGGGAACTGTAGATCTTAAAGCTGTTGATCATGTACAAATATTTTAAGTCTTGCCAATTCGACGTCTGTAATGTTGAACATTGTGGTAACAAAATCTACTGATTTAAATATGTCACTAAGCTACATTGACATGAAAATGATAAACAAAGCAATAATGTTTTGCATCATAAGCAAGCGTGCCTATCAAATCTTGAAAAGTGAAGTGAACCCTGGTGGTTGGCTGAAGTATAGGTCATAAGGTCACCCACCCCATCCATGTAATTGAATGGGACGTGAGCCAAACTAAAAAAATCCAATTATGATTCAAATAACTTTTTTATAAGTTCTCATCATGCTGATGTTCAAGTGTTCATTTTTTTCTAATATGTTTGGTTTCAGTTAGTTATTTGATGCCATAAAAACTGGTTTTAACAACATGTTTGATAGCTGTGCTCGTAAATGAAGCAAGTATGGGCGGGAAACTTGATACCACGGCTACAATTCACAAACACTACTGCACAGAATTTGGCTCCAAATGACATAATCGGCGCAAGATGTCAATGGCATTTTCTGGTAAATTTTGGCTTAATTTTTATTTATTTTTTTTTACAGTGGAAGGAAGTGGAGACGCATTGCCCGTCAATGATCATAATCCATTGTTTTCCATATATGTCAAGGAGTTAAATTAGCTTTTTTTTGTCTGTTTAATGAAAAATATAAATTTGTTGTATGTTTTGTTGGAGCTAATAAAAATGTTTGCAGAGCCAGTATAAATCCACACTGTTGGTCCTAATCGAGTCGGAAGAAAATATCATTATTGTTGAACGCTGTAAGGTTTTGCACTTTTACATTTTTCATCTATACGTCACACTTTGAGAAATTTCCAAGTTTGTCTCTCCACGTGTTAATTATTGTATAAAATAATGACTTTTAAGCCAAGCAGTTGCATTTAACGAAGGACTGAACAAATAGACATGCAGTAATCCTACCATGGCTAACGCCTTGTTCCCAAAGTCTGTCTTTGACCAAATCAGTTAGGATTACTGGTGAATGTCACCTCATATCATTAATATTCATGAGCCAAGCTCCCCCCCATCAATTCAAAGAGTCACTTTGTATTCTATTTTACACTCTATTGCCGTTCACATTCTCAGCACAATCACTGAATTAACTTCATACGGCACATAGCATAATGCTGGAATGTTGGAAAGTGGGACGTTATTCCCACAAAAACATATGAATTTCTCAAAGTGTAAAGATCTCAATCACTTAAATAATAAATATATATAAATACTATATATATATATATATATATATATATATATATATATATGCATTTTCAATTATATATGGCTATTCAATAATGGTGTGTGTGTGTGGGTGCATGTGTGTGTATATATACACCTCCTCAGGGGGTCCTAATAGAGCTCCTGCTGCTGAAACGACGCCAGTGACTAACCCTAAACATCATTCTGAGGGTCGTTTAGGGCTTAGAACAGCAGAGAGGGCCCGTCTGCAGTCACAGCCAGGAAATTTTCCCTGACCCTGATCACCCCAACACACTCACTGTTCACACACCCACAGGGAGCTCTGTGGGGTTGCGGTCATTGCTAAACTAAATTAATTTTAATGGGTAAGTGGCATTATGTGAGTTCACTAAAGGCTTTAGACAGTGGGGCGGAATATAGGGTCATAAAAGTTTACAAATGTCTCCTAGAGAACCTTGGACTCAGTATATCGGGTTTAATTGAGTACAGAGTACGAAATAAAGGTAAATGATAACATCTTTTCCTGGTTTACTGTTTTTGTTTAAACATAAATTGGATTTGTAAGGTTATTGTCCTTTTGTCTTCAAGTTTAATATGGCTGTCTGGTTTGGACGCTTCCCAAAGAGCAGAACTGTAAATCTGGGTCTGAGGTTGAGTTGATTCTAATCTCTGAGTGTCTCTGGATACGGAATCTCTGTAAAACAAAGCTTTATCTCCTCCACTGTGTCCGCCAATCAGATACTTGCTACACTGTTGTTTATTAAAACCATAAAATGTAGGCAGTTCGGAAGTAGTTTATGGATTCTGTCACAGTTTATTCATGCTAACCAAAAAAAGAACAAAAAACATAAACATGGGTAAAATGGCTTGCTACTGTCAGATTCTTCATCAAATCTTTTAACCCACAGTTCCTTGAATTGATCAGCCACATGAGCACAACTGAGATTTCTTCTTTGAGGTTCACCACACTAAATAGCAGTTTTGACCCTGCTGACCCTCACGGCACATGGCTTCCTACTCATGCACTAAGAACTTTGCATGGTACTCAACCAAATGGAGAATGCGCCAAGAGGGAAAGCCACCCACCCGTTAAGACCCATCCAAACGTCAAACTAAAGCAAACCGCTTAGAAATCAAGAATCATAGCAGTTCATAAACCCTGTAATCTGCTCTGGACTGCCATTTTTGATTAGACCTCGCAGAGCTGATGGAAATATTGCTGCCTTCAAGTCATATTGGAATGATCATATTTGCGAGATGAGCGCACATGGACACTACAGAGTCATAATTTCCAGTCTGAAAAAACACTGAGCCCCAATGTTTTAAGTTGGTTGGTAAAGAATAGTGGTGGAAGCTTATAATTAAGTTTGTCAAAAACTTTTGACATGGTTTGTGAACTATTTATGAAGAACAGTGATTAAGATTGCCAGAAAATTATACATACATATATATATATATATATATTTTTTTTTTAACTGGTCAAGGACTAAATAGTTTATGTTTTTAAAATATTTTGTTCATAGTACAAAGTATAAAATATCATGATTATTATTATTATTCATTCATACATATCATTAAAAACCTGAACTAACTCCTTTGTTATGAAAAGGTCGAAATATTTGATATTTTAAAGACTTATTGACCTTGACACAGTCATGACAAAGGTCTGCTGGAGTCCTCTCAATCACATTTCTTATTTTGGTCCAATAATAATGATTAGAAATAAACAAATAAATGAAAAATACAAGATTATGCGGAATTACTCAAGGTTTAGTTTCAAGAACTTCAATATTTACAGCCCCCAAATTTTTGATTTTGATTGATTATGCCACCCCCCAATCATATCGAACCATTATTTCGTCTTAGCACAAACGTCTGGGGACTTGAGAGCAACATATCAGACAAATTCACAGCTCACAAAATGTCATCATCGGAGACTTTGAGCCAAAGGAAGGCATACAACCCAGTCCTTTGTGACCACAGAGACAGTAAAGGTTAAAATTAGCTGCTCTGGTCACCATCTGCGCTGCTTCAGTGAACTTCAGGACCTTCAAGTGCTGTCCGGTTTCACTGCTGAGTAGGTTTATGGCAGGGTTGTGCTAACTCTATTTGGTTCTGCTCAGAGAACCGATAATTCTCCATTAATGCTCCACCGTAACTGGTTGTAATGATGGCATCATTAATGCAGATAGAAAAGGAATATAAAATCCAAAATTTGAGCTGGTGGGTGGGAAGTGGACAGCTGTATTCAGCAGGACCAACTGCATATAAAACCCATCCAAGCATCAGTCCTACACTCTATCCTTCAAACTCAGCAGATTACAGAGGCTGTTCAAGAGGTTTGCCGATAGCCAATAAACGTTTTCCGTAATTGCTCATTCTTGATGAGTATCAACACCCTGTGAAGTATCTCAAATGTGTCTGTGATTGCGACTGGTGTTCTGGAGCAGATGTGTTATTAAATATGAAGCTGCAGCTGTTCTGCATTTGACAGTTCTGATCAGGGTTTGCACTCAGTGGACTTTGGACTACACAAAGTCACTCTCACTGCTGAAATACTAATTGTTGTATACACAACAAAGATGTACTGAATACGTACAGATGACAATGCTGTCCCCGTATACATGGATTTGAATATGAATGAATATTATGAATGAATATTATGAATGGCAGGCCAGTAGTTGGCAATGTCACTTTGTAACGATTCACTACGAGCCTATAATCTGAACACTTAATATACATGACGTCGCCTTTTTCACAAATTTCCGTTTTTTCCATTTTACACAGAGACGATAATGGTAGCATCCTCAAAAAGCGTGCACTTTGAAACCACTTTGTTTTGCAAATTTGCATTTTCATGCCCTGAAAATGAGGTTGTCGTGGAAATGAACGGCCAAAACACATAAAAAGATTTTAGTTTTTAGTTGAAATGTGTCATGTAGATGCCTCTTGTGTTTGTTTTTGGATTTCCAAGTCAACTTGTTTCAATGTAGACCAACAATGGTTTTTTTTTTTACATTATTTTGCTTTGTTTGTTGGGTCTAAACTCCAAAGAACCACAACAGTCTGCTGGTATATGGTTCATATGGACTCTGAAATGTTTCCCAATATTCAATGACTAACTTTACAAATGCACCAATAATGTGATTATTTATCATAATCAGAGTAACGTCTTAATCGCAGTAAGATGTTTACATTACACAAACGGAATCTTCACTCCAGTTTACATGCAATTTTCATTACTGTAATTTTTCACTTATGAGTATGGTTATACCACACTCAGATACGCATACAGTATACATGTTACCGGCCATTGTTTAAATCTACTTACATCAAATTCAAAATACATTTCTATGGACAAACTGGATATTATTTGGTGCCGTGATGAAATTTGCAATGCCAGGTTTGGCTACGCCGCCGTTGCATTCTTCCATCTGGATGAATATACGGAGCAGAGACTATGGAGCAAATTGTGTTGACAGAGTTTAGAAAAGTTCAGAATATGTCACAGATTTCATTCAAGTTGTGTGGCATTCGTGTACGTCCGAGCACATGCACACTTTGGTCAGAGCAGGAATAATGTGATTAAGGTGATTACATGCCTGTTTTTTTGCGATTAAAATCGGTGTACGTCATATAAAATGTGATCATGACGATGAGCTTAATGGCATTACTTTAATAAAAGTATTGCATTTACAAGAAGTAAATTTTAATTTTGTTTTTGTCAGATTCTAACGTGACCTGAGTGAAATCTTGAGTAAAGGCCAATATATTTTTTATGCCAGAGTGCACAATATAGATGTAAGCAAAGACGTTAGCTTCTTTCTCTGCAAAAGCACATTTTAGTGTTTCAGTATGGGACAGGTTCACCTATAGTTTTAACTTTTTATGTATACAGAAGTAATTCTTGACTAGATGCTCGATTGACCATTCACTAGACATCTTATTGGTTTTCTGGAAGGGAGGTAGACAGACAGAGACACAGGGGGGTTGATGAGTTTTTGATGAATCATAAATCTTTAATTAGTCTATATCATTATGGTTGAAAGAACAGGTGACCCATCTGGAGTAGAAGTGCCCCTTATTAATAATACCAAAAATGCTTGCAGGATGAATCCATGTCACGAGGCTCTGACCCAGAGGAGATCATGAGCGTCAGTATGATTTAGCTCATCACCGGTACTGATGACTAGTGTTGTAGTCAAGACCACCTAATCCGAGACCAAGTTGGACCAGTGTGTGTCGAAACAAAGACAAGACCAAGACTTTGAGAGGTTGAGACCAAGACAAGTCCAAGGCAAGTCGAGACCGAGTCAAGACCAAGACCAGACTTGCACATTTCAAATTGATCCAAAAGATCCACATTTACTGCCTGAGAGATATCTAATTTTTAATCAATAATTAAAATTAGAATAATAAAACGCTATATACTATAAACTAACAACAAAATGCATTGAGTGTGAGGAGAAGGGGTGGTGGAGACATGCTGAAAACTGTCGAGAAACATAGGTGAGTCGGCTGCGCATATATATATTTGTCACCACTGTTGCCTTGTTTTTGTTTTTCTCAATACTGCTCTGAGACAAGTTGATTGCTGTTGGAGTGATGTGGTGATTAGTTAGATCATTTGAATGTGTTCCTCCAGAATTTTGATAATAAAACATCATTTATTGATTGAATTTGAAGCAGGAAATTTTACATCTAATCAAATCAATGATTTTAACAAAAAAAAATCAGACAATGCAACAGCAATTTAGCGATATCCCCGCAGTTGTGGTCTTCACTGGTCTTGAAATAAAATGCTGAGACCTTTTAGCCTGAGACCAAGACAAGACCGAGACCAAATGCGGTTGAGACCAAGTCAAGACCAAGACCTTAAAAAAAAAAAAGATCTTAAGATCAAAACCAGTATCGAGTACAACAACACTACTAGTGACACAACTTTGATTCAGTAGCTTGCCAAGTTACAATCCTGCAATGTAAAATAGTTCAACTAGCTTTTTGAAGAAGTAGCTCTATGCTTGCAGATACAAACTAAATTCAAGTCAAGTCAAGTCAAGTCAAGTCACCTTTATTTATATAGTGCTTTTTACAATGCAAATTTGTGGCAAAGCAGCTTCACATTAATAATTGACAAATAATTTTGGCTGCACAGCAGCTCCCAAAGAAAATGGTGTCATTGTGCAGCTTATTCTATATATTATTGATTCATTCCGTTGCAAAGATCAATAGTTATTAGTCTAGTTAATTTATGTATAACAACACTGGAGAAAACAGTGACGTAATCGTCCGGCTCAGCTCAGTTCGCATACAACGGCGCCAATGCAGACATATCAAAAACACTGCTGAATATCAAGCAAGTGTCCCAACTTAAGCAAGCCAAAGCCAACAGTAACTAACTATGAAACAATAAAAGCAAACACTATATTTTTAAAATCTCAAATAGACAATATTATTTTTTTGCAATCAGAGCAGTATTGAGAAAAACAAAAACAAAGCAACAGTGGTGAAAAGTATAAAAATATATATTTACTCTAAATATAACTAATAAATTAGAGAAAAATCACTAAATGGAAAAAAAAGGTCAGATATGGAAATGAACAGTAGTAGTATGTTCCTAAATATTTTGCTACATGCTTCACAGGGAAACAAATCAATGAAACTTTTCTTTTGATCCGAAATTGAAAAACTGAATCAAACTTTGCAGCTCTACACATGAAAGCGAAAACATATTACAGGAGAGCGAAAGCAAAGATCAAAATGTTTTGCCGCTTGTCATGGTCACATTGTATGCCAACAATTTGTCTCATTTGCATGATTTTATTTCTCCGAAGGAATTTGAGGTTAAATATCTGGGACCAAGTCTCATTTAATACAACAGTGACATAAATGAGAACTCAATTTAGTCTCTCGGGCTATGACTGACCAACCTATGAGCGATAAAATTTTCCTCTGGGTGTGATTATTCTGGAGAATATTTCATTATTGTGTCTTCTATCCACGTTTGAGAGAATTTACTGGTGTCTTACCTTTAGAAACAGCAACAGATGCGATTTCATCTCATTCAGTAGGGCATGAAGGAGGACATGGCTGTTGAGTGTCAGTTTTTCACAGTCCTGTCCTGTAAAGAGACAAGAGCTGTCAAACAGTCCATCTGAAGAAAAACGGGTCTATAACTACAGTAGATACTGAGGTAATAATTGTAATTTCACAGCAGTGAAATGTCAGCATCCTCTATCCCAGCCTGTAGCGCTAACAGATAACAGAAAAGTGTGTCAGTCAGGTTTTTTATTTTTTATTTTTTTTTTATTTTTTTCCAAGCAAACCCAAAGGTTCCAGACTCTGGACAGTTTTCATCCTATCCAAGAAAATTCCCAACAGACTAATCTTTGTGAGCATGTGATTCATTTTAATCTGCAGGCATGGATGAAGAGGTTCTGTGGAGTTGCTGTACTATTAAAGATTAATGAACCCAATTTGCAAAACTGACCTTTTGCGGTCAGATTGTGTGGAGCGTAAAGCTTCTTAATGCCTTCAGCTCAAGTACAGCGCCGCAGATAAGACCCGCAGAGAGAAAAACACGAGATGAACTAACTTTAAGTGTTCCGTTCCTCTGATCAGTTCAAAGACATTTCAGAGGAAGGGAAAGAGTGGATTGATGAATTTAAACTGTATCACACAAACATACACACTGGCATTCAGAAATGTAACATTCTCTGAACCTTGAACGCTACCCACGTTCACACTAAAAATACGTTTTGACCACAGAGCGTATGTGTTGCTAAATATGAACAGTTTAGTCTCATAACTCGCTCTCTCTTTCAGTCAAAAGAACAGAAAAAGAACATAATGATCAGATACGGGTTTGCACACATCGCTAAATAAAAACTTTCAAAATAAAGTGAAAGTCGTGAAAGTCGTGACGTGTTGTCAAGTATGGTGACCCATACTCGAAATTGGTGCTCTGCATTTAACCCATCCCAAGTGCACACACACAGCGGTGAGTAGTGAACACACACATACACACACAGTGAACACACACCCAGAGCAGTGGGCAGCTATTGCGACAGCGCCCAGGGAGCAATTGGGGGTTAGGTGCCTTGCTCAAGGGCACTTTAGTCGTGGTATTGAAGGTGGAGAGAGTGTTGTTTATTCACAATTCCCACCTTCAATTCCTGCCGGCGTGGGAATCAAACCCGCAACCTTCTGATTACAAGCCCAACTCCCTCACCATTAGGCCACGACTACCAGCCTTTAAAAGACAAAAAAAAGGTTTACAAACATTTTGCATCCATAACCTCAAATATTTCTATTTTAATTTCTGTCTCATAGTTGCATTAAAGATGCTTTAAATCTTACATTGTGACTTATTTTAACTATATGTAACCGGGTGGTAAAACAGCCTGAAATGTAAATGTCTAATCAAGATCAACATCATACATAATGAGGAATACATTTACGACATATATACTGTTAACCTGTTGAATGTAATCACATTATGACACTGGCGCTTTAAGGTTTCAGCGAGTCAAGATCACGTCTGAGAGTAAGTCTCGCGAGAGCTTTAGTGGAAGTAGCGCCTAGCCGAGTGTACTACATCGCTTGTGTGTTTGGGTAATATAAGTGATATAAACACGATAAAACGCCAAAAAGGTGATAGATATCCACTTGTATTCAAGCAGTATTATATTGGAGAGTAGTACACATGGGTAATTGTTTTGTGATTGGCAACGTTTGATGAGGATTGATTGCGAGCTCACGTGGAGAGTTTATTGGTGAATGTTGGAAACGTTGAACGTTCATCGAATCGTAGAGCGTAAGTGTTATATTTGCTTTTTCATAATATAATCTGTTATGGAAATTTTGTAAACGGTAGCAAACTGTTTGTGTAATTGTTAAGTAAAGTGTTTCTTGTTAAATTCAGAGGGGAGAAGTAACGCTGATTAGGCCCTCTGCGAGATCCGGATTTTGTTCAATAATCTAGGGTGAGTGATTATTGTTCTGTACTGAAGTTTAAATATTTAGTTTGTGCATATTAAGCAAGTATTTCGAAACTTGTATAACTTGGCTGTGTGTTGACTTATTTGTGTTACAAATTTAAGACTAATCTGTGGTAAAACTAATACTGTGACGATTCAGTGATAGTTTGAATGATGCATATGGCCTTATGTTTGCAACCATGTTGTAATTTCAGGGGTGTAAAGGCCACTACCGTTGTCTTTCTGTCTTTTCATTGCCTTTAAATGCCACATTGACTGTTACATTTTTCTTGTTTAATTGTTTTGTACTTCTATAATTTGGAGAGCAGAAACAAATTCTTATTTTATTTTATTTCTAGACATTTTTGTCTGGTGTTTTTTTGTAATCTGACACATCTTCAACCCCAAGAAGCCTAAGCTATTTTAATGCTGCGTCCCTTTGGTCGCAGTCGAGAATAAAAGACCCCATGTGTGTGTTTTGCTTGAGTTTGGCCCTTATTTCCCTTCAGTAGGCCTTTAGCTGGCGACACTTATTTTTGGTACCAGGAGTGGGGTTCTCTTTGCTGGCTTTAGGGTTTTAGTTTTGTTTGTGGCATACTGGGGCTATTATAGACAACGGTAGTGGTGAAG
Source organism: Opsariichthys bidens (assembly GCA_037194245.1). Taxonomy (NCBI): domain Eukaryota; kingdom Metazoa; phylum Chordata; class Actinopteri; order Cypriniformes; family Xenocyprididae; genus Opsariichthys; species Opsariichthys bidens. The sequence continues at coordinate 8,702,316 of CM074278.1, forward strand.
AGGAGTTCCGTGCTAATCCAAGGAGGGTTAACGACAGCTGGCGTGCCTGGAGAGACGTTGAGGAAGCAAGGAGCTGGCCTTCTGGAGTAGAGAGGTGCTCACATTGCCGCCAAGGGTGCAGCGGACCACAGAAGACGGACCACACCTTCAAGTGAACTTTTGCACAAGCTGGGACTGTTGTGTGACTGTGTTGCTTTTAGAGTCAGAGACTGCATCAGAAAATGGACCAGGACCCGATCGTGCCTGACGCTGAAGCTGGGGCCAGCCAGCACGGGGATGGTGCCGAAGCTGCGGATCGTGGTGCTGGAGGTAACCCAGTAGCACAGCTCCAGTCCCAGATTTTGGAGCTGGGGCAAAAACATGACCAAGTACTGTCAGCTCTTGCCAACATGAGTAATGCTAGCACCAGATCTTATGTATACATTCCGAGAGAGCGTCAGATTGTTCCTTTCAGTGGTGATTGTGGTATAGATAATCAAAATGTCGATGAGTTTATCGATGAAATTGAAAGAGTCATCCGAGTTCGGGGTTTGAACAGTGCAGATCAGGTAGACTTCATCCTCTCTCATTTAAGAGGTTCAGCATTAGATGAGATTAAGCTGTGTATGGGGGGGGAGATGAAACAGCCTCAAGAGCTCTTTTCATATTTAAGGGAGCTTTTAGAGAAAAACGCACAACACCACAGTTGTTACATGCCTTTTACGCACGTAGACAATTAGATGGGGAAGATTTTCGAGATTATTCTCATTCTCTGTCTCAGCTGTTGAATGCTGCCCTCCAACAATCATCTCATGTTGTGGCTGACCCCCAGCTAACGCTCAGAGATCAGTTCATTGAAGGTGTACGAGACCCTTCCCTTCGCCGAGAACTGCGCAGGTTTGTGAGAGAGCGGCCACATTGTACATTGTTTGACATCCGTGATGAGGCTATGATGTGGTGCGTGGAAGAGAAACCTCGCAGTGCTAATGTCGCTCGAAGTAGGAACCTCGTGGGTGCAGTTGAGATTTCCGAGCAGGCCAACTCAGGCTGTATAGTGCCCACTGAACTGGCTGTAACCCTGCAGGAAGTGGTTAAAGTTATCACTCAGCAAGGAAAAGCAATTACTGAACTCGCTGATGCTGTGCGTGAACTTACCATACAGAAGGCCAGTGCTCCTGATAGGAGCAACAAGCCAAAGTTCAGGCCAAAGTTTACTGATGACGGCAAGCCAATCTGCCTAAGGTGTGAGGGGGTGGGCCATTTAGCTCGAAAATGCACCGCACCACATGGCTCAAAAGGACAGCCCAGCTCTGTCTCAGCGTCTGCAGTACCGGAAACGGGATCCCTCCATTGCAGTGAGCCGGGCAATGCGAGGAAAGTCGGAAGGCTCAAATAGCAACCCATTAACCAAAGAAAGATTCCTTGAGCGTGCAGTTGGTACATGTCCAGAGGTAATTATTCACATTGGTGGTGAGCCGGTTTGTTGTTTGCTGGACACAGGAAGTAACGTAAGCACACTTGCTGAGAGTTTTTTTAGGGAGCATCTCCACGGTGAGGATGAAGACATCCACTGCACAGCTAAGTGGCTCAAGATAACTGCTGCCAACAAACTGCCTTTACCATATCTTGGGTATGTGGAACTAGATATCCAAGTTTTGGGACTGACCATACCAGAGTGTGGATTTCTGATAGTTAGAGATGGGGATGTTTCAGATCCAGACTCAACTCCACCTGGCATAATAGGAATGAACATAGCCCAGAGATGCAGGCAGTTAGTTATCTCGGAGTTTGACAACACACTTGGGGGAAATTTGGACTCTGTGTGGAGGGAAGCTTTCCATCGAGTCCAGGAGGTGGAGCTCATTGAAAAAGTGTCAATCGCCAGAGTAAGTGGCAAACACAAAGCGTACATACCAGCGTCATCTGTTGCCACGGTGCATGTCAAAGTCCACAAGAGGCCAGCAGGCAGTGATGTCTGGGCGTTGTTTGAGCCAGGAAACGGGCCTTTTCCTGCAGGGTTGGCCCCAATCCCAACCTTAGTGCCACCTCATAGTAAAGTGTTTCCTGTCCAGGTGGTAAATTTTTCATCAGAAGATGTTTGGTTACCTGCCAAGACTCGGGTGGGTGTGCTTACCCATTGTCAATATGTGGAAAGTAACCCCTGGGAAGTGAGGTTTCACCGCATGTCTGCTAACCAAGATGAAATAAGTGCTGACAAGGAAGTTATGCAAAAAACTGACAGTGACGCGGGACACCTGCTAGATAGACTGCAGATAGGAGGTACACCAGAGCAACAGGCAGAACTAAGTGTACTCCTGAAGAAGTATGCTGATGTGTTTGCAGCCTCTGAAGATGATCTAGGTTACACGGACAAGGTGAAACATGAGATACCATTGGTGGATGATACACCAGTCTCTCAACCCTACCGACGCATACCCCCAAACCAGTTTGAGGAGGTTAGGGAGCACATTTCCAAGTTGATAAAAAAAGGTGTCATACATGAAAGCTCCAGTTCCTATGCCTCCCCGATTGTGCTGGTGCGCAAGACTGATGGGAGTCTCCGACTTTGCGTAGATTATAGGAAATTAAATGCTAAGACCAGACGTGATGCTTTCCCATTACCCCGCATCGATGAGAGTCTGGATGCTTTGGGGGGAGCAGAGATTTTTTCGACAATAGACCTTGCCAGTGGTTATCACCAGGTATCTGTGCATGAAAAAGACCGCCACAAGACTGCGTTCATTACCCCGTTCGGGCTGTATGAATATCACCGTATGCCCTTTGGGCTTTGCAATGCGCCCGCAACATTTCAGCGCCTGATGCAGTCTATTATGAGTGACCTGGTGTTTCACATTGCCCTTGTCTACCTAGATGATTTATTAGTGTACTCCGCTACTTTCTCAGATCATCTGGTAAGACTGGAAACCGTGTTCAAAAGGCTAAGAGATACTGGGCTAAAAATTAAGGTGGAGAAATGTCATTTTCTGCAATCAGAGGTCAGGTTCCTCGGACATCGAGTCTCAGCTCAGGGAGTGAGCACGGACCCTGAGAAAGTAAATGCGGTTAAGCAGTGGCCAATACCCAGTACCCCGAAGGAGCTCAGGTCATTCTTAGGTTTCTGCAGCTATTATCGAAGGTTTATTGAGGGTTTCTCTCAAATTGCGGGTCCACTGCATGACCTAGTTAATGCCTGTCTCAGAGAGAATGGTTCTATAAGGGTAAAACAGCCGTTGGAGCATTCCTGGTCTCCCCTATGTCAATCGGCCTTTGAGCAACTTAAGGAAAAGCTGACTAGTGCTCCAACACTTGGGTACCCGAATTTTGCCCTTCCGTTTGTTTTGGAAACAGACGCTAGCAACCTTGGTTTAGGTGCCGTCTTGTACCAGCATCAGGAAGGAAGAAAGGTTGTGATTGCCTATGCTAGTAGAAGGTTGCGTGGGGCAGAACAAAATGACCGAAATTATAGCAGTATGAAGTTGGAGCTTTTGGCCATGAAGTGGGCGGTGACAGAGAAATTTCGGAGTTACTTGTTGGGGTCGAAGTTCACCATCATCACGGACAATAACCCCCTCTGCCACCTTACAACCGCCAAGTTAGGTGCGATTGAGCAAAGATGGGCAGCTCAGCTTGCTGTTTTCGATTTCGACGTGAAGTACCGTCCTGGCCGATGTAATACGGCGGCGGATGCACTTTCAAGAAGGCCAGGATTGGATGAGGTGGAGCCTGAAGTTGAGGACCAAGAGTATGATGGCTGTGTCGCCCTTTGTAATTCCCTCAGAACAGGGACAGTTCTAGAGCTAGATCTGGTGGCGGCAGGAATAGAGAGCGGCAAAGTCTGGCAGCTGCAAGCGTCTGTGGCAAGTGAAGATGATTGTGATTGTGAGAACACCCCTACCTTGCCAGAATACTCCAAAGCCGAGCTCTCTCAGTTCCAAGAGACTGATCCAACTCTCAGCGTGTTTAGGAAGTTCTGGAGAAGGAAGAAAAAGCCAACTCACCAAGAAAGGGTAGAGTTGTCCAAACCAGTGCTGTCCCTATTGAAACAGTGGAAGAAAATCAGAGAGAAAGAAGGACTCCTGTATCGTGTAATTGAAGATGGTCATACTGGAAAGTGCCACCAGATGCTGCTACCTGCATGCTTGACTGAGCAGGTTCTGAAAAGTGTCCATGATCAACTAGGGCACCAAGGCATAGAAAGAACACTTAGTTTATTAAAGCAGAGGTGTTTCTGGGGGGGTATGTACAAGGATGTTGAAAATTGGGTGAAAAATTGCCAGAGGTGTGTGTTGGCGAAGGTGCCACAGCCAAAAATCCAAGCACCCTGGACACCTTTCTTAGCTTCACAACCGTTGGAAGTTATTGCAGTGGATTTTACGACCCTAGAGCCAGCTACAGATGGGCGCGAGAACGTCCTTGTAGTGACAGACGTGTTCACCAAATTTAGTCAGGCATTTGCAACGCGTGACCAAAAGGCCGAAACGACGGCAAAGACCCTGCTAAAGGAATGGTTTTTGAAATATGGAGTGCCCCAACGCCTGCATTCCGACCAGGGTAGAAATTTTGAGAGTGCTATCATTGCTGAGCTTTGCAAGCTCTATGGGGTAAAAAAAACGCGCACCACACCACATCACCCTCAAGGAAATCCCCAATGTGAGAGGTTCAATAGAACTCTCCACGACCTTCTACGAACGCTCCCACCAGAGAAGAAACGCAGGTGGCCAGAACACCTAGCAGAGCTTGTCTATGCTTACAATGTGACTCCGCACTCCTCCACGGGCTATTCGCCATACCATCTGTTGTTTGGCAGTCAACCCCATCTTCCAATGATGCCCTGTTGGGCCAAGAACCAGATGCTGACCAGGGACAAGACTGGCTGAACGCGCACAAGGAAAGACTCCGCGATGCACATCTACGGGCAAAAGAGTATGCTGAAAGAAAAGCGGCCGACAGAGTGGCACAACAGGGAGAAAAGGTGTATTGTCCAGCAGTGGGAGTTGGACAGTATGTGTACCTCCGGTATCGACCCCCAGGAAGAAACAAAATCCAGGACGCATGGTCGTCCACCCTGTATAAAGTTGTAGAGGTCCAGGGGGCGACATATGCAGTAGAGCCAATAGAAGGAGGACAGATTAAAAGGGTGCACAGATCCAACCTCAGGCCTTGTGTGGATAAGGGTCCGGTGCCAGCACCAAGAATTCGGAAACCGCCTGCTAAGGAAATACCTACCTCAGTGTTGGAAAAAGAGGTGCCATCACTGGATGTAGAGTGTGTGTTGGTCGAAGAGGTCCCCTGTCCAAGGGAAGTACTGGATAGTACTGGAGATCAAAGGGAGGAAGTTGATGAGCCGTCTAATGACGTTCGGGAAGCAGAGTCTTTTGGGTCAGAGTCAGAAGACATTGACTTGCCTGTCGAAGTGCCAGTGCTGAAGCCTGTACCCATCCCTAGAAGGAAAAGAGAAAGTAGTACTCCGTTAAGCGCACCATGTCCTGAGCCACGTAGGACACAGCGGTCTACAGCTGGGGTGCATACTAATCCCAATAGATTGCCTAAGTCAGCATTTAATTCATTGACCTTGAGCCCTGATGTGTTTTCCCAGGTGTTAGCAGGAATGGTTATATACACTTCAGGAAAACTTAAGGGGGGACTAGAGGATTAAGCTCTGTTAGTAGTCATCGAGGACGTTGACTGTCAGCAGGGGAGAGTGTAACCGGGTGGTAAAACAGCCTGAAATGTAAATGTCTAATCAAGATCAACATCATACATAATGAGGAATACATTTACGACATATATACTGTTAACCTGTTGAATGTAATCACATTATGACACTGGCGCTTTAAGGTTTCAGCGAGTCAAGATCACGTCTGAGAGTAAGTCTCGCGAGAGCTTTAGTGGAAGTAGCGCCTAGCCGAGTGTACTACATCGCTTGTGTGTTTGGGTAATATAAGTGATATAAACACGATAAAACGCCAAAAAGGTGATAGATATCCACTTGTATTCAAGCAGTATTATATTGGAGAGTAGTACACATGGGTAATTGTTTTGTGATTGGCAACGTTTGATGAGGATTGATTGCGAGCTCACGTGGAGAGTTTATTGGTGAATGTTGGAAACGTTGAACGTTCATCGAATCGTAGAGCGTAAGTGTTATATTTGCTTTTTCATAATATAATCTGTTATGGAAATTTTGTAAACGGTAGCAAACTGTTTGTGTAATTGTTAAGTAAAGTGTTTCTTGTTAAATTCAGAGGGGAGAAGTAACGCTGATTAGGCCCTCTGCGAGATCCGGATTTTGTTCAATAATCTAGGGTGAGTGATTATTGTTCTGTACTGAAGTTTAAATATTTAGTTTGTGCATATTAAGCAAGTATTTCGAAACTTGTATAACTTGGCTGTGTGTTGACTTATTTGTGTTACAAATTTAAGACTAATCTGTGGTAAAACTAATACTGTGACGATTCAGTGATAGTTTGAATGATGCATATGGCCTTATGTTTGCAACCATGTTGTAATTTCAGGGGTGTAAAGGCCACTACCGTTGTCTTTCTGTCTTTTCATTGCCTTTAAATGCCACATTGACTGTTACATTTTTCTTGTTTAATTGTTTTGTACTTCTATAATTTGGAGAGCAGAAACAAATTCTTATTTTATTTTATTTCTAGACATTTTTGTCTGGTGTTTTTTTGTAATCTGACACATCTTCAACCCCAAGAAGCCTAAGCTATTTTAATGCTGCGTCCCTTTGGTCGCAGTCGAGAATAAAAGACCCCATGTGTAAGTGTTTTGCTTGAGTTTGGCCCTTATTTCCCTTCAGTAGGCCTTTAGCTGGCGACATATAACTCACAATTTATTAATTTAAATTTAGCCATTCAAATGTTTTGAAAAAGAAAACTAATAGGCCATTTTTTTTCTGGGATGGTGGGTGTGGAGATTGATTGGATCATAAAAAGGGGAAGTTAAATAAAAGAAAAGAGTTAGGTGGCTGTAGGGTAAGGGTTATATATAAAAAATTGTAAAATCAGCCAAAAAGAAAAGTCTTTTCAGAAGCAACGCAAGAACCCAAACTTTTTTCTTTTTTTGGCATAATGTCCATAGACGAACCATGAACAAATCACAAGAAATGTGTATTAAGAAATGCGTATTAAGAAAGTAAAAAAGGTCCATTTTGATTTCATGTTGCCTTGAAACAAAGCACAAAGGCTGGTTTGCATTGATCGTAGTTGTTATTGTTGTGTTTATCTCATCAGACAGCATGTGAGTGAGTTTTAGAGGGAAAGCTTCATGCTGGGCTGTGAAGTCAAAGCCGTAATTTAGAGCTAGCAGCGTAGCAGAAGAGCTGATCTGAGAAAGACGTCTGCTCTCACACTGGCAGCAGGATTGATTACCACTACGTGTGTATGACATTAGAGTGAGTGTGTGTGTGTGTGTGTGGTGTAGCACATGGAGAAAGCATCAGTTTAGTTTACTTCAGCAGAGTGTTGAGTAGGGGCTCTTTTAAGGAAACTGTTGGCTAGATAATCTGTTTGCCTGAAGCCTTTTGGTATCCATTACTGAACTGCTGCTGTTTGCTGCTTTTATATATCTGTATGTGTCATTTTTGACCGTCGGCTACATCATATCGAACTTATTGTTCAGTCTGGCAGCCTGAAACTTAATATTCTATCCTTTCCACATTTTGTAGTGGTGCTTGCTAGTAAGTACCACTTTTGCTGTTGTGAGGATTATTGATTTGAACAAACCTCAATTGTAAAAAACTTTTGACACATAACAAGTTTTACACCATTTGTGCTACCAAAATGAATGATACCTGAAATTTTGCTGCTTGTTGAGGAGAGATGCTATTGCAATTTTCACCTGACTGACCATAAAACAGATGAAATATCCCATAGACTTGCATTGAAGGAAGCACGAGTCATGTCTAGACACCAGAATATCATACTGCAGGGTGGAAACCTTTGACTTTGGTCAGAAAGCACCTAAGAACCTAATAACAGCTTGTCAATCGCATAGTACCACTAAAAAGGTGCATATTACACTAAACAATACTGGGTAATTTTTTCAACCCAAACGATAATTGTTTATAATCAGTAACCGACAGAGCAGCATACGCGTCACACAAGTTCAAAAGCAAATGGTTCTGTGTGTGCCGATACCACTTCGCCTACATAAATAAAACTGTAAATTTTTATGGATTTCAATGGATGAGAGGCTTATGCTGAATAAACTGCTTGTGTGAGGGAAAAGGCTATCTTTTAACGAACTGACCGGTTTTCAATTTGTTTTGAAATTTTCTATTTTTAGAGTTTACAGTGAAAAATAGCTGCTTTTTTAAGGGAAGTCACTGACTATTTTGAGGCAGGATTCTGTTTCCGCAACTTTTCATTCATTTCTATGGTATCTGCAAACAGCGACTGACTGTTGCACAACTCTAATGGGTATTCAATGACGTCAAAGCTATATGTGATCAAGGTATCATATGTTATCAAGGTTACATTTAGAATAGATGTTACCTTTTCTCCAATGGTAGAGCCAAGGAGGTTGAGGTCTCCCTAATAAGGCAATAGTTAGGTACTAATATCAACCAATTAAGTGTAAATGGAAAAAATAGTCTCTTTAAGGGTACTGCCCCAGTGGCAAGTTGTTGCTCCCCTGAAGGTAAAATTTTCACACACTTTTCTTCTGAGAGTGTTGTGGTAAATTTGCAAGGACAGACATTTTGTTTGATGCATCTTTTAACTGTTGAATTGTTCAGGCAGTGTTAGCCAGAAACAAAAAAATACCATGGTACCATGGTTTGGACTTGTGCCATGGTAGTACCATGTTATTCTTTGATGTAACTTGGATTACCATGTAAAAACCATTGTGCACGAATATGCCATAGCAGTACTTCATGGAAAACCCACATTTAACCTGGCTAATGGCATATACTGTAAATGCGGTTGCATGGCAACCGAAAGAGGGAACAAGTTCTTCAGAGGAGTTCTTCAGGTTAATCATGAGGATGTGCAAAATAACTTTGAAACTTATTTGGAGCAGGATAAGGACTAGAGGAAACCGGGGGATTATAGAGGCCTGGTCTAAATTCAGCATGTACATTCAGGTTGTGATGTTGTGAGAATTTTTTTTTTTTCTGAGTCTTTGTGTTGGCTCTTTGGGACAGTGATGTCATTCTCCACTGGAAAGAGCTCTGAAAAGCCTCCAGTAAGTTGGGTCAAGTCGGGTTGGGTTTGTCTCCTCTACTCTTCTGTTTGTCCTCCGTTGCAGTTCAGAGCCGATTTCACAGTTTTCCTTTGAGTGCCACTGAAAAAGGGCAGATTCCTTCCTGCCCACAAACTCTCACACCGAACCGCACAGCAATCCTGGGAAAATCCAAACCTTTTGGCATCCCAACAACCGCACCGGGCTGGATTCGCACACACAAAGAACTGGATGAGGGATGGTTTGTAAGTGTGTCCGCTGCCCGGCACGGTCTATGTTTGCTTTCTGTGGTTGGATGTATGCGGCCATTGTTCTATCTATGAGGCCTGACCCTGCCAGATGATGGAGAAGATAGAGAACCTTCTTTTCTGTTAAAAGACAAGTGGCCTCACTAGCACAGGCTGGCGTCCTGCCGGGTATGGCCTGCAAGAGAAAGAAGAGGGCAGCCGTGCCAGGCTGTTTCACCCCCTGTGCCAGCTAAAGCGAGTACCAGCCGCAAACAGCCCTAAGAGCTCTGTTGTGTGCTGGATGTTGGACTCTAAGCTCTCCACAATCACATACAGGGTCAAGATGAACTTTATTAAAGCATGGTTTATGAAAGATGAGGCAGAGTTTAACCAAACACAGCACACACACTCCTCTCAGCTGTTGATCGTTGGGTAGTTCGGCTCCCATCAGAGGGGGCTTTTCTCTTGTTTGGAGGGTAATCTGATGAAAGGACACAGCTGTGACCCTCTACTGGACCCTGGCATTATTTCTGAGCTGTGGGCATGATATTTTGAATGTAAAGGACAAAAGAATGAGAGTTTGAGTTTTGAGAGAACATGCATTGATGTCTTTGGCGGCTCACACATTTTATCCATCACACAACTTTTTTACACTTACATAAGGGGGAATGCATTTTCCCAAGTATATTTCTGCTTAGTTTTATCTCAAGAGATTATTGAAGAATATTTCTGCTGTGTTTGTTTATAACTGACTGTTCGCAAAAACCCACCCCCTTTAGTTACTGTTGCTATGTCTGACAAGACATGCGGCTCTCATGCCACACATCATGTTCTCATGAAGTGAAAAATACACCGCGGAGCAAAGAGGACACTGACAACACGTCGACAGACAAGACAGAGTAGGTTACCTTTGATGTGAAACAAAATTTCAAATTTTATAACTTTTAAAGAAGTTAACAATAAATAAACAATAAATACCATATATTGGCTCTTTAATGCGACAGATCGCTGCAGCTCCTCAGTTCAAGCGGCTCGTGAATCAACCATCTCTTCATACTAGTTAATTTATGGCATCAAATAAACATGGATGGACATCAGAAGGAATGTTGTTACAACCGCAGAGAGACGTGATTACACACAATTTATCAAGTCCAAGTTCACCAACTTTAATCTACTAACTCCCTTGAGTGCTTTGTCAGAAAAAATGGCGGATTCAGGGTTATGATTGGTCAGATCGCCTCTCAATCAAACTGCCGGCGAAGGGTCAATTGAAGTCAATCAACTCCATGTCAACATGCACCAGAGTTAGGCGTTTGGCGTCAATGTATTATCCAAGGTACTTCAAAGAACGACACGGTACTACCGTGATACATGTCCAAAAACCATTGTAATACCATGGTACATTTTGTTTGCCATTCTGTCTAGCACTACCTGAACAGTTTAACTTTTAACAGTTGCATCAAGGCAAGCAATGATTATATATTTAGCTTGCCTTGAAATTTTACATTAGCCTAATATAATGATATAATAGTATTATACACAAAAAGGGGGAATGGCTTTATAGAATTTTCTGATAGGTTGCCGTTTCATTGCTTAGCACACTTTGATTCATAAATTTTCTCAGGTTTGTTTCAATGCAGTATCAACTATTTTTCTCAGATATTCCTCCTAAAATTACTTGGTATTAATTAGAAAATAAATAGAAGCAAATGCTTGTATAGATACTGTAAGGGTACAAAGTTTTGATCTTGGAGGCCAGGTAAATGAAAATGAAAATTGTTACGATCTCTCCTGAATCTCCAGTAAGATTGCTTGAGTCTTATTCTCAGGAAAAAAAGCTAGCAGGAAACTTAAGCAAAATTCTCAATTTGATTTTAGACTAGATCTAAGAGAGAGATAGAAAAAGATATATTAAAGAAGTGATTGGTTTTTCCTCTTAGTTCTAATGTGCCTGGAGACTCTGCACTTTACTGTTTCACATGCCAGTCATCGGACCTGCGATTCTCTCTCTCTTCTCTCTCCCTCTCCTCTCTCTCTCTGTGTTTGATTGGGTTCCAGCACTGTTCTGAATAAAGGCTTAGAGAACTCTGTTTCCCACAAGCAAACAAAAGCGGTGACAGACAGAAGAGGGAGGAGAGCAGCGATGAAGAAACGCTCTCAGTCTGTAGGAACTAATCAGACTCTCGTTTAGCAAACGCAAGCATTCCTGTTGATGAAAGGAGAGGAGATGTAAGGCGGGACAGGGTCGGACTGAACTCTTACAACTGCAGAACAACAGCAGGCCGACTCCATTATCCACCGTACGGCCTCATTAACCAGCGCTCCCCGCACTCAACACACGTAACAAACAACAACCAACACGGACTCAACCCTCAAACACAATTCACTATTGTGACTCTGCTTAGTGCACCACTCTCTGGAATACTTGATTCTGATTGGTCAATCATGGCAGAGTGCACTCAAATAGTTTGTACAAAGTGCGCTTAACTGTATAATTGACTTTTGTCCCAGTCAGCGGGTCATTATCGCAAAATAAACCCCGCCAGCGTGATCAGCACCCCAATGAGAAGCAGTTGAACTCTTTTCAATTTATTTAGATTTCACTGCTTTAGTGCAGCATGAATTCTTTGACATAAGCATGTTTTAGACTGTTGTAATGGAAAAGCTAGTTACTATTAAAGCTACACTTCTTTTGTCCCAAATATATTGTCCAGACAAACACGTAGTCTTGCCCCAAAATATGCCATTGGTTGAGCCAGAAATTGACACTCAAGAATGAGAAACTGGAAAATGGAAGATTGCAATTTAAAATTATAGACATCTTTAAATTTGAACATACACAAATAGATTTAGTCACAGATATGCCAACAAGTCTTCGGTGGAAAGAGGATGTATGAAAATGTTTATTCTGTGTAAGTCTTAATCTTTTTATAGCGCCACACAAAATTCCCAAACATCAGCTAAATGTATGCATTATTTAAAGCCAGGCTGTTAGTGTGTAAGGTGCTGTGAGCTCTTGGGGAATGGGTTGAAGTTGTTGACTGTAATTGGTAATTTAGCTGCACTGAGGTCCTATGTGCCAAGAAAGTGATTATTCAGGCCTGTCCCTTGCTGTTCTCACACTGCTCACCGAAAGAGCAGAACTTAGTTCCATTACAAACTCACACAAGCACGTCCATAGCTGGTAATATAAGTGCAATTTATTACTCAGAATATTGGAATATGCAAATTTATACCTGGAAAACTGCAATGGAACATTACTCGAAGACAAACTTTTAACGTGGAAACTTGGAAACAACTCTTTTCAACAAGATGCTATTGACGTCACAATAACACGGTGTCAAAGAAACACAGTTACCGAAAACAGTCACTTTTGAGCAAATAAAATGCATCAATGTGTAAAAGTTAATACGCAGTGTGATAAAGCATAAATTGTTTGGAGGCTTGGAAAGCGATAAATAATTCTATTTATTTTCCAATCATACGCTCAAAGAGCAAATATTACCATAGCACAGCATCATTTATACTCTACAATTTGGTTAATAGAAAACTTGTTGATAAATGAACCTGCACAGCTAATGGTAGAGTTGACATTTTGTTTTCTCGGATGTCATTTTTTTCAAGTGTCTATATGGTTGTAAGTAGGAAGTTCCCACACCCCTAGACATTTTAGAAATTAATCATTATGTTTTAAAAGTGTCACAGGCCTGAACACAGTGGAAGGGTTTTTTTTGTTTTTGTTTTGTTTTGTTTTTCCTCCAGTCACAAACAGCTGTCAGCCAGTTACATTGGCGGTAGACTGAACAAATGCAAAGCAGTAATTCTATGACTAGGACTCATTTAATTGCCTTTCAACAAGTCAAATAAGACTGCTTGGCAAACGTTATGTCAACTGATTAATATGCATAAAATAAGCTCATAAGGTTTATAAAGTTTCCTTAAGGAAGACTTATATAGTAATTGGACAGAGCTATCTATTGTTCTTTGTTGTTGCTCAGCTTGCTCATGCAACCTGCATGCTGACATTTTTGCTCACAGGCAGAAACAAACTTAGTTCTAGATTTCTTTCTTTTTTAAAAGCCAGTCATTTGAACCATAAATGCATGTGACTAATTACTGCAAGGAAATGACATCATGAAAACACTGACACCAATTATTGGTGGCACCAATAATGCGCACTGTTCCAAATCTTCACTAATGACTGAGCTGTGATGTAACAGAGTACAGACAGGGAATAATACAGGTCTATTTGAACTTTTATGAGCTCTCCAAAACATCAAGCCTGCCTAATTTTATATACTAAAATATTTCCAATTAATATGTTGCAGCATTTAATCACATTAAAATGGCCGTCAATTGAGAAAACAGGCTTTTGTCATTTAAAGTTACATCATCGATCGGCAGTTGCTAACTGTCCTGTAGTTTTACTGTTAAAGAGCATGGCTTTGCTGATCCACTAGCTATATCAGCAGCAAACCAGTACTAACCAACATTAACCAGCTAAAGCCAGCAGAGAAATCCATACACCTCCAATCTACATGAGACACTTCTTCGTTTTTTTCCTAAGTTTGAAGATTTAAAGCACATTCTGTTATTAGTACAGATTTAAAGGTTTGTTCTAATAATAATAATAATAATAATAATACAGCCCTTCTAGTGCCTTTAAAGTAATGGTCTCAAATTTCCACATCATTTGGTGCCATTTAAAAATAATGTCAACATTCTGTTGGCATTAACTGGATGTGGAGATGGCCTCGGGCTGTTTTTTCCACTTTGTGCAAATCATTTCTGAAATGTTGTTTGCAATAAAAGCTGCACTACACTGATTTAATCAAACACATATCAGTAAAACCTTCTGAGTTTCACTGGCATTCTGTCTCAGATTAAATATATCAAATTAAAGGAACAGTCTGCATTTTTCACCTCTAGGGGTCGCTAAACTCTTCAAAACTATAACAAAGGCATAGATTGATGACGCATTGGATGAATGGAATATGTCATCAGGTCGACCGATCTAGAAATGTTTATGGGGAAATAATGTTTATGGATGAGTGAATGCATGTTTTTAACATGACTGTGATATGAAGCAGGGCGTGGCCGAGAATCACGGGCGCGATTACTAATGAGAGACAGATATCAGTGACACACATGAGTCCCGGGGATATAAAGAAACAAGGACATTTCACTCGCAAGTGCTGAAATACTACTCATACAGGTCTTTTTTTTTTTTTTCAAATTAAAATTATGAGGTAACATAGTGCTGTTTCACCTGGTCTAACATTACGCTATCATACAAAACTGAATTTGAGTGCGTTGAAAGTTGTAATGTTATTCTGTGTATTAGTTTGTTGGCTGTATGAGACTTAACAGTGAGCTAGATCAACATTAGAATATCATACTGATGATATTCTAACACTTCGTTGTGTAACATTGATTAGTCTTATGTAGCCTACATCTGCTTACCTTGTCTAATAACGTGCAAGAGTGCCATCTCTGTCACGTCAAAGTTTGTTGCCAAGCTCTCGTCATCTCAGAAATGCTACGCTGATATTAATCCTAGTTAATTTCTCCTTTTGTCCCAAAGTTTGCTTGCCATGGTCCATAATGTTTGAACGTTACAACAATAGCGCGGTGCTAGCAGCTGTCCGCGTCAGTTGCCATGGTTGCTATGCAGAACAAGCGGAAACCAGGGATAATGCATCATTGACGGGCGCTATTTAAAACTGTCAATGTCTCTGAATATACACATTCTTGGAAACATTTAAGATAACATAAGTACACAGCTGAACAAAATATATAAAACATATAACACTGTGCAAGTGGTTTTTAGATAATTTATAATCTATAATGTGCCTCAATTCATTTATTTAGCAATTAAAAAGTAATTATTTTGATATTTCTTCTATGCAGTTCAAAGAAAAAAATCATAATCACGGTACAACTCTTCATTCTCAGTATAGTCTAAGAAGGATATCACACTAGTTGGGGACAGCCTGCATTGGATTTGCTTTGATTTGAGTGATGAAATATGCAAACATACTAAATGCTTCAGAGTGTTTTAGCAGCCAGATGCAAAGCACAGCAGTCAGAAAACATTAGGCAAAGATGATGTCCAGGGTTACTTAGCAGAAGCTGACACAGAAATACGTCAAAACGTGACGTGAAGATTGACGCAGGACCTAGGAATTATGCCTCAGGAGATGAGCTAGACTGAGTTAAGAGTTCTGTATCATGCATGTGCTCCATGTTCCATATATATATATATATATATATATATATATATTAAATTAAGAAAACCATACAGGTTTGGAATCATACACAAGGGTGAGAAAATGATGACAGAACTTCCATTTTTGTGTGAATAGTCCCTTTAAGTATACAATCTTGTAGATGTCTTTTCATATTTTGAAATACTTTTTCTTAGTATCAAATTTTGCCTTGTTGTGATTCATCTCATTGCTCTATATCAGGGGTGCTGAACAAGGGTCCTGTGGGTCTCCGGGACCAGAGTTCGCCACCCCTGCTCTATATTGAAATATTATTCATAAAAAACAAAAACAAAACAAAAAAAAAAACAATGCAGAAAAGTCAGCAGAACCAAGGTGCCTGAAAAGGTGTGCAATCACTTTACACTCTATTTTCTGGTGTCTTTGAAGGTTTGCTTTTCTCCAGTAAGATTCTTTAAGTGATGGATGCTTTGCATTTGTAAGCTCAGATCACGATTAGGACGCTTGTGGGCGAGCACATCTGTAGTTGGTATTGCTGTGAGCAGTGCTTTCATTGTTCCTGAGAGGATCTTGTTGTTAATGTCTCCCGCTGTTCTGGGGATCCACCATCTCATTATGGCCATATGCTACCAGCACATTCAGACACGGTGACATGCATTATACATGTGGATTAATGCAGCCCGGACCCACCCTTCTACCCAGCTTTGATCTCTACTCTGGATTTCCAGAAATAGACAATAATGACTCATTCATACACTTGCTTTTTGGCATCTTAACTTCATTAGATGTGTATATACATGTGCATCTCAAAAAAATTGAATACTGTGGGAAAACATAAATTTTTTGGAACTGTTCATATATTCTAGATTTATTACTCGTAAAGTTAAATATTTCCTTTTCTGTTTTTAATTTTGAAGATTATGGGTTACAACTCCTGAAAATCAAAAATCCAGTACCTCAAAATATTCTAATATTTCCTAAGATCAATCAAAAAATGGATTTCGGGGCTCCTCGCCTAGACACGACCACAATGCATCCCTGAAGTGTCAACTAGACCATCCCCTATGAAGGTCTTATCAACACAACAGCCAGTGGCACAGATGCCAAACAAACTGTTCCCATACCGGCGTGATGAATCCGATCTTCAGCTAGATGGAACTGGATTAAACATTTTGACTGTTGCGACCCCAAATCTGTCTTCTGACCTGTAACACTGCCTGAATTGTAATCATGCACTGTTCGTTGTTGGCCAGAGGAGAACTGGTGCCCCCAATTGAGCCTGGTTTCTCCCAAGGTTTTTTTTCTCAATTTGTCACCTGCTGGAGTTTGGGTTCCTTGACGCGGTCTACTTTTGGCTTGTTTAGTTGGGAAACTTGATATTCAACAATGTTTTTGACCTGCCTTCATTGACACTATTATATGCAAACTGAACTGCACTTGAAGATGACTTCACCGTTTTCTCCAGAGCCGATGTATAGATGAATTAACTAAATTAATAAATATTGATTTTTACAAAGGAATGAATCAGTACTGAATTTACTTAAGCTGGACAATGACACCATTTTCTTCTAGAGCTGCTGTGCAGCCAAAATTATTTTCCAGTCATTGTGAAGCTGCTTTGACACAATCTGCATTGTAAAAAGTGGTATATAAATAAAGGTGACTTGACTTTAGCATTAATTACTGCATCAATGCGCCATGGAATTGAAAAGATTAGACTGTGGCACTGCTGATGTGTTATTGAAGCCCTGGTTGCTTTGATAGTGGCCTTTAGCTCATCTGTATTGTTGGGTCGGGTGTGTCTCGTCTTCGTCTTGACAACACCCCATAGATTCTCTATATGGTTCAGGTCAGGCAAGTTGGCTGGCCAATCAAGTACAGTAATATCATGGTTAGCAAACCAGTTAGTAGTTTGGCACTGTAGGTAGGTGCTAAGGGCTGCTGGAAAAGGAAATCGGCATTTCCATAAAGCTTGTTAGCAGACGGAAGAATGAAGTACTCTAAAATCTCCTGGTAGATGGCTGCGTTGACTTTGGACTTGATAAACGCAACACCAGCAGATTACAAGGGACCCCAAAACATCACAGATAGTGGAAACATCACAAGCAACTTAAATAATGTGCCTCTCCACTCTTCCTCTAGACTCTGGGGCAATGATTTTCAAATGAAATTCAAAATATACTTTCATCTGAAAAGAAGACTTTGGATCACTGAGCAACAGTCCAGTTTTTGTTTTCTCCTTAGTCCAGGAAAGATGCTTCTGACATTGTCTGTGGTTCAGAGGTTGCTTGGCATTAGGAATGTGCAGCCAACTTCTTTAAGACATCTGTGTGTTGTGGCTCTTGATGCACTGACTCCAGATTCAGTCCACTCCTTCCGAGTCTCTCCCAAGTTCTTGAATAATCTGTGCTTGACAATCTGCAGCCATCCGTATTGCTTGTACACCTTTTCCTACCACACTTTTTCCTTCCAGTCAACTTTCCATGACTATGCTTTGATATAGTTCTCTGCGGACAGCCAGCCTTTTCAGCAATGACCTTTTGTGGCTTACCGTTCTTGTGGAGGATGTCATTGTATTTTCAAGTCAGCAGTCTTTCCATGATTGTGGTTGTGTGAACTGAACTAGACTGCTATTTGTACTGTTTTTGTTGTTGTTGTTTTTAAACTTACAATTAAATATTCTAATATTTTGAGATATGTTTTGTTTTAGCTGTTGGCCGTAATTATTGACATAAAAAAATGTTTGAAACATTTTAGTTTAGAATAAATGAAATATTTAACTTTCTTAAAAATCTGATAAAAAATCATAGAACTTTTCCACAAAATTCAATTTTTTGAATGTATGTACAGTACATGAAAAAAATGCTTTCTACTTGAGAGTTCTGATTTCAGGTGCAGGAATATCGCCTTAAGCTGAGGTCTTCAACCCTGGAAGACCTACTGTCCTACAAAGTTTATTTCCAACCTGCTTCAGCATGCCTGGCTGGGATTTTCCAACGATCCCAAAGAGCTTCATTAGCTTCTTCAGATGTGTTTGATTGGGGTTGGAGCTGAACTCACAGGACAGTGGGTCCAGGGTTGAAGACCTCTAGTCTTGAGATCTGGTGAGGTTGAATTTGTGTATGTCATCCTTTTAGATGTGTGTTGCTGATGGTTTTGTGGTTGTGAACATGCTAATAGAAGATAGTGTTGCTCTTGATGTCGCTGAATCTGCTCACTAATGTGTAAGGAAAATTAGCAGGTAACAGGCTAATCATATAAAATCAGTTAATCGCATGGAACATAACCATTTGCGCTTTTGTTTATTTTGGCATGCCTACTGAATAAAAATGGTGATGAAGATGATTAAAGGTAATGGAAACGGTCCATATTAGCATACTTGTGCAAATAATGTTTGGAAAAATAAATGTGATCTTATATTTGGCGTTGTTTGATAAACAGCAATGAAAATAAATGTCTGAATGTACATACCTTTCAACTTTGTTTGTTCTCTGTGACAAGACAGAAAGTGAAATTGTGCAGCACTCCTTAGTGTAAGAAGGTAATTGGGGTATTTCTGCTTTTCTGCACCAACTACAGTCACAGAGTGAATTAGCATTCTCACTCAACCCATCTGTCATTTTTTTCCACATTGGTCTGAATAAACAAATTGAATGCAAACACTGAACTGAATTTTCATGATGAATATTTGTGTTGATGTGAACAACCCTTAAGGCTACATTTTATTAAGATTTGACAGAAAGTTACAAATACAATTTGCAATTTGCCTAGTAAAAAACACACATGCGTGCCATTTGTCATAAATCAAGATCATTAAAACACATGGAACACAATGCCTATAATCGTAGAAAAAGTATGTCTGTACTCTCTTCTCTGAAGTTAACATCTCTGTTGTGTTTCATTTGTCAGTCAAAATAACAGTCCTCATGTGAATGCTAATATTAATTCATGTGATAACTGTCAACTGACAACTGAAACCAAACAGAGATATTCAACATCAGAATAATGACTTTAGGTTGAACTATCTTTTTAGATGTTAAACTTTGGTGTAATGATCCTGAAAGGCCATTGTCATCCAGAGTTTAGCTCCAACCCTAATCAAACACCCTTGACCAAGCTAATCGAGGTCTTCAGGATTACCAGAAAGTTACAGCCAGGTGAGTTGGAGCTAAAGTCTGCCGGATAGTGGTCCTCCAGGACGGAAGTTGCCCACCATTGCCTTAAATCATGCAGGCTTATTTCACCTACTGCATCATTAAACAGAGAAAAGAAAATCCTGTTGACTTGAAAAAAAAAAAAACCTGGGGTCCATTCTTCATACCATGCTTAATACGTCCGAAATGATTTGACAGATGTCAGATCTTCTAATCGTGATAACTGAACTCTGGCTAATTTGGTTCTTCAAACGAATTTACAAATTGGATTAAAATATCTGGATTAAGTTGTCTGAGACTACTGGATGTTCTTGAGTTCCTTGGAAAAAAAAAGGTAACATGTATCAATACTTGAAACCACGAACAGCGATGCAGTGATTGGCTGGCAACAAGACAGCAAGGTAGTGACATCATATAATTAGAAATGACACCTGATGAAAAACATGACGAATTTTTGGACCTTTTTAAGAAAACAGCCAAGCAACCAAAATGACATAAGTTATAACAGATAAATTAAAATGTACTCGATTACCACGTTTTACATTTATATTCACATTACATGACAGCATTAAAGTTTTAATTTAAAATTAAAGTCAAAATCAAGTTATCTATATTTCCTGCACTGCATCAAGCCACTCCCATAATATCCGTCACCACTCAAATTGCACGGCTCAGAATAACTGTACAGCACTGTTTTGTGTGGTCAAAATCTAGAGAGGCTACTCACTGCAGAGCCATAACCTCCACCTCCCCCCTCTCTTGACCTACTATGGGCATGATGGGTCGAGCTGTATCCCTAACCACAAGCTAACCCTACCATAACCCTATCCCTCCACCTATTAAACAGGTTAAGCTCTACCCTTGAGTTCCAGAGAACCTCCTGCAACTCAAAGAGCAGAGGATAAAACAACTGCAATATAACAAACTGAGAGAGAAATTAAGTAAAAGCGACCTTAAGTAGATAACAGCACTAGATACAAGATAACCTTCGCCAGGCTGGGAACAAAATCCATATAGAATGATCTCACCAACAATGCATGTAAATTCTCTCAAGGGATGTCAAGGCCAACAACAAGACATCTTACACATCGGAACTCAAAATCCAAATCTGACTCAAGCAGTTAGAACAAAAGCCTTGTGAAAAGCCTTTTTTATACTTATGCTTGGTTTTGCACCATGAGCCTCCGCTGATTATTCCCACTCCTCCTCAAACAGACGAGTCGTATATATTTGACTCTCTCGCCATTGTACTATTCTTGGAAACGACAGGAGGCAACTCAGAGTAATTGTCCTCTAAACCATCAAGAAGCAGAGGTCTGTGAGGTTTAACCACTGCAGATCAGTGTTGATAGCTGATTGTCATCCATTTTGCGAAAAGAAGGCGAGGCTTGAGTGAAGAACTCTAATCTGGAAATGATCAGTGTGAGCAGATCGATAACCCTTTAAACACCGATTGTGCATGCAGAATTTCAAGCACTTTCAGTTTTGCAGGAACATCCGTTTTGAGGCACTGGTAACTCAGTGGTCACCTTGATGGAGTCCCCATTGCACCAGCTGCCGACAAAGCATCGAGTGAACCTATGAAAGGGAAAACTTTTCTTTCTTTATTTCTTTTGTCAGTTTTTGTCATATCTAAATGGTTTTCTTCAGTGTTAGAGTGTAACTCTAAAAAAGACTTTCTTATAAGGCTGTTGAAGGTGCTTGAGAAAGACTGAATTGGATGCGTTAGCCTACAGGAACAGAGACAGCCCAGAGGAGAAGGGCATTTCTGTTTAATAAAAGCATATTACAGGCTCAGAAAAAGAAAGAAGTATAAGGGGGAAAAAAAATCTTCACTGTGCTGCAGTCCCTGTTGATATTAGACTCTTGATCAATCCCATCTCTCTCTTTTTGCTCCTCCAGGAAGATTTTATAGAGATATTAATAATTGATGTTTATATTAACCTCCATATTTGTGCTTTGTATCATGTCAAAAATAAGAAAGCCAGCAGCATATTAAGTATTAAGATTGTGTTTATCATCTGATCCACTGTCACAGAGAGACAGAGAGTCACCACATGCCCGCTTGATCAATGCAAATCTTGTTGGAGAAATTTAGTGCGATTTCCTCTGTTTGTTTATTGAATATTTCATTGGTTCTGTTCTGTTAGACAGTAATCCAGAATCAGGTAATTTAATCTCCGTCTCTATCATAGCAATCCATCAAAATCAGAAATTCATTAAACATGGATTTCACACAAGATTAAAAGGCAGCTCAGGGTGCTCTATTGATCAGTTTAGATATCTTTGTGAATCTGATGAGAAGCACCATTGCGCTGCTGAAGGTCAACGAATCTGAGTTCTATATCGAAACTACATGATGAATATCAACTTTACATGCTCTTATCACAAATACAATGCCAGATGTATGCATCCACCACACAAGCAATCAAATTATTCATAATGAGGCTATATGGCTTCAATGTACTTGAACACACTTGGACAATTAAGGGTAAGCTCACAAAACAGGACTGTAATTGCTCTGGTGCTCAACAAGGTTTCTTGTCATCTCTCATCATCTTTTCATAGCAGCATGCGTACACACCACACTGCTGACGATGTGCACAGACTACAAGACATTTGGTCAAGAGGAAGTCTCGACCAACAGCAGAAAAAAGGCTTTCTCACATAAAATCAGTGAGGAAAAAAAAAAAGTGATTACAGGATTTTACCGTTTAAACCATCTGCACTGGGATTGACTGTATTAGTTTCACCTTGCTGTTGCATTGCCCACACAACAGGATCATGTGGCGATAATATCAAACAGGTTAATTCTGTCATCAATTACTCACCCTCGTGTTGATCCAAACCCGTAAGACCTTCGTTCATCTTCGGAACACAAATTAAGATATTTTTGATGAAATGCGAGAGCTCTAAAAATATATCTAAATTGCGACATATGCTCTCAATGACAAATGCGGAACAGCTAGTTCATGCGTTTATGACCTCGAGACTAGATTACTGTAACGCTCTATTGGGTGGTTGCCCTGCTCGCGTGATAAACAAATTACAGCTGGTCCAAAACGCAGCAGCTAGAGTCCTTACTAGAACCAGGAAATATGAACATATTAGCCCGGTTCTGTCAAAACTGCACTGGCTCCCTATTAAACATCGTATAGATTTTAAAATCTTGCTAATTACTTACAAAGCACTAAATGGCTTAGCTCCCCAGTACCTGAGTGAGCTCTTAATGCATTATAGTCCTTCGCGTCTATTACGATCTCAGAATTCTGGCCAGTTGTTAATACCTAGAATATCAAAATCAACCGCAGGCGGTAGATCCTTTTCCTATTTGGCACCTAAACTCTGGAACAATCTTCCTAGCATTGTTCGGGAAGCAGACACACTCTGTCAGTTTAAATCTAGACTAAAAACGCATCTATTTAACCTGGCATACACATGACGCACTATAAACTTTTGTCTTGTTAGGCTGCATAGATCAGGTCAGCCGGAACCGGGAACACTTCCTATAACACCAGATGTACTCGGTACATCAGAAGAAGAATGGCGTCTACGCTAATTTTTTGTCTCTCTGAGGTTTACCAATTAACGTGATTGGCTGGATCTGGGCCGTGTCCGGGTTGGACGGGGAACCTGTGCCTGTGTGCGGCAGCAATGTGGCCCTGTGGTGTCGGCGGAGACTGTGTTAACTAGCTCATCCTTTGTTAAGACCTTACCGACTCATCAGCCAGTGGCACATATCCCAACAAACCGTCCCATACCGGCGTGATCAAAAAGATCTTAAACTAGATTAAATATTTTGACTGTTGCGATTCCAAATCGGTTTAATGACCTGTAACTCTGCCTGAGTATCGAACAAGTGTTCACTGTTGGCCAGAGGAGAACTGGCCCCCCGACTAAGCCTGGTTTCTCCCGAGGTTTTTTTCTCCATTTGTTGGAGTTTTGGTTCCTTGCCGCTGTTGCCTTTGGCTTGCTTAAGTTGGGGACACTTGCTTGATATTCAGCAGTGTTTTTGATATGCCTGCATTGGCGCCATTGTATACAAACTGAGCTGAGCCGGACGATTACGTCACTGTTTTCTGCAGTGCTGATATACCTAAATTAAGTAGACTAATAACTACTGATATTTGCAACGGAATGAATCAATAATATATAGAATAAGCTGCACAATGACACCATTTTCTTATTAATGTAAAGCTGCTTTGCCACAATTTGCATTGTAAAAAGCGCTATATAAATAAAGATGACTTGACTTGACTTGACTCTATATAACTACCACTGTCAAGGTCCAGAAAAGTACTAAACACACTGCTAAAATAATCCACGTGACTGCAGTGTTTCAACCTTACTACTTTTTGTGCTCAAAAACAAAAACATGACTTGTTCAACAATTTCTACTCTCCCATGTCAGTCTCTAATGCAATTGACATAGTAAATGCAGTGAGGCGCTTTCGTGTTTACGTCTGAACACCGGCTTTGTATTGGGGGACGCTGTACACGTGAATAGCACGACGCATGCATTCTCTACGTCAACTGCGCAGGAAACTGCCACTGAAGAGAATAAATTGTTGAATAAAGTCATTATTGTTACGTTCGTTTCGTTTTTGCACACAAAAAGTATTCTCGTCACTTCATAACATTAAGGTTCAACATCTGCAGTTATGTGGACTATTTGTAAACCTTTCACATATAAACTTAAAATATTCTGGCTGAGTTTTTCAAGGCAATTGTTATTTAGAACGTGTCACTTTATTGTTTTCATGGTGACGCGTCATTGCTTGTCACATGACACACGGCAGCCACAAATAGCGCTGTATGACTGACGATCTGCTTTTATTTAATTCTTTTTACTCAAAATATTCACAAATTTTTTGACTATAGCATGAAATATCTGATATTGCGATTGTCAAATATGTGCAAGTGGATGTGTTTTGCTGTTTAAACACTTTTATAATGATCGCAATAGTTGAGCTATACGTGCAATGAGCGCCACCATGCACGCAGTACAAAGAATTGCATCTGTTGGATTTCCAACACGTGAAATTCATCCACTTCTCCCGAAATACATGAAAGTAAGTGAGCCGGTGAACTGAGAGAAGAATAGAGTAATCTTTAAAGTTACTTACAATGTGCATCTGATATGAGTAAAACATGTCATCTAATTATTATGGAAAGGATTGTTATTTTCACGTCCATAGACATCAGCATGTATTTTACAAACTCTAAATGTATTGTTTTGTTAGTACTTATGTGCATTTAAATATCTGAAACCTAAAATAAACATGGTTGAAAACACTGCATATTTGTGATATATTGAAAGAGCTGAGCGCGTCTGTCACTGGCTCAGCGCCAGCCAACACACGCAAGCACTTTTGAATTTGGCAGTTGATCACGTGATGCACTGAACGTTCTAATCATACCGGTGTGATCGTAAGCTCCAGACACCAGCCAAGACGTGTCAAAGAGTTAACAATGTTGCTATACAATGATGTTGCTGCCTGTGTGGTTCAGAAAAATATCACATTTTCAAGCTTAGATTACATGATTTGTAAAGACCTATAGTAACATTTTGCAGTCTTGATGCATAAGACTAATTCATCTGCAATATTAACGGTTAGGACCACAAAAATGAGCCTAATATTTAGGCTGCAGTGGTATTAAATGTTGTAGCTGTTGCTGTGTAGTCAACATGGCCCTGGGGAATCATGATGAGAAGGGACAAAATAGTGTCTTGTATTTCTAAAAGAACTTCTAACAGAATTCTTTAATCATCTGTTCATTTTGGCAGTGCATACCTGCACAGAAGTTGTCTACATCTTCACAAGTAGATTAAAATAGTCTTTAGAAGAACTTCACAAATGTTTAATTAATACTCTTAAGTGTTCAAAAATACTGTCATCTTCTTTTGAGTAACTTTCTTGAT
The DNA here is from genome assembly GCA_037194245.1 of Opsariichthys bidens. Taxonomy (NCBI): domain Eukaryota; kingdom Metazoa; phylum Chordata; class Actinopteri; order Cypriniformes; family Xenocyprididae; genus Opsariichthys; species Opsariichthys bidens. The sequence goes on from CM074278.1 coordinate 8,728,021, forward strand.
TCTCACTGCCATTTTCCCTCCTTTTTTCTGCAGAGGGTTAGATTAGCCCAGACCAGGATAAACTCAGTTTGAGGAAACATGATTTTGATCTATGTATTGGGTTCTGCTTTCTATCATGCGCTGTGCACATTTGATGACATTAGATGAACACAAATGCAGGGTCAAGTAGGGTATGCCTGCACTACCATAGGCTGCAGTTTCAGGACCACATTTTTAGGACTGCATTTCTAGGACCCTTGTATTGTTGTTGTTTCTTTGTACTAGAAGTTTATAGTATTTTAGAGCACTTACCATTCAATTCTATATTATTAATCCGTAATATTAATTCAGTTGTATTGTATTTATTTGTTGAATTGTTTAAATTTAATTGCTATATTGTCCTAAACAACCCCTAACCCTAAACCTAGTTTGTTTTAAAGTATTAGGCCCTATATTAAAAGTTTTAAATTCAGTTTTGATGGATCTTATTTTTTAACATGTAACCAATGTATGTTTTTGTTTATGTACGACACGAGACTTCCTTTTAATTAGCCACATTTCAGCGTGGCATTTCTCGTCTGGAGCATGACAGACTTAAAGTGCAGTAAACGGTAAAATTGTTTGTGCTGCAAACTAGTGTGTTTATTAGCACATCAAAATATTTATATAAAAACAAATTCCAGTTTACAACATCAATGACCATAATTTACTGGAATTGTCAGATACAGAAAGTCTTGAACATTCAAATTTGTACGTACATTACGTTAAAAATAAGGTGGAAAGTTAATTTCCATGGGTCTTGTCTTTACATTTGTTTGTTTTAGGTTTAATTCAGCCTCTGTCAGAGTACAATTAGATAGGTGGCGCTGTCACAACAAAAACTAGAATAGAGACTTCCTAGAACTGCGTTCGTGAAACCGCAGCCTCCGGCATTGCAGGCATATAGTATTGCCAGGGTTCGATAAAATCAAGTTGAGCGTGAAACCAGACCAACATTGCAAAAGGGCAACGGGAACAATTGGCCTCAGACCCCAGATAACGGCAAACGTGCCCAGTGTGAAAGCCCCAACTAACCCATTTGTAGGATGACATCCTGAAGATTCCCTGCATCTCAGTAAGCTCCATAGCTTGTGAATCAGTATACAGTGTAAATGAACGTGGCCGACTCCCTGATCAATGCCCTGACTACTGAAGAAGGGAGCTGATTGAGATGCACGCATTATAAACGCCGTAGCTACGTATAAATGGCTTAACACATCAACTCAAGAATTGGAACGAGTTTGGGGCACAAATATCTCTTTGGAAAAGAGTGGCAGATGGGTAGATGAAACTGCCTGTATGTTTGAACTTCAATTTGGCATTACTCTTGTGTGTCTTCAGTCGTTGCATTTAAATTTCTAATGTTTTCTCACATAAAGCTTTGGTATGGTGTTTGATTGTATTAAAAAATTGTGATGATGCCTTTTTGTCCTTTTATGAGCTTGACAACCACTGGTCACAATTTGCTTTCATTGTATGGAAGAAAAAGTTGAAAGAAAGAAGGTCATACAGGTTTGGAATGACATGAGGGTAAGTAAATGATGACTAAACCTTTATATATTCTATCTGAATATTGGGATATGCATTCAGTGTTGGCATGAAAAGGTTAATGCCTTGTCTGGGGGTTTTAACCGTCTGTGTGGGTGTCAGCATTTATGTAAGTTTACCTGTACATATGGTCCTGCAGTCAAGTATGTGGTCAGTCGGGCTTAATCGTTTGTGACAGGCAGTTAGGGAGAACATAACTTTGAGAGTGCAGCTCACACATACACAGTCTGGCTGCTGCATCCTCTAGGCAGCTTGAGTACTATGGAGGTGATTAGATGTACTTACTGCACTAATGTAATTATAGCCGCTGTCATCTCCTCTGGATTGCAGGGAATACTGCAGCCTGTGTGTGGGAGTGTGTGTGGGTCAGTTGAACATCAGTGTTAGTCCAGGTCAGGAGGATTTGCAGCAAACACAGTAATTACCTAGAATTAAAGTCTAGTGTCACACACATTTGTAACATACCTGACAGACTTAATATGTGTGTGCTGACATCGGTCCCTGATTCCTTGAAGAACTGACACAGAGGCTATCACCGTATCACTGTGTCATCATTTCAGGATGTTTCAGGTTCTATCTGTCAGTGAATATAAGCTGTGATTGAAAGTATACTACATTTATATATTACACATTTACAAGTCTGCTTATATGAATGGAGGTATACAATTATAAACAACATAATAAGTATTGGCATGTAAATATATATATATATAAAAAGTATATATTAAATGCGACTCTTTATTTAATAATAATAATTATTATTATTATTAATATTTACATATATTTATATATTAATATACAATTTTAATGATTTAGCTCTGAATGACAATAACTGACTAATTCAAAAGCAGAAACAATATTTTTTATATACAGTAGTGTAATCAATTTAGTATTTTTATTAACAAATTAATAACAAAAATTAAATTAAAGATAAAATCAACGCTAAATAAGTGACCTACAAATGCTCAACACCTTTCCCAATCCTCTTGCCAAAAGAATGCAAATAGAATTTACAGAAATACACACCTAATCTCTCTCTCACTCACACACTCACACAGACAAACTCAGGTTTGTTTTGCTATCAAAGTGAGGACATTCCATAGACATAATGGTTTTTAACTGTACGAACTGTACATTTTATCATGTGAATTTTAAAATTTTTAATAAAACATTGTTTAGCGTGTTTTTAAAGCTATTTTAAACAATCAGACTCATGAAAATGTACTCGTATTTCATATTTACGTTGTAATACCAGTGTAATAACCATGTCATTATACAAATGCATGTCCACATAAATCACAAACACACGCACACACACACACACCAGTTGTAGATTTAGTAGATTAGTATGTGATCGTGTTTGAAGTCTGACCCTGAGGATATGCTTCATCATGTTGCTCTGATTTGACCTGATCTGGCTTCTCAGTATTCTGACCGGCTCCTCTCAGAAACCAAAATGACACTTGTGAAGCATGACTCAAACTCATAAGACATAGAAACAAACAAAACTTCATATTAGTTCAATATTTCACTTCCCAAATATATCCTCAGTGGCAGAATGTTCCCGCTGAAGAATGGTGTAACCTTTGCTTAAGCGAGCTGCTTGTGTTCCCTGAAGAAATGTGAGTAAATACTCTCTGAATTTATTTATTTGCTTTTTCAAATCTGCTTGATGAGAGCGCTAGAGAGAATAACTATAGATGTTTGTTCAGGTTAGTCCTCTTGGGTGTGGATTTGTGTGCATATTTTTGTCTTTGGCTTTGAAATGCCAAAATTGGCGGTGCCACGCAACCACATCCCGACCCCGCACCCTCCTTCCGGACATGCCCAAAAACACTTACGCCCGCCAGTCTATAAATAGACCAGAGCTGAGGACATGCATTCATTTTCTCTAAATCTTAAATATACTAACATGGTTATTAGGACATTGAAAATGGGTCAAACTATTTTTCTGATTGAAATATCGCTATAAAAAGACAATAATCCCTGTGTGAGGTGAGTAATCTAGAGTAGGTGAATCTTAAAGTGAGGCTTCATTTTAAAGTTGGTGTTTTGACAGTTCAGATATGTTGGCCAGGAGAAGTATGAGATCTGGGCTAGCTAGTAGACAAGAAAATATGGATCAGAGTGTCTGGAAGGGCTGATACAGGGCTGAAGGTATTGGGAGAACAACATCCCTCTGAAACCCTGATAACTAAATGTTGCCGTGTCACGGGTGATCCTGTCTTGCGTTTGTTTTGGGTGGGTTTTGTATGCGTTTTAGTTTTGTTTCCTGTGTTTGAGTTCGTTTCTATGGTTTCTCATTCATTTGATTTGGATTTGCACCTGTTGTTCATTTTGTTGATTAGTCAGCTTGTGTATTTAAACCCTGTGTTTGTTCAGTTCTTGGTCCGTTCTCATCTTTATATTGTTGGTTGTTCTAGTATATTCCTGAGTATTGTGTTTCAAGTATGTCAATCCATTACTTACTGCTGTGACTAAACCCAGCTATTTCGTCCCTGCTGCAACATATGCTGACACCCTAATGCTAGCTGCACTATTTCTGGTGACAATTCATGGATTTTAAAATAGAGGAGGTACTCTAATTGTATCGGTTTGGGGATCCCCTCACTGTCTTTTTTTTTTTACTGCTTTAAAACTGCTTTTTTAGTCACTTTTAGACATAAAATGTATGAGAAAATGACAAATATACAGCAAGAAAATATATAGATATAATTTAACTCACCTAGCTTGTCACTTGAAGAAAAAAATCCATCCTTCTGTCCTTTTTAAATGTCCTTGTAAAAGAGCATGTTCAGCTGTTTTTAGTGAAGCTGATTGCTGTGTAGCCTATATGTCCAACTTTGGGGTCTTCCTTCATTTTTAATTTGTAGCTGCTGCTCGAATGGTATCTTGGTAAATTTGTTGCCGATTTAATATCTCTACTCTCCATAATTAAAGTAGTAGAGTAGATTATCAGCAGGAGCAGTTCAAAGCTAATATAACATCACAATGTGTCTGTGATGATTGGTTGATATACCAAGGTTGGCTAGCCTCCTCTGAAATGTATTTTTTCTTAACACTAACTGCTGAAAGTAAAATACTTAATGGTGATTGAAGGTGATTTTTTTTCACCAGCAGAGGCAAAAGTCTCTGGCTATGGATTTGCCTTCCCCTCCCTTTTGCTGTCCTCTCAGACTTGCCTTATCACAGTTTTCTAAACTGCATACTCAGGATGTCCGGGGAAGAGCATTGGTGGTTCCAACTTCAGTATATTTTGTGTTTCAATGGTTAAATTAAAAACAAGAAATTCACATTATGAGACATGAACTGAAAATGAATAACTGGGAATTTTATTTTGGGTAGGGGGTTCCTCCCTTGCCTCCCCTGACTATTTGTTGTCAACAAGTTGTTAGAGTGTGGTGAGTGTGAAGTGCTAGGTTTTGGGATGAACCACTTCAGAGCGTCTTTAGGGGGAGCCCACATATTGCATCAGCAGGAGCCAAACTTGCTCAACCTTTAGCTCCAAACAGCTAATCAAGGTACTCAGGATTACTTAAATAATGGGCAGGTAAGTTGGAGCAATGGATGAACTGAAGTCTGCAGAAAGGTAGCACTCCATGAGCAGGTTTGGCTACCACTGTATTCTAAAATCTCTCATCATCAAGTCTTCACCGTAGTGTGCTTGACCAAAGTGGCCATTGTGACATGACATGCTGCTTGGCTAAAGCTGCAAGACTTCTGGTATCCAATCGAGTCACGATCATGACACAATGTTTTCCAAGGTCATTTGAGAGTTCAACAATGGAAACTGGATCTCAGGTATGATGTGTCAAGCTGGAGTGCGCTTGGATTGATCATTCAGATTGACAGGTCTTGATTTACCATAAGCCATAGAAAAGGAGCGCACAGCTGAAGATACACACACACACACACACACACACCTATATATATGCTTGTGCCTTTTACAATTAAGTAGTTCTTATGTTCAGCAAAAAAAAAGGTAACACTTTACAATAAGGCTAATAATAAATGAACTAACCATGAGCAATACATTTGTTACTGTATTTACTAATCTTCGTTAACATTAGTTAATGAAAATACAGTTGTACATTGTAACTAATGTTAACAAGATTTTAATAATGTATTAGTAAATGTTGAAATTAGCATTAAAAAGAAGATTAATAAATGCTGTTTAGTTGCAGTTCATTATTAGTTCATGTTAACTAACGTTCTTAACTAATGTTAACTAATGGACATTTTTGTAAAGTGTTACCAAAAAAACAAACAAACCTGAGATCATTTGTTTGAAGAGGTTCTCATACTTTTGATAAAAAGGCTACCTTGTTTTCAAATATCATAAGTTTTTCTTGCTTTCAGATATCAATACAAAATGTTTATGATTTTATGATCTGTCATATATACTTCCTAATAGTCATCATGTCAAACATGAATAATAATAAATATTTGCATCACTTTTTCTGAGGTTTACTAAGTAGTCTTGTAACAGAAGAACCTCAAAACATGATAAATCTATTATCTATCAAATCAGACCATGTCCTTGATGATACCCCCCCCCCCCATTTTTTTTTATAAGCCATTACTTTTATGTATGTCACTTTAGATGCAAAACCATTCAAATGTCTTCAGGATGTAAGGGGTTAACAGTGACAGTAAACAGAGAGCTTACATATTATTTAAAGCTTGAATGATTGGGATTGGTATCGGTTGGTGATAGTATCTCCCCTATTAACTTAGATCCTCACCTGAGTGAGCACTGTGACATGTTATTTTATCGCTAGACCAGCTAGTGGAAACACAAGAATGTCTTAGCTACGTGATAAAAAAAGTCTAAATGCCCTGTTGTTGGCTTTATCAATGAGCACGGAAAAGCATCTTTGCATCGTCTCGTGCAGGAAACAGTGTTCTAAAAATGCAAGGGTGGGGAGCAGCAGCTCATTCACATTTAAAGAAACACACACACTGTGTTTTTTCAGCTTCCACCCAAAAGGGGGCATTTTTGGAATTTTTGGCTCCTTTAAGAGTGATAGCACAATTTTTGATGAGAAACTGGAGGATTTGCTCATCCCAGACAAGGCTGGTAGAAAAGAAGGTGACAAGAACCTAGTTATCAGAAGAGTGGGATATGGGACCAGGTGATGGGCACTGCTAGAGGTGTTGGAGTTGAAAATGATGGCCACTTTGTTTTCAGAATGGGGTATGAAGTTCTCAAGCACTGAGTGTGGACGGTAGAGGAGGTGTTGTAAGGACGAAAACTGTTTACGTAAAGCCTCTAATGGAAAAATGGTGTCTACACTGGCTTCATGTCAAAGAAAGTATACTTTAAAGCATTACAAATGTGCTGAATTAAAGGGGCCAGGCAGGAGCTGCACTGTGCCAGTGGGCAGTTTACTGTTGCTCTCTGATGGAGCTACTTAAAAAAAAAACAATAAGCGCGTTGCCATTACCATTTAAATTGCACAAATTGAAATCAATTTCGTGAAAACTCCCATATATCGCAAAAAAGTTATGCTCGCATGAGCTGGTTTTTCAGCCAATTCAAAAAGAGATGTTTTGCAAAACTGCAATGGAAACAGTTTTTTTTGCATTTACAGGTCACTTGCTGTATGTAAAAGTTGATCAGTCTTTAAAAAGGGCACGGTATGTGTGGACAGAAAGTAAGAGTTCTTAAAGAACACAAAAGTATTATGGAAATACTGGATTCTAAACAACTAAAATGCCTCAATTTGAACTGATCAAGACCTTGAAGATAGGAGGGAGAAACACCCAGAAACACCAAATACGTGGCCGCACCTAAGTATAAGGGATTTTCCTTGCCATAAATGCTTGGATAACATGCCTACGTCTCCTTTGATTAAAAATAATGGCTAGTCCACTGGCTGGTATATACGTAAACCTACCAATATCCGTTGCCATGATTTTTGGAAATACTTGTCGCGAGTGAAAAAAAAAGACATTTTAGTCGCATCGGTTAATGGAATAGTTTTTTATCGATATTTAGTAATGGTATCTGTAATGGAAACACCCTAATGTTGGACACAAAATACCAACTGAAGGTCAACACAATTACTAACCCCCACATAACCCTCCTTTTTTCTCCATATTTTTCTCTCTTTGAGGTGGAGTTGTACGTGTATACAGTATTTGTCACTTCACACAAGTATGTGTGAATAGGAGCATAGCTATTCAAGCTCGATTTCGCGCATTGCCGTGTTTTTAAAATATGGCAAAAGGCAATTCATAACACGACACGAATACATGTTATATTCTCAGCATTGCTGCCAGGAGGTCTGAAATATCCATCTGTTAGCATCCCCATTCATCTCAATGGCAGTCCCGGAAGTACACAATTTGAAATCTGCCATGTGACTAATCACTCAGGACCTGCAGGAAAATTATGTCATAATAAAACTGATTGTCTGATGGCTAAAACAGGGACATCCCAAAACCTTCACTGGGTAACTATCTTGATCTGTGACTGCATAAACAGCAGACATGGGAAATATAAATCCATTTAATGCTTTTAAGAGCCCTCCAAAGCAAGATTGGACGCTGGTAAAACATCTCAGTGAGATATACATGTATATAAAAATACTAATTTGTGTAGATTACAATACATAGCTCCAGAGCATGTAGTCAGAGCAAGAACTAATGCTGTTTACGCGACACCATTTCAATGGCTGCTTTGGCCATTCATTTACACGACAACGGCATTTTGGGGGCCTGAAAAACAAATATTCGAAAATGGGTTTCAAAGTGCAAGTTTTTGAAAACAATACCGTTATCGTCGAATTTGTGAAAATGGTGACATTGTGCACATGCGTATTACATGACCTCGCCAATTACTGGCCTGGCAAGCATAATGCAATGTTTTAAATCATATTTGCAGATGCTTGAACAGGAATCATTTTTGGCAATTTTGTCATCTGCACACTTGCAGTGCACTGGCTATCCATTTGTGTACTTTCATAAATGATGTTTCTGTCCTAAGGCTTTACACTTGTGACGTCTGCAATGGAATCGTCTTTCGTAAAGGACATATTTACTCTTCAAAAATGGGTTATGTAATAGCACTTACTGTATAGCTAACAGGCAGGGTATTATGGGAAGCCAAAGCATTCTGATTTTAGATGTTTCACCCCCTCACCCCTTAGAGAAGATATTTGTAAAGCAGAAAGCTAGAAAATTCTGAAGGCACACACACTTTGACTCTCTCAGACTGCGGTCGATGCCCCATAAGGGTTCAGATCTTGTTAGCAGGGTAAACAGGCTCCATCTTAGACAGGTTTGGACTCCACCCCATTTGGGAATGACAAAGAGAAACCGAATGGGATTGGCTGAATATAGGAGGGGGAATCTAATTGCCTGGGTTGTTAGCAATTTGCTTAGTGTACTTGGTTGCTTGCCACACAGGTCTTTTAACATTACACATTTACAGAGAGTTTTTTACCTTTTAATCATTAAAAATCTCTCTTTCTCAGGCCGCTGGTCATGCTGGTCTCTGGATTTTAATCTGTCTCTCTGAGCTCAGCGTGCTCTCTCTGGAGATTAATTAGCTGATAATCAGACAGAACAAGTGTTCCACCACACCGACACTAATTAACATTATGCTTAATTAAAGCTTTGCTTTTTGTGTTGTTGAAATCTGCTTTGTTCTTTATGTTCTGTAAAATGGTTTGTCATGCTGCTATTGCTACGGGTGAGAGAAATTTCTCTCTCGCTTTCAGTTTTCCTTTTTTAATTTTATGTGTTTGACTGTAGTGTGTGCCTCTAAATGGTTATACATGCTGTATATCAAGCTACATTGTTACATGTTATACTGTCTAAACCTGCCATGGTAAATTGCATGTGCATGTTTGTCAGTGGGTGGGGTAATGTAACTACTCCATATTGGGGAAAGCTTGCCCGTCTCCAGATGGTACTATGTGGCTCAGTAAATCAAATCCCCCACTGAGTTTCTTTTGAAGATTTTTTTTTTCTTTCCTGGAAGCATTTGCCCATATCCAATATTTTTGTTTACAGCTAATAAAATAGCATGCAAGAGCAATGTTCACTGACATAAACGACAAACTGCACAGCTCACGTTGAAATGATTTAATAAAAGCCTTTTCCTGCAGCTACAAATGAGTGCTTGTTGAATAGTATACAGCTGTAATGCTATTTTGTTTGACAAAGAGATAAAGTCTGCTCTATATCAGTTCCTATCTCAGTCCTAAATTGGGCTCAACAAATGGCAATATGGTTGTTGTGTCCCAATTCAAAGGCTGCATTTGAAGCCATGATGGCACGATGAAGGCTGACCTAATTCGAAAGCTCCTTCAAAGGTCGCCTCGAAATGCAACTTTCGTTTCGCGGGCAATGAAGGATACAACATGTAGGCACTTCGTGGCCTTGCGTACCCAAGAATTCCTTATGCAACATCACAACTTTTTTTTTTTTTTGAGAGCTAATGCCGGATTACACTTTTAAATGTAATTATTGGGTTGTTCTTACTCGGATAATCTAATGCATTTAATGATACAAAGGTAATATGTGAATATATATATATATATAATATATATATATAATATATATATATATATATATATATATATGGACTTATTTCTTACCAAGATCTGATTTTACATAGTTTATACTCTTTATTATGTACATAAATGGACCAAGGTGAACATATTTAGACGGGTTGTGAATCGTTATGTTTTAAGGCAGTTTTAAAAAAGGTCCAGGACAAACATTACTGCCGCTCGTTAACGGCAGCTGTCACAGTTGCTAGGCGACAAGAACAGTCCTCCCATTTAACATTGCTCAGTCTGACCTTCGCGGCCTTCGAAGTCCAAGTCCTTCGAAGGATGCAGCCTTTAAATTGGGACACAGCCAGTGTCAGACTGCCAGTTTGTTGAGTAATGGCTGACAGGAATTATGTTTGATGCCCCGAGTGATGCAGAAACTAAACACTTTACCTTGACATGTACACCCCAGTTTTTTAAAAAAATGTTTTTCAGTGATTTTATTCACTTCATAATAATAATAATAATAATAATAACAACAATAATAATATACAACATGAACATTATAACGATGAGTCAAACCATGCATTGAACAAAATGCTGTCTTCTATAGAAAGCAAGTCCCAGATTTAAAAAAAGGGGAAAAAGTCAAACATTGCAAAAGCTAATCAAAGGCAAAGGCATCATTTTGTCTTTTTGCTGTGGTCTGGGATGTAATTTTCTTATCTTGACCAATAAAAAATATATATGTATTTTTGCACCTAATTTAAGATAAAGAAATTGACATTACCCTAGGTGTTGGTGAAATGATAGCAAAACATAAGTTTGGAAAACACTGGAGATTTTTCTGTGCCCCAATTTAAGTAGATAAGCTGTTCTTGCATGACTAGTAAAAAAAGGATGCCCAGGGTGTTACCAAGATGGTCGCAGAGTGAGCTGAGTTGATTAAAAGTGGCTTTGGCTCTACCTCTTTTGCTGCATATCTTTTATATTTACTTTTCTGTTTTTACAATGTGATTTCATTTCAAGATACTACGTATCAAAATACAAGTTCTTTCCTTTCAAGCTCTACAGAATGATTTGACACAATTAGTAAATGTTTCCTTTTAGCATAATGAGGTGATACACCATTTTTCATTGAACTTAAAATTGAATTCAGCTGAAAATATTCAGGTATATTGAAGGTTAATTCCATTGTGTTGTGGGCTAATATTCTTGCATTGTAGGCTAATTCTGTTTTGCTGTCAACATTGGTTTGCCTCACAAATGCATTTGAGGCTGAACATTCAAATTCTCTCTCTCTCTCTCTCTCTCTCTCTCTCTCTTCTCTCTCTCTCTCTCTCTCTCTCTCTCTCTCTCTCTCTCTCTCACACACACACACACACACACATTTTGGCAGTAAATAAGATGAATTTTATTTTGGCCCTGAGGAGTATAATGGTAAAGTTACCTCTTAGATTGGCCGTTTATCTAGCAGTTGAAATGACCGTCCTGCCTACTCGGTTCCACACCATCAGGTTTTCATGGCCTGTGAACTGCGTGTGGTCCATTTTGATCCAGCACATCTGAGCAGCCTCAAACTCATTTCTGAAGCTACAAATCTGATGAAACATCCTGGCATTTAGGGCTCTTAGAAACACAACAGAATAGCAGACGTACGCGTTTCTCTTTCATGTTTTGTTGAACATCAAGGATGATGAACTATCAGCAGAGCAGAAATCAGAACTGACAAGAACAGAGGCAAATTCTGTATCTGTGTTTGTGTGTGTGTGTGTTTTTTTTTTTTTTTATTATGAAACTCAACATCATGACTGAATTATTTAAAATGTTTTGGTATCAAAATGCATTTGTCTGTTCTATTCCCATCTCTGCCTAAAGCATGTTCTACACCTGCACTAACAAAGCTAATCTCATCAAATCACACCCACCGATGAGAGCAAGAGAACAACTGTAGGGGAAACAGCAAGGAAAAAGTAAAATTGAATATTATGATCTTGTACAGACTCAAATATCTTACTTTTGTGATTATTCTATGAGAGCAAAACCTCTAATGTCAGTGAATGTACCCATTTAACTGAAATATCCAAAATTTTGGCTGTTGGCATGAAGTCAGATCCATTTACCATTTAATCTGACCAAGAACTGGACACTAATGCTGGATACATACCACAAGATAATTGAGCTGATTTCTCCCCTTCCAAAAATGCATGGTAATGTCCTGATTATCTTGATGGTTCCACAAATTGGTGTGAGATGTGTTAAGAGTGACTGAATTTGCTTGGAAGAACATCAGAGCCGCCATGATTGCGGATCATAAATATTCAACATGTTCACGTGAAATGAAACAATATCCAATCAGAAAGCGAGCGAGAGATTGAGGAACAGCTTACCAATTTGTGGCAACAGCACGAGTGTTTATATAATGTGTCCTGTAAAACACACCAAAATCATTCCAAACACCATCATCGCAATGTCTTTCTGCCTATCGTCCGCCATGTGTATTCTGGAGTCTCGAGATATTTTGCGAGATTTCCCCGGATTCTGGTTGAAAATCTGTTTGTGTGTGGTGGGCTGTCTTTGTCACATCACGGTACACCACACACTATAGGAGAAATCTAGGATTTTTTGTCCTCATGTTTGTGGTCTCTCACATTTTGAAAGTCTTTTAGTGTGTACCCAGCATTAGACGAGACTTATTGTAAAGAGACCAAATTTGTGTGCCATTTAGGGAGAGGTTTATATGAAATATTAAATTCCATTCTGGGAAATTATGAGAGCTGTATAGAAATGCGTTTAATAAGAACTTCTTTAAAAAGGACATTTGTTATGAAGTAATGTGTTGGTCAGCGACAACTAAGAGTCTCCATATTAAAGATAGAAGAACTTTTTCAAAAATGTAGTTTAAAACATGTGTTCTTATAAATGTACTGATTGTATTAATCGGTTTCATATGATTTTTAAAACTTTTAAATCATTTATCAAGTGTAAATTTAATGATTTTAAAAATAATGTGGTGACCATATTTTCCTTACACCTTAAGCAATACGGACATCCTGATCATTATTTTATCTTTATTATGAATTATTTTCAAATAGATTTTAAATGTATATTTTTAAAGTAAAAGGTGTTTGTTTTACACATCTCATAAATGAATCACTCATAAATATCGTTATGTTTTTGAGAAACCACATGTTTTTTTATGTTTAATGAATAATAGTTAAATGATAAACATTTATTAAATTTATTACTAAATATACACCTTTTGATTATTATTGTTGCCTCTAGTGTCTGATTTTTAATTTCCAACCTAATTTTGGGTTATTAAGCTTTTTTTTTTACCCAGCATTTTGTTAAAGTGCATGTCAATCAGGTTTTACCAAGAGACAAGGAAGTCATGCTAAACCACTAAGAGCTTGAGTCACATACAGGACCTGTAATCAGCTCTGCTCTAGAGGTACAGAGAAAACAGCCACAGTGTCTGAACACTGGCCCACAAGAGGCAGAACAAACGGTCCAATCATGGTACTGGCAGGATGAAAACAGGTTCTGATTGATGTAGTGCCATAACATTGAGTAGCTAATTACTGCAGCCTCCATGAGAGAGAGCATGGTTCTCCACATCAGCCCCATCCAGAGAACCACAGCTTATAACCACTTCAGACTCTAGCCATAGAACATAGCCGACATAGATCGATCGATCATTAATGAGATTGGGTTACTGGCAGAGATGGATTGAGGGAGAAACAGACAATAGAGAGAGGGAGAGAGGCATAAAGATGCCCCTAAAAAAGGTGCTTAGGTAAACAGTGTGATTAAGAGGTTGGTTAATCAGAGACCGTTCACGTGTACTAATAGCTTTGCAGTAAAAAGCAGAATAAATCATGCTGGCTATAGAACAAGGATGACTTGTGCCATCCATTTCAAATCTACACAATCATATATCATACATAGGAGCAAAATAAACTTGTGGTCAGTCTTTTTACATGCCAGTCAGATAATCTCCCTCTCTGACTGGATGGTTATTGGCCTAAAACATGCAAAGTGAACAAGGCTTTATTCTGATAGACCATCTGCTAATATTTATGCAGTTAAAAGCAGAATGAATCTTTGTACTTGAGACGAAGACATGCTCATATCATCAAATTCAGACTTACACACCCCTAAACAGCAAAAATAAACAAAGCTGTCTTCTGGTGGTTCCATTAGGCAACATGTTGTTCAGATATCTTCATCCTGTCTAACTGAGTGATATTAAGCCAGAATCAAGGGGTCAGGGTTTGGCTGATTGGCACTGGTCTGCGAGCCTCTGATGCCACAGCTACACCTTCTGATTCCAAAAGCCTTCGTTCTTGAACATATCAGAAATATTTTATAATATTACTGCAGCTTTTACAGTGCCCAAATTTAGACTTCAAAAGGTTCTTGAAGTGATTAGTCCAGAGGTCTTCAACCCTGCTCCTGGAGACACACTCTACTGTAAAGTTTAGTTCCAACCTTAATTAAACACTCCTGAAGAAGCTAATTAAGTGCTTCATGGTCACCTGAAAATCACAAACTGGTGTGTTGAAGCAGATTGGAGGTAAACTTTCCAGGACGGTGAGCTCCATGAGAATAATTGAAGACTTCTGGATTAATCACATGGCATTTATGGATTAGCTGATAGACTCAAAAACTTCTACGATTCCCATGAGCAAAGATGGCAGATTTCAAATTAGCCTACGTACTTCCAGGACAACCATTCCCAACCTGGGAATGCTAACAGACAATTTTCTATAGGTATTAAAGAGTAAGCTGCGAGGGCTGCCTCCTAACAGTTGACAAGAAGAGGCTTAGTCAAATAAAAAATTTTTAGTCAGTTAGTCGCTGAAAAAGAAAAGTGGGAAGTGGTGAAGTCACGCAGTCCGTGAAGGACAGATCATTAACGGTGGGTCCTTGTGGCACTTACATTATGTCGGGCAGAAAATCCAAAAGTTTGCCTATCATCCATCGACCTCAAATATGGCTTATCATTTGAATCATGCAAGTAGTAGCAACTTCACATGGCCGCTCACTCTAACGCTAACCAAGATAAATGTGCTCTACTATTAAGTGCATATCCAAGTGTTTAAGCGTAGTGTGGTAGCTAAAGTATAGCGCGCTAACATTGAGGGACTGGCACGATCACTTGATTTTTTTCCTGACAAAGGTGGAAACAACTTAAAATATTCCATCATTTTTGGTCATACAGATAAAAGCTACTTTAAATTGTGTAAACTTACAATAACAATAAAACGGTTTACGGCTTTATCGAATGACTACGAGTTGACTAGAAAAATCTTTAGTCGGGGGCAGCATTATAAGATGAAAAGTGGGCCAGATTTATTCCGATTTTCAAAAGCCTAGTTTTGCAAGACTAGGTATGATGCAATGGTCTCCTTTCCTTATTTGTTAAAACACCCTCGTACCTCAGGGCGAGTTTTAGGAGGAAGTGTGGGGTTAGCATAGGCTGGGATTGGGGGTGGGTGAGGAGATATTTGGCATTCAAAAAGAGAAAGGGCACTTGCCTTGGGCGGAGAGGTGAATCAACCCACCTCTACCAAGAGAAATTATACATAAGGGGGCAAACGAAACATTAGAAAGTGTGAATCTGGAAGACATACACGCAAGTCCCTGCAGACAAACAAAACAAGCTGTGAAAGAGAGAGATGAAGAGGATACGGCGGGGTGAAAAAGGCAGGAAGCTTCCTTTTTGTTCAGTGAAAGCGTGTAGGCATTAGAACCTACAGAAACACCCATATACGGCCGCGAGCGACTGTGTATGCTAATCGCTCAGAACCGACAACAGCCAAACTTTGAGTGGGTCAGGATCTTTATCTTTGACACACAAGTAAACAGTCATCTTTTTATCTTTGCTGTGCATTTGCATTGTAGATGAATTGCAATTTCTGCATAAATAAAACTCCCTTCTTCGAGAGAGTGCAAATGTGACTATTTTGTTCCTCAGTTTGTGGCTTAAAATTTACACAGGGAAGAACGGGAAAAAGATGTATACGTTCCACAAATCCGCACATGCTCTCAACAATGGCGGAGAGGTAAAGAAATAGAGCGAGATAGAGAAAGAGAGAGATACCGAGGGAATAAACATTGACTTCCTTTGAACGTGTTCCTGCTTTATATTTCCCTCAGCTGGCGGAGTCTAGGGACCCAAGCTGGATCATTCTGGACTTGCTGATTCACTCATCCTCTGTAGATACTGACGTGCCTCTTTCATATGGGCTTAAAGTGACCCAAATTAGTCCGAACCTGTCTGTGGCTCTCTGAAACGGGTCAGCAGAACTGCCCGGCTGCACTCAGCCCAGGCACAATCTCAATGTCATGTTTTATTCATCACATGTGAATGTGGTTGGGTGGGGTCTCCGCTCATGGGCAATATGGATGCTGCCTGCTTCAGCCAAGCCCTGGCAACAAAACAAAGACACACATACAACACGCACATACACACAGAAAGGATCTCATATGGCACTGAATGGAGGAAACAAGAGAAAAGTACTCAACAAGCCAGGGAACAGAACAACAATGGAGAAAGAGCACCTGTGAAAGAGTTGGGAAACCTGTCAATGCTAACAGATTTCAGAACGTTTTCAAACCCTCACCAGATTTTATGGCTGCATTGAACATCTGTAAAAGAGTGTAAGATAGATAGATAGATAGACAGATAGATAGATAGATAGATAGATAGATAGATAGATAGATAGATAGATAGATAGATAGATAGATAGATAGATAGATAGATAGATAGATTATAAGCTTCTTCTGTGAAAGCTCTCAAATCTCATTTGTATTCAAAAGATTATTCAAAAAATGCCCCACCAATACACCAAGTTTGACATTTGTTGACACAAAAACAACTTTAGCAAAGTCTGTTCATCACAAAGTTATTGTATGGCTTCAGTAGATTCAATATAATATACACTGTAAAAAGTGCTACACCCACAAAGTAGTTTTAATTTACTTTAAATAGTTGTAATCTAGTTTATTTTATTTGTTTTACACTAAAAAATATCAAAATACTTCCTCTTTACTTAAAATATATCAGTTTTTCTATAACAATATATTTTAAATAAAACTATTGCAATTTATTTGAGTAGTTATCTGTATGTGGTTGTTGTGTACAAGAAATACTATAAAAGTGAGTTGACATACACAATTTATTTGAGTAGGTATCTGTATGTGGTTGTTGTGTACAAGAAATGTTATAAAAGTGAGTTGACATACACAATTTATTAGAGTAGCTGTCGATGTGGCAGGTGTGTGTTCATCAAACGTAAATATTTAAAAAAAAAAAAAAATTGTAAGTTGGCATTATCCCTTTTTCACTGGCGGGACTTCCAGGCAGACGCAACATCTTCCTCGGCGCTTCAACTGTTTGTTCGCTGCAGCGGATCTGAATTTCAGACACTGATTAACACGGTAAGTTGAGCACATTTAGCTGAATGATTGGTGATGTAAAGTCACGCGAAATCGCTAACTCCACAATGGAGCTTAAGTTAGGTTGTCTTGTATAGCTAACTATCCAGCAAACATAGCAAGCAAACATAGCAAGCTAAGATGGCTGCAGTAGTGTAATGTGGTCTTGTAGGCAACGATCGGCAGACAACGGCGGTTGAGACCGTGTTGTTAATATGAAATTAAATAAGTGCTGTAGTCATGCCTAGGCCTACTATATGTTTTAAGACCAATAATATCACTTTTAATCGTTAGTTAGCGTTAACTTAACTAAAGTTAACATGTTTTTACTAGGACTTTTGCCGTTTAATGTCAAATATTAGTTTAAGTTAACCCTAACTAACGATTAAAAGTGACATTATTAATAAAATTAAAGCCAACGTAGCCTTAAAACACATTGAATGCATGACTACAGCACTTATTTAATTTCAAATTAACAACACGGTCTCCGGTGGGGGTGCTCGCGTTATCAGTAGCAGATAGCACTGGCTCGCCTGCTAACCTAACATCATCGCCACTGTTTCAACATTTAGGATGGACGTGTTAAAAACGTTAGTCTGTCTGATTTTCGAAATTTGATCCATGTTTTTTAATGTTGCATATAGTCAACGAATGACAGATTTTTGGTTGGAAAAAACCCTAAAACTATTTCTAACCTTTTACTTAAATAAGATACACTTACCACTGATTTTTAACCTTATTCTAACATGTATTTTCCTGGTCTTTAGATACCCAAGCGCTTTTGTTACCTGGGGTCTTCAAGCTTCACATCCAGGTAAGAAAAACTTCAGAATAGATACAATTACAGCTATTCCCAGGGAAGTAAAACATCAGTAAAATTCCAAACAATAGTGTGGGCTCTATACAGTTACATTTCTGAAGACGTTTTTATGTACCAACCATCAATAGAAGGCAGATATGATCACCTTTCTGTCTCCTCCTCCCCACAACAAACAGTAAAAATCAACAAGTAGAACACTCATGCTACAGTAGATCATTATAGTTTAGTACCCACACTCTATGGCATTGTCAGGGTAGACTTCTCTCTAGTCACAGTTTCTGTCTAGTATCCACCAATTTTAGCAACAAAAGTACAATTTTGACTTTGTGTCTTATCTGTCTTCTACCTTCTGTTATTTACTGTTTGTCTGACCAAACTCTTGATTCTCTTGTCTCCACCAATAGAGTTGTGATGAAACAGAGGTGCACGCTGAGCATGGCAGTTGCCCCCTGAAAATTTACATTATGGACATTTGGACTTACCTATGCCCTCGACCTCAAGTATCCATCAAAACTGGTGTGTACATTAGAGGTATATCAGAGGCTCTTTGTGGGATTGGACCCCATGCGTCCTAATTTGGAAGTTCTTAAAAATAATAGTAGTTCAAAATATAGAAATACTGTAATCATTTTTGACATTGCAGTTCCAGTGTGATACAATGTGATGTTGTGGCTCACATTTACTTTAATCTAATCATTAGAGATTGGGCAGTTTGGATATTTCTCTTCACTGTTCAGAACAGGTTGAAAATACACTTATACAGTGTTTGTTGTATATTATTGTGTACATGTGTGGCCACATTTCTTGGCTTCTTTGTAGTCAATATTAAAAGTCACACTGGTTGAATTGAATAAATGTTGTTGTCTTCAATCTATCTTCCCATCTCTTTCTTCTTCAATTGAATTTGTAATTGTTATTGACAGTCTGTTTATGTAAAGTTAATCACTGTAGTGCTTAGAAGATAGACATTTAGATTTCTTTTGAGGTTATAGCTAATTAAAATGTTTAATCACATATGATTTTGTTAATTTTACTATAAAAATAATGTTCATAAAATCTAATTAAAATGAGTACAAGTTACTTGTAGCAACTCATAAATAAGTTACCTGAACCAAGAAAAGTAGGTTTATCTAACTGAGTAATTCTAGTATTATTAGTTAACTCAACTTGATTTTGTTGCGCTTGTATTAAGTAATGTTACAGTGTTTATTATACTTAAAAAAGGCTGCAAGTTGACTCAACTTAAAACATCCAATGCAGCCACTTGCCTCACTTTTTATAAGTTAGATCTATGTATGACTTTTTACAGTGTAGCATGCAAGTTTTACTTTTCTGTTTTTTTCTTTTTTATGTATGGAAAAGATCTACACAATCCATCATACTTATCCATTTGTTCACCACGAAACTCTAACAGCTTACGGATTTGGAATGACAAGTAGGTGAGTAAACAATTACAGAATTTATATGAACTTTTCCACTGTTTCTGATTTTTCCTGTTCTTCTTGTTCTGCTTTTTTCCCATTATAGATTATTCTCTTGTTCTTGCTACGTTATTTGTTTGCCAACACAAAACATAATTTGGTCAAACCAATTAAGCACATTGAATTAAATTAAGAGAGATGGAAGATACATCAGCCTCTCCACATAGATTTACTAATGAGCAGAAATTATTTGACAGTGGAATATTTCCCACTACATTTCACCTTTAATTCAGTAATTGCTGCTGAGATGAGGGCTTGGCTGGCGTGCTGTGTCCAGTTTGGAGTGCTAAAGTGAATCCCTGCAGCTAGAGTCTCAAACACATGCTGGGGCTTTATGAGTCTTATTAATTATTCAACATTTAGCATTATTCATCATTGACTATTACACACACATTACCACGGAGAGGCTAAATCTCATACAAATTTAGCTATGTGCACCTACAAGTTACGAGCTAATTACTTCCTGTCCCACGCAGAAAGAAACTATCTTGAATTATTTTTATTACCCCACTGTTATTTTTTCCTTGTTTAATGAGGTTTACACTTTAAACAAGGAAAGTTACCAATGAAGCAATAAAAACAAACTTTCTTGAAGATATATATATATATATATATTTTTTTTTTTTTTTTGGGGGGGTCTTTTTGTTTCATGCTATTTTGCTCAAATCTTGTTTAAAGTAAAAAACAAAACAAAAAAAAAAAACAAGAATTTCAGGATTAAGAAAGGATTTGTGCTGTGCAGTCACAAAAGATTCTAACTCATAAAGTATTTGCAGATTCATTAAATTATCAGGTGTGCGATCAGCCAGTCCTGTAAACACGTGCTTTCATCATACCAGAACAAAGCGCCCATGAATACAAACCTTCAGCCGATCTCATAGTTTCTCTGAATGTGACATGCAGAGAGTCGCAGATAACTGTTATCCCCATAGTTTCCCAATAATACCATTAATACTGACCCAATCACCTTAAACATCTGCTCTTATACACCAAACACACATCTAGACAGACTTTCAAAACAGCAGAAGGAAGAACTGCGAGGGAACAGGGACGTCTGAAGTGTCTCTCACACATGCACAGCTGAAACAAAAGCGTCGAAAGGCACCAGGGACTTACGTTCTGTCGGATTTCTGCAGGACACACACGCGAGAAGAGATGGAGAGAGTGCGCTCCTCCACAAGCTGGACTGTCACAGACTCAGACTGAGAGACAGTGGTCCACATGCACACTGCTCTCTCTGCCATACACGCAGCTGCGAGGCGGAGTGTGTGTGTGTGTGTGTGTGAGCTGCGAGCGCAGAGAGAGTCAATGCCACACACACACCCTTGTCTGTAAAACTCTTGGGAGTTGAGCTCAGAGCAAACACACACACACACACACCCAGCAAAGCTAGTCTGCAGCGGTGGTTCTGATAAAGCCAGGTTCTGGAAGCAGGTTCGGGACGACAGCCAGAGGGGAAGTTGTGTGGTTGCGGTTGATAAGACCAGTCAGCTGTGGCAGACAAAAGGAATAATGTGAGGCTAATTGATCACTTGCTCCCTCTGCGCTTTATTTGTTCCTCAGAATAACAGGCGCGTGTGGCAGGATATGAATCAATACATTGTGGTGATATATATCGAAGCGATTAGCCGACAAAGACAATTTGATTTCTTTTCTCCTTTCCCCCTAAGCACCACATTATCGCAAGTTCTTTTATTCGGGTCTCGTGGCAAAGCACAATAAGGTGTGATAAACGTTTCTGAAAGGAGTTTGTGGCGGCGTAATTGGCGTTGTCGCGGGGGTTCTGAATTTGGCACTTTTAATAATCAGAGAATTCGAACAGGAACGTAATGAGTCCAGGTGTGAAATTAGCATTCAGACTTTGCCACATAGAGAGATCTGAGAGAATGAAAGCACAGTTCTGGAGTTTTTCTCATTGTCTTCAGGCTGTTCTTGAGCTGTGAAACACAATAAGCCCACGCTGACAGTTTGAAGACAATCAGACACTCAGTCAATACTCACGGCACAGGCAGGCGACCAGACCGAGATCGCAGACGGCCCTGAGGGTGCCGTCTCGGCTAAATGCGCACACACCCGCGCTGTGACCATCCCCCTTTGTTCCCCAGCTGATTTTGAGAACACACACGTGCTCCTCTGCACAGTAAGATAAGCTGTCCTGAAAGGTCACTAAAGGTCAGTATGCGGCAGATATCATTTGTGCAATACGGCATGGGTCATTAGGAGACGTCAGGCCAGGAGTGTCCATTCCTGCTCCTGGAGGGCCACCATCTTGCAGGGATTGTTTGGAAGTTTCTAGTAATCATAAAGACCTTGATTAGCTGGTTCAACTGTAGCCCTCCAAGAATAGGGTTGGAGGCCCTTGCGTTAAGACCTTTATGGACTCATGTTCCTGTGCAGAACCAGTGTGACATGTTCCTGGATCAAAATCTTTTTTTTTTCATCCTTAGGAGTAACTTATAGGTAGAGTTAGGTTTAGAGGTAGGGATATGGTTAGGATTAGATTTTCTGACAGGAATGTTGTTTTAGGATCAACAAAATGTGTTGACCCAAGAACATGTCTGACTTGACGAAATCAGGACGTGCTGTTTCTGATGCGACGATGCTCCATAAACATTGAAGGCAGGGATGGGTAACTTTGGTCCTGGAGGGCCACTGTCCTGCGGAGTTTAGCTGCATCCCTAATCAAATACACCTGATAAAAATTGATGACCTACAGAGTCTAGTTCTAATCTAATTAAATACATCTGTAATAACCCAGTAATCTTTAATAGGCCTTTTTCACACTTCCACGTTTGAAAATCGGAAGCTTCAAATAAAGTAAAAAAAATAAAAATAAATCTGCTGCACCCTATTCTGGCTGTGCCCAATTGTTGGGATTTGTTTATGTAAAATTCAGCACAAATAATGCTTCTAAAGATGCCAATCTCAGTTTAAAATCGCTGAGTATTGTGAAACAAAGAAAGAAGCTATCAATATTCCAACGCACATTTCATGACCATGCACCTTCGATACCATGCCTAAAGTGCCTTTGAGCAAGACACCTAACCCCTAACTGCTCTCCTTGTAAGTCGCTTTGGATAAAAGCATCTGCTAAATGATGAGAAATGAAAAAATGAAAAAATGAAATGATTTAAAGGGGAGCTCGGAACCCATACTGCATGTAAGCAACACTTCAGAGACTGAAGGATGTGACTTTTTTAGGACATTGTAACAGTCGTAATATGATGGCATGCTCTAAACATGAATTCGACATATAACAAATAGTAATACATTCATAATGTAAAAATATACAATCTACTCGACTTTACTGTAAAAAAAACATTGTTTTTTCAGCAAACTTGAACTTTGGAACACAGTAAAATGTGAAACTTTTCGCATGAGCTTGCGTTTGCGGACATTTGTATGCGTGTGAATGGTAAAGTAACAACATACATTACGTATACTGTGGGACAGCACATTTGCGATGCATTCACATCTGTGTTCATGAGCAGAGTTTGTAGAGTTTATGGCCAAATACTCTTCTCTCAATGTGTCTCTCTCCCCCCCCCCACACACACACAAAAGCACTTTTTGTTTTACATGGCTGCATTGTAAGTGTGCGTGTGTGAATTGAATGGCTCAGCTAACCGCATCACTGTACTCAGCCACAAACATATTCCCACCGGATGTATAAAACCTCAGTAATCCAGGTCAGATGCTCTCTGCACACACACACACACACACACACACACACACACACACACCTACACACACACACACACACACACGCACCCTACCTGTATGAGATCAGTAATGTCAGGATCTAGTATCCTGTCACACATGACCTGACAACACTGATAGGACACACGCTGCAGGTTACGTGTGTGTGCTGACAGTTGTGCATGCATGTTGGGCTGCATCAGTTGATCTTTACAAACCTACAGAAAGGCTTGTTTTCCCCAAAACAACACTTAACAGCAAAATAAAAATGTTAAAACGCAACCATAGTAACTAATCAGAGATTATTTCACTATTAAAAGATTCACTAAATGGGTGTACGTATCATAGTTCACTAACTTTTAAACAAAAATTTATACCAAATTTTCAAAAAAATTAGGAACATGTGAAACCACGTACATGCAAAAAATCAAATGCTAGTGATAAAATGAAATTTTACACATTGATATTTCATTTCCAATATATTTCATCACATATACCGTACATTGAAAGAGTACGAAAAACTGTGTTATAGATTGAGCTGAGAGGTTTCTCTGCATATCAACACTGATACAGGTATTGTAAGTTCAGATGGCTAATAAGAGGTCTGTATCCTGGGTCAGTATAAAAGGTGTTTATTGTGTTTGAACTGATTTTGAGGATGGCACACTTGGCATTGCTCGAAGATCTTGCTGTGCATGGTTCAGGCGAGAGATATGTGTCTTTAGATATGTTTGCTTAGAGTATGATTTCCAAGGTTGTACGGAAATCCCTTGTATGAAAATGGTTTGGGCGTGTACCCCAAGTGTTTTTAAAAAAATTACCAACCTCAGGTAAACAGTCACTCATTTAGAAAACTCCAAATTCATTAACAATAGAATGGGGATAAAAACTATGGGGGTATGGCTATCTATGTGTGAAATCGGGAGTTTTTGGGAAACTTGTTTGAAAATAGTCTCTGTTTAAGTGGCTCTATAGTGGCACCAAAATTAGATGCAGATATTTATGTAATATATTGTCATACACACTGTTGCATGAAGCTACATCAACAAACTCTGAGTTTCAGAGTAGGTTTAGAGTTAAGAAATCCATATAAATCAGTTATCATATCAATCCATATAAATCATTAATCGTTCTCTGTCAAGCGGCACGTGCGGCAAACAGCCAATCACACAGAATATAGAAAGCATCAGTTTGATTCACTTCTCGCTTTCATCGATGATGTAGATTAATAGACCCTTAAGAAAAAATAACGTGAGATTAAATGCATACACAAGGGTGGACTTAACACTGTTCCTGCAGCAAACATTTGAGAGTGCAGCTGAAAGAAAATATCTATATCAATGCAAGTGAATGAAATAAATGGGCCCTATATTTTATATCGTTTCTAAAGCTCAAAATAATATACATAAGATTAATCTGTTTAAAAGTCTGTCTGTGAAGTTTAAGTTCAAAATACCCCACAGATTATGTATTACAGCTTGTAAAATTTGCCAGTATTTGGGTGTAAGCAAAAACACGCTATTTTTGTGTGTGTCCCTTTAAATGCAAATGAGCTGTTGTTCTCAGCCGCCTATTGGAGCTTTAACAAATTCAACAACAACAGAGCTGGAGAATTTCATGCAGCCAAAATGACGATTGTCAGTAACGGCGTGCAGCCTTACATTGTCGGACACTGATGGAGAGACTCAGGAACAAGTTACAACTTTTAGAATGCAACTGGACGTTTCTGAATGGTTAGTGGATAAATTTGCTGGCCTTTGCAAATAAACATAGCATTTTTAATGTCTTGTCTTTACAGAAAATGTACACAGTTTACACTGTTGTTACACTGTACAAACGTGTGGTTATGCAGTATATAAACAAGGTTTAAAATAGACGACAGACATCAGGTCCCTAAAACAACTATAGCTTTAGCCGCATCTGCTGTGGATAACAGGCACATTGACTGAATTTGCTCAAAAATCATAAAATATAAAATGTGTGACACTTACATCTTCTAGAGTTGAAGCTGGATCACGAACATTTGGTACAGGTCCATCCTTGAGTAACAACGTTTTAGCAAAGCCTGCCTTTGTAATACCCTTCATTCAAAGCAGTCTGGAGTGAAATGATTTGCACAGACATAAATTAATTTAAGCATATATAGGGGCACATTGCCTTTAAAATGTCCTCAGTGGCTCAGATGTTGGGAGGAAATGAAGACTCGTATGTTCACTCTTATATTCAACAACAGAACACCAGGATTGCTTGATTTTGAAGGCTGCATCCTCCAGAGGGTGCATTTGTAGGGTGCATACGTCATCGAGGCAGTCTCATATTAAGAAAAGTAACCATTAGATTGCTGAGTAAGAAAGAAATTACAGTATTTCACACCTCACATGGAATAACAGTAAATATTATTACGGTTACTTTTCTTAAATAAGTCCTCTTTGACGATGTATGCAGCCTTCAAATGCGACCTCCGAAGGATAAAACCTTCAAAGTTTTTCCTCTTTGTCACTATCTCTGTTTGAAACCTGTAATTGCAGTTAGTTGCGGAATGAATATAACGTTTTGAAGAGTAGGCTGTCTGTCACCGTTCCGGAATTACAGATACTACGTCTTGGAAGTATGTCCAAAACAGAGGTGTAATGTAGCGAAGTAATAATTCTTCGTTACAGTACTTGAGTATTTTCTGGGAAAATCTGCACTTACTTGAGTATTTATTTTTCTGTCAATTTATTCTTTTACTCCACTACATTTCCTAAATAAAATGTATACTTTTACTCAGATACAAAGCATTTTCGTTACTTACTACAAAATAAAGTCGATAGGACACAGACTGCAAGCAAGCATGTCCAAACAAGTGATGCACATTACCGCAGTTGATATTTTTGCATATCACTAAAGTAAGTAGTTTTTTGACTAAATGCTGTATTAGTGGGTGTTTACATGTCTGTGCTGCTTTTTGTAGAAAGTTCAGGGACATACGATTTCCTCGATGCAGAAAATGCGGACAGAATCCATTCGTATAAAGGGAATTTACTGTGTAACTCGGATTGTCACGATGAATGGCGCAGACTCGCGGTTTACTGCTGAACATGTCATTCAGAGACACAAAACATGCAGGATTCATATTTTAATAGTATTTTTGCCATTCAATATTAACACAAAATACTCCATATCGCAATTTAATTGAAGTGTACCAACTTGCATTGGATGGATTCATCCAAAATTTGAAACAATTCTCCCTTAAACAATAAATTCCTTTTATTATGAATGAATTCCGCGATTCTGTCCGCGTTTTCGGCAAATAGGGCCCTTATAGCAAACATTTTACTGTTTCATTTGTGAGAAACTATCATCATACCATACACACAGAAAAAAAAAGTCTTTAAGGCAATCCGTCAAATGAAAAGTTTGGTTATACTTTTTAACAGTATGTCTAATTTTAACAGTAAACCTCTCTAGAACTGTGAATGTTCAAAAATGTATTTTTTTCTCTAATTTACATTGGAATATAAATGATAAATGTTTTCCAATGTTGTCCAACCCACTCTAATACTGTTTTAACACGTTTACATGTGAACAAGAGATCTACAATATGAAGAAAGACATTATAATATGTACACAAAAAATCTATAAAAAAAAATAGACACAACTATGGGACACAGCCGTGCAGCAGCAAGCATCACAATAGTGAAAGGAACCTAAAGGTGCAATTGACCATTCACAAAATCCACCCCTTGTTGCTATGCCCTTCAGCCCATGTGCTCCCCCACCACACATCATGTTTTCACATAGTGAAAAATACATTGCAGAGCAAAGGCGACACTGACAACGTATGAAACCGTTTCATATTTAAAATATTGTAATTTTTAAAAGAAGTTTAACCAATAAATACCGTATAGTGGCTCTTTAATGTGTCGTGACAGATCGCTGTAGCTCCTTCAAGCGGCTCGTGAAGCGATCATCTCTTCATGCTAGTTCATTTATAGCATCAAATAAACATGAATGAACATCAGAAGAAATGTTGTTTCAAGCACGGAAAGATGTGAGTACACACAAGTTTCAAGTTCAAGTTCACCAACGTTAATCTACTAACTCCCCTGACTGCTTTGTCAGACAAAATGGCGGATTCGGGGTTATGATGGCCAGATCGCCTGTCAATCAAACTGTTTGCGAGGGTCAATTAGGGCCCCATTCCTGTATTTTGCCTGGGGCCCCCAAATCTCTAAATCTAAAAAAAAAAAAAGCATACATAGCCTATAAAATGCCTTTGTGCATAAACATGGCCATTATAAGCATGATTGTTTGGATTTATATGAAATGGTAACACTTTACAATACCATTTGTAACATTGAAGGTTAATGAAAGTGTTGTTCATTGTTAATTTCAACATTTACTTTTTAACATTTTAAAGTTGCCTCTTACTCTAATTATAATGCACTATGAATTAACATGAATGATCAAGACATAATTATTTGCCATTATTTTAAATTCAAAGCATAGAGTTAAAACAATCTTGCTGCTCAAACTGTGTATTAGAACAATTTTTAATAAATTTTTCTGCTCCTTTTGTATTTTGTATTTACTTGTACTTTTACTTTCAATGCTTAAGTAAGTTTAATATAAAAAAAAAAATACTTTTCATACTTAAGTACAAATAATATGACATACTTTAAAACTTAATAAGTAATATTAGTTAGTAATATTAGTAATATTCTAAACAGTGACTTTAACTTCTACCAAAGTCATTTTCTGGTAAGATATCTATACTTTTATTGAAGTATTGCTTTCAAGTACTTTATACACCACTGGTCCAGAAAAATAAATTTAACTGGAAAATGTCATCTGAACAAGTAACATGTCTGCCACTTTTGATCTGACCAACTGAAATAAAGTTTGAAAATAAATCTAATGGTGATTAAATCTAACAATCACATCAAAACATGCCAATTATTATTTTTATATTTTGTTCTTAAACTCTTAATGTTAACAACATCAATATTGCGTGACTGTGTGTATTTAGTGAGTATTAGTGTTATCTAATTAGCATTATCTACCCAATAAACCATGAAAATGTCTTACCTGTCCAGCAAAATAAATAAAGAAATACATTTAAAAAAACAAACAAACAAAAAAAAAAACTCTGTTCACACCACCTTTCAAAAGCCCTGCTGACATTTTTATTCTTGTTTTTGCACGGGTCTGGTCGCATTCCCTTTTTTGCTGTTTGCCACTCCGCAGTCCAAAGTCTTTTTTTACTGCTAGTGATTCACAAGTTGTTAATGATAATGGTGGTCTTTATCGTTCTTGATTACAATCAGCCACCAAAATGACAAACTTAATAATTACAACTGCTGTAATGATCCACCACCTGCAGTGTCCGGGACTACTTTACAGACATGACATAATGATGCAAAGGCAAACTCGAATTTCCTGCGGAGGTCTACCAGTACCACTCATATTAAAGAACATTACAAGCTCAATGTTGTGAATCGGGTAAATGGATAGTTTTGAACAGGTTATGTTGAACTTGGCTGGTTATGTTCTTGCTCAATAATTGATTTGGCTCATTTTTAACCCAAAAAAGTTACAGTTTTAAGCACACACCTCTGTATACTCATCGGCCGGTCTACAACATGGATACAAGACTTAACTCTCTGTTAATGACTAATCTGAGCTACTTTCCTCCAGTGTCTTCTACTTCTTCGTCATCATCTAAAGTTTCTACTTCTGCTCTCCAACGCCTCTCCTCTTGTCACGATTTCCCTCACCTGAATCTCAACGGCAACTGAAGTATGTGAACTCCATCTTGATAGGTAATCTCCCGTCACAATCTCCTGAAAGACACAAGAACTCAGTTACCGCTTATACCTCATTCCACTGTGCTTGCATCTGCATTTGAATCTCACCTGTTGTGCTTGTTCCCTACATATAGCTCAATAAACAGTTAAATTACTGTCTGTTTCTCTTTTTCGAGTCTGGTTCCGTTACATATATCAGAATGAAGAAAATTACATTTTTAGATTTTGGCCATGTTTGAATGATGCAGATTTTATGCAAACTGAACTAACAGCTCATTATTTTGATGAAATGATGTTTACAAAATATGTACAAATAAAGAGGGTGCAGAAAGTTTACAGGATTTTCGAAAACAACATCCGTCAGTGTTTAGGAGATGGGTAGCATCTAGCATCTACCGCTGGGTTGTTTAATCATCCATAAGTACAAAATACATATCACACAATGAGACTTTCAATACTCACACACGCTACACATTTATATTATTTAATACATCCTCATCAAACTTTAAGAACTCAAGAATGGTTTAATTAATGGTTGCTCCCAGGCACTGTTCATGCAGTATGTTTAAAAATGTGTAAATGAGGGCACTGGGTGAAATGGCATAGTGGTTAAAGATCTAAAGAGTTCATTAAAAATGACATAAAATGGGTGATCTACTAAGCTTGAATTAAATAATGTAAATTATATATATATATAACACTTTATATACAAGGTTCATTAGTTAACATTAGTTAGCTTGAACTAATAATGAACTGCACTTATACAGCATTTATTAATCTTTGTTAATGTTCATTTCAACATTTACTAACATTAACAGAGATAAATACAGTAACAAATGTATTGCTCATGGTTATACTAATTAATAAATGAGCTTATGTTCCATAATGCTTACTTATTTTTAATTACTGAAATGAAATTATTACTATTATTGCATCTGCATTGAGAAGTGTCAAATTTTCACATATCTACTACATACAGATTATAAAATATTTAGTATTTAGTAAGCTTGAATGCAAATATTGAAACATGCTACCACATTGCAAAATGACACCTTGATACCACTGATCCTCTTTGTCTCATGCATTCGCATCAAAGGATTGTCGATAAACCCCTCCTCTTTCATTGTGCAAGGGGTTGTCTGAATTTTATTCCAAAAAACACACATCTGGCATAGTACTGTATGTAATTTGGATAGTATGAGAATTTCAATTTTGTATGTAAGAAATATGAAGCAGAATAAACACCTAGTGTGCATCAGTCATCAGACTGATTTATTTGGCAGTTTGAAATGATCGTTTGAAATTGGTAGTTTGAAATTACACTTATAAGCTCATGAATTTGCATTATCATACGGCGGCAAATATACAGATGCTTATAAATAATCTATTTCTGCAGGCTCTATATTCGCTGATGAAGTTTTATTCTCTGAACAGGAAATTCGCTGTTTTGCTGCTGTTGATGGCCCATAAAAGTAAACCATTTGCTTGTTTTCCTTCTACCGCCTGTGAAACAACAAAACAATAAAATAGGAAAATATTTCCCAGCGTAGCAGAGAAACAAGAGGCTTTGCTGTCTATCATCTATAGACCCCATGCTGAGCTTCCGTGTGTATGTGTGTGTGTTTGTTTGTCAGAATGTTCAGCTTTATTCAGATTTCTTCATGAATATGCAAATTAGCCAGGTCAAGTAGACATCAATGAATCTCCTCCCCCTTTTAGGTACCCTACACCACACTGGGAGGTGCTCTTCTTACTAATACAGCCATCAAAGGTGTGAGTGTGCGTGTTAAATAAATGAGTGTTCTCTCATGACAGAGACCGTATTTAGCATATGTGATTAATCCATTTTGGCACTCTGGCCATGGTTCTGTGTTTTTTTTTTTTTTTTTGGTGTTTTTTTTTTTTTTTGGCTGTCGGTAAGAGGCGAGAGCTGAATAAATCTGAAAACAATAGATTCTATGACATTTCAAATGCATGCATAATCACATTGTCTTTATCAGTATGCACACACACACTAAAATCTTCATAGTCTTAGAGCTAACACCCGATGGCACTATACCAAACCCTGGTGAGCTTACTTGCTGTCTAGTGCCTACAAAGTCAGCTGCCATCTTGAAAAATCAGTGACTTATTTCAAATGTTCTACATAGAAAGCAACTTTGTGTCATACAAATAGTTCTCTCATATGAAAAGCGCAGGAGACTGTGGTCAAAATACACTGCCCGAACAATAAACAAAGTTGCTGTTTGGATTTTAACTGGCAAAAACTCCAGTCTATGACTGGATCACTATTACAGAAATTATTATGTTTCTAGCATGTTATATGTTTGGAAACAGTTCTTTTAACCCTAAAAGATGAGTGTCTTAAACAACCATGTAGGAAGACAGATCATGGCCATATTCCATGTTTTTGCCAGTTAAAATCCAAACAGAAACTTTGTTTTTTGTTCGGGCAGTGTATTTTGACCACAGTCTCCTGCGCTTTTCATATGAGAGAACTATTAAAATCAAAACAGGAACTTTTTTTTTGACCGGGCAATGTATCATTCTTGTTTTGTAATTGTTGTGGATTCCATAATCAATGATTTCAATGCACAGATTACACTAATTTAATTTCACAAACTATGAATATACCATATAATTACAACTGGAAATGTCCATAATAAGAATTATTATTTTGCATTTTAGTATATGTATTAGTAAAAGAATATGCTTTCTGCAAGTGTAATTGTTTAGTTTTGTTTGTTTGTTTGTTTGTTTCCATATCCGGGTGTACTTTCACCAACACAGTGTAGTGAAAGGGATAGTTCACTCAAAAATTAAATTCCTGTAAAGATCTTGAAAAATATTTTTTGATGAAATCCGAGAGGTTTCTTTTCCCCCATAGAAAGCAATGTATAGTATTACATTCAAGATCCAGAAAGGTAGTAAAGACATCGTAAAATCCGTCCATGTGACTACAGTGGTTCAACCTTAATGTTATGAAGTGACGAGAATACTTGTGTGCAAAAACAAAACAAAAATAACCACTTTATTAAACAATTATTTATTTTCCCTGTCATTCTCCAACACATTACATTGTAGACACAGTACAGCGCTTCCAAGTTCTACGTGAGAACGGTGACTCAGTATTGGCCAATGCTGTAAACGTGAGCAGCACAACACATGCGAGCCGGCCAATAATGAACCACTGTAGTCACATTGACTATTTTAACGATGTCTTGAATGTGGTAATTTTTTTGCTTTATATAGGGGATCAGAAACCTCGGATTTCATCAAAAATATCTTACTTTGTGTTATGAAGATGATCTTACGGGTGTGGAACAACATGTGGCTGTGTAATTAAAGACAGAAATGTAATTTTTGGGAGAACTAACCTTTTAAGATGTGTGGGTTTAGGGGTTATTGTATTGTGATGACAGAACTTTTGGGAACATTTAAAATTGTGCGTGAAACAATCCTGCACCTTGTTTAGGCACTGTTATATAGTTTAATATAATTTAACTCCGGGTCGGCGCCATGAGGGGGCAAAAGGTGACATTGACCCTTCAGATTTTTGCCCCGCTCCCACCCCAGTTGCAATTTGTCCCCCCTGAAACATGATTGATTAACCCTTTGACTCATATGATCACATTGGTGTGATTAGAACAGTGCATCACTGATAAATTCAAATGTGCTTTCATTGGCGTTGAGCCAGAGGCTGACACGCATTCATATTGCATATGATGTTTTCAACCACATAATGTTCATTTTAGGTTTCAGACATTTAAATGGACATTTAAAAGAAGTAGCCTACAATAAAAAAGATGTTTTAAAGTTTGTTAGATACAAATTCCATACACTGATGTCTATGGAAGCTGTAGTAATCCTTTCAATTATAATTTGACAAAGTATTTTATTCATATTGTATACACATTGTGTAGGAAACTATAGAGGAGATACATTTCCACATATTTGACAATCAGAATATATTTTTCATTTTTTAGCAGACGCTTTTATCCAAAGCGACTTACAAGGGGAGCAATTAGGGGTTAGGTGTTTTGCTCAAGGGCACTTTAGTCATGGTTTTGAAGGTGGAGAGAGTGCTGTTTATTCACAATCCCCATTTTCAATTCTTGTCAGCATGGGAATCGAACCGGCAACCTTCTGATTACAAGCCCAACTCCCTCACCACTAGGCCACGACTACCCAGTGAGATAAAGAGATACATCTGTCATTCAGGGTGACTGCATGATGCGTCGCCATGGAATTAATACATTCTAAAATAACGTTCTAAATTAAAAAAAAAAAAAAAAAATGCTGTGGGCTCAGCTTGAATATAAAACTAGAATATTTAATATAGGTACTAGGGTTGTTCCGATTCCTAAACTGGTATCTGAAATACCACCAATGCCACAAAAATTTCTGGCATCGGTATCGGCGAGTAATTGAACCCATGTAACGATCCGATACCATTTTCTTAAACAAGACCTAGCTGTGCCTCCTAGCTTTGTTTAACGCAGCAAATCAGAAATCAATTCTTCTTCGCTGCTCAGAATATAAACACAGAAAGCTGTGTTGTGTTGTGTTGCCACAAGCAACCACTGTTTAGAGCAGCGAAGAAGAAATGAAAATGTGCTAGCAGTATGTTCGCTATTTGGCAGTATTTCAGACTGGACCAACCACCCAGCAAATGTCTCATATGCCATGCTGCAATTTCGAGGGGTGGTTAACACGAGTAACTTAAAGCATTTGAAGACGCGTCACCCTGAACAACACGATGGTTAAAGAAAGGCTAGGACAGAGAAGGATGAGCCGAGCCAGAATCAACAATCTCTGAAGCTTCATTCAAACGAAGAGAAAAGTTGTCAAAAGACAGCCAACCAGCGATAAAGATAACCAACAAAATTATCAAGTTTTTTGTTCTGGATGACCGTCCGTTGTCAGTTGTCGAAAACATGAGATTTCTCCTCTTAATTGAACATTTGGAGCCCCAGTATAGCTTTCCTGGCTGCAAATACATCTATGAAACAGCTCTCCCTAAGCTATGTGAGTCAGTGCATTAACACATTTGAACTAAAAGATGTGCAAACAATCAGTTTTACTACCGACATTTCGAGCTGTGACACAGTGACGCCATCTTTTACTCTTCAAAGTGCAGTGCTGCAAGATAGCGAGCTTTGTGGGTCATACACCAGGACATCCATAGCTGAATCAGTATGTTAAGTGTAAGATTTGTGGCTGTATTTGAAGTTTTTTTTTTCACTTAAGTAAAAATAAATAATATTACTGACAAATGTATGTCAGATGATAAAAATACTCTAGCTCCCATTCAATCAGTCACGTTCGACGTTACGTTGAACTGTCGTAATGGGGTCTCGCTTGGGAGCCCAATCACCTCCACATAGTAAAAAAACGAGCCAATGAGAATTGGCCAGTGAGATTTACATGCTGGGCCCCTCCCCTAGCATCCGGGTATAAATAGAGCCGGCATACTCACTTCATTCATACTTTTGCTTCGGAGCCGATCGGATGCAAACTGATCTCCTCTCATCTTCCATAGCAAGAAACAGAGAGCGAAAACAGCAATTCTAATTGCTACAGGGACAAGTTCCCGACAACAGCAATTTTAAATGCTCTCAATTTCCTCTCCAAGCTCTTTGTTCTCTCGCTGAAGTCGGACAACACAGCAGCAGTGGGTGCCTGGTGCGCTGGTGGGGAGCGATCGGCGCGGCATTCATCCATCGGTGTTCCAGAGGGCAGTGCATTTTCTAAAAGAGCAGCACGGGAGTAAAGCGTCTTTTTCAAGATGCTTTTTCGTTTCAGTCGTTTCCTGACTTCATCTGACGGCCACGAGCATTGTCTCACGTGTCTGGGCAAACGGCACGCTGAGTCAGTGCTCGTGGACCATGTTGGCGTTGAGATTGTGACTCTCCTTCTTTACAACGGAAGGAGTAGTCCCCTCTGCTGCTCTCCCTTGGAAAGTCACGGGGGGCTGGTTGGCACTCTGGGAGATCTGAGGGTTACAGTGGGAGCCTCTTCATTGGGTCAGCCCCCACGAACCTCTCACTCCTCATCAACGCCATGTGCCGTCGAGTTGCTGGGTGCTGGTGCGGGTCAATTTCGTGAGGTGCCACGCATCTCATTCGGCGCTCCGGATGAGGATCGGATGTCGATCACTGCATAAGGGAGTGGGCTGTTGTCTTCTGCAGATGAAGACGAAGCTGAACTTCCACCCTCCGGGGTGGTCGTACAGGCTGAGTCTGATGCAGAGCTCACGGCTATGCTAACTCGGGCCGCCACGGGCATCAGGCTCGAGTGGAACCCGCGCTCGCGGCTTGATGACTGGTTTCTAGGCGTGGGGCGTGGTTCACAGCCACGTCCCGCCCCAGTGCCGTTTTTTCCCGAGCTGCATGAGGAGGTTCAGAAGACATGGATGGCACCCCATACTGCCAGAAGCAGTTCTTCTACCTCCTCCACTCTCACTACCTTCGATGGTGGGGCCACCAGGGGCTACGTGGACATTCCACAGGTGGAACGGGCGATTGCGGTGCACTTGTGCTGGCAGTCGGCTGCCACCTGGCGGAATCGCCCACGTCTCCTGTCCAAGGCGGGTAAGACAACGGCGGCTCTGGCTGCCAAGGCTTACTCCGCCGCTGGACAGGCGGCCTCCGCCCTGCATGCCATGGCCATCTTGCAGGTCCATCAGGCAAAAGCTCTGAAAGAGCTGCACAAGGGTAGTTCTGACCCAGGGGTGTTGCAAGAACTGCGTGCTGCGACCGCCCTCGCCCTCCGGGTGACAAAAGTCACAGCACGTGCACTGGGCCAGACCCTGGTGGTCCAGGAATGCCATCTCTGTTTGGACCTGGCTGAAATGAGGGATGTTGACAAAGTTCGCTTTCTCGACGCCCCCATTTTCCAGGCCGGTCTCTTCGGCGACAAGCAGACTGAGGCCATTAGTCACATCTTGCTTCAGCGAGATGCGGCTACCGTCCCTCCAGGGACTGACCCCCAGCCTGCTCATTGCCGAGGGCACCCCCTGCGCTGCACAGGCTTCGGGTGGATCGGAGAAATCCCGTGCCCCGCAAACCTCCCACAGGAAGGCGCCGCAGCCCGTCCAGAGTGCTAAAGCTGCCAAAAAGAAGCAGAAGAAGTGGTCCTGAGACGGGTGGCCCAGAGGAGGTGGAAATTGCTCTGCCTCAGGAGATGGTGAAGGCAACGCTCCTTCCCCCCGGAGTGGGCCGGGGGGTAAATCCTTCGTTCCCTTCTGTTTTTTTATTGGTACCCACCTCATCAACAAAAGAGCAATTTCCACTATCTCTGAGCCAAAAAGGGTCTGTGCTGACTCACTGCTTCCTCACTCTCGGCCACTCCCTCCTTCGACCACAAGCAGGATACGGGCATTTCGGGGACGCACTGCTTCCCAACACCCTCCTGCCCCGGCCCTAACGGGACACGCGGAGCCAAGTGAGTTCACATCACTCACTGCCTCTACCTCGGGACGCTCTGCTTCCCATGTTGGGCCTCAGTGCTCCATGCTGCCTCCCCATGGGTACTTCTGGGGTTCAGATGGTGCCACTCATACAGTGCCTGGGGGCCTGGCTAGGCCTTCCCAGCCCATCCCATTGGCTCATTCAAACAGTCAGACTCGGCAACACGATTCAGTTCGCCAGGCGTCCCCCCAGGTTCAGAGGCGTCATGTCCACTTCAGTGGCGGGCAGAGATGCCTCTGTCTTGTGGGAGGAGATTGCGTGGGGGAGCCCGCGTACTTCCATGTCTCTATCATCCCTCGACACAGACCGTTTCTACGTTTTGCGTTCGAGGGTCGGGCATACCAGTACAAGGTCCTACCCTTCATGCTGTCCCTGTCCCCCATGTCTTTAACAAAGTCACGGAGGGGTGACACGGTGGGCGTTCGCATTCTCAACTAACTCGATGACTGGCTCATTTTGGCACAGTCCCGGGAATAGTTGTGCGAACACAGGGACCTGGTGCTCACGCACCTCAGCCGGTTGGGGCTTCGGGTCAACTGGGAAAAGAGCAAACTCTGTCCAGTACAGAGTATCTCTTTTCTCGGTGTGGAGCTGGACTCGGTCAACATGATGGCACGTCTCACTAACGAGCGTGCGCAGTCAGTGCTGAGCTGCCTGAATTCGTTCTCGCAGAAAACAGTGGTCCAACTGAAACAATTTCAGAGGCTCCTGGGGCATATGGCATCCGCAGCCGCGGTCATGCCGCTCAGATTACTCCAAATGAGACCGCTCCGTGTGGTCATCAAACCGAGTTGTCGCCAAACATTCAGCCCGTGGTCAGACGGGCCTTTTCTACGGGCCGGGGTGCCCCTAGTACACTTGTCCAGGCATGTTGTTGTCACAATAGATTCCTCCACCACCGGCTGGGGTGCTGTATGCAATAGGCATGCTGCGTCGGGCTCTTGGACAGGACCCCAGCAGCAGTGGCATTTCAATTGCCTCGAGTTGCTAGCAGTACTGCTGGCCCTGCGCTGGTTTCGACTACTGCTGCTCGGCAAGCATATACTGGTTCGTACGGATAACACATCGGCAGTAGCGTACATCAACCACCAGGGTGGTCTACGCTTGTGCCGCATGTCGCAACTCGCCCGCCACCTTCTCCTCTGGAGTCAGTGGCGACTCAGGCTTTCTCAGGGACGGGGCACCATATGGCACCTACATCCCGACCTCTGGAACCTCCACGTGTGGGATGCAGAGGACTTAAGTGGCCTACCACTCGCGGTAGTTGACACGATCACTTCGGCTAGAGCTCCCTTTACGAGGCGTGCCTATTCTTTGAAGTGGAGTCTCTTCGCTGATTGGTGTTCTTCTCGCCAGGAAGACCCCCGGAGATGCCCGGTCAGTTCAGTGCTTTCCTTCCTTCAAAGTAGCTTGGAGCGGAGGCTGTCCCCCTCCACCTTGAAGGTCTATGTGGCCGCCATCGCAGCACATCACGATGTGGTCGATGGCAGGTTGCTAGGAAAGCACGATCTGATCATCAGGTTCCTCCCCTAATTCCCTCTTGGGACCTTTCTGTCGCCCTAGCTGGCCTACAGAAAGCTCCCTTCGAGCCCCTTGAGTCAGCTGAGCTGAAACACCTGTCTCTGAAGACAGTGCTCCTGAGCGCGCTCGCTTCCTTTAAGAGGGTAGGGGACCTGCGAGTGCTAGATAGCCACGGGAGTCCGCTTGCTGCGCCATTCTCCTTTCACGAGGAGATACGAGCGCTTGTCTACTTCTCAGTTGGTGAACCCCGTGGAGTTCCTCCAGCATCCTTCGGCAGTCAGACGCGGCGGAGGCGTCAGACGCCAGGTCTAGTACTTGTGTACATGCCCCACTGGTCAGTCCTTGTACTGGGCTAGATGCCCATATGTTGTGATTCCCTGCGGGTAATCCCATATGTGTATAGTCCACGGTACGGTTTCCCCGATGGTAAACCCGTGTCTTCCCTGCGCAGCCCAGCCTGTCCATTGGACCCCATTACGTCAGTTCGACGTAACGTCGAACGTGACTGACTGAATGGGAACGTCTAAGTTACTAATGTAACCCCCGTTCCCTGAAGGAGGGAACAGAGACGTTACGGCTCCTTGCCATAGCACTGAATCACCGCTGAGCGGCCGAGATCAGTTTTTCGGCTCCTCAGCAAAGTATGAATGAAGTGAGCATGCCGGCTCTATTTATACCCGGATGCTGGGGGAGGGGCCCAGCATGTAAATCTCACTGGCCAATTCTCATTGGCTCGTTTTTTACTATGTGGAGGTGATTGGGCTCCCAAGCGAGACCCCATTATGTCAGTTCGACGTAACGTCTCCGTTCCCTCCTTTGGGTAACGGGGGTTACATTAGTAACCTAGACGTTCACTGTATGTATTTGTTCATGTTTTATTAAGGGCTAAGTCTGGGGCACACCATAAAGTAATTCTTTCAATTCATGCAGGGCTTGTAGTATATACAGCTGTATGTACAGAAACACATCCAGGTCGGATCAGTACTTGGTATTGGCCGATATCCTGAGATCAGGTATGCCCAAGTACATTCATAATTATGTGACTATATGTAGTATATGACTAACTTGAATGGTAAATGGTGACACTACTACTGTGTCACCTACTGTCGACTCGACTCACATTATATTTCAATGGAGTTTGACATTAGCATGTTGCTAAGCTAATATCTCGGTCCTCTAATAACCACAAAATATAGCACACACATATGTAAGGGATAATCCACATCTAGCTGTGCATTACAATTTTATTGCACAACATGGAGTGCATTCAAATCTTTTAATGCACAACTAGTCATGGATTATCCTTTACATATAAGTGTGTGCGTTGTATGTTGCGCTTATACCATGGTCATTTGCCAGCATTGACAAGTTAAAGCTGTCATTGGCAAAACCATAGATATGTACACGAAAATGCCTCATTCCACCACTTCAGACAAATCAGAGTACCCGCCATCGTGCAACGTCAGGGTAAAGTCTGAATCAATGATGGCACAAAGTTGCGTAACTTCTGGTTGTGAAACCGCTAAGATGTAAATTCCTGAAGAAACGGGATAACCTTGACCCTGACAATGTGTTTGAGTTTTTATATTTTAACTCAATATTACATATTTTTATTATGGTACTTTTAATGTTTTAAGTTTGCCATGTTAAATTTTTGATGTTTTTTTAGCTGACACCATCTTGTTGTATTGTTTAGTTTAGCGCAATCATATGCTTCATTCGATGCTGGGCAGACCGAATGGCATTTGAAGTCAAAATAATGTGAGAGCGAGCAACTCGAAATCACAGCTTTGGATTAACTTTTGTGATTCTTGATGTCATACGCCAAACAGTCTGAGCATCACTTTGGCATTTTTAATTTGCTATGAGCCTGTGTGTATCTCTCGCCAAATGTGTGAGAGTTGGCAACCCTGCAAATGGAAAAACAATCTCAAATGAACCAGCGCCAAATTATATCATTTTTTTTTTTTTGGTTTGTCAGACATCTTTTTCCACTAAGTTTGTTAAAAATGCTAACGTGATATGCTGCTTTGTATTGGGAGCATATCTATGATGCACATCTTCTAGGACACGCAATATACCCATCCAGGAAGTCATGTCAGCAGTAGCTGTGATTGATTGATATTCCTCTGTGTATGTCTCATTTTATAAGCTCATCTGTCAGAGGCAGGGAAGGGCGTGTCTCTAGTGTCCTGTTGCATGAAGACAGAATGCTATTTGGATTCAGCCATTCCCCTGCATTCATTTGGAGAGTTCATCCTGCTGTTTTGTACTCAAGGTGATTGTATATGCATTTATGCTTCATGCTTATAAAGGCCAATAAAATCCAGATACATGCTATGAACTGGAATGAGGGGGCTTGAGTGTACATTCAGCTAAAGATAAATGTCCTCTGACAGAACCAATAATATCTGCTTAGTGTTTTAATAATAAATACAGATCATGGAGATCATACAGCATAATCAGGCGTTTGAAGGCAACAGTATTTTTATTCATTGATGTGTAGGAAAGGTTGATATATTGATGAACAATAAAGCAGTTCATTTAAAGGCAAGACTGACTCGAGTTCTCCTGTGTCCTTCCCCCCTCTCGCATAAAACAGAGGTCTGGGTGAGGTCATGCTTCAGTTGTATTTTCACACACTGACATGAACTTAGAAAGGCACACATATTTACAGGACATCTTCATTTCCCTCTGGACTCACAGTTTTTTTTTAAAATATGGCATCCAGTCCTTTTATGACCCTTTTGGTTCCTCACGCTTTATTAGAATCAAACTGAATTAAGAATGTCTTTTAAACTCTGCTTCTATTCCTGTATATGAATTCAGGAAGAAAGCAGGATGTGTAATTGACATTTTGAGCAAGTTGCACATGGATATTATTAAAATTAAAAAAAATAATATATCTGTTCCTTTTGTATTATAAAACTAATTTTCTGCTATTATTACGGGTAAGGTTAGGGGCAGGTTTGGTGGAATGGGTAGGTTTAAGGGTGGGTTAAGGTGTAAGGGAAGGATCAACAGTGTAATTACAGAAATTAATTACAGCTGTAATTACATGCAGGTAACCCATGACTACTAATGTAGGCTCCTTCCCACCACCTCACTGAATGAGAGACGAAAAAACACATAAATACACAGAAACATTATATACATGCATTTGTTCCTCAAAAGTGAACTTCAAAAACATGGTGTGCTTTAAATGATAAAATATAATAAGGAAATCAATGGTTTTGTGATTTATCTAGCATGTAAACTTGTATGCTTGTGGTAGGCACAGTCCTTAAATATATATAATATATATATATATATATATATATAAAATTTAAAAAAATATATGGTTATTGCAAGATAAACTTTAATAAGTGTTCATTGGACATTGGATCAGTTAATATTAAACCACAGACAGCAGGGAAATATATTTTTCCCTTGATATCAGTAAAGCCTTCTAATATTTATAAATTAAACTGAAACACTTGCAGTGTAAAAAAGAAAAGAAAAGAAAAGAAAGAAATGTCCTAAAAATGTAAGTTGCTGTGTCCAAATGAATCAGGGGTCAATAACAAATGCAGTCAGCACAGATATTCATTTTGTCAAGCTCATGTTGCAGAAAATGTGCAAAATATACAGAAATGTGCATGCTGTTTCTGTGTGACCAGCTCGAAGAGACACTGGAGAGAAGATGTTATTCTGGGTCAGATCAATTCTGTCATGGCTGTATCAGCACATGTTAAGACAGGTGTTGTGTCACAGGCCACTGTGGTGGTGTAAATCAAATGTGTCAGGTGCAGAGGTGAACGTCAATACAGCTTGTGTGCAGGTCAAGGATGACATAACAAGAATGACAGTTCCTCATATGTTTAATTCAGTTGGACACACTCACCTTGTGACCCTATTACCCTTCTATAGACTGACTATATCAGATCAGAACAGGCATAGAGGGGGAAAAGAAAAACACCAGGCAGCTGATGAAACCGGAAAAAAAAACATTCAGCTGTGTTTATGCACATACATTTTCAATTTGTGAGCATGTGTGACTGCTGGAGAGTAACTAACTGCATGTGATGCTACTAACTGAACTGTTTTTTTTGTTTGTTTGTTTGTTTGTTTTTTTTTATCTGTAGCATGACAGTAACTCAGCAGTTTACAAAATTGTGTATCTTTTCTAGTACAACAAGTTCCATATCCCAAACAAGTAGTCATGTAGCGTGACAAAAAGCTGCAACGTTGGTGTATGTCACAATGAATCAGGCACTCAATCTTAAGAGAGCAAGCTGAGGCACAGGTAAGTGAATATATTGATTGTAATTTCATACAGCGTCTTCTTAGTTGTCACCAATTCATTTAATATATTATTATTAAATAGGGGGTGTGAGGGTAAATGGCAATATAGATGGCAATGACATTAGGAAAACAACTTCTAAATCATACTAAATGATGTGATTTGAAAATGTAAAAATGCAGTTTTTAGTGATGTGTAGGTTAATAAGAAGGGGATAGCCCAGACCGCAATATAGTGTGGCCCAGATCCGGCCCATATCTGGTACATATGGATTACAAGCAGACCAGATGTGGGCTGGATCTGGGCCGACACCGTTGCCTGTCAGGGAATGCACAGTTTGTACAGTAGAAAAATCATATGTATGGAAATTTCCCATAAAACATGACAACCCAACACCAAGTAAGTGTGTGTGTGTGTGTGTGTTTTTGCAGTTTGTGTGGTGTGTTTCCAGAGAGCCAATCATACACACGGAAAGATTTTAGTCATATGCAGTTGTTTAAAAGAAGATCCACACAGCAGATTAAATCTATAAACATATCTAAATGCAGAGTCTCTCAGCCTGGATGAACAATGTTAGATTAGCACAAATTATAGTCTCAAATGACCATAATGATGGAACTGCTGAGCAGAAAAGATTGAGTGGAGAAAAAACTAATGAGATGATAGCGTCTGTGTGTACGTGAGAGAGCGGAAACCTGTGATTGTGTTTCGGCTTTATTAGGACCAGATCAGCCTTATTATGTTTTAATGACTTTGGCCCACCTTGGTGGCTGTGAGATTCTTGTTGGTAAATTAGCAGATGTGGTTTATCGCTGTGTATTTTTGAGGTGTGTGCGAGTATGGGTGTCAGGGGGGTCACAGTGCTCCACTTCATCAGATGAAATAACCTCATTTGGGTTCTCTGCTGCTGGATGGCTGCTGGGTGCATCTCAATCCCAAAGACCCATCACAGCATACAGCTTGATGAGGCCAAGGTCTGTCTTGTTCTCTCGCTCCCCTCCCCTTCTTTTGCTTCAGTAATCATTTTGTCCAGCTTGTCTTCCAGTCATAAGTGGGCATTTGCACAGTCCTTCAGCTAGTTAGTTCAAAATGCCCTCATTAGTCCATTAGCCTCTC
Organism: Opsariichthys bidens; assembly: GCA_037194245.1. Classification (NCBI taxonomy): domain Eukaryota; kingdom Metazoa; phylum Chordata; class Actinopteri; order Cypriniformes; family Xenocyprididae; genus Opsariichthys; species Opsariichthys bidens. The sequence goes on from CM074278.1 coordinate 8,771,720, forward strand.
CAGTGCTCTCTCTCCGTAACAAGGATGGATTATAGACCAATGGGGGCAGTGCCTTGAGGCCTCTGACTGCCAGGGGCCTTGAGTTTAGAGGTCAGCCTGACACCTAGTAAAAAGCCACTGCAAATGTACAACTGAGATAGACAAACAGTGCTTACTTGAATGTGCGGCAATGATATATTAAAACATTTGAAAAGAAAGTCATTGATGTTGGCTTCAAAAAGTGCTTTTGTCTGGAAATTTAAAAACCTTGAAGTTTGAAGGTTAGATAGGCTATATTTACTTTGAATAATTTATAATATTAAGAGTTAGACAGATATCACAATGTTACATAACTAATGTAATACATAAGTATATACAATACATTTTTTTTATGTATATTGGTGACTAGATAATATTAAGTGTGAGGTGACCTGAGTTCAGATGTGTAATGAAATAAAGAGGGACACATTTGATTGCATTTTATTTTGTGATTTCGTTCACGTGATTAACCTGTACACATTTGCTCTCGAGTTTTTTTTTTTTTTTTTTTATTATTATTTTTTTTTTTTTTTTTTTTTGGTAAGCCAGAAAGCAGCAGAAGTGTGATGGGACCCTCAGGTCATAATCTTTCCTTGGTCAATAAGGTTGATTAATCTGTGGGATGATATTGAATTATTAGAGTTCTGGCTAAATTCTAGTGTGTGGGTTTGTAAGTCCATTAAAGTGTATTAGAGTTAGTCCATGTGGTGTGCTGGAATAATTAGATGAGATTTAATAGAGTGATTAATATCTGAGTCTGAGATCCAATGCGTTCTATATGTGACTCGGTGGGTGTCTAGCACAAATGTTATTAGCCTTGGACGTCCCCAGGGTGGCTGGAGCCTGTTTGAGGTTGACTGTGTGTTGATGGAAAACCAAGGAGGAAAATATTTCTTAGACTCAAATAAGAACACTTTATGACCGTGCGCACTAGTGTAGTGGTGAGTGAAAATCTTTGAAAAACATAGCCGTCATATAGTGACAGAGGAACACAGCATAGAGTATTTACAGAATACACAATTCCAACTAACCATGCACAGTATGTATAATATACAATACATATAATAACACACCAGGGGCTAAACTCAGACATTGGCCCAGCCATGAAATACATAATACACCATACACTCATTATACAACAGTTTCCCTGTATATTTACAGTACATTACTGGCAGCACGGTTTCTAGAAATTCCCTGCCTTTTGATTGTACAGTAATGTACTGTAATATAACTTCATAGTACAATAACAGTACTGTATCACTATAAAACTGCAAATTATTGTATTTTTAGAGTATTTTGTAATTTGATGTTTCTATTGTATTTTACTATACTGTAACATCTATATTGATATTTTACTGCTAAATATTACTAATTATAATCATTAATAATAATGATAATATATGTTATGATTATATATGTGTTCATTACCTCAGATAATTTGCACCACTTTTTTTTAGAGATTTATATGTCTATTTTATTTATTTTTACAGAGTTAAGTCAGATTTCAATTTTAGCCGTACTTAAATGTCACATTGTTATATTATGTTATTGTTTTAGTTCCATTTTCCTTTTGTTTCCTGTTGCTTTGTTGCTACATTTCCCGCTCATCATTGGTTACCATGGTTTTTGATTAGTTACTCACACCTGTTTCCTTTTAGTTCATTACCTTGTTTGTTTTTCGCTCTCAGTTCATTCAGTTAATTGTCTGGTTTTTGCTGTGCTTTATCACACTGTTAATCGTTGTGTTGGATATTGCTGTTTTGTTTTGTTTAATAAATTTGTAGCTTGCTATTAGATGTGATTTCTCACCTCATCCTGCCATGACACATAATGTAAAATCTCATGTGATTGGTCATTGACTGGTTCCTGAGAGGGCAGTTCTAAGCCGCAGAAAGCTTCAGTGTGGACCAGACTTTATAATGAAAATCAAAAGTCTCTGAAAAACTAATCTTGTGTTGAAACAATCGCTGGTCGATTAGAGTAAGTAGCGCGTTATATTGCGGTGTAAATGGTCTCAGAGTTCATCATCATTCCCTTCGGCTCATGGCTAATCATCAGTGATAGTCACGCTGGGGCAACTCTCTGATTATGACAGAGATTATGAATGAACAGCATCATTGAAGCTGTTTGAAAGTCTGCTGATCCTTCAGAACCGCACACTCTCATAAGGAAATGACACTCCAGTGACTTTTATATATTCTATCACTTTACCCAAGACTACACTTCTAGGGTCAAAATAAAAACTCTGTCATCATTGAAACACCCTCACTGTGAATTGAAGTATGAGTTTACTTTCAGTTTATGTGATTTAGAAGTGTGAATTAGAATTTTTCTTACAACACTGAATACTGAATGACAGGAAGAAAAATTTACTAAACTGCAATTCAATCCAAAATCCAAAACAGTCACAAAATAGAAATTATATTAGACTAACATAAGGAAAACTATATATAATTAATTAACTAAAACAATTAATCATCATGTACTAATTTTTCAGTTAATTGTCAATATGCCAAATACATCTTTTTTAAACTGATTTTTGAAATTAAAACCACATTTTTTAAATGAATGGATAAATAAATAAATGGTCTCAGGTGGCTTTAACTACATGTACTTACATAAAAATATAAGTACAGTGTACTTATTGTATTCATATTGTGTTCAAAACACTGTTATTGTTGCTATTGAGGTGGGATATGAGTAAGGTTAGGGACAGGTTTGGTGGTATGGGTAGGTTTAAGGATGGGTTAAGGTGTAAGGGATGGGTCAACAGAGTAATTATAAATGTAATTGCAGAAATTAATTACAGTTGTAATTGCATGCATGTATTTTTTAAAATAGAAGTGCAATGTAAAAAAAATGTATGTTCACATTAAATGCATTGTTTCAAATGATCACTTTAAATTTAAATACAAAACCACTTAATATAAAGTCGAACCAAATAAATAAATGATGTGCTCTTCAACCGTAGTCTATTAGATTTAAATATAATGAAAAATATAAATGCATTTATTTAAGTTGCATTGTAGGCATATAATTGTTTTATATATCATTTCTGTCAGCATCCTGCCTCCTGTAGTGTGTCTCCGTGCCTCTAGAGGTCCCCTGTGTTCTCATCTGCCTTAGTTCTTCCTCATGTTACCTTGTTAGCGTCATCCTGCTCACCTGTGCCCCATTTCCCCCAGTGTATTTAAGTTGTGGTTTTTCCCTTTGTCCCTCACTCGGTTTTTGAGTCTATGCCCTGTGTTCCTGTCCTGGTAGACTGTGATCTCTCTTGAGAAGGTATTGGTAGTCCTACGCTTTGTTTTGTTACTGTTCTCTGGCTTTGTTTTCTCCCCTCGTGGAGTGTTTATTTTCTTTTGATTTTGTGTTCTAGTTACGTATTCCTCAAACTGAGAAGAAATTTTGTTATATTATTCCTGCAAGATCTTTTGTGTTAATAAATCTACGTTCCCTGGAAGACTGCTTGAGTGTTATCGTTTGGGTCCAACCTCATCACTCCCGTGGCTCTGTGGTAGAGTTCCCAGCTTTCAACCCAGAGACCCGAGTTCGAGCCCAGCTCGTGACAGAAAAACCGAGTCATCATGGACCCAGAGACACTCACCTCCAAAGACCTGTTGGCAGTGATTGCCCAACATGAGTCATCATATCGACGCCATGAAGCTGTACTTAGCCATCAGGAGGAGCTAATGGCCAAACATTCTCAACTCCTGGCTGATGTGATGGGTTCTGTCCACCAGCTTTTTGAACGCCTCTCGGGCCCTTCATCTTCCCCTGCTTCATCCATGGGTGGCAACAGGTCCACTCCAGAGCCTCGACTACCACCTCCCAAGCCCTTTGCTGGGGATCCCAATTCCTGCCAGGGTTTTCTCACCCAGTGCTCCCTGACCTTCGAGCTCCAGCCCTCAAGCTTCCCTACAGACCGTTCCAAGATCGCATACATTATCACTCTTCTCTCAGACAAGGCGCTCTCCTGGGCCTCTGCGGTGTGGGAATCAGAGGATGCCTGTTGTAAGTCCTATGCGGCCTTTGAAGAGGAGTTCAAGAGAGTGTTTGATCACCCAGTTAGTGGACGGGAAGCTTCCAAGCGCCTGCTTAGGCTGTCTCAAGGCCTCCGTAGCGCCGCAGACTTTGCCATCGAATTTCGAACCCTCGCAGCGGGAAGTGGATGGAACGATGAGGCCTTGATGGTCTGCTTTCAGGCAGGGTTGTCCGAGTCCCTTCAAGATGAGTTAGCCACCCGTGAACCAGCTGATGATCTTGAATCCCTCATTGCGATGGCCATCCGCCTGGACAATCGTCTGAGGGAGCGGAGAGTGGCGCGCCGCAAGGCGTCCCCGTCCCAAGTTCCCGTGAGCAGGTCTGGTTCCCCTATTCGTGTTCCTGGATCTAAGGCTTCCCCAGACCCTGAACAGCACAGTGATCCCCTGGAGGACATGCAGTTGGGTCGTTCTAGGCTCTCTCCCAGCGAGAGGGAACGTCGCATGAGGGAGAGACGTTGCCTCTACTGCGGTGCTTCCGGCCACTTTCGCTCCACTTGTCCTGAGCTCTCGGGAAACGGCTATCCCCGCCCAGCTACAGGAGGGCTGTGATGGGGAAAATCAGAGCTCCTCCTACTAATGCTGTTCTGGCTGTTCCAGCCACTCTATCCTGGGAGGGCCACCAGCATCCGGTCCAGGCCATGATCGATTCTGGCGCCGCAGGTGATTTCCTGGATCTTTCCTTGGCTAAGGAACTAGGGATCCCTACCCATCGTCTTCCACATCCCCAGGCAGTTACGGCATTGGATGGCAGACCCCTGGAACCGGGCCGAGTGACAGAGGCCACTCAGGCCCTACGACTTACCATTGATCAACATCAGCAGGAGGAGACCTTTTATCTTATTGACTCTCCCGAGTATCCAGTTATCCTGGGCCACCCCTGGCTGCGCAAACATAATCCCTGCATCGACTGGTTCGCTGGCACCATTCGGAGCTGGGGTTCCACTTGCCATCTCACCTGCCTGAACGCCTCCGTCCCTGGTTCCGAGTTCCAAGAGTCTGTCAACCTGTCTCAAGTCCCTAGTTCCTACCATCAGTTCAAGGCAGTGTTCAGCAAGTCCCGGGCCATCTCCTTACCGCCTCACCGCCCCTATGACTGCTCCATCGAGCTTCTCCCTGGCTCCTGTCCTCCTAGGGGTCGGATCTTCTCCCTGTCTGCTCCCGAGCGCAAGGCTATGGATGCCTACATAAAAGAGTCCTTAGCAGCCGGCATCATCCGAGCCTCTACTTCCCCGGCTGGGGCGGGCTTCTTTTTTGTGGGGAAGAAGGACGGGGGTCTGAGACCTTGTATCGATTACCGGGGCCTTAACAAGATCACCGTTCGGAATCGATATCCCCTGCCCCTCATGGCTACGGCTTTTGAGTTACTCCAAGGAGCTTCCATCTTTACCAAACTGGATCTACGCAATGCCTACCATCTTGTGCGAATCCGACAGGGGGATGAATGGAAGACGGCCTTCAACACCCCCACAGGTCACTATGAGTACTTGGTGATGCCGTTCGGGCTTACCAATGCCCCCGCCGTCTTCCAGGCCCTGATTAATGACGTGCTCCGGGACATGCTCAATCAGTTCGTCTTTGTCTACCTGGATGACATTCTCATCTTCTCTGGGTCAGTGGAGGAGCATGAGAGGCACGTCGGCCGGGTCCTCCAGAGACTTCTTGAGAACCATCTCTACGTGAAGCCAGAGAAATGCGAGTTTCATGTCACTCAGGCTCAGTTTCTCGGGTTCATCATCTCTCCTGGTCATGTGGAGATGGACCCTAAGAAGGTGGAGGCTGTGCTCAACTGGCCTGTTCCTACCACAGTTAAGGAGGTACAACGCTTCATCGGCTTTGCTAACTTCTATAGGAGGTTCATTACTAACTTCAGTACTGTGGTGAGCCCTTTGACTGCACTGACCAAGGGGGGAGGTGTCAAGGTCCATTGGGGTTCGGAGGCAGCGGGGGCCTTTAAGGAGCTCAAGCGCCGCTTCACTTCCGCTCCTATTCTCTCGATCCCCGACCCAGAAAGACCTTTTGTGGTGGAGGTAGACGCCTCTGAGGTAGGCGTAGGGGCCATATTGTCACAGAGAAGTGAGGATGGAAAGCTACACCCTTGCGCCTTCATGTCTCGCCGCCTTTCAGAGGCGGAACGCAACTACCATGTAGGGGATCGAGAGCTACTTGCCGTGAAGCTCGCCTTGGAGGAGTGGCGCCATTGGCTTGAGGGGGCTCAGCATCCTTTCCAGGTTCTCACGGACCACAAGAACCTAGAGTATCTCCAGCAGGCTAAACGGCTGAATCCTCGGCAGGCCCGATGGTCCTTGTTTTTTAACCGGTTCCAATTCCTCCTGTCTTACAGACCCGGGACCAAGAACGTCAAGCCGGATGCCCTGTCCCGAGCCTACTCTCCCGAGACACAAGAAAAGCCAGTGGCACCAGTTATTCCACAGTCCAAGATTGTTGCACCCCTCCAGTGGGAACTGGAGAGGAGGGTAAGAGAGGCCCAAGCCCAAGAGCCTGACCCAGGAGGTGGTCCCACGGGAAGCTTGTACGTCCCTCAATCTGCCCGGGCCCGAGTCTTGCAGTGGGGTCATGAGTCTCCCTTAACGTGCCATCCGGGAACTGCTCGAACTCTTGACTTCCTCCAGCGGCGGTTTTGGTGGCCGTCCATCAAGGAGGACGTGAAAGGTTATGTAGAGGCCTGTCCTGTGTGCAGCCGAGGAAAGTCTACCCGTCAGCGACCTCAGGGGCAGCTCCATCCCTTACCTGTTCCCCATAGGCCTTGGTCACACCTTTCTCTTGACTTTGTCACGGGACTCCCACCATCCCAGGGCAACACTGTCATCCTGGTGGTTGTGGACCGGTTCTCTAAGGCTGCACGGTTCATTCCCCTGCCCAAATTACCTTCGGCCAAAGAAACAGCAGAGCTTCTCATGAACCATGTCTTCCGGGTGTTTGGTATTCCTCTGGATATTGTCTCCGACCGAGGTCCCCAGTTCTCATCCCGGTTCTGGGGGGCCTTCTGCAGGCTGGTTGGGGCCACAGCCAGTCTGTCGTCTGGGTTCCACCCAGAATCCAATGGCCAGACGGAACGTATTAACCAGGATCTGGAGACTACTCTGCGGTGTATGGCGGCCAATAATCCTACATCCTGGGCTACCTACATCATGTGGGCTGAATATGCCCACAACACCCTCAAGTCCTCGGCCACTGGTCTATCCCCTTTGAGTGCCAGTTCGGGTATGTCCCCCCATTGTTCCCTGAGGAAGAGTCACAGGTTGGCGTTCCTTCGGCCCGGCGCTTTGTCCAACGCTGTCGGCAGACCTGGAGGAGGGCGAGGCGTACCCTTCTTCAGACCTCCCTGAGGTACCAACGTCAGGCCAATCGCCACCGTCGGACGGCCCCTAACTTCCGGGCTGGGCAAAAGGTCTGGTTAGCCACTAAGAACCTGCCTCTCCGGGTCGAATCAAGGAAACTTTCCCAGAAGTTCATTGGTCCTTTTCGGATAGCAAGGAAAGTTAACCCTGTTTCCTATCGTTTGTTTCTTCCCCGCTCACTTAGAATTAACCCCACGTTTCATGTCTCATTACTAAAACCTGTCTTGTCTTCTCCATTTGCCCCCCCACGCAGACCCCCTCCGCCTCCCAGGATGATTGATGGCCAGCCGGCCTACACAGTCCGCCGGATACTGGGTTCCCGGAGGGTCCAGAAGTCTCTGCAGTATCTGGTGGACTGGGAGGGCTACGGGCCAGAGGAGCGCTCCTGGGTTCCAGCCAAAGACATCCTGGACCCAAGTTTGATCCGGGAGTTTCGCACCCGGAAGCCGGGGTGTTCTGGATGGAACGTCAGGAGCCGTTCCTAGAGGAGGGGGTCCTGTCAGCATCCTGCCTCCTGTAGTGTGTCTCCGTGCCTCTAGAGGTCCCCTGTGTTCTCATCTGCCTTAGTTCTTCCTCATGTTACCTTGTTAGCGTCATCCTGCTCACCTGTGCCCCATTTCCCCCAGTGTATTTAAGTTGTGGTTTTTCCCTTTGTCCCTCACTCGGTTTTTGAGTCTATGCCCTGTGTTCCTGTCCTGGTAGACTGTGATCTCTCTTGAGAAGGTATTGGTAGTCCTACGCTTTGTTTTGTTACTGTTCTCTGGCTTTGTTTTCTCCCCTCGTGGAGTGTTTATTTTCTTTTGATTTTGTGTTCTAGTTACGTATTCCTCAAACTGAGAAGAACTTTTGTTATATTATTCCTGCAAGATCTTTTGTGTTAATAAATCTACGTTCCCTGGAAGACTGCTTGAGTGTTATCGTTTGGGTCCAACCTCATCACTCCCGTGGCTCTGTGGTAGAGTTCCCAGCTTTCAACCCAGAGACCCGAGTTCGAGCCCAGCTCGTGACAATTTCATTTTAAATTTAAATGACAATTGCACATTCTGTTTTCTGCCTTTGTTCTAAATGAGAAGACGTTTTTGTATTGTTGGATAAAACTCGCTACAGCAATTTTCCATTTATGTAATATCCAGCTCAAAATTGGTAGAATTTCAGATTCAAATCATTTATAATTGAATCACACCTAATAAAACACAGCTCAGTAGTGAAGGCTATTGAACGCATGTTTAATTTTTCTTTATACATTTGTTTTATATTACACAAATCAAATACACTGTTCCATTTCTGAGGATTCGTGGCTGTGTTCATACAGTAGAGAAAATCACAATTATTCAGTCACTGCACCAGAGACAGGAGGTTAGAAAGGGCTTAGATCGGTAAGAAACGCCCAGAAAATTCTAGAGGTCAAAACGGTCACTACATATCCATATACTTACAAGCTGTGATTTGTAAATAGTTAAGTATGTTATTAGATTTCCTATACAAATCAACTTTGTGTCTTAATTTAGTAATGATCTTTCTTTCTTTCTTTCTTTCTTTCTTTCTTTCTTTCTTTCTTTTTCATTTTAGTCTGTTTTTAATCTTGCATGTTTGTAAGACTCCAGATGTTTGTGTGTATGTTGTATTAAATGTCTGTTGCCATTAGCACAGGGCACTATATGATTTAAATACTCACTGACCTATGAAGAAACTCTCCATGCAGTCAAGCACATGTGGAGACATATGAGTGTGTGTAACTGGCATGCTAATGTGTCGAGTTCTTACAACGATCCTGTGACCTGGTTTTAAAGAAATTCCAGTGTGAGAGGTTGTATTTGTTCTCTGTGGTCCTGAGATGGAGTAAGGCGTCAGAGGCCCAGAGGCAGGGGGAGAGAGGATGTGGATGGGATTCGTGTGGTGTGTAAGATGATTTTATTCACAGTAAGAGAGAGTTTCATTTGGTTCACAAGAACACTCAAATCTTAGTCATGTCCCCATTTCAAGTTCTGCATTATGGTGAATCTTTTGAACCCTATCAATAACATATCCAGGTTATATTTTACCCCGAACCAAAATAAATAAATTAGAAATTAAGATTTGATTTTAAGACCATTAAAATTTTCTGCATTTTGAAATTACTTTTATGACAGTTAAGCATATTGCAGAATGATAAAACCTCTGCAAAACACTTGCAAAAAAATTATACATGAACACACTGATTTCATTTTGATTTCTATTTGATACAGTACCTGAAACTGTCATTGCACATCGGGACCCACATGTGGACCAACTCTGTCCCACATGCAAAGCCTGTAAGAAAACGCTTCACTCTCAAAAAAAGAAAAGAAAAAAGTTTTTCTTCTGCCCTCTGAGAGACCAGCAATAACTAATGACAGACGTGAGGAAACACAGCTGAAACTACAAACAACAGACAAAGAGAGATGGGAATGCAGAGAACTCCAGCTGTGAGGCCCTGCATAAATGATAATGAACTCATAAAGCTCATCTGTGCTGGATAAGGAGATAAAGTGTTGTAATCTCACTCCAGCTAAACACCAGAGCAGAATTCAAACTGCCACTTTAATAACAGCATGTGTTTATGAGTGAGGAAAAAGAGAGAGTGAAAAGAGATAATTGTTGAAAAAGAAATACCACATATAACCCAGGCACACATGCTTACACGAGAACACGTGCAAACACACATGGCCTATATGCACAGGTTAGTAATGAAACATTGAGAATTTATTGTAGCTCCTGTGATGATGGGTTTGTCAGTGTTATGATAGCAGACTAATATCAGCCTGAAGCAATCAGCAAACTCAATATAACCACCGAGCCATCTGACAGCCATTATACCCTCCATTACAAAACATTGCAGCTTAATAATACATCTGCCCCTCACTGGGGCCTGTGTGTGAGAGATGTGAGAGGGGTAGAGAGTGAATATATGGAGATATGAGCATCTGTGAGTGAGTGAATCAATGAGTGAATGCCTGTGTGCTTGAGTGTTAAATGTATATTGATTAGAAATGGATCGGGGCTTATAATTCCAGCAGCAATGTTTATGCTTTAAATAATATAATCATTACCTCGCAGCATCAAGCGCCAGTATTTTTGAATAAATAAAACTACATAGACCTAAATGCAGAGTCATGATCATGTACCTTCTTGTTAATCCTTTATGGTGTTCCCCAAGGCTCTGTGCTGGGACCAGTAGTTTTCCTGATTTCTGGGCAGATCTGCTGCCACACCTGTCAGTGGCCTGTGAAAAATTTACCGGCCATAATTTTTTTTTTTTGAAAAAAACAGGCTGTAATGACACCAAGATTTTAGATACCAGTGAAATTTCACAAATCTCCACTCCCAATGTATCACAGCTAAATCTACTACCCTAAGTAATATAAATTTAAAATGTTAATTAAAAAAAAATCTAATTACAAGCAATAGCACAAATAAATACAGTAAAAAAAAAAAAAGATTCAAATAAAATAAACAGTGCTTTTTAGGATTTTCAGGTAGATCTAACAGTAATTTCTCATACAGAAATTGAATAAAGTAATCAAATGATAAAATAACACTGCATAGTCTTCACTTGAATATAGATTCATTTTTATTTTTTATCGATTTTGATTGGTTTTGATTTTCAATTTTTATTTCGTTTAGAAATTTCGCTAGGATCGTGTAGCCTTCCTTTGAAGGTGCATTTTAATGGCAAACCTGTTGGCAGCCATTGAGAAAAATCCTGGAACGTTTTCCTCAAAAAAAACAATTTCTTTGCTTTTCACATGCGTTTTCTTTCATGACTGTTTACTTTTACTTAAGAAATAACCTAAACTATGCTTACTAGGATACTCACTGAGGTGGGCTGTTTTTTTTTTGTTTTGTTTTTTACATAATTTTGTGTGAATTTGTCTGTTCAACTACCCCATCAACTATCCAGACTTATTACATGGATTTTTAAGGAGTTAAAAGCTCCATCAATTCAAAGAACTGTTGCCAAACAGATAGCATGCTAGAAACATAGTAATTACTGCTATTATGATCCAATCATAGACTCTTAAGCATTTGCCTATATTTAAATCTGAACAGCGGCCAGAAAGAAAGTTAGCTTTTTTTAGCATACTGAGTAAATAATAAACAATCTACAGTAGCTGTAGCGACGTTCTAGCAAGAGTACTAGCAAATGCAACCATACATATACAGTATGTATAGCAACATCACATCAACCATGCACCAGTGAGTTTCAGAGCGATTAGTGTAGGTACGTTCAAATATCAATTAAAACTATATTAGCCAATAGACACAGACATGCAAGTTTTCAAAACATGAGTACCTATGAAGCTTTGGCCTGCGTGCCGATAAAGGTGTGTTTGAAGAGAGCTGAGGGTGTCTGTAATCTATTTGCCAGGATGTTTTCTCTTCTACTGTTCACACATTCCAGCAATCACATAGGACATAAGCACTTTCTGTATTCTTAAAAACTTAGTTTCTTTGATCTCTCTCTGTGATTTATTTTACTTTGATTGTTAATTTACAAACATGCAGAAAGATCAGCATTAAATAAGAATTAACAGGGGAATTGTTTATTTCTTCTCTGATCTAAAAAAATAGAGATTGAAATAGGCACCTGCAAGTTTCTTGGTGGAAAATGATTAAGGTGCCTATGTTTTCCTTTCTGTTAGGAGGGATAACAATGTTATTTCTTTTGTGTGTCTCTAGGATAATGGGGTGGGGGGTTTAAAACACAAAACTAGTACACTCCAGAAACACATATACACACATGGCCTCTATGCTTGCCGTTGCCTTATATGTGGTTTTGGAAATGAAAGAGTGTATACAGGCAATTCCAGCAGAATAATTAAGCTAAAGAGAAACGATCAGACCACTGGGGCCGAAATAACCTTCAAAGTAATACATGAGAGAAATAATTGTAATCTCTTCAAGCTGTTGTTTTGTATTTAGGGCAATGAATGATGTGATGGTCTATATGCATCTCTGTTTGTGAAACCCCTAGATCACACTGGGGAAGTTTCCTGTTTTCAATGCAATAGATGATTATAACACATGTATTAGCATGTTATAACAAACATTATTGACTACTGTGTTTCAAATAATTTTGTTTCTCTGTGGTTTTCATCAGTCTGGGGTCTCAGGTAAAATTATGAGCTGGTTATTTGGGATTATTAATATTGCAATATTTCCTCTTGTCCTCTGAAATGCCCTTTCACAACGTTCCCCAATGTGTCAACTTTGACCCAATTTGCCACTGACCTTTTGACTCATAGCCAGTGATTACCAGACAAATTGCATGATGTTTCATTATGTGGTCTATGGTGTGAAAATCGACAAAACGTCAAAGGCATATCATGACATAAAGAGAAAGACAATTTATGGAAGGAAATAATTTAGTTTTTAGTTTGCTTTCATTATTTTTACTGTGTACTTTTTTTACCCTCTGCTATCTACGACACTTTGGCGTCAAGTGTAATCAAACATATTTACAAAGTTAAAAGGATATAGTTCACATTTTCTCTCCCTCATGTTGTTCCACACCCATGTCTTTCTTTCTTTTGTGGAAGACATTTTGAAGAATGTTGGTAAGAAACCTTTGCTGACCATTGCCTTTCATTGTATGGACCAAAAGACATTTCTAGTCAAGTCAAGTCAAGTCACCTTTATTTATCTAGAGCTTTTTACAATGCAAATTGTGGCAAAGGAGCTTTACAGTAATAATTGGCAAATAATTTTGGCTGCACAGCAGCTCCCAAAGAAAATGGTGTCATTGTCCATCTTATTTTATATATTATAGATTCATTCCATTGCAAAGATCAATAGTTATTAGTCTAGTTAATTCATTTCTCAAAATAGCTTCTTTCATGCACAGAAGAATGTCACAAAGATTTTGGAATGACATTTGGGTGAACAATTGCTTTTTTGACCATTTGCATGTGTCCGAAACACTTCCCATACATTCACCATAGATTAGACAGATTGTCCCACCCAAAACGTATGGAATCAATTGAGATAGCGGCACCGAGGGGGGTACAAAAAGCTTACTTATAGTTGTTTCAAGCTGGAATGATTGAAAGCTGAAAGTATTTTAACAGTAAAAATTACACACATCACCTTGAAGTCTTGAAGTGATGTGTAAAATCTGGGGGAGAGAAGCATGTGATTTGACCGTGGGTGTTCTTGACCCAGCTGTCAGTCAAAGCGCTGCCAGGCAGAGGATATCTGCCTTGGCACAGGGGGAGGGGGGGGGGGGGGGGCACTGCCAGCTGCAGCTGGTGTTTCAGTGTCATGGGCACTTCAGCACTCCACACAGCCCTTGGAGTGCATTCCTCATGGTCTCTCTTGTTTTTAGCGCGTAGTGATTTCCATTTCTCGGCACTCCTCTGTCAGAGTGACTCACTACTGCCCACGATAAGCCACGAAACATGCCGCTAATTACACACTGAAAACAGGAATAAGCTGCGTTGTCAGAATCTGAGGCTGTTTAAATGTTACACAGCTTCACCATCTGTGGGGCATTCCAAAAATGTTTACTGCGGAAGTAAATCATTTACTGTGGGTTTTGTCTGTTCTTTTGTTCTTTTTTGGAGACAAAAAAGGAGTAAAACAACAAAAAGTCCTGAATGAAACCCTGTCACACTAGCATATGCCATTTATCCATTTGGCAGATGCAACTTCAAAGCAAGCATGTAGCTAAGCTAACAACACAATAGACCTACACCAATACATTACACAGACAAATTCTGGTCTATAAATGGTCTTTCCAGTATTATACTAGGAGCCAAGCACTGAAGACTCGTAGGCATCAATTGTTTTTGTTAGTGTTCTTCTTTTCTTATCCTTTCTTCTTCTTTTTCCTATTCTTCCACTCTTGAGTCTATGGCAGTCTACGGAGTCTTACAGAGAAATGATGGCACTCTGAAAGAGGACAGTCTGAACATTAACTACAGCAAATATAGGAGTCTCTAACTCATTCTGAAGTTTTTGCATTTTTGCTAAGAACTTTTGAACTGTAAAAACTAGAAACTAAATTTCTTCTCATTCCTTGTTCCATATTGAATTGTCCTAAAAACATACTTTTTCAAACTCGACCAATGCGGTTTACCTGATTTTCTTCAAAATTGTCTCACATCATCTTCAGACTGGGCTGGCAAAAACTCTTTTTGATGAACCAAACTCTTCTTGATCAATGCAAGAGAAAATTTGACAAAGAACACATCAAAATGGATTCGTGGCTATATCCGACCTGAAGCTGCTTGCAGCATTTCAGCACAGCGCCACTGGTGATATGAGAAAATAGATACTTTTGCTCATAACTCCTTAACAGTTTGCTCCAAAATCTCCATTGATTCAGTGCAGCATACCAAGTCGAAGATGCCTGATTTTCCCATATTGACATTTTTTCCCATTTTGAATTTAGTCATATAATGCTGTATTTTACGAACACATTAGCGTATCATTATTAATCTCAGTATGTGTCATTAGCGTCATGCCATGAAGGTACTCAAAAGGTTTTGGGACAGTGCCAACTTCTGGTAAAAAAAAAAAAAAAAATTACAATCAAATGCACAAAAATGCAAATAGCTTTTGATTAATTTAGTCTATTCTAATGAAACTAGTGTTGATAGATTCCGTGCGTTATACCGAGAACGATAATACAATGAGACATGTCATACACTGTAAAACAATTATCGTGATTTTAAGGGTAAAAGACTGTAAAAACATTTAAAAAAAACAGTTAATTGTTACCCCGCACTGACCACATAACATAAATTTGGTAACATCGTCACCTATTGATCAAAGACACAAATAAATCATATTAGTGGTTGTCTTTATGATTTTTTTTTTTAGCCGTTTTGTCCAAAATAATCAATAAATGTCTTATTCATTGATGCAGTTGGTCTGATGTTCCCAGCCATGCTTGCATAACTCATTGTCTCTTTTTTTGTGCTTGGCCCCTTAATTACTGCTATCAGCTATATTTATATGTTCTTATATTTATATAAGGCTACGTTGAGACTGTTGGTCCAATTCCGATTATTTGTGTATCCTATTGGAATCTGATATAAAATTATTGACCTCCACTGTGTATCGCAGCTATTCAGATCTGATTTGTGTGTCTGTACAGCTCTTTCTTTTTCCGGAAAATCTGCATTTGTTTCTATGGCAATGACGTTGTGTTGGTAGGCATATGCCAAAAAGAGCAACAACCACGACATAGTTTCAAAACATGTCTCCGTTATACTGTTATTCTGCTTATCCAGCACTTTGCAACAGCATAACCTTGTTTCTGCAGTGACTTTCAGCACATTTCCTATAACCAACCACATATGAATGTAGTTTGAAACAGATTTTTAAAAATGGCATTTTATGTGTTTTTTGGCCATTCAGACTTGCTAAATCTGATCGGATCAGATCAAATATGCATGGATTTAGAGTGACAGTCTGAACATAGCCTACTTGTCCCTTCTCTCAGCTTGACCATGCATAGGTTTTTCTGTATAAAATCATATTTGAAATGTTGAAAGTATGTATATGTATATAATTGACTTTTAAGTTGTTTTGCTACATTTGAGAAGACATGAAGAATATTACAGTAGTTTGTACACTCTCTTAATGTTTGAAGGGCAGACTTTATGACTTGAAATTCACACCAAGTTGGTAATACCTGATATTGTCTCAATAATCTCAATATCAGCATCTCAACTGTCTCTTCTATGTCAGCAGATTGGTAACACTTTAAAATAATGGTCTGTAGCTAACTACGTTGAAAATAAGGGCGGTCTCAAGCATGAAGCGGGATCCAGTGTGAGTTAGCGGATGAGGGCCTCCCATGGTGCATTCATGATCACGTCCATTTTATACGGGGCTTTCTAAAGTGCGGGGCCCGGTGTGGTCACACCAGTTGCAGTGCCCTATCAACAGCCCTGTAGGAAGTAATGCAGGAAAAATGAGCAGTACTACATTAACACCTCGGCTACTACCATTAACTAATATTGAAACAATCAAAAAATAATAGGAAATTTAAGACAGAGATAATTGCTTATTAGGTAATCAATACTAAATGTGATTAACCTCATTAAGAATAATTAAATATGACAATTACGAATTACCAATGAATTACTAATCGCAACATTTACGTGTCTGAGATGTGAGCACTTGTCTTTGCAACTCTCAGTATGGACATAAAGTGCATCATAATTACTCAAGTGTGACCTAGTCACTCTGCAGAAGCTACTTGTGATTTGGATGATTATTATAAAAACGTGAAAATTTAAAATAACGGTCCAGATTACTAGAGCAGTTTTTGAAGAGTTATTAATTAGTCACACATTTTATGGCCATGAGTCAAATTGTTTCAAATTCAGAGTATTCTAGATCAAATACTTCCAGTTCACATGTGCTCATTATTTAAACTTTAAAGATTTCAAATGCGCAGTTAACACACAACGACACACATATATCCAATTAAATGTTAATTAGCTGTGCTATGGCAACAGTTCTAATAACAGACCAATGATACAATGATAATTACAGATGATTCTTACAGATACTAACAACGATGAATCTGTTCTCTGCAGTATGGCACTCCTTTGAGAGAGGATTGATAAGCAAACATGACCTCTAAAGTCACACCTACTTTCTTTGTGTGTTCTGTTTTCTTCTTAACTGAAAATCTCTCTTTCAGACTTTCTCTGGTTTTCATAAATCCTGTTTCCCAATCAAACTCAAAGTGTTCAAGGAGTAAAAGTCAATGGAGGTGTTGCTTTAATTAGGTAAAATAGGTTTGAGATAAATGCAGGGTTATTTGTCTTGGGCTGGAGCGGTGGTCGATATCGCAGGCCGTTAATTAGACCTGCTCAGGGGGCTGCCATAGATTGCAGGAAACAGCATTTCCACAAATAGGTGCAATTCGCTGAGCTTTAAATGATTTTTGGTCTGTTTAGTTGCCTCACTTTGTTCAGTCATATGCTGAGCTCTGAACAGCAGCATCCAGAGAAACTCTATGTCCTCAACACCACTTAGACTTTTATAAGTGTTTCATTTTCAATTCAGAATGAGTCACACATGTAAGACTAATTCAGCAAGTGAATGGTTATTCTTGATGGTGCTACCAGGAAACACCCAGCCAAATCACCATTTAAACATTTTTAATGTTAAGTCACCAGAGGATATTCAGGATTTAAACCCAGACCTGTGAATGAGAGAATTTGATACACTTCATAATAAATGTTGAGACATTGCAGTTGTGTAATTATTACAATGTTAAATTTAACAGTAAGTCTTGTAATAGAAATATTTCAATTTTGCTGGAGTTACAGTAAAACTAAAAAAGGACCATAAACTCTGTTTATGCCTCAGACATGCCCAAAGATCCAGTTTTGCATTTGTATATCTTTATGTAAGGCGGAACGAAATTAACAAACCAATTAATTGTGACATTTACTTATACATTATTAAAATCTTGTTAACATTAGTTAGTGCACTGTGAACTCACATGAACATACAATTAACAACTGTATTTTCATTAACTAATGTTAAGGAAGATTAGTAAATACAGTAACAAATGTATTGTTCATGGTTAGTTCATGTTAGTTAATGTATTAATTAATGTTAACAAATGAAATGTTACCCAAATAAGAACAAAATAAGTAAAATAAGCTTATTTTTAGGGTTATTTTCAGAAAAATGTAAACAGTAAAACAAATCATGAACACACAATGTATAAGGTATAAAAAAGTAACAATAGTTATTATTATAATTATCTTTTCAGAAAAATTTAAACAGTATAATAAACCATGAACACAATGTAAAAGCTATCAAAAAATATAATAAAAATAACAAAAGTTATTATTATAATTATTATCTTTACTACTACTACTACTACATTTAAAACATGGAATAATTTGCTACAAACAAACAAATCAATCAATCAATCAATCAATCAATCAATCAATCAATCAATCACTCAATCAATCAATCAATCAATATTTTAGTATTTTATGAAGGACAAACTTCAATAGAAATATTGTAATATAAGGCCTCCCCTATATGTACGTTGGTTTCTGTGGTGTTTTCTACGAAACAGAAAGCTGTGGCATAGTACTGTAAACAAGACTCCACTTTGTTGCAGGAGCTACTGCATATTGATAGTGTAATAATGAAATTGCTTTTTGATTTATGTTGAAAATGTATCGTACATAATGATGAAGACAAGTAGATTAAAAAAACATTCAAGGCTCTAGATGCAGAAGCTCACCCCTAGCGTTGCCCATGGCCATTGTCTACAACACCCATGTGCTCAAGCGAGCGCAGTGGGGAGCTCAGGGTGCTACTTTAAGGTTTAAATATTCGAGAAAATCTGTGTACATGTAAAATAGACTCAACATGAATTGTGCGAACACCATGTGAACACCTTATGAAAATATTATAATATGATAAATGTCTGTATTAGTTATTTATTAGTTACATAAAAATTTAATCACAATCCATCTGTCGATTTGGTGAGGCATGAACGCTGTAGCTAATGAGCTAAAGAAGTTATTTGTCTTTAGTAGAAGCACTCTCCCAGAAACCTGAAATAAAATGCTGCTTTCAGGAACATTGAACAATAACAAAATGAACACAAAACAAATTGAACAAGGATCTAATGACATGTTGATTTGATCCAGAATTATATGAACTGAGATTTTACACAGTTTCTTAAAAAATGGACCATAGCCATACTCATTTGCTGACAAAATCTGGATTATCCTGTTTGATGAAATTCGTTATTTTGCATTAGGAAAGGCAAACACAACCTCAGTGATGACATATAGCGCTCACGATAGAGGAACTCTTATGCTTTTTTTTTTTTTTTACATTTTTAACTTTCTTTATTGTGCAATGTTGCTGTTTGAGCATGAAAAATGTATGCAATTTCACAAAGCACAAAGAGCACTTCAAAGGGAGTTATTCTCTATATCAGTAAGCAGGGCTGGGTAGGTTACTTTTAAAATGTATTTCACTACAGATTACAAAATACATGCTTTAAAAAGTAATTTGTATCGTATTTTGTTACATTGCTCAAGTTTAGTAACTTTGGAATACAAATAAGTGTGGAACAAACACAAAAAAGGTAATTGCAAGTTATATCTTACAGTTCTAACTTTTTCCCTCAGAATTGTGTGATATAAAGCTGCAATAACAAGTTATAAAGTTAGAATTACAATATAAACTCACAACATTAAGAAAAGTCAGAATTATGAGATACAAACTCACAATATTGAGAAAAGTCAGAATTATAAGATATAAACTGACAATATTGAGAAAAGTCACAATTATGAGATATAAACTGACAATATTGAGAAAAGTCAAAATTAATAATAAATTCACAATTGCATGAAAAAAGTCAGTATTCCAAGTTTATATCCCTCAATTCTGACTTTATAACTTGCAATTGTGAGTTTAAATCTTGCCGTTCTGAGAAAAAGAAGTCAGAATTGTGAAATGCAAACTCACAATTGTGAGGGAAAAAAACAAATTGTGAGAAAGAGTTGCATTGACCTTTTTTACAATTATAAAATGACTCACAAACAACTATCACAAAACATGAAAACAGTCGTGGATCATCCAGGTCGTGACAGGACAGTTAAGTTGACTGTTAACATTTTCTTTTACAAATTCAGTCATTTGTCTTGTTGAGGACAGTACTAATTAAAAATAACAAAATTTTTATGATCTCTCTTAAAAGTATTAAAATGTTGATGAAAATGAACTCTTTTCTCAAACGCTTTTTCAGACCGTCAGAGTCAGAGAATCACCAATCGCTGTTTAAATGACATTAAAATTCAAAGTAATCACTTTGGTAATCTAAAATACTTTTCAGATGTAACTGTAATCGGATTACCACCCATTTACATAACTGTAATGAAATACAGTTTCTAAAATGTTGTATTTTAAATAACGTAACTAAGTTACTTGTATTTCGTTACTCCCCGTTACTAAGTAAGCACTGTTTCTGAACTCCCTGAAACGCATCCATTGTAGTCTACAAACGTACATGTCACAAGGTTTTTCTTTTAAATAATGCTTGCCCAAAATATACACAAAATAGGGGGCAAGGCCTGGTTGAGTTGCATTTGTAGTGTGTTGAAAGTCACGGTTTTGGTAACGTTTAGGGGCATGACACTTGAAGGGATGTAAAATGCTGGTCCAGCCAACCAATCAGAGCACATTATGCTTTTCGGGAGGAGGGGCTTCATAGAGACAGGAACTAAATAGGGGTGCATTTCCCATACAAAGACGTAATTTGCTGCTTCACTACCATAGTGCAATACAATGCATCGTTGAACAAATCAACTAGCTAGTCACGACTGTTTCCCGAAACCGTGTTGTCGCAAACCTGTCGTTCAACCAAGTTGGTGAATGATGTCATGCTGACATCAGTAATAACATTCTTTAAATTAATCTATTTGAGATCAAATTAATGCTAGATTTTTTGTTATAAATTACGGACATGGCATCTGGGGCCGGTTGCACCAGCTGGACGTACACCTGGTCGTAAGACTAAGCTTAACGTAAAATGCGTTTTAAGTCCGACGTAGAATTTAAACCCGTTGCACCATCTGGGCATAGCGCACGTCTGACACTAAATCTTACGCCTAGTCAAAGGTAGGTGTAAAGCGAGAAGTCTTGAATTGTTTCCATGATGAAAATTAAGACAAATAAAAATGTTGAGATGACGGTGCATCAGGTATACGGGCTCCTTCATCGTGTTTTTCAGAGCTGTTCTCAGTACTAAAGGCGGGTCGGGATTATCTTCTAAATTTGAAAGCGT
Organism: Opsariichthys bidens; assembly: GCA_037194245.1. NCBI lineage: Eukaryota > Metazoa > Chordata > Actinopteri > Cypriniformes > Xenocyprididae > Opsariichthys > Opsariichthys bidens. Next base: position 8,792,950 of record CM074278.1, read on the forward strand.
TATAATATAGTATAATATAATATAACTTGCTCCATGAACTTGTACTTCGTGTAAACAGCTTATCTTTTGCCACATGAAAATCAGTTTTTTATTTGTTACTGAATTGTTTTGCTTGCATGCCAAAATATGCATATACTTACTGAATTGCTCAATAATTTTTCTTGTTTTACCATTTTTTTTTTTTTTTTGGCCCAATAGTAATTTTTCATCTATTCGTCTATTCGTTGGAGGCAATAAATTAACATTTGCAACCATAGTAACACGAACGTGTCTCAACTAACAGTGCAGTAGATCAAATTAGTGTGCACGCACATCGTCTACGCTAAGCATAGCTGCGCCTAGCCGTAGTTTTCGATGGTGCAAAAGGTGTAAATATTCATCGGAAAGCTGGACGTAACTAAGTCCAGCATAGAGCTTACACCCGACATTTTTACGTCCAGCTGGTGCAACCTGGCCCCTGAGGACTAATTATCATTTTTCACAGTTATTTTGCTTTTATTTCCAGATTCAATCATAGGCTCATTCTTACATACCAGAGCACGTACACACATGTGTATTCTTCAAAAACGGTGATTAAAATCTCTTGACAAACTAAAATATGTTATTGACATTTGTATATATTCAAAATAAAATATATACATTGTACATAATGTCAGCTTGCTTATTTTGCTCTTGATAAAGAATTATTGAGCCCACATGCCATAAAAACAAGAAACTGTTTCTAACCATAGCTCGAGAGCTGTCGTTCCAACCACACTAGTTTGCAATACAGTTTGCGAATGTTCGTTTGAACTATGGTTTTCGGGAAACACACAATCGTTGAACCATGTTAGTAACCACAGAACTTGTGATGTTAGTTGGCTATGGATTCCTTTGGGAAACGCACCCCAGAGCATTATTGACGTAATGAGAAGAGAGGTGCTGCAACAATGTAAAATATGTGAATTTTTTTTTTTAACATTCAGACATGAACTAAGGCCAAAAAACTATTGCATTATACAGAAAGGCACATTCATGTGAGTTCAGAGAGAGGTAGTAAAAAAGTATTGAAAAAGTTGCCAGTAAAAGCTTAAGATCTGAGGGGGAATCACAAATCACCCGTGTTTTTATGAAACAGTGGTCCACTAACAGATACATCTAATGCGTTTAAAAACTCCATGAGAGTCCAAATCACCATATTTATTCATTTACTATAATCCATTAAATAATTTAAAATTCCCTTGTGAATCCTGGGCCCTGACATGTGACATTTAGATCAGGTTATGCAAATGACACAAGTTCTCTCATCTGAATATGGAGTCCTGCTATGTCCTCTGTGAGAGAGCAAGGACATGCTGATTGGAAGATTGAGTCTGAATATGCAAATTCCCAAATGCACTAGTCAACTTTAAAAGCAGAATATGTAAAAGTGGTCATGTGTTCCCTGACAGTCCGTCAATAAGACGAGTGTGTACAGATGTATATGTGGAGAGAAGGATCTTTGAAGGGTAAAATGTCAAAGTATGTCCTTTCTTTCTTTCTTTCTTTCTTTCTTTCTTTCTCTTTCTTTTCTTTCTTTCCTTTTCTTTCTTTCTTTTTCTTTCTTTCTTTCTTTCTTTCTTTCTTCTTTTCTTTCTTTCTTTTCTTTCTTTCTTTTCTTTCTTTCTTTCTTTCTTTCTTTCTTTCTTTCTTTCTTGTGCTTTGTGATTGAAAGTTCTATTCTAGAACTTCTTTTATCAAAGTGATGTGTTTCCTCTTAGGATCCCTTGGGAAAAGCCAGTGGAGCCACAAACCTCAACTTAAAAGCATCTCTGGAGAAAATCCCTCTAGAGATGGACACCTTATAAGACACCTAAAACATGCTTTAGCGACGTCCTATATACCCGTGGTTATTTTTCAGGACACAGCCTTCTATTGGATGTGTAATGAATGCATTAGAGTTTATTACAGTCCTTCAGAAATAATGATTGCATCTGACCCACATTATAAACACAAATGCAACAGCATACCTCTATGAGCCACATATTCCCTCATTTAAAATCAAACAACACATTACTCACAAGAATAATTACACTGATATTTTCAAACTTGAACAGTCTTAATATTACCATTCATCAAATGTGTTTAATGATTTAGCTGAATAATTAATGCACAGCCATGAGTACATTACCCTGCGGACTGCGAGAGGCATTTCAGAGTATGTTACGTGCCTGCTTCCATTTGAGAAAACTAGCTATGTGTGGAAAATACAAACTTATATTACATCCAGGGCCTAAAATGAACACTCACCAAGCACCAAATAAAACATATTCATGGCTGATTAAGTCACCTGCCATTGGCAAAAAAGTTAGTTTTAGTTCTAATTACATCCTAAACATGAGTTTGTATTACTTGTTTGCTCTCACTCCTGATTCTATGACTAATATTGTGAAATAATGCAATGGAGATCTAAATTAAAGGGTTAGTTAACCTAAAAATGAAAATTCTGTCATTAATTACTCACCCACATGTAAGACCTTTGTTCAGCTTCGGAACGCAGATTGATAAAAATCGATGGCTCAGTGAGGGCTGTATTGACAGCAAGTTAATTTACACTTTTAATGCCCAGAAAGGTACTAAAAACATATTTAAAAGAGTTCATTTGAGTACAATGGTTCAACCTTAATTTTATGAATGGAAGAAAATATAATTTTTTGTTGTTGTTGTTGTTTTGACGCACAAAAAGTATTCTCGTCACTTCATAACATCGAGATTGAACCACTGTAGTCAGATGAACTGTTTTAAATCTATCTTTAGTACCTTTCTGGGCATTTGAAAGTGTAAATTAACTTGGTGTCAAAGCAGGCCTGCATGAGCCATCGGATTTTATCAAAAATATCTTAATTTGTGTTTCGAAGATGAACGAATGTTTTATGGTTGTGGAACGACATGAGGGTGAATAATTAATGACAGAATTTTCATTTTTGAATAAACTAACCGTTACTGTAATTATTAGTTCATTAGTTTCAGCTGTGTTCACCCCTTCACCATTTGTATTTATGTCACTGTGTTTCAGTTCTCAGTTGCTCGGTCTTGTTAACAATTATGTGAGTGAATTGTTGGCACTCTATTCATCTGAGTCTGCCTGCGAACACGTGTTACACATATTCAGTCAGTAACTAAAGTATACCCACAATTTTGAATTAAACAAAATTTTAAATGGAATCCTTTTTGATATACTGACCAAAGAATTTAAAAAGTAGCCTGTAGCTTGCCAAACATTTCAATGCATATCCAATCACTGTAACCCTGCAATCACACATGTAGTTTCCTTTGTTCGAATCAGGGTAAAAACTGTATATTTTCTCCTGCTATTTCTGTCTATTAATATGGACATTGGCTCTTTAAGTTGGTACTTCCTGTTCTAATGAGTCTACAGTTTTTCCCTTTTGTTTTTCAAGTGGTCCATCTTCTCCTTTTGCTGTCTCTGTTTCCGATTTAGGTATTTTTGCCTTAGATGTTCAAACATTAATTATGAGCAGATATTTTTCCCTAGGACTTTCCTTCAGAGAAAAACAGCGGTCCCTAACCTCAGAGGTAGCACTGATCTGAAAGCAGAACTAGGAATATTAGACAGGGACCCCGGCACTGTTGTACTGACTTCAATGTTCCGCATTTCAACTCCTCCACCGAATCATTACAAAATCAATGAGAAAGCAAAACGCCCTCCACCATGTGAGTTTCTGTCCCTGGAACCCTGCATTATGAGAAGTGTCTGTGTATTTGAACAGAGTGGATGGGCTGTGTCTCTTACTACAATTCCTTCGACAGACCTGTGGAAGATGTTATATTGACCTCTGTCAGTTCCACCCGCTCCACTCCAGCAGAAACACTTTGTGTCCTCTGGGGTGGAACACTTTTAGTGGAACATCTTAATCATGGAACATGTGTCACTGGGAAGGAATTAACCGCAGAGAGGAAATCTCCCCTCAGGACAAACCACTGCTGGTGTCAGCTTCCTACTCGGAGTGTTACAAAAACAACCGATATATAAAAACAGATACGCTGTAGGGATAAATAACACACACGTGCGCAGCTCAACTGAGATTTCCGTGTATCATTTATGGATGAAGTTTAACCATAAAACATTTGTTCAGTAGCTCTGTTAAAGGAACCCAGTGAGCTGTCTATTTACAGTATAGTATTGTAAGGTTGGACAAAAACATATAGTTTTTGAAGAGCGGGGCACAACATAACCCTTTTTTACTCTCTCGGTTTGTATAAATACACCTGAGGTTTTTCCCACATTAATTTCATTATTTTTTGTTAAGTATAAATACGTGGTCTTGTTTCATTAGTGCAGTGTATACTTTTATTCTTTATTTACCTTGTGAAGTGAAATTGGAAACATGCACCATACAATATGACAGTTTAAAATGTCAGGTACTGCAAAACAGCTGTATAGATTTGTTCAAGAAGAATGTGAAGAAACACATTCAGATAATTGAAAGTAATTAATTACTGAATAATTACAAAGAAACGGCAAGCAAAACATTGATTTGAAAACGAAATTTTCAAGTAGAAAGACAGAAATAGCTTTTTGTAAAATGCTCTTCTATCTGTTTATTTACAACTTTGAAAAAAAATGTAATAGTGTACACAAATAAAGAAAATAAATTCTGTAACACTTAATTTGGCTTATGGTTAGTTGCATGTAATTATGTAGAATTTATAGTTACTACTATAGTAACTACATGTAATATAAGGATGACATTGTTAAATAAAGTATTACCAAATAAAATGTAACTGAAAATTCTTTTCAACACATGCAAATTTTTTGGACTGTATGTATTCATAGTGGGTTAATATGTTTTTTTTTTTTTTAAAAAAACGAAAAAACATGAGAATGTGCATACTTAATCACTATTTTCAAAAATGTTACTTACTTTTCAGTGTAAAAAACAAACAAAAAAAACATTTTCTACACTATTTTCATTAAGACATGACAACTATTGTTGTCTGTTGAGTGCTGTGACTCTTGTTTCAATGAGTTGTACCATGATTATAAGACCCTGTTGCAAGTTAAAAGAAGTTGAACAAGTCTTGAAATGCTCTTACTGAAACTGGCTCTGTAGAGAGCCAATCAGTGCAGAAAACTTCTCTCAAGAATCTGAGCTGTTTGATTCTACGATCAGTCAATACAAATATAAATATATGAAACATAACCAGAAGAGAAGTCTTTCTTCCTCTCAATCTTCCTGAAGTGTTTGCAGTTCTGAAGGCCCCACTGAGCTAACAGGTATACTACACTTCTTCTTGTTACATTGACCACCTAAAGCGACCCATCAACCTCCAACTGCCTCAACATACTTGAATAAAAGATGAGTTTCTCCTGCTATACCTCATGAATGTCAGACATACTGCCATTTCCTTAGTTTGCTGACAATGTAATGGGCTCAATCCTTGCCCTCTGCTGGATGTTGGGCTTGCAATAGAACCACAATCCAGTCTTCAAATATAGAGCGGGGATCTGAGTGCTGAGACGAAGATATCTCTGAGAGAACACACACAGACATGCAGAGTGGCCAGTGAGACTAACATAGGACACCCCTAAAAACAAGGCTAGAATCCTCAAATCTCTTGAGGTCTGCCATCCTGCAGGTGACCTGTCCTGACCGTGTGTTTGTTATCTACACCTTGCCAGCATTGCCTGCTGGTCCTGTGTCCGCCCCTTTGGCCTCCTGGGAGATTGTGTCCTGGCAAACATATCCACAACAGGACGAATCTCTGACCTTGAGCCAGACATTCATGATCCTTATGTCTCGAGCTGTTTACCTTTCCTCTCCTTCCTCTTGCATGTCTCTTCTTTTTCTACCTTTTCCACGACATTCCCCATCCCTTTTTCCTGTTGTTTTTTTCTCCTCCTCTCTCTTGGAATGTCTGCAATTGCATCCTGCATACTGCCCATGCTGTTTTTGCAGAATGCATATAGTATGCACAAATGTCATAGATTGTATAAAGTACCCAAATGACCAGATGGAAATTGTTCAATATACAGCTGACAATCCTGAGATAAGCGCAATTTGCCACAATGCAGTGTGCTTGCCTTTGATCAAATGTGATAAGAAGTAAGTAAAATTTTTACACTTAAATATACTGAATGAATTTTAAAGATGCGAAAACAAAGACACATAAATTATAAAGTAGATTTTAATAGCTACATTTAGTACCATAATAAATAACATTGAGTAGTCCAAATGAGTTTAGGTAACTCAAATATTAGAGTAAAAAATATATACTGTATAATGTGCGCATGTGAACTTATTATCACAGATCTGCAAGGATCTGCAACATCCACCAATCACAACGCACTCCCTCACCACAGTACTGATCACACACACACACACACATCTTCTTCCAGAAACAACAAACGCACCGGAGACTCCACCGAGCACTTCCGTCAACAACACTTCCACCTCACCTGCACCAGTAGTTCCCAGTCCCATGGCCCGACCAGTGCCCTTCCCTGGTTTGGTGGAGGATTGCAATGGATTTCTTCTCCAATGTTCGCTGACCCTGGAGATGCAGCTGCAACTCTTCCCAACAGAACGCACAAATTCCATATATCATTTCCCTGCTGTCAGGAAGAGTGCTTCAATGGGCCGAAACAATCTGGACACAAGAAGGTACTGTGACACAATCTCTCTCTAACTTCCTAGAACATTTTCGTGAAGTATTTGGAAAAACTGTTGGTGATTCTTCCACTGGTGAACAACTGCATCATTTACGTCAAGGTCATATATCAGTATCTGAATATTCAAGTTCAGAACCCTCGCTGCTGCTAGTGTTTGGAATGAATGCTCCCTGATCACCACCTATCGGCAGGGATTGAACCCACGTGTTCGGCTGCATCTCGCTGCATACGACGACAACATCAGACTAGAACAGTTCATTCAGCTCTCTACCAGGCTAGATCGTCGTATGCAGTCGTGTATCGAAGAACACCAGGGTCAGCTATTTCCTTCAGTCCTCTGCAAACCAGGAACTAGCCATCCTCCAGAAGCAATTTAAGAACCCATGCAAGTGGACTATACCAGACTTTCTTCAACTGAACGACAGAGACAGCTGACCCAGGTTGTGCTTGTATTGCGGAAAGGAGAGGCATGGTATTAACAACTGCCCCATACGTCCTCCATGTCCCAAGGTGAGTGTAATTGAACCATCTATTCTCAATATGCATCCACTCACTGCATCCACAGTTGTAATACTTACTGCCTCTGAACTGTCTATTACAGCACAAGCCCTCCTGGACTCGGGGTCAGCCGGTAATTTAATCTCTGGAACTCTCTGCCATCAGCTCAACCTTCCTACCACGCCCACTGAGACCATCTTCCAAATTCAGTCAATAACTGGAAAACCCTTGACTCGCAAGAAAGTTCAACACTGTGCTGGTCCACTCCGGATGAGAATTAGTCAACTACATGAGGAACAGTTACAACTATTGGTTCTGGATCTACAGCTGACATCATCCTAGGAAGACCCTGGCTGGTTCAACATGATCCCATCATTTCGGGCAGACAGGAGAAGTCCTAAAGTGAGGTAATGACCGTTTTCCTCAATGCTTTCCACCACATCTCCGTCCGTTCCTCGCTCAGCAGAATCTCTTTCAATAAATTCTACCTCCATTGAAAGTCCACTGGAAAAACAGTCTGTCAATAGTCCATCTTGTTACTCCCACTTTAGCGACATTTTCTGCCCGAAGAAAGCCGCTCAACTTCCTCCACACCGGTCATAGGACTGTGCTATCGATCTAATGCCGGGTCAGCCAGTGCCCCATGGGAAAATGTATCCACTGTCACTTCCTGAACAGAAGGCCATGGAGGAGTACATAGAGGCCCTATATCAAGGTTACATCCGCCCTTCTACATCCCCTGGTGCTTCGAGTTTCTTCTTCGTGGCCAAGAAGGATGTTGGACTCTGGCCATGCATAGATTATGGATCTCTGAACAACATCACAACATTAAGTGCCGTTATCCCCTTCCCCTCATACCAGCAGTCCTCGAACAACTCCGTGGTGCCTCTATATTCACCAAGCTGGACCTCCACAGTGCTTACAACTTCATTCGAATATGTGAGGGAGATGAATGGAAGACAGTTTTTGTGACAACTACAGGGCATGATCTACAGATGAATGAGGGGAAAGTGCATTCTATTCGCAACTGGCCCACTCCAACTACAATAAAGGAACTTCAACGCTTCTTAGGGTTTGCCAATTTCTATCGTAAGTTTATCCAGAATTACAGCTCCATCCCCAGTTCCCTTACAAGTCACTTAAAAACAAACCTAAAACACCGACATGGTCTCCATCCAACGGAGAAGCCTTTCAACACCTTACAGACCCCAACAAACAGTTCATTGTGGAGGTAGACGCATCAACCACTGGAGTAGGGGCCATATTATCTCAGCAGCAGGGGACTCCATCAAGACTCAGCCTGGCGGAAAAGAATTCCGACTTCGGCAACCGTGAACTTCTGGATTAAACTGGCGTTGGAAGAATGGAGAAATTGATTTGAAGGAGAACAACACCCATTCCTGGTACTTACAGATCACAAAAATTTCCAATACTTACGTGATGCTAAAAGACCCAATCCTCGTCAGGCACGCTGGGCCCTGTTCTTAACAAGATTCAACTTCACCATATCCTACCAACCTGGTCATAAAAACATCAAAGCACAATGTCACACCTACTCCGCCAGGCTGTCCTCCAAGAAGATAGTATGTGGTTCAAAATCAACGCACTCCACTTATCCGTTCCACTCACAACTCATTAAGCACTGGCCACCCAGGGATCAATGCAACTCTCGCTGCTGAAAGATCGCTTCTGGTGGCCTAGTATGGCAAGGGATGTGAAAAGGTTCCTACAGGGGTGTCCAGACTGTGCCATCTCTAAGACACCATGCCAACTTCCATCTGGCAAGCTCCTTCCTCTGCCCATTCCCAACATACCATGGTCACATCTAGGAGTAGATTTCATCACAGATCTTCCAGCATCAGATTAGAATACTTGTATCTTCGTCATTGTTGATCGTTTCGCCAAGTCTGTTCGACTTCTTCCTCTCAAGGTGTTACCAACGGCAATAGAATCAGCTGAACTCTTGTTCAACCATGTATTCAGATACTTCAGAATTCCAGAGGATATATTATCTGACAGAGGACCACAATTCATCTCCAGAGTTTGTAACTCCTTCTTTCAGCTCCTAGGTGTGACCATAAGGCTATCTTTTGGGTACCATCCACAAATGAACAGGCAGACAGAGAGGAAGATACAAGAGATCAGTCGTTTCCTGCGAACCTTCTGCCATAGCCGCCAGGATTCTTGGAACCAGTTTATAGGCTTTGCTGAGTACATCCAGAACTCCTTGCACCAATCCACCTCTGGTCTCACTCCCTTCCAGTGTGTACTCGGTTTCCACCCTCCCATGTTACCCTGGTCGGAGGAACCATCAGATGTCCCTGCTGTGCACTATTGGTTCCGAGAAAGCAAGAGGGTCTGGGACTCTGCTCATCACCATCTTCAGAGTGCAGTGTGCAGGCGTAAGATGACAGCAGACCTTCGCAGATCCGAGAATCCAGCCACTCGTGACATCAGGATGCGGCTGCCCTGCAAAAAGCTAAGTTGCAGATACACTGGTCCCTTCACTATCTCCAAACAAATAAATCCAGTCACATTTCAGTTACAACTCCCACCACAATACAGAATTTACCCCACATTCTTTGTTTCTTTACTTAAACCTCACCATCCTTCTGTTATTTCCTCAGAGCCTTATCTCGAGGAAGATGGAACCATCTATGAGGTCAAAGGAATCTTGGACTCCCTGCGTCATGGTGGACGTCTAGAATACCTGGTGGACTGGGAGGGCTATGGCCCTGAGGAACGCCCATGGGTCCCCAGAGATGACATTCTCAACCCTATGTTAATGGAAGACTTCCACTCCTCTCATCCGGGACGACCAGGTCCTCGAGGAAAAGGAAGACCACCCCGACGTTGGGGTTGATGTGGAGAGGGGGGTAATGTCACATGGAAGCCAGGCTCTAACATCCACCAAACACATCCTCCCTCACCAAAGTACTGATTACGCACACCTGCACCTCATTTACCAATCACAGCACTATATAAGCACACACTTCTCCTCACTTCATTGTCCGATCTCGTTTGTACGAAGAGTATTTCACACTATGCTCCAGCATTACTTACCTGCTTCTCCAGTGCTGATTGATCTCCATCAGCCTCCATTCATCTGACTACTCTTTCCTGAACTTCGATCATTCATGTTTGGTGACTATTACTTGCCTGGATTACTGAGATGTGTGCGTTTATCATTCTGGTGTGACGTTCATCCATCTGCATCTGTGAAAACACTTTGTTAACATTCATTCTACCATTCAATGATATTCAGTTCAATTGCCAGCTTACCTGTGATTGCAACTCTGCTGTGAATAAAAAACTATGTTTTATATACCTCTGTCTGTGTGTCATCCCTTAACACTTATTTTGGATTCATTAATAATTGTAGTTCATGAAACTGGTCCATTCTCAAATATTTCCATTGAAATTTAACAAAAATAAGTATCGTTTCTAGTGAAATACGTTTTTTTTAAATTATTTAAAAAGAAATGTAATATAAGAAAACAATGTTTTTGAACTGGATGTTTTAGAACATCCAGTTCACATTACACACTGCAAATATAGAGTATGTATTATGCTTATATTCCATTCCTAACATAGCATCTTCATTTCGTCCATTTTGTTCCATGTCTTCTGGTGGCCACACCTCTCCTGATGTCTTGGGTCTGTTTATTCTTTTTTCCCCCTCTACTCCATCTCTTCTCCCCCTCCCCCTTCTGGAGACTGTGTCCCGCTTGGCTGACGTTAGTGGCGTGTGTGACAGGGTTCATTCAGCATCGGGATTAGCTGTCAGACCGCATGTGTTCACTGCCACGGTAAACAAATGGACAAGTCTGTTCAGACACGGCAGCGAGTTTTAGATGCCAGCGCCTTCGTAATCAGTATATGACAGTTACTAAATACTCAACTGCAAATCATTTACAGAATGTCCCCACATGGTCTTAGTGTTGTGTCATGAAGAAAAAGTTGTGTTTACTTGACTTATTGTAACCTTTTAGGTTGACCTTTTTTACCTCTTTGTTTGGAATAAAATAATAGCATACTGCTTATTGTATACTCTACAATTTCCTGCTGAAAATGTGCATACTGTGCTTACTGTACATACTGCATGCTGCTAAAAGAGTGAAATCTGAATGTATCTTACAGTATGTGTCTTGCCTTTAATGCTCAAAAAAACAAACAACATGGCTCCTTGGGGCCAATTCAAGTTAAGGTCTGTTTTTTGACTTCCACCTCATTATGTAAAATATTATTCATTTTATTAATTTCAGCTTGTGGACTGTCATGCATATGGAAATGTTTTTTCCCCAGTTAAAGCTGCATTAGCTGTGTTCATTGCAGTGGGGAGAGAGATTGCCTCAGCACACAAATGCTTTATGAGAATTCAGCATCAGTATCTATCTCTGTCAGAGCACAAATCGCAGAGAGGAGAACACTTTATTGCTTATATCTATCACTGGGTTCAGGGGGTGGGCTGTGTTAATGTTTTGGTGTGATGGTCTTCAATAAAACGAAGCATATTGAATCGAGGGAAACACGGCAAGTGTCCAGCACTGTTCCTCCTTAATGTTGTGCTTAATTTTTGATGAATTCAGTAATAGAGTTTTGCAGGATGTATCGGGTCTTCTGATGTGGACCGAGCTCACATAAAAAACATTCATCTGCAGAAACTGAGACAGGAAATGAGATGGATTCAGTTAAAATGGTAAGAGGAAGATGGAGGATTTTCTACAGCACTCTTCTGAGTAATCAAAGAAAGATATTAAAGATATACCTGTGGTTTCATGCTGTAGCCCAGAGCTACACACACGAGTTGCCTAGGGAAGTATCTTTATAGAGACAGAGAAAGAAAGATTAAAGGAATGTGTTCCAAGGAAGGTAGTCAGGAATCTGTAGCAGCCAAAATTATATTTGAATAACACTCCCTCAGAAACCAAACCATTTTTATTTACAATATAGTAGTTTATAGTACACCCAATTCAATCTGAATTCAAAATGAAATGAAAATGAATTAAAATACCATTTACTTTGTTAATGCACGTTATTATACAGAATATTGTAATTTATGTACAGTGGTGTGCAAAAGTGTTTGCCCCTTCCTTATTTTTTTGCATGTTTGTCACACTTACATGTTTTAGATCATCAAACAAATTTAAATATTAGTCAAACATAACACAAGTAAACACAAAATGCAGTTTTTAAATGAAGGTTGATATTATTGAGGGAAAACAAAATCAAAAACAACATGGGCCAGCGTGAAAAATAGTTTGCCCCACCTTTTAACTTAACTGTGGTTTATCATGCATGAGTTCAATTTCTCTAGCCACACCGAGGCAAGACACTTTACAATAAGGTTCATTAGTTAACTACATTAGTTAACATTAACTAATAATGGACTGCACTTATACAGCAAGCATTTATTAATCTTTATATAAAACATTAGATTAATTCAGGAACAAAAGAGAAAGAAAGTAATTGGGATCTATCAGTCTGGAAAAGGTTATGAAGCCATTTCTAAAGCTTTGGGACTCCAGCAAACCACAGTTATCCACAATTGGCAAAAACATGGAACAGTGGTGTACCTTTCCAGGAGTGGCCGGCCGACCAAAATTACCCACACACATTCACATATTGTACCTTGTTGCCTCTCTGTTTCTCCACCTCCATTTGCAATGCCGCTCCTCTGCAGATCATGCTAAACAATAAGGCATGCTAATTTCAGCTCTGCTGCTAACTTCCTTCAGCTGCTAATTACAGCCAATTAAGTGGGAGACTGTCAGAGCCGACAGCTCTGCCTTCTGATTGGTATTGTTCCAGTGATTACTAAGAAAAGAGAATGTCACACTCAGAAAGAGAGAAACGGAGAGAGAGTGTACAATGCTTGACTGTCTGTGCATGATCTCATTTTCACTTCATTCCTCACTCCTTAGGACACTGACAGCATCTACTAATGAACACACGACCACCCTTTATGTGGCAGAGAGAAAGAAAGAGCAAACGAAAGAGTGGAGGATAATGATCTTTCTGCAGAGCCTCTCAGGAGGTGCAAAACATTTGTTTCCTGTGGAGGACAATGATACTGTCCCCCCTAAACCCCTCTAGTAATAAATGTGGTGGGTGTAATTCTATTTCCAGTATAATTCCCCTCTGTGTGTCTTTAATTGTGTTCTTGTGTTCGTTTCATGCCACTTGCTAATGTTCTGCCTTTTTACAAATGAGATTGGGCTCAGACTGCTTTTTTCTATTTGGAGACACATGATGATAATTATGATGTCTGTCCAAAGATTTTTACCAAGATCGTGGACCAACAGTAAATGTAATTGAATGGAAAAGGATAATTAAAGCTGCTGTTAGCATTTTTTATTTTTTTTTTGGAATAAAATGTTGTAATAGTAAGCTGCCTCTGTGACAGCTCTATACACTAGGCACTGTAAAAATTATGTTTGCTAATAGAAAATGCTCTTTGCCTGTCAAATATTTTGCACATTCAGGATAACTGATATTTTTTTGGTGGTTGGGGCTTTGAAGAGAGGCCATGTTGCTAAGGTTAGCAAAATGTTGTAAATTAATAATACAGTTTAAATCACTAACAGTGATTCACTTTAGCGGAATTTTTGACGCGCAAACAAGCATACTCCATTGCTTTCAATGAGTAATCTTTGGTGTCAACACACAGACATAACAGGCATGGGAATTTTATTATTATGATTAAATTGTATATGCCAAAACATTATGATCACCTGCCTAACATGCTGTTGCTCCTCCACATGCTGCCAAATCAGTGCCACCCTGCAAAGGCAGGGACTTTATAAGTCCCCTGAAGGTGTCTTATGGTATCTAGCATCTAATTCATAAAGATATTGTATGGCTTTACAAGACTTGGAATGCAACATGAGTTGTTTGTAATACTGTTTTGTTGCAGTAAATACCTGTAAAATGTATTCAGTTTTTGCAAGAAATACCTGTGACTATTGAACTTTGTTTTGCCTTTACATGTTATATATTGTTGAACAGTGAGTAGGTTTAGGGTAGTGCTGGGGTTAGGTTTTCCAAAATATCTATCAAAGTATACATATATAATCATTTCTATTTTTACAAATGCATGTAAAAAAATTAAATGCATCTTGATCTGATGCATAAGGCATACAACTGAAAACAACCTTGCACCTTGCACTATAAAACCTAACAGTGCAGTTAATTAAATGAAATGAGTTTGTTTCGCTCAAATGATAATGAAAGTTTATTGCATTTAACAGAAATAAGTTGTGTGAATTCAGATTTTCATTGTAGTAAGCTGAACTTGATATGACTGAGTTTAGTTGCACCAGATTTCTAATTCCAAGCATGCTTTGAGTGAGACTATATAAACAAATGTTGAAATTAAGTGTTATTTTGTGTGTTTTTGCACAAGATTAACATAGGGAGAAATAAGTTAGTGTTATATTGGGGGTTCTGTTATGTAAGTTTTATAGACAGTCTCTTTGATAGTTGTACATGCTGCATTGCTAAAGCAAATAATAGGCAAGTATTTGAATGTTGAGCAGCAAGCTCACTCAAAAAAATATTTCAGTCTAAACATAAGTTTTATGTAATTTAATTACATAGCAATTTTCCATCCATTTGGATTACATAGTTTTAACATAAACAAACTAATAAACTTAATGTGATTCATATTTGTCAGTCATAAGTAAATGAAATAGGTAAGATTTATGTAATAGTTCACAGGTTAATGAACACTGTTTAGTGGTCATGTATGTGCACACTACTGAGTTAAAGTACCATTGAAGCAGTGTCAGAGTTAATGAGGTCATTAAGTGATGATTGAGCATTAATGATGAACACCTGCTGTTAACGAGCATAATCACTGAAGGACAGAGAAACTCAAGAACTACAACTGACTTCACAGCCTTCGGTGAAATCAACTGAAGATAAAAGTCATTTAATCTCTCACTATTCATATACTCAAATATTACATAAATCTTACCCATTTCATTTACATATGACTGACAAATGTGAATCACATTAAGTTTATTAGTTTGTTTATGTTAAAACTATGTCATCCAAATGGATGGAAAATTGCTATGTAATTAAATTACATAAAACTTATGTTTAGACAGAAATATTTTTAACCAATCAGCTGTTCCCTATAGAGAATGACGTGATTGCAAGCAGATTGGGTTAAGGACTTATCACCCCGCACCATCTAATGTTTGATGACAGAACTTTGTATTGTACTCTACATAACTTTTGGAGTGGAATCAAGTGAAAAGGATGATGAAGGCAGTTGCGATTTCAACTGTAATCCATGTGGTTTGGAGTTTTTTTTCCACAGTATCTCCTGTGATTGGAAAGTGAGTAGACTGCACTTCACTGCAGTTGCAAACTCATGAAGGCAGATGAGTGTTGACACTACACAATGCAATGTGAGTGTATGCATTTCTAGCCTTTAAACCTGGTATTGAGTTGTGTTTTTGTCAAACAGATTACAAATGGATGATGCTAAATACATGTGTAAATGTGGTCTAAATAGTTTCGGCCACTTCCAAATATAATCAAAAATGCATTCGGCCAGATTACTTTTGTAGTATAAATGATCATGCAGTCAAATTTGTTCAAACAGCTTTCAAAACTTATATACTCCACTCCTCCTGACCTCATACTTAATTACTGTAAGACGGGTTGTGAAATTTGAGTTGCTTTATTTATCCTTTTGGTTCATTTAATTTCCTGATTGTTCAAAATCCATAAAGAGAATATTTCTTAATATAAATTTAAACAATAATTCCACTTAAATATTTTGTATAGCTGAAACTTGATTACATTGTATACAATAATTTCGGTCATGACAACTCTCGGGAGTGTTTGACATGGTAATAGATGTGTGTTTGGTCTTGGCAGAATTGATCTGCTACGATGCTGCTGTTGCTGTTGATTATAGTTGCTGTAGAACAAGTACGGGGATTGACTGCTGCCAATACATACATGACGTACTGCTGTGAGTGTACAATATAACATACATGAATTCCTTGTAGCAGATCTAAATAGGTGGAGCTGGGGAAGAAGGAGGATTTCTGAATGTATGCTGCAAACTATTACAGCAAACACTGACCAAGCATTTGAAAGTTGAGCTCAACTCAATGAGCTCAAGCTCATTAGCTTCTGTTGCAACAGGAACCAATCAGCTGAGCCCTGTGGAGAACAATGTGCTTGCTAGCAGATTGACCCATCAGTCAATTGAGAGGTTCATTGAGAGGACCACTGAGAATTTAATGAGAGAACCTGTATTAAAATCACAATCTTTGAATTAACTCAAATAATAACAAAAAAAAAAAAAAAAACTGCTAGCTAGTAATAGCACAACCACATGTCATTTACATGTCGTTTCACTGTGGTGAAATGTGCACAACTATTGCTTTTTATTTTATGTTTTATTAATAAAGTTCAGAAGTAACATAATTATCAGGACAAGGGAAGGATGCATAGCTTACTCACATATGTTCTTCAACAACTTTCTGCATCCCTTGATGACCAGAGCTCCTTGCTCTCAGCTGGGTCTATCCCAGCCAGGGTTACGGGGGAGTACTCTGGGTTCGGGCTAAATTCTGAGACATAACATAAAGTCCAGGCCTGGTCCTCTCTCGTCCTTCACTGTCATCGCTCCTCCTTTTATGCTTCCGGAACTCCGCCGTGAGAGATATGAGACCGGTGCAGAGCGCAGGTGATGCTCCTCAGCAATCACGCCACTGGCCTCACGCCGTTCTCTCCCGGCTCTCACCGTCCCCTGCTTGTCACAAACATTCAACACTAACAGAAATCCCTATTAATCTAGAGCAAAAACAAATAATATACCACTTAATTTTAACATTCGGTCTCTTTTAACAGTCAGAAGCAAAGCATGCTGAGTACTAAAAATTTGCTCCTCCAGTTTGAGTTCTTCTCAATATGAATAGTTATTGGGTTCCCATAACTTTTTCTTTTTAAAAATACAATGAACTTCATGTAATATATGAGTAATTGTGTAGTCTCATTTAGAAAATTTAACTGTTAGTTTTACAGTGTAGATATTTTTCTTGAAATTAAGATTGAGACCATTTACTTTGCACTGAACTGCATTTGTTATAAAATCAATGTAAATAGTCTTGTGGCATATAATGTTCTTATATAAAATGTTTGAAAAGAACTGATGTATATTCAGTGCTGATGTATGGTTTTCTATCTGAAAGAGTTTCTGAGTGTTTATGGGAGTTAAGTAGCCAAATTTGTCATGTCAGGATCCTACTGTGTTTGTTGATCATAGATCCAGGAGATCTAAGAACTTGTGTATGTGTTTGTGCATTTCCTGCAGTTTATTCTGAAAAAGATGCTGGCTTGAAAGAAGAGCAAACACTTTCACTCAAAATCCAAACAAAAATAGCTTATTTATTGAACTCAAATTCATTCTAAGATGAAAAGAAAATCATTTAATGTGTGATTTCTCTCTCTTACAAGCCTGTGGCAAATCATATTCAGTGCATCCATGAGGAAGGGTAGTGTGGTGCTGTTGTTTACGGACTGTTTGTTGTTTATTTACAGCAGTGCACAGATGTTTGTTGATGAGGAGAATGCTCCAGAGACTTCTGGAATACACAGCACATGCGTAACCAGTAACCACTTCTGCCCCTTCATGGACTTCATGTATAATAAGAGGAAAAACAATATGTTACTTTCTCTCTCTCTCTCACTCTCTCTCTCGCTCTTTCTCTCTCTCACTCACAAACACACACACACACACACACACAAGCGCACGCACACATGCACATGCACACGCACACGCACTCACACTCACACATACGTACTTGTAGGTTATTCTCATTCCCTGTAAAGTCTGCCAAGGTTTTTTTGATGTTACAGTGCTCTCCAAATATTACTGATAAGGTTGGTTACTGTGATCCTAAAATACACACACGGCAGATAATGTCAGATTTTGGTTTACACTCCACATACTATTCAATCTATTCAGGCTGACATACTTTCAGCTGAACCTTCAGGCTTAAGGTATGAAGTAATATTTAGAAAGCTTCAGGTTTTGTATACAGATATATCCAATGTAGGTTCATTGAAAATATTTCTGCAAAATGATATTTCATTGCTTTCCAGAGATATTGTGTCACTTTCAAAGGGAAATGTGGCATCAAAACCCTATTCAGTTTTTTTCCAAAACAGAGGAACATGAATCTGGCAACGTTTTTTTTATGTTGGTTGTTATACATATCGCAGCAATTTGGAAATTAAATCAAATGAGTGGCACTAAAAGGCTAATGCTCTATTATGTTTGGGGGGAAAAACGATACCACTTATGCTAAACCTTACCCAAAATCTAACTGATAGTGTTAACAAAATCAAATGTGAGATCAAAAATGCACTTTCTAGAGGAACCATGTCAGTTTAGCTTGCTTCAAGTTTTTGAGCTCTTAACATGACACATTACAGGACTCATAACCTAGCACTCCGCATCGCTAGAGCAGTGCTGTACCATGTGAGCTACCTGGCAAGTTTAATACATTATAAATGCCATACATGTAGCTGGTTATGGGATACAAACCAAAATTGTATTATAGTTTACAAATCATGCACAATCTTAAAAGTGTTTTGATCTGGAAAGTTTCTGTTTCAATCATTTGTAACAGTATGAATATAAAAAAAATGAGTTTAATGCCCCCAACAACCTCGGTAGTCCCATTTAGCCACTTAGCAACCATCTTTTTCAAGATGCTTAAAAAAAAACATGAGTGGGGTTTTACTGATGTATTTCATATTGTAGAAATATTACATAGACATAGACCTTCCATTTAACAAAAATCTAATTCAAGAAACTCATTGACGTCCGGACGATTGAACCCGAAGTGAAAAAATGTTAACTCATTTCCAGATTTTATGACTCATTTCTTTATTCTCATTCAATATACCCTTTAACTTTTTTCCCTAACAATGTAGAGCAAGATCCTTAAACTGTAGCTCAAACAGTTGCACTATCAATGCAAATGTAACGGGTTTGATTCCTAGAAGAAGCAAGAACTGATAAAAATGTAAAATAAATAAATAAATAAATACCTTGAATGCAATGTAAGTCGCTTTGGATAAAAGTGTCTGCCAAATGTATAATTTAATAATATAGAGCAATGTTGGATTGTGGGTAGTTTAGTAACAGTGTCATCCTACCATCATCATTGTAATCTAATTCAAGCTAATCAACAGAACTTTTGTTTAGTAGTTAGTGCTATGCAAAGATATAAAGACAGAAAATAATGATATTAGCAACAGCGACAGTGAAGGGGAAAACATATGAATTTTACTGTTAAACCCATTAAACACTTCCAAGGATCCTATGGAGCTTTTGTTAAAAATGGTTTAAGCTGTACAAAAACACTAAAAGATTACATTTTAATGAAAAATTGAATCCGCACCAAACTGCAATTAGTGATGTAAGGGCTGGCAATGCTGGTATTAATGTTAATCTTACTTTAGGTAAGCAAAAGCATATGGGCTGGGCAAACATTGCTTTAGTGAGTGTTCTATCCTCTATCCAATAACTTGCACGACAGGGGTTAGCAATTCAAGGACACACAGATGAGGAATCCAATTTTTAGTTACTTAAATTGTGTGCTCAATCTGTCCAAAAATCGTGGAGAGCAAGTGACCTTTATATATATATATTAAATGAGATAACTGAAATGATGGCCTATGGTGTACTGTGAAACTAATCAAAGAACTAAAATCAATTGAGTTTTTTTTATAAAGTGAATTGAGTTTAAGTTTTTTTTTTTGTGATTATGGATGAGTCACCTGGTAGTACCATCTAAACGCAAGTGGCTACAAGCATGAAGATCAAGAGCCAGAGAAACTTTCATTTCACTTTACAAAATATCTCATCAAGATATCTGAGATTCTCTCTCTTGATGGGACAGAAAACAATTCTGGGAGTCAAAGAGGTCTAAAAGGTATAGAGGACTTCTGGGATCTGTACATCCTCTTTAATTTTATGTTGAAGCATATCACCTAAAAAACATCTCAGCATGTCACAACTTAATGATATGTATTCTTTACTTGATAACAGACTGTAAAACTGAAGGATTCTCGAATCACCATGTGTTCCACAGATACTCCATTTCCACCTGAAAAGATGTGTGTGTATGTGTTTTTTTTTTTTTTTTTGGTTCAGAGAAACCACTCAGTAATTCTACAGACTGACGTAATGAAAAGTGATGTAAATTGTTACATTGTAACATAGTGCGAACTTGACAAGTAAGGGCTGGGTGTGTCACATAGTCCTGTCTAAGTTTTCCACGTGTTCAATGTTTTGGTTTTGTACTCGCCACTCTGTCGTCATTGTCTTCAGCTGTTGTTTATTAGTCATTCCCTACACCTGTTCCAGTCATTAGTTACACTATTTAGTCCCTGTGTTTCCGTTACTGCTTGTCGGTTCTCGTTTACGTTAGTGTATGTGTACCTGTTCTCGTCCTTTGTATTAAACCTGTTTATTGTTACTATACATTTGGATGTTTCTTCATCTTCTTCCCGTTGTCTACACGGCAAGCGTGACAGAAGAACCGACCCCTCAACGCGAGGAAAGTAAATATGGACTCACCCACTCTCCAACACCTGATGAGCCCGGAGGCTCGACCGCACCTGGGCTACTGGGCCTGGATGTGCCGGAGGGACGAACGTTCCGCCTCAGCGTGGCAGCCCGGGGTGCGCTCCGACATCGGAGCGGAGCTGGATGAGTTCGGGACCCCGAGAACACCACGAGCGAGTGAGCCCATCCTGGAGCGAGGAACAGCCCGCCGCCTCCTAGAGCTGTGGACCGCGGATCCTTTCCCCACCCAAATACCCACCCTTCAGCCTTTTCCTGTCCTTCCGGTTCCGTCTGGAAGCCTTCCGTCTGCCCCCCTGCCTGTCTCCCCGGTTCCGTCACTGGTTACGGCCAGCCCCCTGGATCCGTCGGTCCCCCTGCTGCCAGCAAGCTACTCGGCTCTGCTCCCATCGCCCATTCTATGCGGCTCCGCTCCAGCACCTCGGGCTTCCCTGCCACCAGCCCAGCTTGAGGCGGAGTCCCCGGCTCCCCTTCAGGCCTCCAGGCTCACGTCACCACCGCGTCCCGTCAGCCCGTCACCAGCGCCTGGTCCCACGCCTCCTTGATCAGCTCCTCGGCCCGGCTGTCCGGATGCTCAGCTGGGCTCCCTCCCTTTTTTTGTTGTTGTTGATGGTATTGATATTGTGCATTGAAATAGGGTCAATTTTGGCCATAAGGACAGGACCCCATTTTGTGCTTCCTAAAGTTTTGGAAATTCAGGAGTGAAACAATTCTCATACATTTCCTTTTTGAAAGTGCAAACTTATAAACCAACCAAGTTAGTTTTGGGGATAGGAAATAGCATTTGGGAGGGAAAAAACTGAAAACACGAGGACAGAACATAAACCCAACCAAGTATTTGCTAGGTTAGTTGTATCGTAACAGCGGGCAGCAGACAGGCAGTTGTAGACATGTTTGGCTATTATCCCCACCAATCAGCATATAATGATGTCAACTAAATATTTTCAGACTAGAGCAAGCTATTATTTAAAGAAAAAAAAAACTATTTCTGAATTTAATATCATGTTGATGTTCAAGGCTTGTCGCAGTGAAAATGTGTGCTCTGTGTAAAGCCTTTATGCTTAAACTAGGAGTGATGTTCCCGCCACACAGGATGTGTTAAAGCTGACAAGACCCCTCGGTTATTATCTGTCTATCCTTTCTCTCTCAAGCATTCATTCGTCAAACTCTTTCTCACTTTGATTCTTTCCTATTTCCTCTCTCTCTTTCTTTGTTTGCAGTGAAGGTGTGGTGATCCTGGCCCCTGATAGCGGCCTTTGTGCTTTTCTGCTTGACTAAGACAAACGGTCTTGCTCTGTGCACACACACAGACACTTGAAGGTTGACTAAGATAAATCTGTTGTGCTGTTGTGCATTCAGCAGGCACAAACATGTCAGACAGCCGGTCAATCAAACAGTGATGAGATTAAATCAGATCAATTAGCTGCCTTCCTCCTCAACCTTTCTAACGAGCAGCTTACCTGTCTGCGTTTGCATTCCTACAGATAAGGATTATTCTTCCCTCTATTGAAACAACAGCACTTTAGCACATCCTGCTTGCTCTCATTGTATCTGTCTCTCTCTCTAAGGTACTGCATTGATCAGAGCAGTGTTGTGAAGGGGATGTGGAGACTTGGAACATCATCACTGATACACATGATCCTCTCTTGCTCATTCTTACACTGCAGACAAGTGATTTAACAAAACTAAAATGCCTTTGTTCCCTTTCAGTCGGTCACGTTCGGCGTATGTCGGAATTGACCCGACGAATTGGGATATCGTAAAAATATGTAAACTAAACGAGCCAATGAAGATTGGCGTGCGAGCTTTCGCGTGCCGCACAAGCGGCCGCGCTCGCACTTTGTCTTTCGCTTCGGAGCCTTGCAGTGTGTCCTGTATCGTCTGAAGAGTGTGAAGTGAATGGAGAGCTAAAAGAACGAGAGTTCCTGTGCTGGTGTGACGGCGCAACAGCGATCCCGCAATCCCCATGGTCCTAAAGACTGCTGTTTTTACAGCAACCTGAGAGAGCAGTAGAGAGAAGGGTTGCGATTTGGGCCGGTGGTGCACGCTCTGCAGGCTATAAAGTGTCTTGCAGCAGCGCTGCGGTGAATCCCTTTGTGCTTCGGCACAGTACTAAAAGAGCTTTCAATTTCCTTCACGAGCGTCGAGTGCGTCTTTTTCAAGATGTCATTCCGCTCGTGCGCTGCTGGATGCAGTCATTCCCTGTCACCAGCTGATGGGCACAATCGCTGCATCACATGTTTGGGCGTTCAGCATGCTGAGGCAGCTTTTATGGATAGTTCATGTTCTCATTGTGGCAACATGACTATCGTGGTGTTGAGATCGTGGCTTGCTTACCTTGGTTCTCAAGGCCAAGCCCCCGTCCCTATCCCCTGATCTAGCGGTCCCCAGAGGGTCACTACTTCCGCGGATAGATCGGTAGATCTGAGGATCACGGTCAGGGTTTCCCCGCCGAGGCAGTCTCCGTGTGTCCCTGGTCCCTCACATGCACCGCAACCCGTGGTGATGCCAGAGGAGCGTGTTGGTCCCTCTCATGAGCGACCAGCCGTCTCTTTTGGCGCGCCGGCTGATGATCAGATGTCGATCACGGCATCGGAAGGTGAGTTTAAGTCATCACGAGATGAAGGTTCGGATGCGCTGCCTCCTTCTGGGAGAGTGGCGTTTTCCGAGCCCGATCCAGAATTTACAGCCATGCTTGCCCGGGCCGCCGGGAGTATCGGGGCTCGAGTGGAACCCTCCACCGTGTCCCTAACCCTCCCGGCTGGATGATTGGTTTCTCGAGGCAGCCCGTGCTGGTTCTCAGCTCTCTGCCCCAGTTCCTTTCTTCCGGAAGTGCATGAGGAGGTGACTAGATCGTGGAGGACATCTTTTTCTGTCCGAAACCGGTCAGGTCCCTCCTCCGCCCTTAGCATCCTGGATGGCGATGCAGCTAAGGGGTACGTGGGGATCCCCTCCCCGGAGTCCAGCAGTACCCATATAAAAGAGCAGTTTCCACTTCCTCTGGGTCACAAGAGGGCGCGTCTAGCAGTGTGTCACGCTATGCCTGGCCACCCTCAGTGCCCAGAGAGCAGTGTGCTGGTCTATGCCTCCCCCGTGCCGTCTCCCGGTCCCCCCAGCCGATATGTGGGCAGGGTTTTACAGCCCTTACTTCATTGAACTCAAGAAAGGCGGTGGGTTACGGCCAATCTTGGACCTGCAAGTCTTGAATCGGTCCCTTCACAGGCTGCCATTCAAGATGTTGACGCAGAAATGCATTTTCGAATGCATCCGTCCTCAAGATTGGTTTGCTGCGATCGACCTGAAGGACGCGAGGGTCGGGCATTTCAGTACAAGGTCCTACCCTTCGGGCTGGCCCTGTCGCCCTGTGTCTTTACCAAGACTGCGGAGGCAGCCATTGTTCCACTCTAGGAACAGGGTGTTCGCATCCTCAACTATCTCAATGACTGGCTGATCCTAGCTCACTCGTGAGAGCAGTTGTGCAAACACAGGGATCTGGTGTTAGCTCACCTCAGCCGGTTGGGTCTTCGGGTCAACTGGGACAAGAGCAAACTCGCTCCCGGGCAGAGGATCTCTTATCTCGTTATGGAACTGCTCCTCACCGAGGAGCGCGTCCAGTCTGTGTTGAACTGCCTGAGTACGCTCAAGAGCGTTAAAATTATTTCAGAGGCTCCTGGGGCATATGGTATATGGATATGTGCCCAAGGTTCCTACCACTCCCTTTAGAGATCAGGTAGTGAACCTGCAAGCGCTACCCTCGGAGGAGGCAGACCCAGCCCTGGCTTTGCTCTGTCCCGTCCACGCTCTGCGTCTGTACATGGACAGAACATAAAGCTTCAGGACCTCAGACCAGCTCTTCGCTTGTTAAGGAGGCCAGCAGAAGGGAAAGGCTGTCTCCAAGCAGAGGATGGCCCACTGGGTAGTGGACGCCATCGCCTTGTCTTATCAGTTTCCAAGGCGTGCCTTGCCCGCTCAGGTTGAGGGCTCACTCCACAAGGGGAGTAGCTTCTTCCTGGGCGCTGGCTCATGGCACCCAACATGTTCGCTAGATTCTATAGCCTTCGTGTAGAATCAGTATCTTCCAGTGTACTCGCCCCTACTGGCCGGTAGCGCGAAGAACCCTTTCTAGTGTCCGCTTGCAGACGCCACTCCCGCTCGCTGGGCCGGATGCGTGTGTCTATTTGCTCCAGTAGAGTTCGCCAGTCGGCAAACCCTGTTGAGTCCTCTACCACCCTTGCGACTTTGGACATTGCGGAGTGTCCGTTGCTAGGCTTAAGCACGCATACTGCCTCTGCTAAGCTGGGTTCCATATGTTGTGACCCCTACGTAAGCCCGTGTCTTCCCTCAGCAGAGCCCGCGCTGCTGTCCTTGCTTGATGTTTCTCCTCCCTACCTAGGCCAGAGCCATTCCAGGGACTTCATATGTGCACTGCCCTAGGCCAGTCCATATGTACACTCACACGTAATTTTCCTCCCTTCGGGTAGGTTGTGGCCTGCCTGGCGTAAGTCCGGTCCCTTTTCAGTCCCCAGTGCGCCCCGGGATGCTGCGACTTACGTTGGGCGCTGGAGGGGGTCAGTAACTATGGCGTTTTATTAGGGATCCCAAGTTCAAGTTCAGTTCCGACGTACGTTGAACGTGACCGACTGAAAGGGAACGTCTCAGGGAACACAAGCTATCATTTAGTTTGGACCGAATGCAATGATTGAACGAACATTTTATGGTCCTACGTATTTCCACAGACAATATATATTTATAAAAATACATTTACATTTAGCTTAACATAGTGATTGCTATCAGGATATGAGGAGACGTAACAAAAAATTGTTTCTGTATATAATCACCTATTGCACATATAAGCACACTTTTTAGTGATACTTCTGTGAAGGTCCTACAGAGGTCATTCTCTGAGATGCTAGTAAGCAACAATGCAAAATTTCGTTTAGTCATGGTCTAGAGATTCAGCTCTGAACAACTATTATTATTATTAACTTTCTTTATTCTTTGTTGTCTGTACAGAACTCTGTTGCCCTCTGCTTTCATTCACTGTTGTGTTGACTAATTGCTGAGTTTATTTGCCTCAGTAATCTGTTTTGTCTCTGTAGAGTGAATCTTGCCTGTCTGTTCTCTAAAGGGGACAGTGAACAGTTTTATATTTTCATGGAACCACCTGGTTTGCCCTTAGCTCCAGACAGCACTGGCACAATGTTGAGCACTCTGGCATCTTGGACCTCATATGGCAGACCAACCCTCGTACACACATCTTACAAAACCTCCATTCAAATATTAATTAAAGTGTGCTTGTATGTATGACTGTACAGGACTTCCCAGCACACCAGGAGGGCACTGGTCTTTTCTATCAGCATTCTGCACACATACGGGCATGCACACTTGGTATGCTTGCAGCCGGCTCAACAGATGGAGTTTAGTGATTGTAAAGCAGAAGAATATGATAATAAAACCCACAGACAGGCCGGATAATGCCGCGGCAACACGAGAGGAGAAAAATCATCTCCAAATATTAGAACAAGCATGTGGCGTGATAAGGAGAAAGAAGAGCAGAAGAGAGTTTTGTGCTATAGCCAAATGATGGAAGTTGCCCCTTTATGTAGTTTATCATATATATAATGAAACAAGTTACAACGCCTAAATACTGTACATCTCCCCCTGTCTTAATAAAAAGTTCTGCTGTGTTTCCACAAACTTTTGATTAGACTATCCTGTCTAAATAGATCTGTGATCAAATTCTGTCCTAGACTGTTCGGTCTGAAAAATCTGTTGATCTGTTGACTGTTCATATCCTTTATATATGACCTGTATTAATGCATAATCAGACATATGATTGGACTGTTTCGTCTGAATTAATTTATGATCAAAGTTTTTTGTCAGAATTACCTCATGATCAGACTATTCTTTCAAATTAAAAACTCATGATCAGACTGACCTCAAGATCGAACCGTTCTGTCTAAATGGATTCATGACCAGATTTGTGTGGTGTTTCTGTGTGTGTGTATATATATATATATATATATATATATATATATATATATATATATATATATATATATATATATATATATATGTAATACTATTGTACTGTTCTCTCTGCATGAACACATTTAGGATGTATTCTTTCACATCGTAAACAGACTCTTTTGTCTTAACTCAGACAAGATCAGACTTTTCTCTGTTTATAAACACTGTCAGACAATTCTCTCTTCTTGTGAACTTGTGATCTTACTGTTCTTAATAACTTTAAGATTGAATTGAAGATCTGTCTGAATAGATTCATAATAAGAATTTTCTGTGCATAGCTGTTCTGTTCTCTGTGTTAACCCATGATCAGACAGTTCTGTGTAAAAGAAGTTATGATTCGACTTCAAACTTGTTCTGTCACAGTAATGTACATACAATCTGGCTGCTCTTTCTGCGTGGACACATGATATCAGATCAATACAGAATCACTTCAAAATTATTGAAGCTCGTTAGTTGAAATTCATATCTATATAAAAGCAAATTATTCAGATGTTTTTGCACTGCACAAAATACTTATTCTGCATATTACTGTTTGGAATCTGTCTTGCCAGGTGCATGCTCTCAAATGTCCAGAGCAAGCAAATTGTGTCTCCATTTGCAAAGTTAATATTTGTGCAGTAAGGACCTAGAGCAGATGTCAGATCTCACCCTTTATATATCTTTTCAAAGTTATTTCTTTGCTGTCTGTATGAGCAGAAGAATAATGAATCAATGCAGGGAACATTACTGCAGCGTGCAGCTGCGGCTGATTGATTACGGAAGTGCGGAGCTCTGCGTACAATCACTAATGACATTATAATGCCGCTTCCAGGAACAATAGAAGAGATGGAAAAATGTGACAATTATGCTGGATGAATGTGAAGTATTTTTAGATATGCCGAACATTTGCAAAGTGGAAATTACATTAGCATTTTTATCTGTATCGACTTTTTGGTTGTACGTTTAGGCTCATTTGTACGGGCCCATCATGTGCTTAATGCAGTTCTGATTTTGCTCAAAATGGTTTGAAGGTCAACAGAAATGACAAAAGCTGTACGCTGATTGCATCTTACTATTTTACCTTTTAAAGTTCTGTGAAGTAAATAGTATTCACTGAATATCATACTATTATAGGCTTGGGGATTATTATAGACTGGATTTAATGGGAAATGACATGAAAATGGTTTACTTTTAGACTTTTAGAAGAGAGAGCAAACAGAAGTGATTATACTGGTCTATGTCAAACAGAACTGACTATAAATGTCTCTAAGTCACACTTTACATCATCCTGTACATACAGTACATCTAATTTGTAAGGCTAAAATAAGACTAAAGCCCAAAGTATTACTTCGCCCGTTCACGTTCCACGATGGTGTGCATGACGTAATTTTTGTCATCTGGAGGGTTAGCAGATGTCCGCTTGGACCATGTTCATACAACAGCGCATGTGCAAGTAACTTGAAATCAAAGCCAACTAGATAGTGAGCACACGCTGAACGCATCTTGCTGCACTCATGGCCAAAGGAGTATACTTTGAAAGGAGACGGAGTGGAACGCGGAAAATAAAGTATACCTGGGCCTTAATCCAATGCATCAAACTATTAGCATGTGGAGAGTTGTATCGATCAAAGCAAGAAGGCAGACAGCCAGGCCAATAGATGGGCAGGAGGAGAGATGCAGGAGGCAGGCAGACAGACAGGCAGTGTGTGTGATTCTGTATGACTGTGGGCAGTCTACTCAGAGGGTTTATGGGAGTCTCTCTATATTGTCAGTCTCTTGCTTGGTTGGTTGTGTGATTCAGCAACTGTGGGAGAGAGAATAAAGCCTCCAGCACATCAAAGATGTCTCTCTGTCTTGCTCTCTCTCTCAGTCCGATCCGGTTATCTCTCTCTCTGGCAGATATGTCAGATTGCCCTTCAGATTGGGTAATGAATCTACTTTATCAAAGCCCTTTATGGCCACTTGCCTCTTGCCAAATCTACTGCTGTAGAGACAGAAAGATTTGGCTGCCACTACTCAAACTCTATCCTCCTGTTTACAGCATTTGTTCAATTTTCCATTTCCATGTCCTTTTCAATAATATACTGTACACCAAAGACTGTCAAAAATATCCAAGGTATTAATTATTATTATTATGTATTTATATATTTAGTTAGTTAGTTAGTTAGTTATTTTAAACACAGTGGTCCATGATTATAGCAATCATTCATCAAATAAAGTTGGAAATAAGGTATTTGGACACTTAAAGTAAATAGAAATTCCTGCTTGCAACCCATATAACCAAAAATCCAGTGAACCAGTTCATTTGGGACAGTCTTGTAAATGCTCTCCAAATAATCCAGTTCACTAGAATTAAAAAAAAAAGGCACTAATCAGAGTCCATGTACCCTATCATACACCAGGCACGATACGATGCAGGTGCTTTTTACCAGTTTCAGCCCGGCACAGTTATCACTTTCACGTCCAGCGCCACATTGTTCAAATAGCAGATGCACTCTTGCCCATCTGTTCGCCCATGGGCGCGCTGGTCTGAAAATGAGGTGTGTTCAGATGCATTGTTGGCTTGTTTCTGTTTTGAGGCAATTGAAATCATATTTTTGTTGTTGGTGTGGCAAAGGCGGGTGCACAACGTGGGTACACTCTGTCTTTTACACACACAGGGGTGCGTAGCACACAAACATTTTTTAAATATTAAAATAAAAAGATTCCTCTCTGGCGAAGAGTTCAGTCTCTCCTCTCGCAAATTCCGTCATGTAAATAGCTAATCTGCCATGATGCAACTGGCTTTTAAAGGGAATGGGAGATGAGACTCTGATTGGTTTATTGCACATTATGCCCAAAACACACTCATGACTCATTAAGAGACTAGGTATAATCCTTTTAGACCACGCGACAACCATTTTTTCCGCCATTAAACAAGCAAAAGAGAATTCAGACACGCCCAAGTGCACCTACGCCATGAGCTTCAGACCATGGGCTTAGATCATTAAAATAGGGCCCCATATTTTATTTGCCTTGGTGTAAATTTATCTTTATAAATTTGAAGTTGTTACGCTAATTTGTTTATTCAAAAATATCAATTAGCTTGCAGTGCCCTAACTGGTGCCTAATGATTTTTTCGCTAGGCCCACAAACTACATTTGTCAAGGAACCGTTAAAAGTATGTTCTATAGTATGCATGTATGTAAGCACTCCAACTCTAAGTGTCATGGACACATCCTTGCTCAAAACATAGGCACCAGCTGAATATGGCCAAAATCAGACAAACAAAGCTCAAGCTCATGCTTCTCACCCCCACATACCATAGTGCAGACTGCAAAACAGACCACTCTCTTGTGGGATGCAAGACCATGCAACAACCTAAGTAATTTCATTGTTCTCGACAAGCTAGGAAGCTAATTCCATCAATACCACCATGATGCAGTGTCCAGATAGAGTTGAAGATTTAGCCAAATCGTTCGAAGATGCTCTTTGTGCAGACCATTTGCACAACTCTGCCTCTGAGAAATGAGACCACCTCAGGAAGAGTGACTTGTTTGAAGCCAAGTCCGGTGAGATAACCCCAGCTATAGAAGCAAAATATGATGCCCTTGCTGAATACAAGCATTCACCCAGTGTAAAATCCCTTCAAGCACTCAGAATTGCCAGGAGCAAAGTACAGTGGTCAGCAAGAAGATGTGCCAGTGAATAATGGTAACAGCTCAGTGATGACATCCAGACCGCAGCAGCTACAGGTAACATCAGAGGAATGTATGAGGGAATCATAAGAGTTTTAGGTCCAACTCAGAGTAACTTGGATTCGCAAGTGGGGAACTGATCACTGACAAAGGCAAATGGAGAGATGGGTAGAGTACTATTCTATTGGTACAATACCATCATGGAGGAGCTAGATGCTGAGCCATCATTAGAGTAAAGGCGTTGTCTTGCCAGTGGCAAAGCACCTGGCAGTGATGGAATCCCCCCATATCTCTTTGAGAGCAGCAAGCTCATTCCTACAGCCCCTCCATGATGTTCTTTGCCAGTGTTGGGAGTGAAGGAGCAGTACCTCGAGACATGAGAGATGCCAAGATTGTCACCCTCTATAAGAACAAAGAGGACAGAAGTGATTGCATTAACGACAGGGGCATCTTCTTCCTGAACATTGTAGGCAAGCTTTACGCTCACTTTTTGCTCCAAAAGGGTCTCCAAAAGCTAGCAGAGCGTGTCCTCCTTGAGTCTCAGTACGGCTTTCGCTAAGGCCGGTCTAGTGTGGACATGATCTTTTCTCTCTGCCAACTACACGAAAAATGCACAGAGTAGCAAAAGCCCCTTTACATCAACTTCATTGATCTCATCATGGGATTTAACCTGGTCAGCAGGGATGGGCTGTTTGACATACTTTTGAAAATTGGATGACCCCCAAAGCTGTACAACCTGATCAGATAATTTCATGATGACATGAAAACAACCATCCAGTATGAATACAGCATATCAGAACCTTTTGACATCAAAAGTGGTTTGAAGCAAAGCTGTGTCCTTGCTCCTACCCTCTTCGACATCTGTTTTTCTATGCTCCTGAAACATGCTTTTGGGACTGCTACCGCCGTGCATTTACACTCCAGATCAGATGGGCGACTCTTCAACCTCTCGAGACTGAAAGCAAAGACCAAGGAATGCATTTCCTTATCATCATTAGAGAACTGCTCTTTGGGCATCTCCATGGGCAGATTTTCCTAAGCATGTAATGATTTTGGATTGACCATTAGCCTGCAAAGAAAAAAGTGCTAAGCCAAGATGTGGATACTCCTCTTGTCATTACCGTTGTCAACCACATACTTGATAATGTCCACCAGTTTATATATTTTCGGTCCACCATCAGCAATAATCTGTCCCTTGATGCTGAGATCAACAAGCACATTGGCAAGGCTGCAACAACCCTAGGCTGACTTACCACTCATGTCTGGGGGAACGGCAGTGTATAACGCCTGCATTGTCAGCACTCTACTGTATGGCAGCAAAACATGGACAACATATACCAACCAAGAACAAAGGCTGAACAGCTCTTGCATTACCTTCTCTGCATCCTTAGCCTAAAGTGGAGCAGCAAAGTACCCAACACCTGGGTCCTTGCACGTCCTGGTCTTCCCACCATTTACATGCTACTTTGACAATGCAGGATGCACTGGCTCGACCATGTGCGCCGGATAGAAGATGGCCGTATTCCAAATTATACCTTGGATGGCGAACTAGCCATTGGCAAGAGATCTGGGGCCATCCTCAGCTGTGTTATAACGATGTCTACAAGCATGAAATCAAAGCTCTGCCCATCAATACAAAGAAATGGGAAGGCTGAAAAGCAACTGAAATCTGAAAGTAACAGTTGGAATAGTGTCCTTCAGAAACAGCTAGATTCGGGGAAGAGCACATCTAGACCTTAATGGAGGAAAAGAGGGCTAGAAATAAAGGTCACTCCCCAGATGAAACTACCACAATCAGACATATATGCGTCCGCTGTGGCAGAGTCTGTCTCACCCGCATCGGCCTCGTCAGCCACAGTCAGTGCTGTTCTAAAGGTGTCAACAGGACTTCACAACCGGGCACCTCTTCCATGGTCGGCAACGACTGAAGGAGTCCTACTACTAGGATGCATGTGTATCATATGGATGCAGCCCATGTATTGCATCGGCTGTGCTAGCATTGATATGCCAGCTCCTTCTAACTCCTCTACAGTGGTCTTATGGGATAGTCAACTGGATCCACACTTCAGAAAGTTACAGAAAGTAAAAAGTCATCCTTACTTTTCATCTACTGTTTTATTTATGTGAATTTGGACATACTACTCATTTCACAAAATGTTTTATGCCTACTATATACTATTTTGTATTATTTGTTTTGTTTCATCACTTTAAACCATTTTGTTAGAAACAACATTTTCAATGTTGAAAATAATATATATAATAATATAGGCAAATGCACATAACATTCAAACATCTTACTCTTTTACTCTCTCCCCCTCTTATTTTGCTGTCTTACTGTGAGGAATATTTCACATATGTTTTGCCATATGGAGTTCTGAAGGAAAAAATAAATAAAATAAATATGATATCCATCATTAGAATGGATGACAATCTCTGATCTTTTCTTTTAGACAGTTTATGTCTTTGAATTGAAATGTTCATGCCAGCAAGATAAATTATACTACCTTACAGTTAGCACAATGCAAATGACAGAACAAAAAAGGATTTACTCACCAAAGGCAATGTTTTTCTCACATTTGGCACTAGGTGAATGTTATTTTTGGTTACTTTTTACTGCAGGGGTGAGAACACATACATGTTTAAATACATTGACATAAATAAATGTTGCTTATTATCCACAGCATCTTTCGGTTCCTTTCAGCTGTGCAAACACAGGCAGCTCAGGACTGAACTATTAATTGTGACCAATAGGGAGTAATCAACCTCATGACTGACACCTGGGGGTAGGCGGGCCATATGGCCTCCGGGCACACGGTTGTGGCACACACTGGTAGAGCCATACAGAGCACAGCACTGGCATTGGCGGATGCCACAGACGGGTTTTAAGGAGAAGTCTTCACACACATACACAGGCATATTTTTCTGCTAATTAACCTGCTGCATTCTCTCATTATAGTGTGCGCTCTAATGCAGAGAGAGGGTTGAGAGGTTTTGTGACAACTGCTGTCCCTGTGAGAACAGATTTTTGAAACACTTCCTCATTCTGCACCCTCCCTCGATCCTCCTGTCACATTTCCCCCTACGCTCCTCCATTTCTATCTCTCTCACACCCTGAAGTTGTCAAGTAATTAATTTTCTCCGTATACCATATTAGCGCAGACCTGCAAATAAGCTTTAATTAAGGTTAAAAGGAAGTGACAGGAAATTATAGATTTTAAAGTGGCTTAAACATATTGAGCCTTGCAAATAGTTTTCATTTCACGATTCCCAATATGGATAGCAGAGGAAAACTAATATGCTAAGGAAAACTAATATGCTAAGGAACACATTCTGTTATTCAAGAAGTTCAATATTAACATAAGTAAAGAAAAAAACGATTTAATTAAATGGCTGGATTTTTTTTTTTTTCCGGTTGGTTTATTTAGTTTTGATTTCTGTTTTGGTCCTCCTGCTTTATGGTAACACTTAACTATGATGCTCTTTTTTTTTTTTTTTTTTTTTTTTTGAGTTGTTTTCTATGCATGTTATATTTTTCTTTTAATCTTCTTCTACTGTAAAGCACTTTGATCAGCCAAGAGGCTGTTGTAAATGTGCTGTATAAATAAAATTGAACTTGAACTCGGAATGTTACTTTCAATGATTTGATTTCAACATTCAAGTAAACAGTCAGTAATAAAGAACATAGTCTCTGGTTTTCCTTTTACCTTGTCAATATTGTTGCTTCATTAGTATTAAGGACATAGCGGTAAGTCTCTTAGAATACATTTATAACTACTAGACTATTAGCCAGACAGAACTCGGGTACTGAGTTGAGTACTGAAGAACTGTTACTTTTGACACCTCTTCTTTTTGCTATGAGAGGTCTGTCTGGTGAAATATTTCTATATTCAGGGCCTTAGAGGGTCTAGACTGATGGACGACCAGACAGAAGAATTCACACTAAAACACATTGCTATCTTGTTGGCTCTCAGTGTCCATCTCACTACAACTGCCCCCCAAAAAGTTGTTTTACTAAGGTTCCACACTACACCACAATCACTAACACCTCTTCGAGCAGCAACCTAGTTTTCCCAGGAGGTCTCCCATCCAGGTACTAGCAGGCACTAGCATATTAGCATGTTGCAAAGCTAAAAAGGAAATATAAGCATAAAACATGTAAAGTATGCAGAAATGTTTACTAAAATATATTCAACAATTATATCTAGAAATACATTACATATGAATACATATATGAGTATATTTACAAACCACATTTCTCTTGACTTTGTCCACCATCTTGGATAGATGTTTTTTCTTAGTTCATATGCATTCTGGGCTTTCTTACTCTGTACAGCATACTTTCATGTTTTTACTTAGACTTAAGCTGCAAATTAGACACCTTAGATAATTAGATGGATCATAATTATTGTACCTACCTTACAATTTGTTGTGTGCCTGGGATGCCTTTAAATGCTGGGGTCCGTTTCCCGAAAGCATTGTTAGTCAACTATAGTATTATGTCCAATTGAGCTCTATTGGTAACGAAGGAACTTGCGACCATAGTTCATTTTGGGAAACACACCCCTGACTAATTTGGCAGCTAACTAGGTTTTGGAAGAGAGATTAACTCACAATTTAGAGAGTTCAGAACCATATAATATAATAGTTATAATAGCTGTGCTGGCAAGTGCCAACATGAGATCCACTTCATTTACTAGACAATGTATGCCAAACATAAATGGAAAATTCCCCTGTGAAATAAAGAATAATAGTAACACTATTTCAGTGGTCCACTTTAGACATTCTACTAACTATGAGTAACTTTGCAACTACATGTCAACTAACTCTCATTAGAGTAGTAGTAGATAAAATGTATTAATACTCTAATTAGTGTTAGTTGCAAAGTTAGTAGAGTAGAATGTCTAAAGTGCCCATAGAACAAGTAACCAGAATAATCAAGTTTACTTTTAGTAATTTGTCGAAGTTATTTGCAAGTAATTGTTTGAACTGGTTCACAAACCAGTCTGAATATTATCGAATAACTCTGAACCTTACTATGGCTAGCTTTTGAAATGATTTTCAGCAAACATAATTTAGGACTAGTGGGCATTACTGGACATTACATCATCTAATTAATATTCATGAGCTCCCCCACATACACATTTCAGACTTTTCCTTCTCACCTGATGGAAATTAACTTTAAAAAGCTTCTCCAATGGCCTGTAAAACTATTTTGGCTTCCATCATTTTAGAAGACCTGTGGCATTTTCAGAAGAAAGAGGTGAAACATCCATTGAGATTTGTTTTCACAAAAATTCAGAATTTTCTGTTGAGCCACACACCCCTGTATATATAATTCTTCACCAGGGGAGCTGGAGCGGTACAGAATATTTTTATTCATTTTCGTAGAAGCACTTCCTGGTGGGAATGACTCTATATGGTGGTTGCTCATTTTGTTGTTCACCACACAGGGAGTTATGGATGAGGAAGCGCTCTCGCAGCATATGCTAACGCCACTTTTCTTTCCATCGCACGTCAGACGCCTCAGAGACACACCAGCCTCGCTTTGCTTGGAGACTGTGTCGCTCTACGAGCTTCCTCTTTGTCTCAATGTGTCATCAAAACGACATGGTTCTGTCAGCCGAGGTTTCCATATTTCTCACCCTCTCAGATGTTTCCTTGGCTTTGGCAGAGGAGCAGACAGATTGCAGAGTATGATTTGTGTTGAAAATGGATACGCTGAGGAGGAAGAGGAGGAGGGAAGCAGATGGTGATGATGAGGAAGAGTGATTCATGATAACATGGGCCTGCAGTGGGGTCTTCTCCTGCCACTACCGGTGCCTGCAGCTCCTGCTGTCTCTGGGAACACTGGCAGGCTGGCTGTGGGCATCATCTATCATACATTTTCATCTTCCTTTCATTTTTTACAGCACTTCACACATCCCCCATTCTCAAAGACTCCAGCCCTTGCCGTGATCCATGCCCCCTCATTCATCAGCATCTTCTCAGGCTGCTCCTCTGGGCTCTGACAGATCTCCATTAGTATAGCGGGATCTGGCACTGAGCCGAACAGGCCCTACAGGCATTCTCTCTGTTCATGGAGTCCATGATCTCTACGCATGGGGAGGGGAAGAAGTTTTCTATTCTGCAATCTTCAATCTTGTGTGTTTTCGTGTGTGTGTCTTGGTGAAGTTTCTTTTCCCCCTGTGGTAACAGTGCGGTTAGCGTCACATTACTCCTCACAACAGGCTCTGTACAAATGCTTAAAGGAATAGTTCGCCCAAATATGAAAATTCTGTCATGATTAAGTCACCTTTATGTTGTTCCAAACAGTGTGTCAATTATGCAATGGCTTTCAGGGAGGTTGACTTTTAAACCAGTTTCTGTCAGTCATTTTTAGGGCACAATCTGTTGAGGTTTGTCTTATGCAACCTTATTGTCTTTTGGCACTTCTAGCACAGTGAGCCAAATGTATTTTTAAACAAAACAGTTTCTTTAGTTTATACATATGATGCTACTATACAGTAATTTGGGGCAATAAAATACAGCTTTTGAAATAATTCCCTTATGCTCACCAAGGCTGCATTTATTTGATCAAAAATACAATAATAATAGTATTATTGTGAAATATTATTACAATTTAAAATGGCTGTTTTCTATATCCTTTCTGTATGATCGTGTGCCACTGAAGACTGGTGTAATGATAAAAGTTATTTTAAATTCGAATAATATTTCACAATATGTAATATACAATATTTCTAGCTTGTAAAAAGTGTTCACGTCCCCGTAGAGCTCGTATTGCAGTTTGTAAGCTGGGAGTTTTCTGAAAGCTCCCACATGTACCACGTGGCCTCTGTACCACCTGACCGCTGTACATTCATTTAGGCATTGATCGTGGTGCCGAGGTATTTAGGCATTGATTGTAGAATCGCAGAATTCCAAGCACGAGGACATGAACAGCTCCGAATCTAACCTCACGTGTTGTCATCTCAAGATTCCGGTAATTATGCGGTGGCGTGAATGCAGCACATGTCTCTTTGTTATGTTTCCTGTTTGCCATGTTCCCCCTTTTGCCATGTGTTTCCCTTGTTTGTGTCATGTGATCCTGCCATGTGTTCGTTTGACGTGTCCTATGTTATCATTAGGTGTGTTCAACCGATCGGCGAAAGTAGCCGCGCCCAGGCAGGAAGGAGCTGAAAGTGGAGACGTGAAATCGGACACTTTTTGCTTCCGTTCGCAATGCGTTTGCATATTTTATCACAGCTGAAGTTGAAATAAACACAATATTTGACTAATATACTGATGTTTCAGAGACATTTTCATTCAATACTTTATGTACCGCTTACAGCTTCTCTTTTTACAAGAATAAAGTTAAACAAAAACATATGTTATTTTAATACAAATGCAGTGGAATCAAAATTTTTATCAGTTTTATTTTGATAACCATCACGACTACATAAGAAGATCATTAACTGTGATAAAAATACAGATTTTTGAGCATTAGTGGAACATAAGGTGTGAGAATAACGTGATTGTTGTCATGCGGTTTTGTCATCGTGGAACAGCTGTGTCGTCATGCTCTTGAGAAACTGCGCTGGCTGCTCTCGAATCGCTCTCGCGGTACTTTGAAGCTGTTCGTCACAGTCACATGGCATCTGCGTCAAGTCGAAAAAAAATTCTTACCAGTATGCTGTATGAAGTCGAACAAGCCTATTGGTTAATTGTGCTGAGGTGTGTCTTGTTAAGTCATTATTTCCTGTGTATATATTGATCTCATGTTTCCTCAATCTTTGTCAAGTATTGTTCCTGTACCACTGTGGGTGAGCCAAGCCAAGCCAAGCCAAGCCAAGCCAAGCCAAGCCAAGCCAAGCCAAGCCAAGCCAAGCCAAGCCAAGCGACATCTTTGTTTTATGTTTGAAAAGTAAATAAACTGCATTTGGATTCTCCTGCAACTTGCCTCTGTGGAGTGTCTTGCAATTACAGTTTTACTGTATTTTAGTCCAAGTAAATCAAGCCTTGGTGAGCATAAGTGACTTCTTTCAAAATCATAAAAAAATTCTTAATTATTCCAAACTTTTGACCAGTTTTGTACCACTTTTGAAAAAACTTTTGTAATCATATCGAAGGAAGCATCTAACAGCCACCTGTAACAGCTTTATGTAGGTTGTTCCACTGAGGTTGCAAGCTGTTTTATTAATCTGAGTGTTGAACGGTGTTAAGACCCTCCACATCTATGAGTGGCAGTTAATCAAGCTAGCAGGGTTAGTGTTAGTGCCTCTATTCCGACCCCCCACCTCATACACCTGTGCTGCCTACAGCGAGACAGCATCAGCCCAGCGAGCTGAGAAGCAGAGATATTGAGAGTGATCTTATCCTACTCATAACAGCGATTTGTAGTTCTTAAAAAGTATTAAAATGTATAACATTTTTCAAAAAAGAAGAAAGCAAGTCTTACATTTCTTGAACATTGATGCCACCAGTCTTAGATTTGTTAACAGAAAAACAAGGCACTCTGACTAAGCATCAGAGCCACCGGTAGGTGTCTTTTAAATTCCTGATGTGATTTTTACAACTATGTTTTCCTATTTAATGACTTAATCACGCATTGTCCATCACTTTAGACGTTTGTCAATTTTTGACGGCAGAAAAGACGTCAAATTTCTCCCAACAAATGTTGCTATAGCTACTTACATAACCTAAAAGTTACCTCCATTTGTGGAACTGAAAGTTGAGGTTATCGGTTTACTTACAATTAAACATATCTGGGTATGTCGCATAACCTGACATATCCCCCTCACGTATTCTGGAATATCCCCCTGTCCTGGACTTTATATTGTTTTGTTTTAGTTGTCCGTGAGTCGTTCTGCTGCTTTACTTTCATTTATTTATGTATTTATTTATTTTAGGATTAAAGTTTATGATGAATGTTCACCGGTTCCCGCCTCCTTTTTCCTGAGCCTTTAACTTTGTTATAACAATATTTCCAAGTGAAACAAGATATTCACTGAAAAAAGCATGAAGTACAAGAAACCAGAACTAAAAAGCTATTTTCCTGTTTCGCTGGGTGATGCCAGCGAAAATAGAAAGTAATTTCAGAGGAAGAGTTATTATATGCTGATTATGGGAATCAAGTTACAGATTTATTATATAACTCAAAGTAACAGGTAGCACAAGCACAGACGTCAACCGACACTGAACATTCAACAGGCAGGAACTTAAATACACAAATGACGATTACTAAACGGGGACAGCTGACAGGACTTAACTGACTAGAAACATGGTGAATAACTCATACCGACAAGACAGAACTGAACTACACTGAACACGCATATGACAGGTGCATCGTATATTTAGTTTTGCATGCAGATTGTGAAAATTCTAAATAATACTTGTTTACAGTAATCATTTACAGTCTTTTTAATCCCTGACATTAGAGTGCAAACTCACACAAATTTAATTTTCTTTAGCTGTGGCACTGAAGATTCAGCAGTAGGGGAGCACTGCTGAATCAAGACCATTTTTGTGAGTTTGTTGTGAGTGTTTTTATACATATGCTATATAACCAACAGGACCAAACTATCCAATTTTATGAGATAATTCAGCAAAAAAATAAATAAAATGGACTGGAATGAAGTAAATAATTGATTTTTCTAAATAAATTATGGAGAAAAATGGGTCAATTTTGATTTCATGTTGACTATAGATATTTTATTCAATTTTAACCAATTACAGCATGATCTCAGATCCACTCAACAAATTTTACCAGGTTTATATCCATTCTGCAGAATTCCACAGATTATCCCCCAAACAGCAGTTCATTATGTATTACATAAAATTGTAGTAGTGAGCGAACTCTAACCTCGCTCTGATAAACAGCACGGCAGTCAGCAAGCAGACAAACCCATTAGCTCACTCCCTTCCATGGCCAGGACACAGGACGCTAATGGCTTATTACTGAAATAAATGTGGTTATTCCCTTTTCTATTAGTGTGGTACAAGCGTACCCTCTCTGACACACTAGATTAATGTGTGTGTTAAAGCAGCACAATTAGATAAAGGCTCCGTCCTCCAGCCACCGCTACAGAGGCAGTCAGCTAATGTCTATGCTGTGTAGAGGCATGTTTTCCCGTTTCCTGTAAAAAAGACATATCTGGTTCCTAAATAGATTTTACCCTGCCAAATGACTCTACCAGAAAGCAATTACTGCAGGTTTGCGTCGGCTGATTATCCATGAGTCACTTTGAGCATTTTAGTGTACTATATTTAACCTGACTTTTCCACTGGTCTTCACAAGCCCACAATTCATTTGAGGAGGGGGCAGGCACTATGAATGGGTGCCCAATTACCTATTACTTACCTGCTCTTAAAGTGACAGGAAAATTGCAGAGCTTGTCCATATGCTCTATTGTAGAATGAGTGGCCCGATCCAGATGCAGTCGCTCAGTCACCCTCAAGAGTTGTCAACCAGGCACATCAAGTGTGCCTTTCCCCAAACAGTCCCTCTTGTGTCATTTTAATGATGAATCCGATTTTGGGATGTAGTTAGTTTCAGCAACAATACGTCAACTTCTTTAATAAATAAATTACATAAATCTTGCAATCTGTTGGTCACGTCATCTGAGCTGCTATTCGAATTTGTTCATTTAATATGGATGAGATCTGATAAACAGATAAATGAATAAGAAAATGACTGTGGTTTTTAAAATTGTTTTACAATTGTATTGTTATACTTGTTTATATCAGTCAGAGCATAATTGACTCTTTGCCGGCAGTTTGATTGACAGGCGATCTGACCAATCATAACCCTGAATCTGCTATTTTGTCCAACAAAGCAGTCAGAGGAGTTAGTAGATTAACGTTGGTTAATCAAAAATTACAATATTTTAAATATGAAACTGTTTCATATCAAAAGTAACCTGCTCTGTCTTGTCTTTCGACGTGTTGTCAGTGTCCTCTTTGCTCCTAAATGTATTTTTCGCTTCGTGAGAACATGATGTGTGGCTTGTTGGACATAGCAACGTTAACTAAAGGGGGCGGGTCTTTGCAAAGGGTCAATTATGAATAATTCACAATGTACTGCCATTCTGTTGAATTCACCCAACTAAATATTCAATAAATTGTCTCCAGAAGAAAGTCAATTATGACAGAATTTCTAGCTTGTTTGCCTTTTTTGCAGCCTTTTAATGCAACATCCAGAAATTCACATACAACATACAGAATTCACTTCTCAGAAGTTATGATTGTTCATATTTTTGCAGGGAAGAAAATCTCTCTTCTTTTGAAGTTTTATACAGTGAACATATGTTACAAAATTCCTGTTTCACAAAAAAAAACCACTTTGTACATCTGTTCCACAGTTTTCTTGTGAAGTGTGGGAGTTTTGATTGAGGAAGAATAGAACTCAGTCCTCCACATGTATTCGCACCTATTTCGAAAAACAGTACCTTACAACATGCTGCATACCAATTAGTTCTCTCAACCTTTCTCTGATTCAGCTGTTTTCTAGAAATGAGGGCATGTTTAATTAGCTAGAAAGCAGACAGGTTTATGTGGGTGCAATATTGTTGGAACATTCTGACTATTCATATTTCTAATTTTAATTTTTCTGATGCTTCCTGTTAATTATGGGTATATTTAACAGGTTCTTTAATTATAACTGCAGTCCAGGTCTTTACAATGTATGGGGTTGTGATAAATTATTTAAATTTCAATTCAATGAAATTCAACAAAACTTAAGGAGCATGGTTCAGTTAGCCCCTGCTGGTAGATGGTATACTACTATCTTTCTCCATTGCCAGCCACTGAAAAGTAGCCAGTTATTCTGAGGATGTTTCCCCAAGCAAGTAAAACACAAATTTATGAAGAATATGGTATTTTTTACGACTCAGGTGAATGGCTCAAAAACTTCCCAGAACTCAGTGCCAATGAGTAAAGATGGCAGCTGAATAAATAAGCTGATAGATGCGAATTCAATGGACTGTCTTCAGGTTTTGTTGGAAAATTATATCAATGGAATTTTTGACTGACTAAAAATTCAGTCATTTTGGGTAACATAGTTAGACAAACATACAATAAGATCCTGGTGGGAATGTAATCGAGCTGTTTCATTGGGTATTTATAGTTAAGAGGCTGAATCCACAAATAACTTAAGTGGTTGAAGTGCAATATAGAACGCTCAATGTTATCGATCCGTGTGACACGTTTGCATATTCAGGCGGACGACAATAATGCCCTGTTTGCATGTGCTAGTGGTTAGAGTGACAGCACCACAAGTGCTAATCCAGGCCTGTTAGCACTGCCACCCTTAAGGATTTCTCTGTCATTGTCCCTTTTTGTGACCTTGTGGATTTGGTTTTAAGGTCACAGCAATATTGATCTGAGCTCAAGTCAGCTCAATGGGCAGGTAGAGCTGAGGTTAGCAGAGAGGTCTGATGGGGTGGATTTGTCCCTCATGCAGATCGATAGGACATGTGGTTGACGGAATAATCACAGGAAAGTCATTGTGTTTAGCACTTAGCTTTACCATAGCGCAAGAGACATGTTCGCCTTTCTGTAAAGGGGTCATGGAATGAGAAATATTTAACTTGTTTGTACCATTAAAACTTCTTGCAAGTTTCATAGCTTAAAAGTCCTCTTCAGAGGAGTTCTGTAACAAGTTTCAAAGATGGCTTTGTGGGATTGTCAAATGGTTTGGAAAATAGATCGGTGGATGAATTTTCACTGAATTCTGATCCAAATGGCCTCCGCACCAAAAGCTCTAGTGTGAAAGTGTACCAAGTAGCACCGCGGCACGACTCAACGACAAAAGACAATAGAGTCCATTATAGTGATCCTGTCTATTCTGGATGCAATGCGACAAATTCTCCACAGTAAACAGATTCCCCCGTTCTATTTCTGATGTAGTCCAAGTGCTTTGCAGCGGTCGGCTTATCGCGTACAGTGTAGATAGCTTTTAGCTGTTGTGGCGCGGTGCAATGCAACGCAATAAAAGTTGCGTCTGGTGTAGACACATTGTAAGGAATTGTGATGTCAAATGTCTCTGAAAAGCGGACTAAAGCTCTGCTCTTCAGCCTTTGTACATGCAGGTCATCCAAAGCTCAGGCCTTTGTAGAGAGTCAGCAAACTCTTGCTGTGTCGATTGAACCTCTGACTGCTGTAGGGTGAGATATAAAAAGTTTCACTCTGACAAAGATCAGAGTCCAGACATCCGGGTGGGATTTCCCATCATAGCATTACCATAGAAACCCACCTGTATGTGTGGAATGTCTTTAAGTATGTATTTATTGGCTTTAGCAATAGTTCTGGTAGAGCACTAGCAATACCAAGGTCATGGTTTCGATTTCCAGGGAACAAATACACTGGTAAATGTATAGCTTGGGGGCTTAGGGCAAAAGTCTTCTGTATTCATATGTGGATCGATCATCTCTCTGTGTTTTGGGGTTATGTGTTTTATACTGGTCCTGGGTTTAGGCCAGAACTCCTCTACATGTAATCTGAGTTTAAAATAAATAAATAAATAAATGTTG
Source organism: Opsariichthys bidens (assembly GCA_037194245.1). NCBI lineage: Eukaryota > Metazoa > Chordata > Actinopteri > Cypriniformes > Xenocyprididae > Opsariichthys > Opsariichthys bidens. The sequence continues at coordinate 8,836,915 of CM074278.1, forward strand.
TAGTCATTTTGCATATTCAGTTATTGAATCATACAGTATTTGACCTGCCATCTCAATAAGATTATGCTCTTTACATTGATAAAACAATATTCTGATATCATTCAGAATTTGCTCATTGACATGTTGTGTAAGGTTTGTGCAATTTCTATATTTTCTAATTTCTTTATTATATGTGAAATGGGGAATATAGGTGCATATTTTGGGTTTGGCAGGCCTGTTGTTTTTACAATAACAGTGTGTTTGCTGTTGTTAATTTCCTTTTTTTTATTCATATTTGTTATTTCATGTTTAAAAAGATTTAAAATCAATGTGAAGTTTAAAAACAGAAACTGTTTAATGTTTTATTTAGAAAGTGATGATGAAGATGATGATTATGATAATATATTGTTTGTTATGATAAGGTCCAATTTTATTTGGACCCCAGCATTCTTTAATCCTTGTGCTCTGTTTGATTTCTGTGTACACTCGTTATGGAGTGGGTTAAATAATTAACTTTTAATATCAATACTTTTCACTCATTACAAATAATACATTTCTAAATTTATGTTTTATAAAAATGTGTTTAACTGCCATTTTTAAGACTGCCTCTCCCCACTCCTGTTGGACATTTGCGATTACAAATTTATAACTATAATATCTTAGTCTAAATCTACAGTAATCTTACAAACTATATATTATTTGAACGCTTTCAGTCTGTAGTTTTTCACATTTCACATTTCAAAGACATGACAAAAAAGAAAGAAATAGCGATAGGTTATTCTTTTTTGATGTAGTGCCAAACTATAACATGTCCTGGTTCTTTCCATGCTTTTTTATGTGGGTTTTAGAGATTTAATTCAAAACAAATATCACCATCACAACCCAAAATACTTCTGAATAAGATGTCTACTTCATAAATATTATGAAAATTATGGAAATATATGGTTCAGACAACATATATGGAAATTTAATTGTATGGTCACCAGCAGAACATGCCATCTAAGGAAATATTTGGTACTCGCCCAAAATACTTTACCTAAAGTTCTGTGAACTTCTATATATTTTTTAAAACATTACTTTTACAAAAAAAAAAAAATCTTACAGATTTACTTATACAATAATCTGTGATGTTTCACCTTTAAAAATATACCAAACGTAAGTCTGTGCCTTAACAATTTTCATGTATGTGCTCAAAAAAGTGGGACAGACAAATAACAGGTAAAAAAACTTTATATTTTTACAAACTTTGAACTCAGCAAGACACTGGCACTTCAGGACTAGAGTTGAAGAGCTCTAACATTCAACACAGAAGTATTTTGTATTTTGAGTCTGTATTGCTTTTGTCTATATGGGTCAAACTGACCCATGAACAGTAAGATAGTATAAAATCAGTTAGGTTGGACTGATGTGATGATTAGTTAGATCATTTAAATGTGTTCCTCCCGATCTTTGTTAATAAAACATCATGTGTTGAAACTTTGCATGCATGTTCATGACCCTAAAGGAGAAAAAGTCACTAATTTAAAAAAAAACAGCGTAGGTTAGATTGCATTTCAGATTGCTTGAAAAAGAGATATGATAGCTCATTTTTGCTATCTGTGGCTGACAAAATACTTTTGAGTTTTGAAAAAGTGGAGAAAAGTTTTTTTTTACATTTAACAAGGTAAATTTATATTTAAAAACCAACATAACACACACATATATATATATGTGTATACATAACTATATATATATATAGTTAACCAGCCAGTCAGCTCAAAAATCGAAACCGGGGTTAAATTTAATTTTAAAAACTCAACCCAAAAATCATGGTCTCTGTCAAGATCATACTAAATTGTATGACTCTCTTTTTTCTTGTGTTCTGCAGAAATAAAGAGAGTCATGCAGTTTGGAAGGATCTTGACAGAGACCATGATTTTTGGGTTGAGTTTAAAGCATTTAATTAAACTGTTTAGATCAAAAACAAATCTACATTTGCATTTTACCATTGCAGGAAAAGAGCATAACTGAATGCAATCTAAAACATTAAACATTACAATTTTCCATTACAGACCTCAAACAGGTGTTAATATACGCACAAATTATAATGTCCCCTAAACTACTAAACCCCTAAAAAAAAAAAAAAAAAAAAAAAAAAAAAAAATACATCTTTCTAACTCTACTGTCATATGATGTTTTAGAGAGAGAGAAAATAATAGGAGAGAGATCATTAAAATAGGCTGGACTCAATGTGCCTGAGCTGTTGGAACATTTTTGACATTAAACTGTGAGGAAAGATAAACCAGCATAAGAGAAATATCAGACTTCAGCTGTCCACCCTGCAGATGTGTAAATTAATGCAGAAACTGCAGAGAGAGAGAGAGAGAGAGAGAGAGAGAGAGAGAGAGAGAGAGAGAGAGAGAGAGAGAGGAGAAAGTTAAAAAGAATTATAAAAGTTAGTTTTAGTTGGACCCCAGTACATGAGCATTTGTTACTCAAGCAAGTCTCAAGTCTGCAAGAAAGAATGTAGGTAAAGCTGCAGAATTCTCATTATAAAAACTCATCTAGATTCATGATATATCTCTCCATAAATCTATTGTGGCACTCGCTTTTCTTTGGCATATATTGTCTGTTTTATGCTTTGTTTGTTTTTGTGAACAGGATACATATGCCAGGTCTGTTTGGATCCTCAAATGGTAGGTCTTACTTCAAGGCATCAAGGCATGCCCAAATCCAATATTTGATCAGTTTTTAAATGGAACATACATGTGGTTTGCTGCCTTTGACAATTCTATGAAAGTTGGTGAGAAAAAAAAAGAATAAATCAGTTTAAAAGTCATGTTTTACAACTTGTGATTTAATTTCTAACATTGTAGCCATTAAATATTTGCTTTGTTATAATTAAAGCCATCTTAGATTTGTTCTGGATTACTACTCATTAAATTGTGGTGCCTCGATAAGTCTTTCTGAAATCAGTTTCCTTACAAGGCACCTTTATACAAAAACTCTAGGTGCATCTCAATCAGCTCCCTAGTTTGTGAATCAGTATACTGTGCACATGAATTCGGCACTGGTAAGGACCCTGCCTCACTGTGTATTAGAACACTATGGCTCTATTTCTAGTGAAATAGTAACGTCCTTGAAGTACTGCACAATGTCACTTCTGGTATTTATGAACAGCACAGATATTTTTCTGACATCATTTGTTTATGTGAATTATGTGACTAAAGGTAAATTATGATAAATGCTTTACATATATCCACAACATTTCAGGCGTAAAGTTGTTATCAGGATTATGTTCTTTAACAAGACTACTGATGTCTGTTTATTGTGAAATATAATTAAATAATTGTTTGTTTATTTGTTTGGTTTTTTTTAATCTATAGTGCGTCATTATGAGTTGGCTTGCAAGATTTATGGTCAGAACTTCCGGTATGTGAACGTAAGTGAGCATTGATTCTCTGGTTTTTACAGTGCATTATGGGACTTTTTAGGGAGTAAAAATGTCAGTTCATTGGAAGGATTTTGCCCTTGAAACAGCCCTTAAAATGGCTGACTCCCTGATCAGTGCCCTGAGTTCTGGAGCTGATTGAGACGCACCCAGTGCTGCCAATTTAGGGATAGTGAACGTGTGGGCGGAGCTGATCGTGAAGGTGAAGATGGCTCTGTGACAATGTTCATGTAATACCAGAATATAGTTATTATATCCTGTTTCTAAAGTGCTCTGGTTTTTGCAAAAGTAATACAAAAAGACCTGGAACTGTAGCTTGGCTTTGTCCAGCATTTATTCATGTTAACCAGACTACAGTTGGTTTGTGTTGTACACATGCTCTGAAAGAAAGAGTGCAATAAAGATCTGTTCACTTCAAGAATGATAACTATAACAGTACTATATTAGTGTCCACATCATTGCACATTGCACATTGCACAATATCATTCTGTTTATAATAATATGTTTTGTCACCTGTTTTGTTAGTCATCAGCCTGAAAAAAATAATTGTAAAAGATAATAAATAGTTGTGATTCCATATTTTAGAATAGAATAGATTTTTACCATTATTTATATATATATATATATATATATATATATATATATATATATATATATATATATATATATATATATATACACATATGGAAATTGAGTAGAGACAATTGCCAGGATAATGAGAGCCACCTGAGAGCCATCAGTAGAACAGAATATAAGCACAGGAGAAAGAAGCTTAAGAGGAGACTAGATCTCCCAAGACTGGACTAATGCTTTCTCTGGTTCTTTTCTTTTGTAGATTCCAGTGATTGTTGAGGAATCCAGGTCGCCATTCACCAGCAAGTTGCCACACAGTTTCCAAAAAGCACTACAGAGCGCCACAGGAAGTCATTTCATTTCTTTAACTCCTCCCTCTAAGTGTGAATCTGTATGACCCTAGTCATTATACTGGACATTGATCATAACATCTCAGCAATACTTGAAATGATTGTGCAATATACTGTTTTATTACCTGGTGCAATATTCTAGTTTTTCCTTATTATTATACCGTCTGTCATTCTCAACCGACAACCATTGTACTACAGACTTATTTACTTATTTTATCTTATATTTTATTTCTATTTATTTATACTTATTTTAGTTATTATTTACACTGATTTCATCTGGTACTTAATTTTTTTTCTTTTTTCTAACCTGTTTTATTATAATGTATAGTATTTTTTTTTTTTTTCCCTTGTTAGTACTCCCTGTTTGCACTGATTTAAAGACGAGCTGCTGCTGTGACAAAGAGTTTCCCTTCGGGGATCAATAAAGTATTTCTGATTCTGAATCTGATTCACTTCTGCACCAGCTTTCCTGCACCTGGGAGCACCTGCACTAATTTCAATCTGTGTCACATAATAAAGGTCCCTCCAGGGTAATTTCACCACACATTGAGTCTGGCCCTCTTTTCTCCCGTCACACAACTGGTGGAGAATGCGGGAAAGTGAGAATTCAGGACAAATTCTGACCTAAACTTCTTTTTTTTTTTTTTTTTTCTCTGTCTCTTGGCTCTCTCTCATCATCCTACAGATCCAACTCTCTCTCATTCTCACTCTGGTACGACATGGAGGACATCTTGCGCCAATTGGCCGAAGTCTCACTCCACCAGCAGAGTTTTACAGAAGAGTTGGTTGGACGTCAAGGAAAGGTTGGAAAATGCATTTTAAAAGCTCCGCCTAGAAGCCGCCATGCGAGCTCCACTTCCCAGTACCCATGGTGGTAGACAAGGTAGACAAGGCTGTCGGGATGCAAAATCCAGAGTCACAGAGTGAGTTGGTGAAAGCAGTAGAATTAGCAAAGGTAACTCAGGCACAGGACATCGGAGAGAATGCCGGAGAATTTCCCCAGAGGGTGCCAAGGTACCAACGACCACTAGACCACTAGGCCACTAGGCAGACCAGTCATGACAGGGCCCTGTGATGAGCCCATGCCTATTGAACTCAACCCACCAGAAGTGGGGGATGTGGCTGCCAGGTTTTACTGTGCACTGTGCTATATCCTCTGGGGCACCAGAAAGGAGAGTGAGCATTAATGGGTGCCCAGTGAAGGGACTATTGGATTCTGGCAGTTCAGTGAGCCTGGCCTGGACAGATTTTTGTACCAAAGAAAGACAAAGGTAGAACGGTGATGCACATCAACTGTGTGCATGGGACACCAGTACAAGTTAGCCTGTATGGTTACCATTGCTGCAGACCCCAGAAGCTGAAGGACAGATGTGGGAGTAGTACCAGTACCCCTCCTGCTTGGTCGTGACTTGCCTGGATTCAACCGCCTGCTGTCAACCACAATGCAGTCTGCAGACGGTGCCGACCAAACAAAGGAGGAACGAAGAGAGTTGCTCCACGACAGCCAGAGATGCTCACCACCGACAGCGAATGAGAAGGTGAGTCATATGCCTCCCCACAGAAACCATCCCGTGGGCATCCCGAATTAAATATTGACTGACCAGGGTACTCCATTTGTCTCCTGACTTATGGCGGACTTGTGGAAGTTGTTAAAGGTAAAACAGGTCAATACCTCAGTCTACCTCCCCCAGCATTTCAATCAGACTTTTAAGAGAATGCTGAAGCAGGTGGTAGCTAAAGAGAGATGCCCCACGATAGCCAGTGATGCTCACCATCAATAGCGAATGAGAAGATGAGTCACGTGCCTCCCAGTTAAATATGTACTCTGATCTGTTTCAGTGGATAACAGCAAGAAGTTCATTCAGCAGAGAACAGAGGGAAGACAAACTCCTTAAGAACTGTTGGGATCAGGTTTGAGTAGTTAATGGAGAAGAGCATTTGTTAAAGGTAAAACATCTCCATACCTCAGTCTACCAGCTCCAGAAAGATGGATAGGTTGATTGTTTCAGTCAGACTCTTAAGTGAATGCTGAAGCGGGTGGTAGCTGAAGATGGGCATGATTGTGACCTCATAATACCCTATGTGTAGTTTTGTTGTCCAGGAGGTAGCCCAAGCCTCTACTGGATTCACCCCCTTTGAGATACTGTTTGGGCGGCAATCACGAGGGCTGTTAGATGTAGCTAAAGAAGACTAGGAGGGCCAAGCGTCCCCACATCAAACTCTGATTGAGCATGTACAGGAGATGAAGGAGAGGAGTCCCAATGCTCCCAACATCGAGTGTACAACTGCCCCACTCAAGCTCGTGAGTTCTACCCACGATTTGTGCTAATCCCAAATGCTGCTTTTAAATTTCTTTCAAGCGTTTTTCTTGTAAATTTCTAGTATCCTGGCAGGGGTTCTGTAATGACTTTTGAAAGTTGAACAAGATGTCCCAATTCGATAGCTACCCCATGCCCCAAGTGGACAAGTTGGTCGAACACCTCAGCAGGGACCACGACATCTCAACGCTCTACCTCACTATTGGCAGGTGCCATTGTCTAAGAACGCCAGAGAAAAGACTCTTTTTTTTTTGTCTACTCTTTTTTGTTTTAAGTTAGTTTACGTATACTACATATTCTTGCAATAAAAAAGGTCATATACACTAATGTATTGACAGACTGTAGCTTGAGTATGGAAAAACCTGTCGACTATAATCATGCATTTATACTTATTGAAAAGATACCAGTCACAGCCGTTCTCAAGATTAAGTTTCAGCCTGTAGAAGACTTACATAGCACACATGCCATATAGACCACTATTATGATACTGTTATGCTGCATTTGCTGATTTTTTTTTTTTTTAGCGCAAGTCTGCTTTTACTGTAATTAGATGGAAAAGAATGACTGTCTTTAGCATGTTGTCTGTTGTCTTTTGTCTTCCACGGAGGAAAAAAGAAAGTCATACAGGTTTGGAATGACATGAGTGTGAGTAAATATGACAGAATTTTTTACCATTTGGTCAAAAAAGGGAATACATGTAAAAAAAAAAAAAAAACTGAAGCAGAGCCTTTCTGAGCACCTATCTGAGAGGATGAAAGCAGCAGGAGGGTCCTGAAATGACTGAGCAGAGCTGACAGAGCAGGGAATCCTAGAAGAGAGACACATCTTTGTTAATTTGGCCTGTGATATACTCACAAACTATACTCTTCAACATCAGTGGACGAGATGAAAGACAATGGACTTTAGACACAGAGAGAGATATCAGACTGTGATTGAAGAGAGATTTTCAGTGCTCTATCTCTCTCTCACACACACACACACACACACACTCACTCACTCTCTCTCTCTCTCTCTCTCTCTCTCTCTCTCTCTCTCTCACACACACACACACACTTCAACTCACATAATAAAATCAATGATTTGCATAATAAAACAGAATTAAATTCTAATGATTTGCATTACTGTAGTAAAATTTCCCCCCAAATAAATGATTTTATGTTCCCTTTTGTCACTACCAAAACAATGATGTCACTACTGAAACAGTCACGACAGAAACATGTGGGGAAGTTTCGGTAATGACAATTTTATATTCTGTTGAGCCTAGCTCAAAGATTATAATCAGCATTGTTAGCCAGCACAGTTCTGAACAGCTGTACACACACAAAAACATTTTATTAAATAACCCCCCAAAAAACAATGATGTCGTTTCGGCTGTGACTGGTCTGGTAGTGACAATTTTATATACTTTTGAGCCTAGCTCAAAGATGCTATTCAGCACATGGTTACCTAGCACAGTTCTGAACAGTTGCACACACATAAAAACTAAGTTTTATGGAATAACCCCCCCAAAAAAGATTGCTTGCTTAATTGCAGAAAAAAAAGTGTTAGGTAGTGACATTCCTGAAAGTTACACATATTTTCAGAATTTTTAACACATTTAACTTAAAATGATGGTACATGAAAGAAGGGCTATGAGAGGGAGGGACACAGGAATATTTCCTGATCAATAATATAGAAGTGTGGTGAAAATCAGTCTCAGCCAATGGACAAAAACATTCACTGTCACAAGTGACATGAAAATATGGGGCACTTTTTTTTACATAAAGTTTTATGATTTGAAAATAAAATACGTTTTTTTTTTTACTTCTCTTAAAAAAATAATTTAAAAAATAGTTTCGATATAATTTTCACAACTTGAAATTTTTGAAAGTACCGAGTAAATGATGATTTTATATTAAGGTTACTGATATTTTAAATATTATTGTGGGGTTCAATAGATAATAGAATGATCTTAGTAAATATCTAAAATTTGAATACATAAATGCTTTTTAAATGTGTTTTGTTGGTTGTGAGACAGCAGTTTACACCAATTCTGTAGAATTAGGTCAAACAACAAGTTCAGATAATTGCAATTAATATAAATTTAAACTAGAATTAATTTTAATTTAATTGCATTTAAAGTGCAATTAAGTGTCCAAAAACATTATATTCAGTTTGCACTCAAGTGTATTCTTTTAAAATATCCTAGATTATTTCTATAATAAGTACTTTTTATTTTGCCACTAGGGTATTTATTAAAATATGCTGCAAAAAAAAAAAAAAAATGAAATGATGAACACATTGAACACGTGTTCATTCACATGGACATTAATGATACCTATTTGCTATTCAGAACCTGGCGCAGTCACAGGAAGTTAATGATAAGGTAATGATAATTTAATTCAAAACACCAAAAGAATTTATGATAAGAGTAAAATATCAGCCATGCTGTTAGTTATGGAAGTCTGTTTCCACCTCAGTCTAAAATAAAAATATAATTGGGATTTTAAATCTCCCAAATATGACTTTATATCTCTAAATGACACTTTGTATATCATAATGTGACATTATATAGCTTTCTCCCCCTCGTAATTGTGCCTTTGTGTCTCCGTTGCAACTTTACTCCTTATAGTGTGACTTATTTTAAACTTCAAACTTTAATCTCACATTTTATTTCTTTCTTTATTTCTTTTTTTTTACTCTGAGGCAGAAATTGGTTTTCATTGGTCTTAGCTGTGAATAGCACTTGGAAACCTTAACAACTTGAGTGGCACACTTCACCACAGATTGATTTTCGAATCTGTTTTATGTAATTTAGGCTTTGCAAAGATGCTGTTATAAAAGGATGGGCCATTATATACTTTATTGAACTTGACAGTGAAGGTGCTGCTTGTTTGTAAGTGCAGCAAAGCACCACATCTCATTCAGATGCAAAGAGGCACATAAAAGGCACAAAAGCAAGAAAAAAAACCCTTCCCAGTATTTAATTACTGTAAAGCTGCTTTGCCACAATTTGCATTGTAAAAATCGCTATATAAGTAAAGGTGACTTGACTTGACAAAGTCAAATAAATGGAACTCAAGGAAGATGATTTGGTGCCTTTAAATATGTTTTGTGTCATTGGTCTCTCTTTTTCTGAATAGACACAGTATTTAAACTGCACTTTGTATGACTCTGTCATAGCTGTGAATTACAGATTTTTATGACGGTCATTATGTTTATTTCAGCATCATTAACAGTGTGTTACATTACTAACACATCATGCCACAATGAGCAATCATTACCAGCCGAACATATGGCTGTTAATGTGATTAATCTTTGCTTCAAGAGAAAGGGAATTTCTACATATTTACATATGAACATTTCTGAAATATTTTCATATTTCTCTAAAACAAAGAGAAACATATGCATTTATTTAAAAGTGGTGCCATATGGACATGTTTTTAAAGCCATTTCAGAGTAGATGCATAAATATCAATATAAAGGCTGAGAATAAAGGCTATACCATTAGTATATCCATGTAAAGTTGTTTTAACTATATCTCCAAATGTTAATACTGTCTGAAATAATTAGAGGTTATGCACTTTTAAGGTGTTTCAGGGTGCGTTCACACTTGTCATGTTTGGTTCGATTAAAACACACCCTGGTGCGATTGCTCAGTTAGTGCGGTTCGTTTGAACCTCTGTGAACGCTGCCATCCGAACCCTGGTGTGCACCTAACAAGTGGACCGAGACTGCTAAAAAGATGGGTCTCGGTCCGCTTCCAAACGAACTCTGATGCGGTTCGATTGATATATGAATGCAACACGGACCAAAGACATCTAAATGGACCAAAAACAGGATGTGATGTCACAAGATGCGACACTACAAGTCAGCTGATTTGACGACGCGGGAAGATCGGTGTATCCAAAATGAGTCGAGGGCAAACGTGGAGCAACGAGGAGGTAAAGTGCCTCATTAATATTTGTTTCTGCATACAACGGAGGAAATCCTGCTGCTGTTTTGAATGTTTTGAACATTTTATGAGCTCTTCGTGAGTTCTCAGCTGGTAAAAATAAAGCATACCAGTATGTACACGCATAAAATGATTGCGTTTAATCCAGCACACAGCATTGTTTTGAATGCTCGGTAAGTAAGCTCCGTCGTGAAATATACGTCATAAAAGCGACCAATCAGGTTGTGACCGTATCCCTATGCCTTTGGTTCAGTAACTTTAGGTTCGCTGTTAAAAATGCCAGTGTGAACGCTAAGCGGACCAGGACTATATGTTTTGTTTTTGTTTTTTGATCCGGACCAAACAAACCGAACTACAAGTGTGAACGCACCCTCAGTTGCAGTGTAATTATATATTTAAGTACTGAGTAATATCAATTAACAACATGTATTACTATATGTTTTGGAATAAGGTTAGTTACATGCAATTATGCATAATTCACTGTTATGACTATAGTATATTTACCATGTGTAATAAAGTCATTGTAAAATAAAGTGTTACCTAAGAGTTATCTTTGAGTGCTAAAAGCCAAATACATATAACTCAAGGTGTGTGATCAAGTTTTAAAGAAAGGAGAGAACTGTTAATCCCTGTTGCAGCGGTGGGTGGTCTCTTTCAGGTCCATTTCCCTGGGCTTTCCTTTAATACCTCTTTGCTGTTCATCAAACACATCCAGGAATCTGCAACCTCTTTACAGCCACCAGTCTTAAAATACTCCACACCAGGGTACAGACCCAAAGTCCCTCACAACAGGCTAAAAACATCACTCTGTCCTATAAAATCAATTTTCTGGTGTTGCATCGTCATGGTAACTTTCTCCATTTTCTAATCCTTAAACTTTACACAGAAATAAAAATTCATTAATTACTCATCCTCATGTTCATCTTCGGAACACAGATTAGGTAACACTTTACAGTAAGGTTCATTAGATAAACATTATTAACTAACATGAACTAACCATGAGCAAAACATTTATGGTTGTATTTACTAATCTTCATTAACTTTAGTTAATGAAAATACAGTTGTTCATTGTCTGTTCAGTGTGTTAATAAATGTGTTTGTAAATGTTGAAATTAACATTAATAAATGCTGAATAAGTGCAGTTCATTATTAGTTAACTAATGAACCTTATTGTAAAGTGTTACCATAAATTAAGATATTTTTGATGAAATCCGATGGCTCATTGAGGCCTCTATTGCCAGCAAGGTAATTATCAATGTCAGATGCCCAGAAGGTACTAAAACATATTTAAAACAGTTCATGTGAGTACAGTGGTTCAGCCTTAATATTATGAAGTGACGAGAATACTTTTTGTGCACCAAAAAAAATAAATAAATAACGACTTTTCAGGAATTTCTAGTGATGGCCGATTTCAAAACACTGCTTCAAAGCTGTATGAATCTTTTGATTAGAATCAGTGGTTCGGTTCACGTATCAAGCCACCAAAGTCTCATGAAGTATTGAAATTGCGAATGATTTATGACGTAACAAAATCACGTTTACTGAAGTCACATGGCTTTGGCGCTCCAAATCATTGATGCGAAAATGATTCATAAAGCCCCGAAACAGTGTTTTGAAATTGGCCATCATTAGATATTGTTGAAAAGTCATTATTTTGTTGCATTCTTTTTGTTGCATTTTTGGTGCATTCTCGTCGCTTTATAATATTAAGGTTGAACCACTCAACTCACATGAACTGTTTTAAATATTTAAAATTTTAGTACCTCTCTGGGCATCTGAAAATGTTAATTATTTTGCTGGCAACAGAGGCCTCACTGAGCCATTGGATTTCATCAAAAATATCTTAATTTGTGTTCTGAAGATGGTGTCTTACGGGTGTAGAACGATATGAGGAGAGGAATTAATGACAGCATTTTCATTTTAGGGTGAGTAAACTGACCTTTGAGCCCTCTGCTTGTGTATCAAATAAAAATTGGAAACTACAGCCAATTTTTAAAGAAATTATGGAAAATGAGCTAAAATCCAAATGTTCTTGTTTCTGTCATGGTCATGTTTAGTTTCTTTGTCTTGCTCTGTTTAGTTTCTAGTCATGATTTTCTTTGTTATATGCCGTAGTTCTCATTTGTTACCATGGTTACTAATTAGTTTCACACCTATTCCCTGTTCTGTTTATTACCATCCTCTGTAATCCTTCTGATTTCCTACTTCTGTGTCTTGCGTTCAAGTGTATGGTTACTGTGTAGTAGTTATAGCTCTCTGTGTTCATCAAAGCCTCTTGTAAATAGTTTATTCTACATTGCGCATCTCCTTCTTGTTGTATTATTTACACGCTTCCATCCATCCATCCATTCATCCATCCAACCAACCAATAGGGTTGCTGGAGCATGTCCCAGCTTTTCAGGCCATAGGGCAGGGAAACATTCTGGATGGGTGGCCATTCAAAACAATTAATTAAAAATCTGAAATGTATGCAGTAAACCTCTGACCATCTTAACAAAACACAAACTCATTTTCTGCATTTCACACAGTCTGCATTTGAAAATCATACTTGCAAATGACAAAAACATGTTCCAAACACAGTGCTCATTTACATAATAGACCACATCCATAGCTTGAGCATGAAGGAAGGAGATCAGAGACTTCAGCCCAATCTGAATATCAGAATAGGTTTAGTAAGTAACCTCTGAACCCATTTACTTATACTGTACTGTAATACTACTATTTATGGTAGTGACAACAAAACAGATCATAGCTAATTTACGCTAATGCCAACTTTGGAACCACTGTGCCAACACTTATTTGCATTGGGCTTTGAATTGCATTCTGACTAAGGGTGTGAATCTTAACACCAAATTGGCTGAATTTGTGATTCAATGGTTTTCGATTAGATTCAAAAACCAATTTAAATTCGTTTGAAAGAACGCCCGAGTGAGTAAAAGAATGTCAGTGATCACTATGTATTTATCTGTAATTCACGCTATAGCGTTAAATTTTCTCTTCGTCAGCTGCAGATACAGTATTGTTCTTTTCTGCTGCAGAGAGTCTTGAGCAAGAGACTGCAGCAGTACACAATAAATTCATTTTTATTGAAGATTTCAGATTTACTGTTTGAAAAACCAGGGGTCATTATTGGTCACTGTGCTGTTGTGAATGTCCCTGGGCTGTTTTCATCAAGAACAATGTGACGTTCCACTGGGCCTGCAACTTATTAATGGACCACATGCAATTTATATATATTATATGTGGTTGTATTATATGTGGAGACAGATCTCTTTTATTTGTATTGTATTCATTCTCTTTTTTTCTGTGGCCTATTGTACTGTGGTAGATGTGCAACTGCAGTGTTTCAAAGAAGAAAATACTATGTTTTGTTCGGGCATTACAGTACATTTGCAACCTCATTTATTTTTGAATATCATCAGCGTAACAATGTTTCACATCAACTCATGAGCTAGAAGGAATTGCAATAATTCGAGCAAAACATCTGCACTGTAATAAGCTTTTTCTAAGAGATCTGAGGCAGGATTTTTGTCATGTTTAACAATAGATTTAATATTTCCATTCTGAATAGATGATCTTTTGGCTTTTGTCCTTAAAATGATCATGTTTGTTAATGTTACGATGCATACCATGTGTATTACAGTCAGCTATCTGTTTGATTCTTTTGTGCTATATTTGTGCGATATCGATTCTGAGCCGCGTAGGTCAGGAGCGCCGTGAACGGAACGTGTAGAAGATGCTATCGGTGTAAAGTGGATCTCTGACAGGGTCTTTAATCATGGCCCAGGAAAAAAAAAAAAAGAAAAAGCCAAGCACTATTCCCTCATATAGACCCCTGACCCTTGCATTACATTGCTGTCTTGCTGTACATGCCAAACACAACTGCATCTATTTTATTGGCTAAATTGGATTCTCTGAGGGTAATGAAGACAAAAGTGGCTGTCATCGGCTTGAACCGCTGACTAATTAATAAATGTGTGCTTGGGTGGTGGTAAATTAAATTTGTTTTTTGTTGTTGTTGTTGCTTTTACACATTGAAATAGTTCATGATTAATTTCATAAATCAGACAGAATGTAGGCATGGATGCTATTAAATAGCAGGAGGTAATGGAAGAAACCAATGTGGCTTGTGTCAGAGGAGGGCTGGTCGAGTATGTGGTTGTGCAGTGTCCTATCTATCACGTCCATGCTGGCAGAGTCTGTGACCCATCTGTTTTAATGAAAAGCACACACATGTGAACACAGACACACACACTTTTGTAAACGCCAAAGGTCAGATGAGTTTCCAGTGTGAAATATTTGCTCTCCGTTGTGAGAAAATAGAGCTAATATTTGTCTGTCAGTTTTCACCTGTCAACTCTGAGTGTGAACACAACCAAAGCCCAAAATAAATATTTGATGTTAATTGAAAACATGACCATAGATGTAAAATCGAATGAATTTACCAGTTAATTTGTTGTTTTAAGTGTTTGCAGAAGTTTGTATCCGATCCCACTTTTAACTAGAAATGTGAATCGTAAGGTATTTAATGATTCTAATTTCTCACCCAAAAATGAAAACTAATTTACCCTCCCGCATGTTCTTCCAAAACTGTTTGACTTACATTTCTTCTGTGGAACACAACAGAAGTTCTAAGTTATAGAAGGGTTAGATAGCATGTCATTAAATGGTATTGAAAATTAAAGTATGACCACAAAAAAAAGAAGTATGATTTGACCCCTTTAAGACGAGAAAATCAGCAACACCCCACCTACATGCACCCACATGACACTCTCAGACATGAACTTGCTTGCAAAAATCTGAAACATTGCCATTAATACAATACTACAACTTCTCAACTTTAACAGGCTTCTCTGTGTGTATGTGATGTGAAGTTTCTAAATGGCATCTTGACTTTTTTGGCTTCATACTGTCAGAAGCTAATGTTTTGAGGCACGCAAAACACGGTGGTCTCTCTTCATTACCCACCATTGTAATGGGGAATCCAAGGGCGAGATATGCCTGACTGTATTTTCTTGACTTGAGGAGGCCAACACTTCATGTGAACAATGCAAATCTATTTGTCTTTTGTGTCAAAAGTTACATAAGTGCTTAGAGTACGTCAGAAATAGAGCGAGGCATCAGTTTACTGTTGAAATTTGTCCTTATGCACTCAGTGTAAACAGCATCACTGATTATATTGGGTTCTACAGTATTTGCTTTTGTCATGTCACGCCACTCTCGTTTGGTGTAGACACTTTGTTTTGGTATTTTAGAAGTAGATTCATTGTCTGCTTTATGTTTACCTGACACTGGTCAAAAAGTTGTCCATGCTTAGTGAAGAACCATGCATCACTCATTTATATTTGTGCATATAAATGAGTGATGCATGCAATACTCAATTCTGATTCTTCATTTGCGCCATCTAGCAGCCTGTTATTCCATGACCAATACAACTGATAAAATACATAAAATGTCAAATTTTGTGTTTAATTATTTACTTGTGTGGTTGAGATAATTTCACAGAGGGGTCTTTTATTACCTTGAAGAGATTTCTTTTGCAAAACAATCTTCTGGCTGTACAGTCTTCCCATTCTCCCCTGTTTATAACCTCCAGTTTGGGAACCACTGAGCCAGATAGTTGCTGCATTTATGCCTACAAATGTAGGCTACTGGCTGAAGAGTTGTACGAATGATTCAAGGAAAAACTAAAAGGATTGATATTGCATGTGCAAAAGAATCAATCTGAAAATACTGTTAAATGGTGGCTTAGAGGTAGTACAGAGTTACTATCAAGAGTACCACAGGTACAAATGGAAGAAAGGCTGAACTGGAAAGGCCATTAACAGTGCGTGAATTGTACTCGGCAGTACAAGGCATGGCTAATGGTCTTGCCCCAGGAATTGATGGGATCCCTATGGACTTTATAAATCATTTTGAAGTGCAATAGGGGCAAAGCTGCTGGCAGTACCCAATGAAAGCCTAGCTGAAGGCCAGCTACCAATGAACTACAGGATGTCTTTTTTTTTACATTTCTGGCAAAAAGGGGATCTAAAAAAATCATGGAGACCTATTGCTGTGATCCGCGTTGATTCCAATGGCCTATCAAAAGCTAAAAAATGGTGGTGAAGAAGATAATATCTCCAGATGGATATTTTATGCACATTTCAGGTCGTCTTGGCACCAAGAATTGGTTGCTTGTGTTCCACAGACAAAAGAAAGTCATGCCAGTTTGAAACAACTTTTTTTTTTTTTTTTTTTTTTTTTTTTTACTATTCATTTAACGTGGCTTAAAATTATAGAAGAGCTTCATCCAGAATACATCAGCATGAATTTGAGTTAAAGTTAAAGAAGATGATTATAGTCAAAGTAATGGAAGTAACGGAAAATTTTCATCAGTGAGAGTAAATTGGGAAAAAAGAGAATGTCTTGGGTTACTGATAGATGAACTGAACATTAGAATAACTTAAAATGGGAAAGCAGTGTTGGTATATTTAGGTAATGATTTTACTGTTAAAACTAACTGAGTAGGAATATTAGAGATGGATAGCAAGGCAGGACATTGGTGCTGTCTTTTACCTCGTTTGTCTTCTTTAAAAAAAAAAAAACAATAAAAAAAAAACCATTCATTATAAACAGATTGGTTGGTTCAGCCCTATGGTGCGTATTAGCAGTACTACAACCTCCTGTGGGGTTTTCTCACCATCTCGGTACAATAGTACAAACAGCTATTGCTTTTTTATTTATTTTTTTTTTCAGTGGGATACATACATTGTATAACACTGTAGGTATTATGAGAACATTTGAACTTGTTTATACTTTAATGCGCAATATAGGGATTCAGAAAGGCCTTGTTTAATTAATTGCTGTTATAGATTAGGAAATAATTCAATTTTAAACATAATATATTTTATTTCAAGGACAAAAGACTTTTATGATGGCACTTCCTCAAACATGATATGAGAAAGGTTGGTTTTAAGGGAGATACACTACCATTCAAAAGTTTGGGGTCCGAAAGATTTTTGTTGTTGTTGTTGAAAGAAATTATTCTCACCAAGGCAGCATTTATTTAATCAAAATACAATAAAAACAACAAGTAATATTATTAAAATAATATTAAAATTTGAATAATTGTTTTTTTTTTCTTTGAGTATATTTTATAGGGTAATTTATTCCTGCAATGAAAAGTTCATGCATTCGTTAATCCAGTCTTCGGTGTCAGAAATCATTCTAATGTTGAGAACAGTTGTGCTGCTTAATGTTTTTGTGGAAACCAGGATTCTTTAATGAATAGAAAGTTCAAAAGAACAGCATTTCTTGAAATAGAAAAATACAAGCCTTTACTGTCAATTTTGATCAGTTTAATTTTAAACACAAAACGATAAAAATAAAATAAAAACTTTCAAACTGCAGCCTAGAGGTAGTATAATTGTTTCTATATGCATGTAGAAAAAAAAAAGATATTCAATGTGTACATTTTAAAAAATATAAACTATTATTTAAAAGTCAAATTAGTTTTATACTAAACACTCTACATCTAAAAAGACTATTAATAATAATGTGACTTAGTTCAGTATCCTCAGCAGTAAGTCATGAGGACACAAATGACACCATGTCCTGAGAAAAACTCAGCTCTATTTTTCTTTGGGATTTTAAGTATTAGGATTGTCATTTTTCTAACATATTGACAACATTATTACATAAATATGTCAAATAATCTGTAGTGATATAAACAGAGTAAACCGCTATATAAGAGATTCAGTTAAGGTTGTGTAAGAAGCAGCCTCACACACACACACACACACACAATCCTCTTAGTGAGTGAGGTTTAATGCAAATGACTGATGACCTTACTGCTGGGTTACAGAAAATGTGCAGATGTGAAACAGCATCAATAAAGCCAGGACAGTTGAAATCATCGGCTTTATTTCATGTGTTATTTCTGTTTCTCTAATTCCAAATACTGAAAGGCTATTGTGTATACATTTTTAATGCTTCGCTCTCATGGTTTTTTCTTTTTTTTTGTCTTTCCGTTGATCAGTCATGCACGCGGCTGCTGTGTGCTCCAGAGATGCTGTCGCCATGACGACATAATCAAACTATCTGCTGATTGAATCAGTCTCTCTCCCTGATGATTAGATCTGCTCTGAGGGATCTGCGTGTCAGCAGAACAACTGACTGCTGGCTTCATAAAGACTGCCATCTCTGGGTCTGAGACAACACCACATCAGAAAAGTTCCCTTTTTCTTCATAAATATATTTTTAAAATATTTAAATCATTTAAATTTATATTTCAGTATTTAAATAATTTTACAGTTATTTAAAGTTGGAATGAAACCCTATTGTGACGTATATCTAAATGAAACGACTTCTCAAAAAAGACAAAAAATTGTAGGTTGGGACTTGATTTTGTTATTTGAGAATTGATTGGGCTGTTGGATCATTGTGGTTTGCAATTGCTGTGATCTCATGTGAGTGACAGGTTCTCCCACCCCCTTGCACCAGTAAATACGTCATCAGAGAAGATACGTCACTGCAAGAGGGAGGGGAAATTACGACTTATAAACATACATCCACAAACATGCTGCTATGAACATGAAAGATGTGCTGCTGCTGCACAAATAACATGCATTAAATTACCCAAAGCACATCTATATAGGTGGATCTGGGGGAGGTGGAGGGTGCAGGGACTGCTTACAGCAATTACAGCATCAAACTATTTGAAAGTAAAACAGCGAGCTCATTTGCTGCAGAATCAGCAGAGTCCAGTCAGCTTGAGCCATGTTAGATAATATCATAGTTTGCAGATTTCATTAAGAACCTATCAGCCTGCGTCATCTAGAGTTTCTTAACTGAACTGCATATGTTTCTGTACAATTAATCAAAATAAAGCCGAAATTGTTATATAATTAGTGCCATTATTAAATGAAAAAAGCTTTCAATTTATTTAAGTATATAGTCTGTTGTGCTACATGTTATACAGTGAAGAGTTGTATTGTGTTACATGCATGCAACTTATAACAATGTGTTTTCAGAGCAGATGTTGTTGTTACAATGTTACAAATGTTATAATATTTCACCAGTATTCTGCCAAAATATAAGATTTCACTGTTAGAAAGTGAAGAATTTAAGACATTTGGTCCCATTTTATATTAAGTGTCTTTACTATGTACTAAAATTTAAATGAAGATATACACTTATTTTTTCATATATATGTTTTTACATTGTACTTATAAAAACTCATGCATGTAATTACAGCAATCTATACCTTTTGTGTATACATCTATAATTACATAGTTGACCCTTCCCTTACACCTTAACCCACACTTAAACCAAACCATATCGCCAAACCTGTCCCTAACCTTAATGTATCCTACCTCAATAGCAGCAAAAATGTTTTGTAATTCAACATCAACAAAAAAAGTACATGGAACCAAAAAACTACTTTTATGTATGTACATAGTTCAAATTGATAATAGTAATAATAATTAACCCAATATACATGCGACCTATAAATAATTTAAACAAAAAAAAAAAAAACCCTGTAATAAATAAACAAAACAATCACTTAAAAACAAATATTTTTATTATATATCTGTTTACGTGCATGTCATGTGACCATTAACCAACATCAGAGAACCATGAACATGAAAGTATGAAAATCAGGGGGTACTTCAAGAACATCTGAGGGGTTCTACTGATAAAAACATTTGGGAATCCCTGATTTGATTCAAATGTTTTTTTTTTTGGGAGGTTTTGGCTTAAGGGTAGAGGATACAAAATATCATATAGAGTGTGTCAATGGAAAAACCCTACAAATGACAGAAGGAAGAGGCTGGTAAGTGTTGGTAATGTGTTTATATTATGTATTACGAAGTTTTATGTAAGTGTATGAGGGTGTATGTAAGCACATGTAAATGTGTGAGTGAATATAATAATGAGTATTGGAGCAGCAGATGGGGCAGCAGCAGGTGGTGTGGTGTGCTGGGACCTCTGCAGCCTTCATGAGCGCTCTGCTGTGATGCTGCCTGACAGCGCCGGGAATTCATGTGTCTGACAAAGACTTTCAATCCATTAGCAAACTCCCTCACAACACACACGCACACAATTACCCTTCATTAAAACAGAGGCTCAAGACCTGTACAACCACAGCAAGACGAACACTCCCTCACACTGACCGCTCTTCCAGATTAGATTCTCTCTCGTTGGATTATTGTCGTGCAGATGTTTGTTGTCTGTCAGGGTAAGCACATTATCCAGGGAGAATTAGATTGATGAATAGAATTTTCTCATTCAAATTAGTGGAGACAAACAGGCGTGAGGTGTGTGTCTGTGCTGATAACTCACAGGATTTGAGCCAGAGATGAGGTAGGAAACATGTCTAATCTTTCTATAAGCTTGTCTCAATGCTGCAGCCAGAGGTTCATTTTGTCCTTTATGGTCTGTCTGCAGCTGACTGACTGAAAAACACAAGCCATCCAGTCCTCGGTCAAGCACATATTCTGAATTTGAAGGAAAACCCTGCTGAAAATATCACATTGGACCATTGTGACTTCCCAGGCGGGTTCATATTGGTTCGTGCTCGTTTTGTGCTTTTATAGCAACACTGACCAGCTACAAGGAATTCTTGCTGGTTAAGATAGTTAGAGTTGACATGAACAGAAAGTTGAAATAGTTTTTTCTTCCCCGTCGTTACATAATTTCGAGAGAAGCGGCTTCTCGAGTCACAGCCGATAACCTTGTAGGCACCTGCACTTCTGGGGTGCATTTCTCAAAGCCAACCATCATCGCAAGTTCTGTCGTTACCAAAAGGACTCAATGGAACTCGTGACCATAGTTGGCTAACAATGTTTTTGGGAAATGCACCCCTGGTTTGTTATTACTGTGATGTCATATGAGTGGCAGGTCGTCCCACCCTCATCCCTCACACAACTTATTTATAACTTATTCACAATAGATACTGCAAAATTTTATAAAACTGTCTTTTTTTAATTCATAGTGACTTTAAGACAGTTGGTCTGGACAAGAACATGTTCTTGGCCTTCTGGTGAGCAGTGTTTGTCTTGTCTTTGAAATTACTGACAAAACAAATGAATTTTTGTGAATTGTTCAGCAATAATAAAGACAATGATTCTTTGTGATTGTCATGACAATAAATACTGCTGATGAAAACATGACAATATATGAACAATGCAATGTTTTTTTTAAAGGAAACGGTGGGAAACTTCTCACAAGGACAGCTTCATATGTCATATTTTAGGCTGATAAAACGATTCGGGTTACTTAACTGTAACCCTGTTCCCTGATAAAGCGGGAACGAAAGCTGCGCTTCAGCGCATATGGGAACGTCTTTAGTCGTGACCGGCTGTGAATATGTGTCTGAACACGTCAATGAAATTGACCTATATTTATAGCCTCCATGATGTCATCACTATGCGCCAATGAGAGGCTATAAGTAGATGAGCCACAGGTGTGTCTGCAGGTACTTTTGTCTGAAGAGCTGTCCTGGGACATCCCAGTGCGGCAAAGAAGCGCAGCTTTCGTTCCCGCTTTATCAGGGAACAGGGTTACAGTTAAGTAACCCGAATCGTTCCCTTTCAAAAGCTACACTCCAGCTGCGCTTCAGCGCATATGGGAACGAGAATACCCACGCCGCCGCACTGTGTGTCCGGACCCTCTGGCTGTGAAGTTTGTCACAAAGCGCAAAAGGGTCTTAGACACTAGCTTGCGATGTTGACTCAAGGACGCTAGAGCCCGGAGTAATATGAACATCCAAACTATAAAATCTTATGAATGTGTGCGGGGAGGACCAACCCGCCGCATCACAAACATTTTGCAGGGGGGCACCCCTTGCCAGAGCTCTTGAAGAGGCAACCCCCCTGGTGGAATGAGCCCTGATGCCCGTTGGCGAAGTGTGACCACGCGCCTCATAGGCAAGGGCAATAGCATCTCTCACCCAGTGTGACATAGTCTGTTTCGTTGCGGTAGCACCCTTGTTACGGCCTCCATGGCAGACGAAAAGTCGCTCTGACTTACGCCACTGGCTAGTGCGGTGGACGTAGGTCTGCAGAGCACGGACTGGACACAGCTTGTGAAGTCGCTCCTGATCCGGCGTAGTAAACGGCGGAGGGCAGAAGGCTTCGAGAATTACCGGATGTAAAGTCGAGAAAGGCACCTTAGGTAAGTAATCGGGATGAGGATGCAAAATTGCTTTCACCATACCTGGGGCAAAGTCTAAACAGGATGGCACAATGGACAGAGCCTGTAGATCCCCAATTCTCTTCAGAGAAGTTATTGCCATTAGAAAAACCATTTTCAGAGTTAACAGCTTATCTGAAACTGACTCTAACGGTTCAAAGGGCTCTTGAACCAATCCCTCCAGGACTACAGCTAGGTCCCAAGAAGGAATTCTGGTTCTAGCAGGGGGCCTCAGTCGCCTAGCTCCTCGAATGAAGCGAGAGAGCAGGGAGTGCTGGCCCAACGGTGTCCCGTCAATAAGAGCGTGGCAAGCCGAAAGAGCGGCCACATATACCCTTAGCGTAGCGGGGCAAGTGCCTGTCGATAGCTTGTGTTGTAGAAAGTCCAGAACTGTAGAAACCTGACAGTTCATGGGATCTATATTGTGTAAAGTACACCATCTCTGAAAGATAGCCCATTTATTGGCATAACTTGCTCTGGTAGAGGGAGCTCTAGCACTTAATATAGTCTGGATAACGTCTGGTGAAAGACCTGAGTCCCTCAGTTGGTACCCCTCAGGGGCCAAACATGAAGGTTCCATAACTCCGGCCGGGGATGAAATATTGTCCCCTGTGCCTGAGACAGAAGGTCTCTCCTCTTCGGAATCGCCCACGGCGAGCCGTCGAGGAGAGCTATTATCTCCGAGAACCACATTCTGTTCGGCCAACGCGGTGCTATCAGCAAGAGGCAAATCCCTTGTTGGCGAACTCTGGCTAGAACTCCCGGGAGCAGAGAAACTGGACGAAATGCATACAGGCGCATTTTGGGCCATGTATGTGCCATCGCATCCAGACCTAGGGGGGGCTGGGTGACTCAGAGAGAAGTAGAGGGGACATTGCGCTGTCTGATAAGAGGCGAAGAGGTCCACTTCCGCTCTGTAAAATTTTCGCCACACCTGTTGGACTACCTCGGGGTGGAGTTTCCATTCCCCAGTCGGCACTTCCTGTCTGGACAGTAAGTCTGCTCCCACATTCTGGTGCCCAGGGATGTACACTGCTCTGAGTGACAGAATTCTGCCCTGGGCCCAGAGGAAGATCTGTCTCGCTATCTTGTTGAGACGGCGTGAGCGCAGACCTCCCTGGTGATTTATGTAAGAGACTGCCGCTGTATTGTCTACCCGCACCAAGACATGACAGCCTCTCAGATACTGGAGAAAGTATTTCAGGGCCAGAAATACGGCCATCAGCTCTAGGCAATTGATGTGCCAGACGAGTTGATGACTCTCCCATTCCCCTTGGGCTGGACAGCCACCTAAGACCGCACCCCAGCCCTTCAGGGAGGCGTCTGACGTTAGCAATTTGCGACGACATGGCGCCCCTAGAGTGGGACCCAAGGTAAGGAACCGGGGTCTTAGCCACATAGTTAAGGTACGAAGCCCGCGGCGCGTAACCTTTATTTTGCTCAGGGGTTTGGCCCTTGGATGAAATCCCCTGGCTTTGAGCCACAACTGAAATGGTCTCATGTGTAACAGGCCCAAAGGTATCACCGAGGACGCTGACGCCATGAGACCTAACATTCTTTGATACTGAAGGACAGTATAATCCTGGCCTAGCCTGACATTCTTCAGGGCTATGTGAATGGCCTCGACTCGAGCGGGAGACAGTTGTGCCCGCATCATGGTCGAATCCCATACGACCCCTAGATATGTCGTTCTCTGGGTGGGACAGAGAACGCTTTTCTTCTCGTTTAGTCTCAGCCCTAGAGAAACGAGATGAGCTAGTACGACATCTCGGTGTTGTAATGCCATCTCTTGAGACTGTGCTAATATTAGCCAGTCGTCTATGTAATTCAAAATGCGGATACCCTGGAGTCGCAACGGAGCCAGTGCTGCATCCATGCATTTCGTGTATGTGCGGGGTGATAGGGCTAGGCCAAATGGAAGAACCCGATACTGGTAAGCTTCGCCCCCGAAAGCGAACCTCAGGAACCTCCTGTGTTGTGGCAATATTTCTATGTGAAAATATGCATCCTTTAGATCGATCGTGACAAACCAATCGCAATGTTGGATTTGAGACACGACCATCTTTACCGTTAACATCTTGAACTTGAGAGCTTTTACTGAACGGTTTAAGCCTCGAAGATCTAAGATTGTACGCAACCCCCCGTCCTTTTTGGGGACCAGAAAGTACCTGCTGTAATAGCTTGACTCTCTCTCTGGCAGGGGAACATGCTCTATGGCCCCTTTCTTTAAGAGAGCCTGAAGCTCTTGTAACAGTAACGTCGATTGCCCCGGCTTCACGGTAGTGGAGACCACGCCGTTGAAACGCGGGGGACGACGAAAGAATTGGATCCTGTATCCTACTTCTACTGTCCGTAGAACCCATGCAGAAATCCCTGGCAGTAGCTTCCACGCTGCCAAGTTCTCTGAAATGGGAACTAACTTTTGTACTTCCTCTAGGGGTGATGTTAGATGCTGCGTGTCCCGGTGTGTGACAGGAATCAACGGAACATTTAACTTTTCGCTGGAAACCGCTGCCCCCCGAAACACCAGAGGTGGCGGGGAAGTAGGGTTTTTGTGGGAACTTCGAGAAGGGGCGGGTACAGGATTTCTTAATACGCGCCCCGTCCCGAGGGGGGCAAACCCCACAGGGCTGGGCGCAAGACCATCAGGACTTCTTTTTCCTAGAAAGAATGGCCCTGAGGTCTTGCTTGGGAGGCTGTTGTGAGCGGCGAGACGGTCCCCAATCTTTACGAGGGGGAGCGCGAGTCGCAACGCTCTGCTTTTGTGCCTCCCTATGTGAAGGACCAGGCTGGGGCTGGGTGGCTGACGACCCCACCCTTTGAGTGCGGCGAGGAAGAAATTGCACGAAAGCTTCTTCTGATTTTTTCACCTCCCGGAACCTGCCGACGACTGTGTTAACCGAGTCGCCAAACAGGCCGGAAGGTGACACGGGCGCATCAAGCAGGAACACGCGGTCCTTATCTTTGATGCCCGTGAGATTGAGCCACAGATGCCTCTCCGTGCTGACCATAGCAGCCATTGAACGGCCGATAGCACGGGCCATCTGCTTAGTGGCACGGAGAGATAGATCTGTGGCTCGACGAAGTTCCGTGAATGCCTCCTCGTCAATGGTGGAACCCGCACTCAGGTCCTTCAGCAGGTCAGCCTGATACGCCTGCAACACCGCCATGGTGTGCAGGGCAGCACCAGCCTGACCCGCAGCCTGAAAAGCCTTGCCGACGAGAGCTGACGTCGTTCGGCAAGGCTTAGATGGAAGAGCCGGTTTCTTTAGCGATGATGCTGAACCAGGCGAGAGATAGCTCGCGAGCGTCTCCTCAACCTGGGGCATCGTCGAATACCCCCGTGCCTCCGCACCCACGATGGTCGAATAAATCGACGTCGAAGGCACGAAAACACGGGAGGTATAAGGCTTTCTCCATGACTTCGATAGTTCGTCATGGAGGTCCTCAAAGAAAGGGAGGGATTGTTGTTGTGATCCCTCCCCCCTGCCACCGGACAGAAACCGATCCTCCAACTTTGAGCGTTTGGGGGGCTCCTTCTCCTGTGGCCAGTCAAGCTGTAATCTGGCCACAGCACGAGTCACGACCTCGAGCAATTCCTCAACAGATTTACTGTCCCGTGAGGAACGCTCAGAGGCAGCAGACTCGAAGAAGGAGTCATCGTCCCCCACGTGAACCGAAGAAGCACCGGAGTGCGCTTCAGTATCACGAGGGTGGACTGCTGGATCTGGTGACGAAGCGGGCGAAAGGGCAGGACCCGTCTCCCGCTCGTCAGCCAAATCCAGGCGAGAGCCCCACGATCTCACTGTGGGTGCTGGCCCTTGGAAGTAGGCGAGGCGAGCACGAAGCATCTTCACTGTGAAAACTTCGCAGTGCTCGAAATCGCCTCCCTCTAACGCAAGTGCAGCATGCTCTTCCCCCAAACAAACAAAGCAGAACTGGTGTGCATCCAATTCAGAGATCGAACGTGAACACGGGGAAACACACCG
The DNA here is from genome assembly GCA_037194245.1 of Opsariichthys bidens. Lineage (NCBI taxonomy): Eukaryota > Metazoa > Chordata > Actinopteri > Cypriniformes > Xenocyprididae > Opsariichthys > Opsariichthys bidens. Next base: position 8,863,665 of record CM074278.1, read on the forward strand.
TCTACTTTGTTGGCTCATACTTTCTCTTATCACAATAATATAATATAACTAAATATATATATTATGACAGCTCTTATGTTGTTTCCTTGTGCAAACAGAGGAATAGAAAGAGAGAGAAAGTTCTTCAAGATGTCTTGTTAACCAAACTCCTAACACAGAGGATAGAAAAAGAGAGAGGTTGTGCTTGACACACACACAGCAAGGCCTCTGAAGACAAAAGACCTGCAGACACACCTGTGGCTCATCTACTTATAGCCTCTCATTGGCGCATAGTGATGACATCACGGAGGCTATAAATATAGGTCAATTTCATTGACGTGTTCAGACACATATTCACAGCCGGTCACGACTAAAGACGTTCCCATATGCGCTGAAGCGCAGCTGGAGTGTAGCTTTTGAAAGGGAACATGTTTGAAGCATCTTTTAAGTTACGTAAAGTCACCTTGTGTCAAGTGACATTTATGTAGTTATTTATACAATACAGATTGTTTCAAAGCAGCTTTACAGAGATAAACAGGAAAGTAATGATCAGGGATGCAACCAGAATTCGACTCAAGAACAATAGCGTCACTGTTCAGCTGAAGTCAATTCAGTGATAATTTTTTCAGTTCAATTTCAGTTCATCAATTATGAAATGGGTTCAATTCAGCTTTGGAGAAAACAGTGATGTCATCATCCATCTCAGTTCAGTAGTCCAATAGTATCAGTGCATTCAATTCAATGATATTGCTGAACTTTCCGTGTCCCCAACTAAGCAAGCCAAAGGCAACAGTAGCATTTTTCTTTTTCTTTTAATGATTAAATTAATTAAATCCTAGGTTAAAATTTGGCCTTTTACAGTTCTAAACACATTTCATATATTATTGTCAACGAAAACATTTTAGTTTTAATTATTATTATAAGTATAAAACTTTGAAAAAATATATACCATTTCAGCCATCTGACTAAATTGACATGAAATATAAAGGACATTTTTATCAAAGTCCTATAATTAAATATAATTATTTTCTGATACGAGCAGATATTTGCTAAAACTAAGCTTCTGCGGAGAACAAGGCAATGTGTTTACATGCACAATCTTACACCAATTATGCTCAACAAGCTGAACATGCATAAGGTCATGTACATGGCTTAAATGGCGTTGCAGGGAAAGGCCACAAAAGGTTAAGAAAAACTCAATCGACACACCACCTTTTTAAACATTTATCGGAGTTCTGTCAGCTTATTCAATGTGTGCAGTGTGTTGACAGAAATGGATAATTTCAAAATGTTATGTGAAGCTTTTTGTTGTTTTTGACTTTATATAATGAGAAGATTTTTTATAGTTATGTGCATGTTTTTGTACATGTAAACACATTAATTGAAAGCCCCAAGAACCAATCGTTCTTGTCTAGTGAAAATATCTTTAAACATTTACTGGAGAGGCACTTGTTTTCAGAGAATATATTTGTATTTATATATTTGTTTTATCCCATTGGCATTTTGTTTAGTTTTAAGCATTTTAAACCTCATTATTATTGACTTTTATTATTATTTTATTTTATTCATGCTTACAAACTTGCCAATGGGGTAAAAAATGCATTCTCTGAAAACAAGTCTTATGTAATATCTTATGCAATGTTGCTCCTAAAGTAAATTTAAGTTGTTATGAAGTGCTTAGATGCTTTTACTGGGAACGAGCGAGGCTATCAGCAGGCACAATTTATTCTTAATGAATTCCCTCTTCTCTGGTGAGATTCTCAGAAACAGTGTGAGTATCACATCAGCTCAGCTCCTTAGGAATTATAGAGAAATCAGAACTCAGTCTGGCTGCATGACGGACCACTGTGTGACACGATCCAGCTCTCTTATTTAACACCCTGCTTTATTTAATAAACTGGAGTGCTGGACTGTATCCATTCTTAATAAGGTCTTATAATCCAGATACACACAAAAAGAGACTGAATTTCCAAGGAAGTGATATCTCATGACCCCATATGGAGATGTACATAGTATACAGTATTAAGTTAAATGACAGACCCATTAAACTGAACAGGTTTTGGGGAAAAACTCCTCGTGTGAGGTGACGCTTGAGATTGCTGTGATTTGTGGGACTGTATAGCGACATGTTCCTCCCGAACTACAACACCTTTACCTTCTTATTCTTAATATCTTTGTTGTGTTTTCCAATAAATAAACCTAAATATCCTTAAAATATAATAAATTTACCACTAAAACAAAACTGTATAAGGTATTTAGACATTGTTTTAAATGTATATTTAAAAGAGTATATATACTGAAAACAAGATGCACAGTATGCATTTATTACAATATAAAATGAATATTTATTATGTATACACAGGTACTACTACTATTTCATTTTATTTTTTAATTTTATTCCAAAGCCTGAAAATCACACAGCCAATTGTTTAAATGATATTTTGCAATGTATAAACATTAAATGTTGATTGCAGCTAAATGATTCTTTGATTTTGAATATCATTGTCAACTAAATCTTTTTTTTAAGAGTTTTAGTTTTTAGTAGAAAAAAATGACTAAAACGAAAGAATATGATATATCTAAATTTATTTTCTATGGTGACCAGGAGGGGACATGTTCACTTTTCACTTTTGATGATGATATATTCTCAAGGGAACAGGGTAATTGTTAAATGGTAATTCTTCAGCAGGTTGGTAAGTGGACTGGAGATGGAACTGTAGTTGTGAATGAATCTTCTATTGAAATTAGAGAATCCTAGGACTCGCTGGAGTTCTTTGACGGTTGTAGGAATGGGCCAATTCTTGATCACTTCCACCTTCCCCTCGCCCATCTGGATACCGCTGCTGCTGATGTTGTATCCGAGGAATTGTACTGATGGCTGATGGAATGAGCTTTTTTCTGCTTTGAGGAACAGTTGGAATTCTCTCAGGCGAGCGAGGATCTTGTAAGCGATGTTCAGGCTCCGGGAGTATATGAGAATGTCATCTATGTAGACGAGGAGAAATCGATGGAGGAACTCCTGCAGCACCTCATGTATAAATTCCTGGAACACAGAGGGTGCTCTGAGCAGCCCATATGGCATCACAAAATATTCATAGTGGCCAGTAGGTGTCACGAAGTCATTTTTTTTAGTCATCCCCCTCACGTATCCGGATGAGGTTGGAGGCGCTGTGGAGGTCCAGCTTGGTGAAGACAGAAGCTTCATGGTGATGTTCCAATGCCGCTGGGACGAGGGGAAGAGGGTACCGGAATTTGGCGGTGATCTTGTTGAGTGCTCTGCAGTTGGTGCAGGGCCACAAGCCTCTGTTCTTCTTGGCCATGAAGAAGCTGGAAGCAGCAGGGGATGTAGAAGGGTGGATGTAGCCTTGCTGTAAAGCCTCTTCAATATACTCCTTCATGGCCTTCTGCTCTGGAAGTGAGAGAGGATAGATTTGACCACAGGGCACTGGCTCACCCGGAAGTAGGTCGATGGCACAGGCCCATGGATGATGTGGAGGCAGCTGAGAGGCTTTCTTCAGACAAAAGACATTGCTGAAGGGGGCGTAACAGGTAGGAATCTTGACAGACATGCACATGCACTTGGGACTCTCCCCCACTTTCTCACTCACCTCACTCACCTATTTTCAGTCTCCTAAGTGTTAACAAAATCACCTATGGTGTTATCAGAGCATTTGGATTGGAATAAAGCACCCACTCTCACAGTAATAAGTTGTCTGGCCTTGGTAATATTCCTGGACTCACCATTTTGCTATCCTGATGAATGGTTACCCGCCTGTTCCTGCCGTTATTTTGTGTCCTATTGTTTGGATTTATCTCATGATTTGTTTGATGGTGGATTTACCTGTATACTTCCCTGCTGGAGGACTCTAATCTACAGGTGCTGGTCATATAATTAGAATATCATCAAAAAGTTGATTTATTTCACTAATTCCATTCAAAAAGTGAAACTTGTATATTATATTCATTGATTCCACACAGACTGATATATTTCAAATGATTATTTCTTTTAATTTTGATGATTATAACTGACAACTAAGGAAAATCCCAAATTCAGTATCTCAGAAAATTTGATTATTACTTAAGACCAATACAAAGAAAGGATTTTTAGAAATCTTGGCCAACTGAAAAGTATGAACATGAAAAGTATGAGCATGTACAGCACTCAATACTTAGTTTGGGCTCCTTTTGCCTGAATTACTGCAGTAATGCGGTGTGGCATGGAGTCGATCAGTCTGTGGCATTGCTCAGGTGTTATGAGAGCCCAGGTTGCTCTGATAGTGGCCTTCAGCTCTTCTGCATTGTTGGGTCTGGCATATCGCATCTTCCTCTTCACAATACCCCATGGACTTTCTATGGGGTTAAGGTCAGGCGAGTTTGCTGGCCAATTAAGAACAGAGACCATGGTCCTTAAACCAGGTACTGGTTGCTGTGGCACTGTGTGCAGGTGCCAAGTCCTGTTGGAAAATGAAATCTGCATCTCCATAAAGTTGGTCAGCAGCAGGAAGAATGAAGTGCTCTAAAACTTCCTGAGCACTTCTTCCCCATGATTGTGTGTCCTACAGAACAAGACTGAGGGACCATTTAAAGGCCTTTGCAGGTGTTTTGAGTTAATTAGCTGATTAGAGTGTGGCACCAGGTGTCTTCAATATTGACAGTTTTCACAATATTCCAATTTTCTGAGATACTACATTTGAGTTTTTCCTTAATTGTCAGTTGTAATCATCATAATTAAAAGAAATAAACATTTGAAATATATCAGTCTGTGTGTAATGAATGAACATAATATAATATACAAGTTTCACTTTTTGCAGTACCAGCACCTGTATATCTGTTCACCTGGGGTGATCATAAATAAGTTATTATTAATTAATTAATATTTTACTTTAAATGAATTTATTAATAATATTCATATGGATATCCCTAGGAAATGTTTTTTTTTTTTTTTTTGCAAAAATTTTACCATAGTGCATGGTTTGTAAACTACTAATTTTTAACATTTTCATCACAAAACCAGCTCGATATGTTTGGTTTTTCTGACATACCAAGCTTACTTGGTACCTCAGCCAATACAGTATTGCACTTGCTTTGCGAAGCACATAGGTACAAGTCACAAGTCCCGATATAAGAGCTCAAAGACTAAACCAAACTCAAATGGCAAACTAAAATGGCATGGATTCTTCAGAAAATATGATTTTGTTTTTGGTTGTATCGTGTAGGGTTTAGTGTTGGTGGTACATTATTTTCACATGCAATAGAGAACTTTTCAGCACCACTTTTGGACATTACAAATCAGAACCGTCATGATACATACAACAACCGATGTACTAAAATCAAGGATGGTAACATTTAAATGAACTGCTGAGATTTCAATTAAATTGCCAGAAGTTCTTGTTGAGTTATTCAGAGAGAGCAATGAGAGTGACATGATCTCTAGTCATGTACATTATTTTTATTTTATCATGAAAGATAACACAAAATGAAGCTAATTAGAGAACTGATGAGGGCAGAGAAAAAGGCCTTGCCCCGGGAGAGGGAATTCTCTCTCTCTCTCGCTCTCTCTCCCTCTCGCTCTCTCTCTCTAATTCATAGATAGATGCCACGTTCCACCCCTTTCAAATTAAAAACCTTCAAAAACTTAATAGCTATGCCTTGAGCAGTCATCCAGTCAGAGAGATAGCTGAGTGCATTAGGGCAGGCTAATTATTTTGCTGTCACACTGGCCTTGTAATGAGAGAGGGGGCTGGGGTTCAGTGTGTAACAGTTAATGTGACCCATGCATGATGTTAAGTATGGATCAGGGAATGAAATTTTGTGTGCATATGTGTGTAACAGCACCACAGTATGAATGACAGTGACTCATCTACCCCATTACAAAAACTTATGTTCATTATTCCAATTATTGGCTCATATACCCTCATTTTTCATTTTCTTTTCTTTTCTTTTATCCCCTTTAACAACTTAATGGTACCTATGTATGCCCTTTTTGTTTTTCTGAGCACTTAGTTTAGTTGAAATAAATACATTTGAAATTAAATATAATAAAATATTTTTAAAAAATTAAACTTAATTTTATTTCAGCTATTTGCCAAGGGTACATTACTCATTTTCATTTATTTTAACGGTATAAAATATATAAAATTAAAACTGAAATCAAAAATAATAACTCATAAAAATCATAAAAAATGTCATTACTTGAAATAAAATAAATGTTAACTGAAATAAAATAAACTAGAAATAACAAGAAAGACAGCTATTTTAGCTAGCTTATTTTTAACTAGCTTATTTTATTTCAGCTAGTTAACATTTATCATTTTAATATAACTAATATAAAAACTGAAATAAAAATCATAATTATATAGACATTTTTATTTATTTATTTTACATTGGAACATGTGGCAATGTGAAAAAAAGTAAATAAAATACATTTATTTTAATCGAAACTATATGCACTGACAAATTGTTTGGTTCAGCCTTACTACACCTATATACGCTTACGTCCTTGTTTGCCTCCAACTCATTCTTTACATGCATCTTGGTGTTCTTCAGCAAAATCAATAAGAACTTAATGAGTTTCATATTTAGAAAGAGATCAGAGAGAGAGAGAGAGAGAGAAAGAGAGAAAGAGAAATAGGCTAGATGACACATGTTGTGAGAGTGAAGAATTAGGGGACCAGAACACCCACCCCTACATGAGCGCACACACACACACACACACACACACACACACAGACTGAGAACAGTGCCGTGTTGTGCTTGATTGATTCTGTCACCTTGCATTGTTGTTCTGTAGGACACTTGCATTATAAAACCCTACAGACTGAATGTGAAACTGTGGGATAGACAGATGTGCAGATGTCATAGAGAGAATAAGGAAAGTGTGTAAATGATTGGAAAAACTGAGCAAAAAATGATGAAGGATCAATGACTAATGTACATCTGCCGTGTGTTCTCCTTCTCTCTGTTTATTATATTCTGTGTTTTCTGAGCCTGTGCTGTATATCTGATGAATGATGATAAAACAATACATATGCTGTTAATACTGGAATGAAATGCTAAAATATACATCAAATTAAGACAGAAAAAAATGTATGCTTTAAGCTTGTCAAATATTAATATAATGTTTGTAATCAGTTTGAGGGACTTCAGCATGAGCTAATTTGACCCAGAGTGTAATATTTGTGCCTTAAATGTGAGAGGGCGTTGTTTTGGTTGGAGGTGGGGGTTGCTAGATCAGTCAAGCATCAGCATTTCCCCCTAAAATTCTCGTAGAGACTTGAAACTTTGAAGGGTGGTAATACTCGCGCTGTCACCAATGTCCTCGTGGCTCGCCTCAATCGGCATGACAAGGGTGCTACAGAAGTGAAAAGTATGAAATCACTCCGAATCCGTAGGCTCAAGTGTCTTACATCACTAGAATCCTTGGCTCAAGACGGACAAAATGCATGCCTCAGATTCGTTCGGGCAAAATTTTTGGTTATTTTAGATTTTTGGAAAAATCTGCTTTTGTGAGCTGGAACCAAAACAGTGTAGCAAGATTCTCTTGAGTCCGATTGTAAATAATTATCAAAAAAAGATGAAATTTGTATTCATGGTCTCTAAGTGCTGCCAGAACATTCAAAGTGGGCAGAGCCACTTTTACTAAAATGGCTATAATTAGTATGTAATATTGTAAAATATAAGGCCTCTGAGAAATTCAAAACAAATCGGCCACCGGGGAACACCTTCGGTTTTTTTCATGTGCGTAAAGGATTGTATATAATATGATTTTTCACACACATCCACAACATTCATTCCACATGGTGAAACATCCCGGTTACAACTGTAACCTTAGTTTCATGAAGAGGGAACTAGACCCTGTGTCGAGAATGACTCTGTGGGAATGCTCTACGTGATTGCGTCATGAAGAACTTGTGAAATGGTGTGACGAGATGTCAGAAGTGAGTGACGTCACAACCAGGAAACTATAAAGTATGCTCAAACATGCTAGCTTCGAAGAGTCTGAGGTAAGCGCTGACAGTCATGCCGGAAGTATGGTAGGCCAACGCAGCGTCTCATTCCCTCTTCAAGAACTATGGTTACAGTCATAACTGAGATGTTCCCTTTCAAGGGAACTCGTGCTGCTTCAAGAATGTCTCTGTGGGAACATTTATACCCCAGCAGCCATGGTGACCAATGTCTGTCTAGTGTGACTCATACAACACTAGGACGAAAGTACCCGAGCCCCAGGAGTAGAGCTCAGGTCCAGACCATAGAACCTCATAAATGTGTATGGTGAGGACCAGCCTGCTGCATCACAAACATCTTGTAAAGATACTCTGGAGAGAAGAGCTTTACAGGCAGCCATACTTCTAGTGGAGTGGGCTCGAACTGATATAGCCTCAACTATCCATTTATTCATACTCTTCTTAGATGCTGGGGCCCCTTAGAAAGAGACTCAAAATAAATGAACAACTGTTTTGTCTTGCGCTACAGGGCAGCCCTGTGAACATAAGCATAACAGTGAACTGGACACACCAGATTATTTCATCCTGGTCTGGATTCCGGAAGGGAGGAAGCTTGTAGCACAATAGAAACGTGTTCCCAAAGGGTCCATCTGATGACCACTGCACCAAGAAGTGAAGAATCTCCACTTCAGGGCATACAATTTCCTCATGGAGGGAGCTTTTGATTCAAGGGTGGTCCCAACAACCTCAGTCGAGAGACAAGAGTTTATGAGCTGGGGCCAACTTAGAGGCCAAGCTCACGGTTCCATAGCTCTGGGCAGGGGTGAAATATTAAGCCCCCTGCCTGGGACAGAAGATCCCTCCTGATCAGTATCTCCCAAGGAGAGCCTTCTGGGAGAGATATTAGATCTGCAAATCACACTCTGCCCGGCCATCGTGGGGCAACCAAGGTGAGCCGGACCTGGTCCCGGCGAACTCTCTCTAGAACTTCCGGGAGCAGAGTGATAATGGGAAATGTGCACACACTAGAGGTGTGGAATTTTGGCAAGAAATGATATCTCGATATTTTCTAGATTTTTCTAAATGATGGCCATGTTTGTTGCGTGTGTGTTTTTGATTTTGCTCTGTCTGCTGCAGACGCGCAGTGTTCAGCTGGCTCCCGAAGCGTTTCATAATCTTCATATTAGGGCTGCACGATTTATCACGGTTTAAATCGCACATGATTTGGCAAAGGCTGCAATTATTTAATGCTCAGCTTGTCAGAGCTGTACGGTACTACTGTGTACTACTGTGATCAGTAGTAAATGCTTCTCCATCTGAAATCCAGAGCACGCTCTTGCACAGGAACTCCAAATATGCCCTGCAGCAGAAGAAGATAACATGTGTCATATTGCTGTAGCTGAACAAACAGAAGATTGAAATGCTTTGATTGATTAAACATGAATAATAAACTGTGAAGCCACATCATCTCACAGAAGGATGCTCAACTGTCTATGAAGTGAGTTTGGAGAAAACATGCTATTAAATGTTGTCTTTTGTTGGACAAGATATTAATAAATGCTTCTCATGTCTGGATAGATGTTTGACGGATGCTGCTTTTTCAAATGCACATTATAAGCGACTCAAACTCACAGTGCTTTCAGATGGATTATCATTTAGAGCCATACTTCATTGACAAGCTTCTTACAGTGAGTGACTAGCCTAGCTTTATTTGGTTTACGGTAGAAAGGATTGACTCTATACAAGCAGGAGCGAGACTCCCCTGCATCGCAACAGAATCCCATACCAAGCCCAGATAAGTGGTCCTCTGCTGGAGCTGGAGAAAGCACACTCTTCTTTGCGTTTAACCTTAACCCCAACTTTTTCATGTGAGCGAGAACGACATCTTGATGCCGATCCGTTAACTGATGCAACTGAGCTAAAATCAACCATTTGTCGATGTAGTTCGGAATGCGAATGCCCTGTAGATGTAGCAGTGCCAATGCTGCATCCACGCATTTGGTGAAATGGGGTCATAAGGCTTGACCGAATGGAAAAACCCGATATTGGTAAGCTCATTGTAAAGAGTGAAATATGTGATCACTGAGGCAGCAAAGAAAAATAAAAAGATTGGCTGGCCATGTAGAGTTAATAGAGGATGAACGATGGATGCTGAATATGACAACCTGGTACCCAAAAATGGACACCAGGCAACTTGATGGTCAGATTCCCCCAAGAAGAGTTTTGTCAAAACCCGGATCTGCACAGCCAGAGACAGACACAGATGGGGGAAAATGCTATGACCTGCATCACCCGCTGGGATGACTGACTACAGGCAGAATAATAATAATAAATAAAAAAAATAACCCTGTATGATTCACATTTGTTTTGAAGCTCTTTTCTTGAAGGGATTACAGGGCCTGTCATCACCAAAACGACAAATAACTGCATGAGAATCATAAAAAAAAACATATATATGCATCACATAATGAAATCACGGTACATTGCATATGTAATATAAAAGATATTGTCATAATGAAAACATTGGCACTGATTATTCTGGAAGTAGACTGCTGTTTGGATTTTTAAAATTGCAAACTGGGCTTAAGGTCTTATTGAAGCAAGTATTTTCACTTGGCCATATTCCTTAGACCCGATTTTGACTTAGCTCTGAATTTCTGATTTGTCTTTTTTCTTTCTGTCTTTTTTATGTATGCAATTTCTATTGCAATGATAATATTTACATAATGTGAGTGATGAGAGTGATATGACAGCCTATTTCATTGTATTGAACTGCAGGCTCAAAATATCACGTGAAGGGCCATGGTAGAGGCCTTTGTGGCTAACGGGAAGATCTGAGGAACGAATTTGTATTATGTATTGAAAAAGTATTGCCTTTTTCTCAGTATCAGTGCAAAAAACAATCAAACCAAGAGAGTGAAACAAACAACAACAAAACAGCTTGACCCTATGTAAAGACAATGATTGAGGAAATGAACACAGGGAACTGAAATTAACAAGTGCCAACCATGGAAGGGAAAGTAACAGACAAAAACATATATATATATATATATATATATATATATATATATATATATATATATTATGATTTAAAGTTTTTTTAGGTTGTCCAACCAAGAGTTTTCTTTTCCCTGACAATATGATCAATATCACTGTTAATTTTCCCTAGTTTCTAATTATGAATATGTAATGTTTAAGGGCATGTTGTGAATGTAATTAATACATTAGTTTTGTTTTAAAAAAATATAAGTTATTAAAGCAGCATAAATTAGATTTTGGATTTATTAGAAGAAGAACACGTTTTGATTAATAATTACAGAATTTATATATATATATATTTTTAAATGTTCATGATATCATTTAACTGGATAATAACCAGGTCACAGCGTTTCTGTCTGTCATTCTCTGCCCCTGTTGTTGACAGTCTTGACACAGTCCTCAAATCAGTTTTGTGAATCCAAATACATTTTTTCAGCATTTAGAATGTGTGATGATGCTTTATAATGTCCTGTTGTTTTCTCTGGTGACCACCAACCTGAGTACTTAGACACACTCCCCTCATACCTCATATTTCTCGGTTTTATCTATTAAGTGCCTCAATGAAATGTATAGCATGAGTTAAAGTAGGATCTTCTGATTTGCTTTCACCAAATATTTTCCTTTTTCTTGCAAACGTGACATGTATGACAGAGTTCATTATATATTTTACTTTGTGTGGAAGCATAGATTCATTGTTCTCAAGAGCCTGTTAAAAAAACCCTGTCTCTATTAATACAATATATTACACTGACCTTTTCCATAACAGAACATTCACCATTAACGTATGAGCTATTTCATATAGGTCAGAATGTAACCATTTTTAAAAGTCATCCAAATATTTCAAAACCAAGCTCATGGGGGGTTAGTAAATGCATGTATGTGTGTAAATGTGTGTATGTGTGGTATTTTGCGACAAATGCATACACAGAGCAGTTGAGGCCAATGATTCTTGTAAATTAGGACAACAAAAAGAGAATGCCAAACCTCTTAGGGAACATTTGCACACATAAACAAACCAATTTCATAGATTTTCATATACTCCAGAGACATAAATTTCAGACTGTCATCAAACACAATTAGATAATTGCATTAGCAGCTCACCAAATCAAATCAATCATGCTCGCAGACCGAGACAAAGAAAGACAGACAAAAACAAGTACTCTCTTCCCAAACTCTATTGAGCTGCCTCACTGTCTTCAGTCCACATAGACAGCTACCTTCTAAGGCGCCATGCTAACCAAAATTGAATCCCATTAGTGCCTGATTTGAAACACTAGCCAGTAACTCCATTAACACTCACTTACCAAAACAATGCTCCTCACAGAGACTCGAAAACCACTCACAGTTAATTCCAATAGAGTGTCATGTATGTTGCAAAGCTAACCACACCATGCTCTAATTAGCGTAAACACATGGAGCACACAAATACTTAATTCTGTTCCAAAATATTGTTCGAAAATATCATGTTCTGTTTGAATTCTAAGGCAGCAGCTCATGTATCCTTCAAGGAAAATGTATTCCTACACTTCAACTAACTCCATACAAATATTCAACATGGTTGACGGAGACGAAAAGAATATTTCATACAATCCTAAAAAGTATTGTATTAAAGGATTCTTTCTAATTAAAATCAAGTATTTTAGCAAGTATTTGTGTGTGATTTTTTAGCATTATGCTAACATCAAACTCTGGAATCAATTATGAGTTGGGTCTTTAGTGCACTTCATGCGTGGAATGATTTTTGTGTGATGCTCAGAGTTGCTGCCTTAATCAAAATCAAATCAAACTTTAGTTATACAGCACAATAATTACAACAGTGGTTGAGCATTGTGCCGTACAAGAAGATAAATAAATAAATAAAAATGAAAATAATAAAGGGAGTTTATCAAAGGCACTGATTAAAATTCTACAAAGATCAATGATTAAAAATCAAATACAGTTGTAAGCCTGAGAGAAAAAATAGGTTTTCAGCTTTGATTTAAATTCAGACTCTGTGGGTACTAGTCTTAAAGACTATTCCACAATTTTGGACCAATAATAGAAAAGGCACAGTCACCCCTCGTTTTAAGCCTTAAGCCTTAACAGTCTTTGATCTGATGACCTTAAAGACCTAGCAGTTATTTATTTTCAACAGTTCAGAGAGATATTTTGGGGCTGATCCATTTAGAACGCAACGCTCGCAATATCGGGGAAATGTGATTAAATTTCTGTGTTCCAGTCAGCAACGTGCCTGCTACATTTTGGACCATCTGAAGACGACTAATATTGGATTGGCTCATTCCAGTATAAAGAGAATTACAATAGTCTCGATGAAAATAAACAAATGGATGACTCTCTCAAACTCTGCAAATGTTAAAATGCTCTTAGCCTTGGATAATAGTCTTAATTGGAAGAAACTAGATTTGACTACAGCATTAATCTGCTTGTCAAATTTAAGGGCAGAATCAAAAGTAACACCCAGTGTTTTACATAAGGGACTAAATCTCCCAGATCACCGGCAGAACTAGTTAAAACATCTGTAGGCCTGAAAATAATAACCTCAGTTTTGCTCTCATTTAAATGAAAAAATTATGTGAAAACCAAGACTTAATATCAGACAAGCATGCTGATAAACAACTTAATTATTTTTTGTCATTTTTCTTTAAGAGCAGATACATTTTGGTGTCATCGGCATAACAATGAAATGACACCCCATGTTTAGATAAACTACTACGAGCACTTCAATTTAGTCACTTATAAGTTTCCATTTCAATTACAAAGTGGCTATGTAGATCTACCTACCTAACAAAATATATGTTCTAAGAACATTTTAAAAATGTTATTTCTGAATGCTCTCTGAACTTTGAAACATGCAGTTGTTTAAATGTTTTATAAACATTTTTCTTGGTTTTGCAAATATTAAGGGAACACATCATTTTGCAAATATAATGGGAACGTTACTTTTTAATTTTCTGAAACATTCCATTTGCCTAAAACTAAACAAACTATGAACAAGACCTTCATCTCAAAATGTATTTGGTAATTTTAATGATTCCTATTTGCTGCACATTTTATTAAATATTAGATCAACTTGATTAGATCGAATTTGCTTTGCAAAAATTGATTGCTGATCGTTCTATTTTCGGGGCAGTTGTGACCTAATGGTTAGAGCGTCAGACTTGTAACCATAAGGTCACAGATTCAAGTCTTAGTACCGGCAGGAAATGCAGGTGAGGGGAGTGAATGAACAGTGCTCTCTTCCGCTCTCATTTCCCTTGAGCAAAGGCACTCAACCCCCAATATCTCCCTGGGTGCCACAGCAAAAATGTCTGCCCATTGCTATGTGTGTGCAATTGGATGGGTGAAAGGCAGAGCACAAATTCAGAGTATGGGACACTTTGAAATGCTAATATTATAAAAAGTGTTGTGGTGATTTTTTTTTTTTTTTTTTTTTTTTTTTGTGATAATGATGACATCTAATAATTTAGAGGAAAATAATACCAAATAAGCCATTTAACCCGGTAAGCACATTTAACCCTATAGTACCATGCACGCTACCTTATGGTGTGTTCACATTTCCAATTGCTTGGCAAAATTTCATATGTAAAAGTTAACAAGAACGGATGTAACGAAGTACCAAGAAATAAGGGAATAATGATGCCAGAAGTCTAGACATTGCCAGAACGAGTACCTCATTCATTGTGGATCTTTGATTTTATTTTATTCAAGTTACAAATCTCTACCCACACAAAGGACATCTAAAAGCTTGCTATTGGTTGGCACTGAGAATTTGTGTCAAAGTTCGCCTTACTTGTACCTGATCAGAATTTCATGAAGGGAAAAAGTCCATCGGGCCAAATTCTTTCATCTGTGAACCGAACTTAAAGAAATGTTTTTAGATTTTTTTTTTTTTTTTTTTTTTTGTAAGGCCACACAATTTTGTTGCCTTCTCTTTGTAAAAGTAGATTAATGTCCTTAATGTCCTAAACCTGCCTGTTGCAGCTAAAATGCAGTCTAGTCGGGCAGCTCAAGGGTTTGGAAGAGAGCAAAGGTGTGTGAGGCTGGAAATGTCAGCCCCAGTGAGTCATAGAAGGAAACAGGAAATATGGATAATTTGAACAGAGGAGGAATGGAGAGACAAACAGAGAGGTAATGAGTATGTCAGAGATGAGGTCAAGCTGGAATCGATACAGAACATTTCATATTCTCACCATTTGGAGTGCGCAGTGTGTGTGCAGGTGGACGTCCCCTCTTGACCTTAAAGTAATGCTATTCCGTCCCACTAAATGTCATCTTACTGATGGGGGTCAGTTGGGCATTACTAGCAAAGGACAGAGTGTGTGTGTCTGTCTTTTGCAGAGTGAACGATCCATTATGGTTGATTATTCAGAATGTATCTCCTGGCAAACAGGAAGTTGGAGTCCGCCCATAACCCAGCGGCATTACACTCCTCCACACAGCTCAATCAAATACAGTCCCCAGGGAACATAGACAACCACTATGTACGTATGTGTGTGTGTGTGTGTGTGTGTGTGTGAGCGTTGAGCTTCAACATTCACATTGTATTCTTTTCTGTTTGACACCAACAGTCAAAGTAAACTGGGAACTCCATAATTCATGGAAATTTTATTGACTTCTTCAGACTTACAGGAATAACAACCAACATGTCCATTCATCAGATCTTCATCAGATGCATTAGACAGATTAGGTCTGAAATCTAGAATGACAAATAAAAAAGAGGGCAAATTATTGGAAATCAATTGCTTTTCTTTCTCTCTGGAGAAGAGCATTATGGGTAATGCATTAATGGATTATGATCATCAGATAGAGGCCATGATACCAATACTGATGTCATTCATTGTAGTTGGCAAATGGGATTTCTCTAAATACAGACGTCAAGGATGGAGTTGAATGGCGTCTCCAATCATGGGTCTCTTTTACTCAGTGCTTTGAAATGCCAGAACTGACATTAATTATTTATTGAAGTGTAAAATGTACTAAACAACCAGATTAATGATAGTTTACCGTAGTTTTTCCAGTTATGTATTAATTAAGAAAGAGCTGTAATTTTATGAGCTGTCCAGTCACTTTGAATAAGAGTGAGCTGAAGGAGAAGCAGGAAACAAATTGTGACCATGTGTTCAAAGGTATATCTGATCGAAGTTGATTACATTTGTATTTCACACATATTTGCTTTAGAAATTTGTGACCCTGGACCACAAAACCAGTCATAAGGCGCACGGGTGTATACATTGTATGGGTCAAAATCATAGATTTCTGATGTTTTGAATTATCGATGCCAAAACTCATTAGGATATTAAATAAAGACCATGTTCCATGAAGATATTTTTTTAAATATTCCATATAAATAAATACAATTTATTTTTGTTAGTGGATATGCATTGCGAAGGACTTTATTTGGAACTTTAAAGGTGATTTTCTCAATATTTTGATTTTTTATTTATTTATTTATTTTTTGCACCCTGCAGATTTTCAAATAGCTGTCCAAATATTGTCCAATCCTAACAAACCGTTGGAAAGCTTATTTATTCATTTATTCATGATGTATAAATCTCTATTTAAAAAAATTGACCCTTTGTGGTCCAGCCTCACATTTGTTGTGGCTTTTGTAAATCAAAATTTTACACACACATACACACACACACACACACACACATATATATATATATATATATATATATATATACATACAAAAGTGTTCTTTTGTTCTTTAATAATAATTTAAGAAAAGAACATTATCCTAACAAAAACAAAGTATTATTCAAAATGTGTTTGTCATGGTGTTTTTATGAATTGAATTCAACTGAAAACAATGGGGGGAAAAAAAGAAAAAAAAGGCCAAATACCCATTGTGGATATTGTTTGCAAGTGCCATTGTATTTGTTGTTGTGCATTATAATGTGAAGTGGTTTGCCGTTTTTCTCTCCAGGTTAAATGGCAGGATTTTAATTTTGAAGTTGCTAACCATCCTCTGGCTTTTTTCTCTACATGTGAAAAGCATAATGATGTGTGTGATTAGTGAGTATGTAGTGTGTAACGCGCTAAAAGTGATATTTTTTTTGTAGTGCATACTTATTTGTGCATAATACACATCCAGTAAATAAAACCACTCCATGAACTGTCAAATTTATCTACCATCATGCAAACTACAGACTGTACAGGGGAGTGTTTCCCAAAGGCATTATTATCCAACTGTGGTCACAAGTTTTGTTGTTGCTAAATATTGTTCAATAATTCAATGAACAGCATAATAAAATTGTGTTGTTACTGCACAGCTCTCGACTTGTGGTTAGAAGCATAGGTTCTTGTCAGTATGATGTGGACTTTAATATCATACTCATGAGCACAATACACACTTCAATCTATATATTTCATAATGTCTAGAAATAGCAACGTGCCCTGGAATATGACATAAGAAGGAACCCGAGATGATTCAAACATCAAATAAAGCAAAACAACGAAGTACAAAAAAGGGAAGTACTCCGCAGATGCCATGTGAATTAACTGCAAGTAATCAGGGGTAAAGCGTTCAATTACATACTGGGTCACACTTTATATTAGGTGGCTTTGACATCTACGTATCAAACCATTTTGATACTATATACTTATGTACATACCTTGTTGATGGATTGCATGTAGCATGATTGCATTTAAAGTACTTGCATTTACTTCACATTTGTATTTATACTGTTAATTCAGCCTTTACTCCAAAACCCTAGTCTAAACTCTACAATTCTATACCCTACCCTCACTCCAAAAACTGCTACGGGCGAGAAACTCACACAAGAATTGAAATAACAATAAAGTCTTTATTTGCAGAATGGCACGTTGACAGGTAAACTTGCAGCACAATGACATGATAATAAAGTCTCTTTCTCTTACAGGAGGTGAGTATAGTGACAATGGAGTTAGGAGGAATGCACGCATCTCTGAACACAGGTAAATAGAGATAACACATGAAGTGTACACTTAAGACGAACACTGGAGTTAATAATAATAATAATAATAATAATAATAATACATTTTATTTGTATTGCACTTTATATTACAGAAATCTCAAAGTGCTACAAAGCATACAGTAGTATAAAAAAGATAAATATAGTTTAAGAAAAATCTATCATAAATAACATTCAGTAAAAAGCTTTTTTAAAAAGATATGTTTTTAAGTTTCGTTTAAAAACATCTGTAGTTTGTGGAGCCCTCAGGTGTTCAGGGAGGGCATTCCACAGCCTCGGAGCAGCCGATGAAAAGGCCTTACCACCCATGCTGGAGAGCTTGGTTCTGGGGACGTAGAGGGTGTTTGTATTTGCAGACCGGAGGGTGCATGAGGTGGTGTGGTGGGTGAGGGGCTCCTGTAGGTAAAGAGGAGCGTGCCCGTGAATGCACTGGTGGGTGAGGAGAGAAACCTTATATTCAATACTAAAAGAGACAGGGAGCCAGTGAAGAGATTTCAGGATGGGGGTGATGTGATCATACTTGTGCACCCTCATCAGGATCCTGGCAGCGCTGTTCTGTACAGTAGTCGCTGGATGCTTTTGCCAGAGATCCCGATGACTGAGTGTTGGCGATATTCTTGAGGTGGAAGAATGATGTCTTACAGAGGTGTTTGATGTCGGTGTCAAAGGTGAGTTGAGAGTCCATTTTAATACCCAAATTGGTGACAGATGTGGAAAGGGTAATGTTTTGGCCAGAGAAAGTGATACTGTTAATAGTAAAAAAGCGGAGCTGATGTGATGTGCCAAGTAAGATGGCCTCTGTTTTTGAACTGTTTAGCTGAAGGAAATTGAGCTTCATCCACGCCTCTATCTCCTCCAGGCAGGTTGTCAGTGAGGATGTTGGCAAGGGAGAAGAAGAAGTGGGGGTTGTCCTGAGATAAAGCTGTGTGTCATCAGCATAACAATGGAATGATATACCATGTCTGCTAATGATTTTGCCAATGGGGAGCATGTAAATGGAAAAGAGTGTGGGGCCCAGCACAGAGCCCTGAGGAACACCGCAGGTGACATTATGAGTATGTGATTTGGCTTTGCCCAGAGCGACGTGCTCGGTTCTGCCGGTCAGGTATGAGATAAACCAGTTGTGAACATTTTCTGAGAGTCCAATGGTGTATTGCAGGCGGTGAAGGAGAATGTTGTGGTCTACTGTATCAAAGGCATCTGTTAGGTCTAGGAGGATGAGTAGAGATGGGGAACCAGTATCTGCTGCCATCAGGAGGTCGTTGGTGATCCTGACCAATGTTGTTTCTGTGCTATGGCCAGTTGAAAACAAGGGAACAACAATGGAGCAGACACATGAAGTAAGGCGATGGGAACGGTAGAATACAGTCTCTGAGATCGTCAAGAAGACTTTTTGTGAGTCCACTATCAATGAATGAGACCAGACAAATGAGAGTAACTGAGGTGCGTGCTTATATAGTGTTTATGTGATTGTGATAATGAGGTGAAGCTGTGCATGATTAGCACTCCGGTGATGGTGCGCATCGTGATTGGTTGGTTTTAGAGCATGGCAGATCCGTAACACTAACTATAGCTCAAGATCTTTAGCTGTAAATGTGTAAAACAGCATGTAGTTACACAAAAAATCCATAGTCTTATTTACATTTAATGTTAGTAGTACATAACGCCATCTAATATAAAGTGTGACCAGATATTACGTCATTAAAAAACATGTTTTTTGTTATTTGTGTAAATAAGAATCTGACATTGATTCCAATCTTAAATTGATTAATTAGCAGAAGTCATCACACTATCTGTGATTGACGACATTAACTTCAGTACTATATTGTTAAATGACAGAGGTGCGACCATGCTTTATGAAACAGTAATTAATTATTTCAACAATGCATCATATTACAATGGATAAGAAGTGAGTTACGATGTTGTGCAGAAAATGCACTCCAAAGCAGGACTAGTTTTCACACATTTTACACTAGTGACTTTTTCCAGGGAAGTTTTATTTTTGAAAGTCAGTTTCTGACACGGGGCGGCTCATTGGGTAACACTATTGCTACAGGGGGCCTTTCTGTGTTAAGTTTGCAACTCAACATCCACATTGGAGTGGGTGTCTTCCAGGCACTTTGGTCTCCCCTAAAATCCAAAATTTGGAATTAGAGACAATTGCCTTCATGAGTAAGTGTGAATGTCCCAGCCACTGGGGTTGCATGAGCTTGAGCATTCTCAGTAAAAAAAAAATTGGGAGGGTTGTGTAATTTTTATGAAACTTTTTTTTTTTTTTTTTTTTTTTTTCTACTAATTTAACTAATATTGTCAAAGAAGAACCATTTAAAATGCATGTTCTTTCCAGGTGTAAACAATTTTGTGTCTCAGTTGACCACCTGTGATCAGATCACCCAAGACAGATGTTAAAACCAGGTGTAAACAGGACCGCTGTGAAACACCAGCCGGGAATGTTGTCACCATCACAGATGCAAAAATATCAGTGCAACTACCTGCTGTTTCTATCTTTAAAAAAATACACAATCACAAATACAAAAGAATATATGAGCCCCTGTTTCCTTGTTCTTAAACTACTTATGATTCATATAGAAAACCACAGAGAATTCACAGATTCTGAAATATTCTACTGGAGATTTTAGTTTTGTTCGCTATGTGGAAGTTTTTTTGTTTAGGCTTCTGTTGGTTGTTGCTAGAGTGTCTTCAATTTATTCAAAGACTGCAGCTTAATTTCCCATGGACATCGATTTCAAAACCCTGCCATGGAAAGACCTATCGATCCACTGTGTTGCTTCATGGCTTCACTACTCTCCCCTGAGCCAATCTCTCAACTTCAGTGTGTGGGAAAACTGCTGTGTGAGCGAGTGAGAGACCTCTTCCAGTTTATAGTAACAAAATGCTAATTTCTCCTTCTGTGGAGAGGGAGGAATACTAATATGTTCAGAGATGGTTGAAAATTCATATTGGACAGGAAAGTTCACAAGATCGGGGAAACCAGTACAATAAGCCTAAAGCAAAACACAGTTCTGGGTATTTTCAATGTATCTCATTTTATTTTTGGAAAATTGTTTGAGGAGATTTTAATGAAAAATGGACTCACACTCATGTTGTGCCAAACCTGTATGATTTTATTTCTGCGCTGAAACACCAAAGGAGATCTGGGGCAGAATGGCTTTTTTATCTACATTAAAAAAAGATATAGTGACTACAGACAAGCTCCTATAGTGACAAGCTCCAAAAATAATACAAAAAGCTCAATATTATTATATTACATGATACTAATATACTATATAACTCATGGGCTTTTCTTGCAAAATATTTGTGAAGCAGGGCTGAAATATGGACAGGGCTATTGGGGGCAAGTGCCTCAGGTGTTTTATTCTGTCAGCGATCTCCAAAGATGTCTAAAGGAAACTGACCACTTGGGGCACTCAGTAGAAGCTAACCACTAGGGCATCTGGGCCCCTCTGTGCATACAATTCAAGCTGAACTCTAGGCCCCCTGGTACCTTCTGCCCGATCTCCACAGCACAAATAAAACAAGCTCGCCTCTAAGCCCCCCAGGACCCTCAGTGTATAAAGTGTATACGGTGAATCTAACCACTTGGGGCCCCAATGCCCCTCTGTGCATATAGTTCAAGCTGAACACTAGGGTCGCTGGGCCATTCTGTGCATTCAGCACAAGCTAGCCATTTGGACTCCCGATCTCTGCAGCGCAAATAGAGAAAGCTTGCTCCAAAGGGCCCAAGAACCATCAGTGCATACAGTGCAGGCTAAACACACTTTTCTGCATCAAGCACCAGCTTGCAACTGGGACTCCCAGATGCAGAAAAATTAATTCATACTTTCATGATCTCAAGGCTGGATTATTGTATTGCTTTACTGGGTGGTTGCCCTGCTCGTTTAATAGACAAACTGCATCTGGTCCAAAATGCAGCAGCTAGAGTTCTCACTAGAACTAGCAAGTACGAACATATTAGCCTGGTACTGTCAATACGGCATTGGCTCCCTGAAAGATTGCATACATTTTACAATCCTGCTGATTATTTACAAAACTCTAAATGGTTTAGCTCCTCAGTACTTGAGCAAGCTGTTATTGCATTAAAGCCCTACCGACTGCCGGTGGTAGGTCCTTTTCCTATTTGGCACCCAAACTCTGGAACAGACTTCCTTGCCTTGTTCAGGAGGCAGACACATTCAGTTTAAATCTAGTTTAAAGACCCATCTCTATAACCTAGCATACACATGACACACTATCATTCTATAATTCAAAACCACTAACCGATTATTAAGCAGCATAAATTAGGTCAACTGGAACCGGGGACACTTCCCATAACACCCGATGATGCACTTGTTACATCGGAAGAAGAATGGCATCCATGCTTACATTACTCTCTGTTTCAACCTTATTTTGAGGTTATCAGTCAGTCTTATCTGGTCCATATCCAGATCAAATGGTGGACCTGTACCTATAGTGGCAACCACAACAGCCCTGAATGTGAGCGGAGACCATGATAACTACGTAGATGAGCTCTAGAGACAGACCCCCTGTGAAGACATTGTTCGACACAACAGTCATCAGCACAGCTCCTCAGCAAAGACCACAAGTCCTCTGCACAGAACCCTATGGCAAGCTTCAACTCTTCACACCATATACTGAAATGAAGTATCCTACACTTCAAACAGAAGGAACTGGATGAAGACTTCTGGATAAAAATCCACAATCTGATTTATGATGCAGCCTGGAATCATTACCACATGCCAGGGGAGAACTGGTACCTTACTAAGAATGGTTTCTCCCAAAGGTTTTTTTTTTTTTTTTTTTTTTTTTCCTAATTTCTCTCACCAATGGAGTTTGGGTTCTTTGCCACTGTCGCCTCTAGCTTGCTTAGTTGAAGACACATGGAATTCAGGAATCCTGTTGATTTGGCTGTTCTGATTCTATTGGATGGCAACTGAACTGAGCAGGACAATCAAAACACTGTTTTCCACAGAGCTGCTTTATTGCTGAATTGAACTAATTTCATGTTTGATGATCTTTACACAGTTATTGAATAGAACTGGGTCAACCCTGAACTGACATTAGCTAAACAATAACACCATTTTCTTTTTAGAGCTACTTTACAGCAGAATTGAACACTGTTTGCATCACTGAATCATTATTTTCGAGTTCATCTCTGTAAAGCTGCTTTGAACAAATTCATGTCATGTTATTTTACAAAGAGGTAGATAAATAAAGTTGACTTGACTTGACCAATCTGTGCAGCACAAATAGAGCAAGCTCACCACTAGGCCCCCCCAGGACCCCTCAATGTCTACGGTGCAGACTAACCACTTGGGACTCTGATGTCATCGTTCAGCTCTGTTTGGTTGTCATCCATTAGGACTATTACGACTCCTGATCTCCACAGCACAAACAGAGCAAGCTCACCAATAGCCCCATTAATTGTGACATTAATGTCAAATCTATAACCAATGCAAACAACATGTTTAAATATCTGATTTATTTTGGGGTGGGTTATTCCTGTGGTAAATTTGCATGCTTTCAGTATAATAGAGCTCTGCTGTCTGCGTCTGAGTGTGTAATCATTACCTAATTACCCAGCATCAGCACTGACAAGCTCTCAGGTGAATCGTCTGTCTGGTGGAAGTCCTCAGGTGCAGACAGACGGCTTAGGTTTGTGGGGGTACATGCCCCCCTGGGTCAGATATTTGTTCTGTAGAAGGTCAGTAATGCCACAGTGTCAGTTTAAATTCAGAGACAAAGACTCATGAGCTGTATAAGACAAGCACACGCTTTATCAAACGTGTGATGTTTCAGACATTTGATCTGCTTCTAAAAGAGCCCTATTAAACCCTCCTGTGATAACAAGCTCTTAGCTCTCTTTCTGTCTCTCTCGCTGTCTCACTGGTGTGGTACAGACCCTGACCTTCTTCTGCTGCTAATTACCCTCTCCAAACATAAAGCCCCCTGTGACAAGCAGAAGGAAACCAAAGCTACAGTTCACCAAGTACCATTAAACTCTCCACCTTCTCTATAGACCTTACGAACAGTCTTTTCTTTCTTTCTTTCTTTCAAGGCAAAGGTGCACACTACAAAATCATGTTCTTAACCAGTTTTTTGTTTAATTTTCCAATAAAATATGGAAGATCCTTAAAACTCTACTTATTTTTCTTACTTTTGACATTTGGTTTTGTTTTGTTTTAAACATAACCCCATATTAGATTTATGCTTAAAAGAATTCTGGAAAATAAAACCTCAATATATTTTCAAAAATACATCTCATCTCCCAAAAATTTTCATCTGGTTTATCTTGTTTTAGACATTTTTCTTAGTACTTATGATAGTGCTGGTTTGGTACTGATGTATGGTGGAATAAACAGTTGAGTCTTGATAACCATAATTAAATAAGTGTTGTGTAGTAGTCTTGAGCTAAAAATGTCTGCCATATGAATGCGAATGGTTGGACAACAAGGCATTATGCTGGAGACCAACATACAGTCTAATGTGAGTCTTTGTTTATGAAATTGCCTGCTATTTTGTTTCTATGATGGTTTGTCATGCAACTCTCTTTGTGCATGTATATGTGAACACCGATTTTGGCTCAAATTGCTCTCACTGTGGATATTTTTTCTCTTATAAAAACTGGTCACCAAGATCAGATAGCTTGTCATGACAGAATGGTGAACAATATATTTTTCTTTTTATGTTTTATTGACCATAGGGGTTTCATTTTCTATATAAAGTTATAATACTCTTTCTTGTGGTCTAATTCTCATCCTGTGTTTCATTATATCCTGCCGGGGACATATTTTACAGGTTACTGAACATAGCAGTGCTGAGCATATTGTTCGGGTGATCCTGGGTGACTGTCATGGAGAGAAATGTCACAGTACTGTAACACGGTCCTCCTTTCACCTTATATCCACGGCCAATATTACAGAGTGCTGACAGAGGTATATCACGCTCAATATACATCCATTCAAGCAATGTATGTCAGTGTCAGCTGAAAAGATCACTGTAGACATAGAAGCAAGATGAATTGAGCCATGATTCCAGAGTGTTATAAACTCAAAATAGTTTGATAATACCTGTGAATGATTATCTATCTATCTATCTATCTATCTATCTATCTATCTATCTATCTGTCTGTCTGTCTGTCTGTCTGTCTGTCTGTCTGTCTGTCTATCTGTCTGTCTGTCTGTCTGTCTGTCTGTCTGTCTGTCTGTCTGTCGGTCGGTCGGTCGGTCGGTCGGTCTGTCTGTCTGTCTGTCTGTCTGTCTGTCTGTCTGTCTGTTTGACCTGTGTGTCTCTTGCATACTGCCTGTGATTCACATCGTCAGTGAGCTAAATTATAAAACCTCACCTAACGCACTCGTCTGTTTATATTCCGACAAAGTATTCATGGTTAAACTGATATGTTCCCCCTCTGCA
The DNA here is from genome assembly GCA_037194245.1 of Opsariichthys bidens. Lineage (NCBI taxonomy): Eukaryota > Metazoa > Chordata > Actinopteri > Cypriniformes > Xenocyprididae > Opsariichthys > Opsariichthys bidens. The sequence goes on from CM074278.1 coordinate 8,889,013, forward strand.
CGGCTCTGAGCTGTTATTTATCTAATGGCGATCTATTCACATTTATAATGTTCAGATCTAGCAGACACTGCATAAAAGTCCAGACTGAAAATTTGTATTTTTTTGTTTTTCAGATGATTGGTAGTTCTGTGATAATTAGTAACTTTTGTGTAGGCTTCTTTTATGGTGCTAATACATCAGTGATTCAGTGTAGCGACAGTTACCACGGTAAAAGTTATCAATTAAAACATCTGCATTAAACATATGCCTTATTAGCATATTTTAGGGCAATTTAGAAAGGGAAATGATAGATGAATAAACAAAGCACAAACATACGCACCCAGATGTGTTTAAATCGTCTGAAGTTGGATGAGTATTCTGCTCATATTCATTCGCACTCTTGGGAGTTTAGTTGTTTCCTCATGCTTGATTAGTTTGAAGGATGAGCTGCAATCTAATTATCATACTGTCCATCCTAGGATAAGATTAGTGTGTCCTAAATCAGAGTACATTAAAAATAGTATGTTGCTAGATGGTGTACCATTTCTGGTGGCGTTTTGATTTATGCATCTGTACATTTTGTACTTTTTAATGGTAATATTGCACCTTGCACCACAGAAGAGTTTTTTTTTTTTTTTTTACTAACATTCTCTTTTGAATTTAGAAGTTAAAAAACAGCAATAAATACAAGCCTAACGAGGACTCAGTGTGTATTTCCTAATTAAAAACAGTGAGCATGATGGAAGAGTTACAATGCAACATGATTAAAGGTAAATATGAAATATGACAATTTACATTAATTAAATGTAATCAGTTCTCAACACTTGATACTAACAGTGCTACTGATGCACTTTGCTCCACTCTGACCGCTTATTTAGACAATGTTTGCCTCCTTTCATCCAGGCCAGCCCACGCCACCCATCTGATGTTCTCCACAAGAATCGTTCTAAACTCAGTTCAGCACAAAGGAAGTGGCACAAATCAAAAGATCCAACTGATCTTAGTTTGTATCAGCCACTTCTCTCTTCCTTCGCTGCAAATGTCTCTACTGTTAAAACAACATTCTACCACATCAAAATTAACGATTTTTCTGATGCTTACATGCATTTCAAAAGCTTTTCTTTCGTTGTCCTCCCCCTCCTTCCTCAACTCTAACAGCCGACGTCTTTGCCATATTCTTCATAAATAAAACAATATCAGCATCCAACTAACTACACCACAAACTGACAAACATATCTTAACATCAAAGACATACACTCTCCACTCTTTCTGTCCGCTCTCGGACACAGAAATCTCCAAACTCCTTTCCAATAACCCTACTACCTCCGCTTGATCCTATCCCCACTCATCTCCTTCAAGCCATTTCTTCTGTAGTTGTACTTGTACTCCCTCACATAATCAACACCTCTCTTTCCCAGAGCATTCAAACAGGCTCGGATAACTCCACTGCTTGAGAAATGCACTTTAAATCCAGCTCTTTTAGAAAACTACAGACTGGTATAACTTTTCAATTCATTGCTTTTAAACTTGAGTGAGGCGTATTCAACTAAGTCTCTACCTTTCTCACACAGAACAACCTCCTGAACAACAACCAGTCTGGCTTCAAAAGTGGCCACTCAACCAAGACTGCTTTGCTCTCGGTTATTGAAGCTCTGAGACTAGCAAGACCAGCTTCAAAATAATCAGTACTCATATTGCTGGATCTGTCTGCTGCTTTTGATATGATCACCACCAGATCCCCCTGTCAACTCTCATGATAGTGGGCATCTCAGGAACCTCACTCCAGTGGTTCAAGTCTTACCTCTCAGGTAGGTCATTCAGGATGTCTAGAGGAGTGAGGTTTCTAAGCCGCAACGTCTAGCTACTGGGATGCCTCAGGGCTCTGTGCTTGGACCACTTTTCTTCTCCATCTACATGACATCACTAAGAACTGTCATTCATAAATATGAATTTTTCTATCACTGCTATGCTGATGACACTTACCTCTACCTGTCATTCCACCAAGATGATCTGACAGTAGCTGCTCGCATCTCAACCTGCCTGACACACTTTTCAGACTGGATGAAGGACCACCACCTTCAACTCAACCTTGCAAAGACAGAACTGCTTGTGATCTTGGCTAAGCCAACACCTCAGAGTTGTGATTGATGATCAGTTAAACTTCACAGACCACATTTCTAGAACAGCCTGATCCTACATCTTTCCCTCACACAACATTAGAAAGATCAGCCCCTTCCTAGTCACCCGTGGCATGCTACACAACATCATGTTCAAGCTCTTGTTCTATCCATATCACAATTGTAATGCTCTCTTGGCAGAACTTTCAGCATGTACTGTCAAACCTCTGCAACTGATCCAGAATGCCACAGCAAGAGTGGTCTTTAATGAGCCAAAGGGATTGCACATCACTCCTCTCTTCATTAATTTGCCCTGTTTGCCAATAGTTGCTTGCATGAAATTCAAAGCACTCATGTTTGCTTACAGAATGACCACTGGCTCTGATCCTTAATACTTAAACTCACTACTTCTGACTTATGCGCCTTTCAGAAGCTCATCCCAAAGAGGCACACAATTACTTTTACTGAACTTTACCTCAACTGTTCCCTGCTGGTGAAACAACCTGCCTAACTCAACCCAAGCAGCTGAGTCTTTAGCCACTTTCCAGAAGCAGCTTTTTTATAAAACCTTGCAACATGTACTGTGTTTAAGTAACTTGGACATGTCACAGCATTTGCATATTGTTACCTTATTGCTAATTTGTTTGCTTCTATTTGTTTTCCTCATTTGTAAGTCACTTTGGATAAAAGCATCTGTTAAATGATTAAATGTAAATGTAAAGACAGCAGATGGCGTGCATAGAGTCCATTATTGTCACATGACCTACCTCATGGTGTCCAGTTATAATGTCAAAAATAAAAATGGTTATTTTTAATCCAGTTTAGTGTAAAGTAAAAATACAAATGTCTTGACTCATGACAATCCAACAAAATAATGTTTCAGAGAGGGTTAAATTTGTAGCTGACCGTTCTTTAACCCATTGGAAATTGAAGGTCAAGTCAAGTGCACTGTGTGCTACAGCATTCTCTGAAGTGTGCTTTGTAGTGTACTGAACAATTGAGCAAAAAGTGTTAAAATAGCTATAGTCGTGAATTTATAAATCAGGTGACTGATCATTCATCATAAGTATGCAGGTGTGTAGGTCTGTTTATGTGTGCAAGTGAATAGGGATGTGAGATTAGTTGAGGTGTGACACATGCAGTGTGTATGTGTGTGTGTGAGTGAGAAAATTCAGCGTGAGGATGTAAATGGTGTGTGTGGAGCAGTTATCTGGGACAGTGAGAGCTCTAGATGATCTCTGAGTGCCACTCAGCACATTAAACACCGCGGTAAGCGTCTGCTCTCCTGTCTGCACACTCTCTCTCGTCTCCAGATGAGCTCGGAGTCAGGTTTGAGCTCTTCACCTTCAGATGTTTCCGATACACAAAGCCGCAGGGCTGACTGATATAAAGCTTCATTCGCCGCTCACAGGACTCCGCCACCAGCCTGGAAAATGTGCCCTGAATTATTTAGTTGTCCTTTAATGCCTTTGTGACCCACACAGATCTCTTCCTCTCTCATTCTTTTTTTTCCTCACACTGTGTTTTTTTTTTCTCTCTCCAGAGGGTGACCCCAGCCTGGACAGGCATGTGCGTCTTGCGTGTGATTGGTTGGAATTTTAAGGTATGTACGATAATAAATTTATCTCAGCAGTGCAGACCTGTGAATGACACAGGCTCACTGGATTAAATTCATCCACATTTATGAACTCCATATGAAATAATATCACTAAAGCCTCACTTTTTTGGATCTCTTTGAGGTTTTTCATATTTCCTCCTGTAGCTATCTATGACAGGAGTAAAATATGAGTGTGTCTGGGGCAGTTTCTTTGAAGAGACAGTGTCTGAAAAGAAAAATCAGACAATAAAGCAAAAAAGCATGAGAAAAATAATTTTAAACAGTTTATAATTTTTACAGTTTCAGAGGAAGGCAGCATCTCTTTTGCCTTTCATGAGCTTATTGCATTTGCACTGACCCCTTTTCTATCAAAGTGGTGGTATTGCTCAAACAGGAGGTTTGGAAATCTTTCTTAAATCAAATCCTTGTTTCAAATGAGTTGAGAACCAAATGATGATGATACTGCTTATGTTGCCACAAGTATAAAAGCCAGCTCAGACTACGAATTGTAATTATAATGAGAACTGTAACTATAAAGTTTCAATATTCTGAGACAATAGGGTAGTTTACAATGCTACTATAACGATAATGACGCAGAGTAATGATATTGTCCACTTTCAGAACTTTACAGAACTAAAGTAGGGAGATTTTGTACAATGCAATAAAAAAATGCAATGATCTGTCATTTGTTAATTCTCTTAAACCTTTATTAAACTGAAAAAGAACAAAGAAAATATTTCCAATGTTTTCACTGACCAACATAATTGTATTTTGTAAATATTTACAAATTTTGATCATTGCAACACACTCCGAAAAATTTGGGAAAGAGGCATGTTTACCACTGTGTCACATCACTTTTCCAATTAATTCATTTAATTAATTTGAATCATTTGAGAATTGAGGATACTAATTTCAGCATTGTGGTTGTCATAGTCTGATTCTCCTTTTCATGATGGACCACAGAATTTCAATACAACACAGATCTGAACTGCAGGCAGGTCAGTCAAGCACATTCACTTTAGGATGTAGACTGTCTTCGAAAGCACTCTGCTGTAGCATGTGCAGAATGAGGCGTGGCATTGTCTTGCTTCCCGGGAAAGATGCCATCTTGATGACAGTGTAAGTCTCTGTACAATCCCAATATATACGTCTCCATGTCAATGATTCCTTCACATATTTGCAAGTCACCCATACCGACATTTTACAGAGCCTGTCAACTATCTCTGTTCGTGGGTATTTAAAACAAATCAATAATAATGATAAAAAAATTAATATTTTAATGCATTTTTCTATTGTTTAAGTTTAACACATTTGTCAATGCTAAATATTCATCATTTATCTATAAAAAAGATGCTAAAATTGCATAACTGCTCCAAAACACGAAGGTTGAGGATCCAAAGTTTTAATGGGAAAATCCAAGATCATAATCCATATGAAAGGCATTCGTCAAAACAAGAGACCCAGGCAAAAACCAGGGTAGAGAAACACATACATACATTCACAGAGACAACGACTAATCGAAAGACACACTTATATAGGTCAAGTTAACAATATAATGATACACAGGATCACTGATGATGAGTCCAGGCAAAGGATTATGGGGGATAAAGTCCATGACTGAGTGGCAATATTCTGGGGTGGAGTGCCCTCCAATGACTATCAAGGGCACTCCAGACAGTGATCATGACAACAGCAACAGCTTCTTATTTTTCAAAAGATCCAACAATATAAGTGTTTTTTGGCATTTCACTGAATGACATGCATTTTTGCAACTTTGGCTACCACAACATGAAAATGTGAAATTATCAAATGTTTAAGAGCAATGAACTCACTTTTCTGCAGCACCACATGGTCTTCAGGGTGCCATTTGAGGATGTCACAGACTGTTGAATCTGTTATTTATGTGGTTTTAGGGTGCGTTCACACTTGTCATGTTTGGTTCAATTAAAACGAACCCTGGTGCGATTGCTCAGTTAGTGCAGTTGGTTTGAACATATGTGAACGCTGCCATCCGAACCCTGGTGCGCACCAAAAAAGCGGACCAAGGCCGCTAAAAAGATGGGTCTCGGTCCGCTTCCAAACGAACTCTGGTGCGGTTCGATTGATATATGAACGCAACACGGACCAAAGACATGTAAACGAACCAAAGAGAGGACATGATGTCACAAGATGTCAAGTCAGCAGATTTGACGACGCAGAAAGATTGGCGTGTCCAAAATGAGTAGAGGGCAAACGTGGAGCAACGAGGAGGTAAAGTGCCTCATCAATGTTTGTTTCTGTATACAACGGAGGAAATCCTGCTCTGTTTTGAATGTTTTGAACATTTTATGAGCTCTTCGTGAGTTCTTAGCTGGTAAAAATAAAACCATATGTACACGCATAAAATGATTGTGTTTAATCCAGCACACAGCATTGTTTTGAATGTTCGGTAAGCAAGCTCCGTCGCAAGATATACATCATAAAAATAAGGTTGTGACCGTATCCCTATGCCTTTGGTTCGGTAACTTTAGGTTTGCTGTTAAAAATGCCAGTGTGAACGCTAAGCGGACCAGGACTATATGTTTTGTTTTTGTTTTTGTTTTTTGGTCCGGACCAAACCAACCAAACCAACCGAACTACAAGTGTGAACGCACCCTTAGAGTGGCTTCTTGATCCGGTTACACTGATTGAACCCTTACAAACAGCATTTTTGGGACAAAAGTCCTCTGGTTATTTAAATACTTAAAAAAATAATAAGACATAGTCCTTTTAATATATCACAGCCAACACTTATTTGAAAAAGCCAAGAAAATAAATATATTTTTAAACTTGGTATTTTATATGTTTATTTATAGATGTTGGTTCAAAAGTTTGGACTATTTCGCTGAATGACAATTTTACACTTTGGAAAATTATTTCCCTCATTTTATTTTCACAAATGTTATCTGAAATATTAAACTAGACACTTTACTAGCCTTTAACATGTTTTTATGTATATAGAATGACTTTCATAAATGTGGACACCAAAATTGCGACGTCAAGTCTTTGACCCTTTTGCACATGTCGTCTGAAAGTCTGGATGGTCACTTTTGTCTTTGAGGCTGAGAACTCGGTCATTTTGTTCTGAAAACAAGCTGAAATGTGTACACATATGACCATAGAACAGATATCTTTCTTGTTGCGAAATAGAGATTCAAGTTACTTTTCTGCAGCTGCATGCTATGTTAAGTGACAACAGTTTTTCAAAGTATTCCTGAGCCAGTGTGGCAATATTTCACACTGTAGCATGACGGTTTCACATGCAGTGCCATCTGAGGACTTAAAGGTCACACACATTCAACAGAGGTTTCTTGCCTTGCACTGTAGATTTCTCTGGATTCACAATTATTATGTATTCTAGATGCTGAAAGACCTAAATACTTTGCAATATTGCATTGAGAAATGTGATTTTTGATTTATTTGATAAATCTCTCATTAAATTTGGCACAAAGTGGTGAGTCATGACCCATCTATGCTTGCAAAGAATGATCCTTTTATACCCAAACATGATAAAAACAATTTAACTTGGATATTTATTTATTTATTTTTTTTAATTTTGCTTCTGTCCCAATTTTTATGGAGTGTGCTGCAGCCATCAAAATCCAAATTTGTTCATATTTACCAAATGCAAGTAACTTGATCAGTGAAAACATTGGAAATCTATTGTTTGTCCTTGTGTCAGTTAGTTCAAAGAATGAACAAATCACAGATTCTTGATTTGTATTGCATTTTACAAAATGTCCCAACTTTTCAAGAAATTGGGTTGTATTTTATCCAGCTAAAAACTTTGGCTAAAATCTAATCAGAATCTTCTCAACTCTAAAAAGCTTGGGGATTTAGAGAGGCAGGTAATGTAACTGCAGGGCACACTAATTGTTATTATAGTATTTATTATAAATGATTTATCCGTCCACATCTATATATATATTTTTTTTATTATTCATGTGCCCTCGTAACCTTTAATCAAAATAACTTCCCCTCCCTCTTGCAACGACATTTGTTTTCTGAAATGTGTTGTCAGCCTGAGGACAGTGTAAACTGTCACTTACATGAGATCACAGCATAGAAAACATAGAAAACCACATCATAGAAAAACCACAATGACCCAATCAATCCCCAATAGACAAAAATGTATTTGTTTCTTGTTTGAGAAGCTAACTTGGGTAACATCATACATGTTAATGTATCATATACAACTTCCATTTAATGCCAAATTTAAAGGTGAATTCTATGTATTTTCTGCAACACTATTGGCACCTGGAGGAATTACAAAAATAAAGCATATTTTGAAAAGCATATAACTCAAAAAACACAAATATAGCTCTCGCTTGTGAAAGCATGTCTGAACAGGTAAAATTAGGCTATTTTCAATAAACATATTAGAAATACATAAGAACTATGTGTCATGAGTAAGCAATTGAACCTTCGCAAAGACTCATCCCTTGTTGCTTTGTCCGACAAGCCACGCGTCGACAGACATATGAAACAGTTTCAAATTTAATATATTGCAATTTTTTAAAGAAGTATAAACAATAAATAGCGTATAGTGGCTCTTTGTTGTGTCATGACAGATCGCTGTAGCTCCTTCAAGCAGCTCGTGAACCAACCATCTCTTCATACTAGTTCATTTATTGCATCAAATAAACATGAATGGACATTTGAAGGATTGTTGTTTCAAGTGCGGAAAGATTTGAGTACACACAACTTTTGAAGTTCAAGTTCACCAACGTTAATCTACTAACACCCATGACTGCTTTGTCAGACAAAATGGCGGATTTGAGATTATGATTGGTCAGATCGCCTGTCAATCAAACTGTTTGCGAGGTGTAGTTGCGTAGTTTTCGAGACCAGTCTTGGTCTTAAGACTATTTTTTGAAGGTCTTGGTCTTGTTTTGGTCTCGGACTAAAATGACTCTGGATTTTATTTCAAGACCGGTCAAGACCACAACTGCGGTGATACCACTAATTTGCCATTGCATTGCCTGATTTCTTTGTTACCATCATTAATTTGATTGGATGTAAAACTTCCTCCGTCAAATAAATAACGTATTTCTAATTTCATTTATTTTGTTACTGTTGTGCCGGGTCAGAAATCAGCAAGGGATTGTGTCAAAAATGTCACCCAAATTAATACAAATACCCTCAAAATTCAAGATATGATTGCCAAAAAATACTTGTATAAGATCTTGATACAGTGGGGAGAACAAGAATTTGATAAACTGTCTATTTTGCAGGTTTAATTATTTAAAAATCATACAATGTGATTTTCTGGATTTTTGTTTTAGATTTCGTCACTCACAGTTGAAGAGTACCTTTGATAAAAATGACAGACTTCCACATGCTTTGTATGTGGGCAAACTTGCAAAATCGGCAGTGTATCAAATACTTGTTCTCCCCACTGTATTTATATTATAAGCAATATCACAAGTAAAAGGGATGTTTTCACAAATATGAGCACAATTGGATATTTTAATGTTCAATAAACAAAACTTCATTTAAAACATTAATTTCAAGATTATTTATGCATTTGTAATTGTACCAATTCAGATGCAACTTCTGTTCCACCTCTGCAGTGTAAAGATGAATTTAGTTGTTAGTGATTTCAATTGATTGGTAACAGTTCTACATAGTGTTTTATTATTCTAATTGTAATTATTGATTAAAAATAAGATATTTCTCAGGAAGTAAATGTGGATCTTTCAGATGAATTTGAGGAGAGCTAGTCTGGTCTTGGTCTCGTTATGGTCTCAACCCCTCAAAGTTTTGGTTTTGTCTTGGTCTTGACACACATTGTCCTTGGTTTTGAATTAGGTGGTCTTGATTACAGTATTAGTTAACACTGTCTAGAGCAGATACTTGCGTCTTGCGTTTAATAAACCCATCCAATGTATCTGCACATATTTGAGGCTATCTACACTGGACACATGAAAGTAAGCATTATAAACTGGTACATTTGACCGGCGTCATCTTTGAAGGTCAGTGAAATTTGGCTTGCACATCTGTAACTGAAGCTGAATGTCTTTCCCATGTATTGTGTTAGCCACGCCCCCAACTCTTGCTATAGATTGAGCTGGAAAGAGATTGACAGATCTGAACGGACCACTCTCAGGGTTTTGATGGTGCCTGGGGGGTTCAGTGTTTACACATTTGGGGGAGATAAACCCATGAATGACATATTAGTAGTCAATGAACAATAAACTGGGTTAAGAGAATATTTTTAATATACTTTAATATACACCTTTAATTGCACACTACACCTTTTCTTCCACGACAACCATTCAAATATTTGTGACTACAGACAGGAAACACAAGCTCAAGAGAAGAAGTTTCACATTTCACTGCGGTCCAAAGTTCAAGTTTGGTGAACTCTGATCTGCAAATCCATAAATTAAAGCATTGTGGGGAAGTGGAGTAATTTGGATATTTAGATTTATTCTTATTTGTTTATATATATTCATTTATATGTTGAATTTGTTTTTTTTTTTTTGCTAAAGTTTTTGCAGATGTCATTGTCATTAACATTGGTTGCAGTGTGTAAAAAAAATATTTCTAACTATAAATTAATACACTATAAATAAAACACTATCAATAAATGAAAAAGTAGTCCATTTAATTCCAGACTTATTAGACCTTACAACAGCTTTCTGTGAAAAAACAGTGGTATTTTGCTGGCAACAACAAGAACCTGTAAGTCTCAAATCTCATTTGTGGTTGCGTTTTTTCAAATGTGTCCCACTGCAATAGGCCATGGTGCTGTCGAAAACTTTGATTCAAAACCTAGTGTGTCCACATGCACTATTTTTTTTAGTAATTGTTATGATTTATTGCATCACAAGTGCAAAAAAATGTGCCTGTTTAAATATCAAATGTAACATGAATTTACAACCCAAGTGCAGAATAAGGAATTTGCCTAATTTGAAATGACCACTCTGTGAACAGCTGTGTATCAGGATGTCTCTCTATAGGGGTGTGGGCCGCAGACAGGGCTGAGGAAATGAGAATGCTACCTGGGCCAGATCTCACCTGTGTCCGGGCCTGACACCTCTCCACAGGACTCTTTGCCTTTCCTCCCACATTCTGTCCATCCTGCTCTGCCGTGAGCCTCACACACACACACACACACACACACACACACACACACACCTTTGCTCTCTGCTCTTGAGTGCATGGTCAGCACTTTATTATTTGGCAGCTAGACATGATCAAGATCATCATGTCCTTCTGCTGCTATAATGTGTGTATGTGTGTGTGCCAGTGTTGTGAACTGAGAGCTGTTTTTAAATGTCCTCAGTATATTAGCATTGTGAGGTTCATTTAATTTTATTCATTTCATTTCATTGAAGTGAATGCATTCTAAAAGCTTAACACTGTGCATTTTAATACACTTTTAAATGTCTTATATATTTTCTTTCTACACATTGGTAAATCATGGCACTCTGTAGTATGTTGAAATATAATTGTGTAATGGCCGCTAAACTGTAAAACTGACAGTTGTCCCATAGATAGTGCTTGTTTTGTGTTTCTCACAGCAAACAGACACAAAAATAGAAAAAAAGAAGCCCCAAATCAATGTATCACTTCCATTTATTCATTTCGAGTTGCTTATAAAGGATAGTTCCACGATGAAAGAGAGTGGACTCCAATGTTGGAACCCAGCATTCTTCTCTTTATTTCTTATTTTGTGTACCGCAGAAGAATGAAGTCATACAAGTTAAGAAAAACAATAGAGGGAAAATAAAGAATTTTAATTTTTAGGTGAACTATCCCTTTAATAAGTGTAAATAACAAATCAAACTTCCAGGGATTTTGAAAGCAGAATTTATAAATAAATAATCTAAACTTTGTATTTTTTTTTAAATATACTACTATTATAAATATATACATGTTATATATTTTTTATTTTTACAGTTATTTTCATGAACAGGAGTACATATACACACATATTCTCACAGACACAATTCCTATGGAAGAATTTTTAAATTCAGACTAAAAGAGTGAGAAATTTTGCAGTCAAAATGTGTGTGTTTGCATTAAATGTTTGCCTGCTGACACGTCAATCAGTAATTAACTCCACATGTTGTGTGGTTTGAGGAGGGCATGGGTCACCATAGTGACAGCTGGGGGTAGTGACAGCTCTGCATGGCAAGGGATTATGGGAAATGGGGTTCAAAAGTGAGGTCAGTGATTGATGGCTAAATGCAGGTCCCACAGGACAGCTGGACGGTTGCTACTGGATACTGGCCATGTCTCGGCTCCAGGCAAGGACAGAAGGGCAGATCGAAAGGAATTACACACGGATCTCTTTCACACTGTCTCACTCTCTGTCTCTCACCTTCTGCTTTCCCCTGGCAACAGGCACAATTAATGATGACACTAAGAGCACCAAACACACATTTGTGTGTAAAGGTTTTTAGTATATATATATATATATATATATATATATATATATATATATATATATATATATAACAAATTAAAGAAACATTCACTCCGGTCGGGGACCAAATAAGCACGCTACTCATATAAAAAGTAAACTGTTAGGTATATTTGTACGTTTTAAGTGAAACTTAGAGAGCATCTCTTCAGGGTGGCCACAGGCCAAAATAACAAACAAAACAGTGCTAATAAAGAAAAAGGTTAATTAAATAACCTAATCAGTTTGTAGAAATAAAATACAAGTAGCTTACCTAACTTCCTAACAAAAACAAATTCAAACAAGTTCAAAGAAAATGTGCAAGACTCCGCCTTGATAGAGTGACCAATTAGACGCAATCATGCAAACTATGAGAGAGCAGACCAAAACAACAGAAAAAGAAAACAGAACAATGCAAAGACTTTTATCAAAAGAAACGGTCATAACATATATATAAATCAAGCATTTTACTTGTGCTTTAACATGTTAGAGAACACCTCCAAATAATTGTACTTCTTCAAAGCGTTACAAAAGTTTTTTTTTTTTAGTTTACAGGTTTATGTGTGTCTCTTTATCTATTTAGATCTGTGTTATTATGTTCATGTACCTTGATGTTGTGTTTATGTATGCATGTTTTACTCTTCTTCTTGGTATCAGCATATGACTATTTAAGCAGTCTTCTCAAGCTTAGAGTGGTGTGATGGGTAATTATGTGTTAAATCTCACTAATTAGAGGCGTCTGTCTTCACCTAACGAAGGATAACCTGCCACGCATAAGAGATTAAGTAAGTTTAAAAGGCAGCACACATCTTCATTTATGAGTGATTGAAATGCTAATTTGTTGGCATCATCTTGACCTGCAGCAAGAAAACTGGAGCAAACAATTAGTGGACAAAACAACAGACTGTGCAGATGTGCAAAAAATGTAATCATAGTTTGAGCTGTTAGGATACGGCCTCAGACATCCTCTGCACATGTGTTCATAACCTATCTGTTAATATAGATATGTGTAGCTTTCAAGCTCAAAATGTGTCATATTGTGAATGTGTCAATTCATAATGCAATGCAACATTCTCATGGCTGCCACAAGGGGTGCTATAGTGGGCATTAGCACCCGGTCTTCTTCCATGCTCAGTTTTCACATTCGAAACAGCAGTTTAAAGATCACTTTCTTAGTATAGGTAGTAAGTAAATGGCATAAATGTTTATATAGTAGAAGTAACTCTACCACCCTCTAGGCCCACTAAGGTTTGCCCAGATAGACTGCTTTTGTGTTTTCACTGTAGATAAACACCCATGATGGACTCTCTCCAAATCAGCTGGATCCTGGGAGCGCAGCTCGTGAAAGCTCATCAGCCACACGGTTGAACACACAGGGGACTTGAATGGCTTGAAGTGACCAAAGGAGGAGATGACAGGCAACAGAAGTGTAGACCACCTTGATGGCTGATGTATGCAACGGTCGCAGTGTTGTCTGTATGGACCAGTACTTCCTTGCCCTGTAATGGCCTCTTCAGGCAGCTCAGTGCAAGACGTACTGATAGCAACTCGAGGCAGTTGATGTGCCAATGCATTGACACTTCAAGCCCATTTTACGTTTCATATGAAGCATACTGCCATTCCCAGGGGCCTCTGAAAGAAGGTATTACTGACCCTGAGACTGAGCTACTATAAGTTGAGTTGAGCAGTTGAGATAGTTATGGATGTGATTGCCATATTCTCTCATGGGAACAAGGGGTCCCTCATTGACTTTCGTGAAGACGCACGGAGACAGTGTCAGGAAATACTGAATGAGGACCCAGATGCAATGAGCTGACAAGGGGTTTATTGACAAAACTAGAAACAACAGGGAAGGAGAAGTGTGAAACAGTTCAAACAGCAGGGCAGGGTAGACGACACTATGACAGGGAAGATGGCAGGGCAGAGGGATGACCACTGGAACCAGTCGCAGGAGACAACAGACTTGACTGCTTGGGTAGCAGCACCAGGCAGGACGATGGTGGAAAGAACCAAACAGGAACCCAAGGCTTTGTGGTTTTAATCTCCCAGCAGTGGCTCCAGTCTTGGTTGCCAGGCAGTCGGACACAGTGGCCAGGGAAACTCAGGACGGGGCAGGAACCAACACGAGACACATACACACACGACAAGAATCAGACAAGACAACAAGAAAGAACAAAAACAAGACTGACTTAAACAACACTAAATAATAACTAAATAACTAAAGTAGCTAAGATAAAAACTCAGGAGAAATAAACAAAAACAAAAAAGAAATAAAACAAGACTGCGATCTGACAGGGAACTAGAGAAACAAAGGAGAAAATGATTAATGAATAAACAAATCAAAAATAAAGGCAAACACCAAAATAAGGCTTGGAATAACTTGAGTAAAAACTAAGAGAGCCAGACTATATCAACAAGGGGGAATAACAGACACGATAAGCTAACACTAGAACAGACTGACCAGTAGCAAGAACACTGTACGCACAAAGGATACAACGAACCAGCAAAGACATGAGGAGAGGAAGCTCAATATAAGGGAGCAGAGAACATGAGGATCAGGTGAACACAATTAGTGAAACGAGGACTAGACCGAACTAAACAAGGGGGCGTGGAAAGCGCAAACAAGGAGGCAGGACAAGAGAAGCACATGGCAAACACAAACAAAGAAAAAGCCATGTGCTGACACAAAACACAAACATAGAGACATGAAACAAAGATAACACAGACAAGGCTGCCAGGGCAGAACCCTGACAGACAGGGACAGCCCAAGGAGCAGGACATTCTACTGATATGTCCCAACCCTTGAACGCATAGTGCAGGAACGGCCTGTGTCAAGGGAGAATCGAGACAGCTACACGTCCTTCAGGCCGATCGCTGCAAACCAATCTCGGGGACGTGATTGATTGATGGTACGCGCGCATTTTGAATGTTAGCTTGTGAAGGCTCTGATTCAAAACTCGCAGGTCCAAAATTGGTCATAACCCACTCCTTTTCTTGGGTACAGTGAAGTGTGGGTATTTCTTTGAAACAACAGTAGCTGCTGATGCAAGATCTTCCTGAAGTTCTGCCCGAGTGGTTCTTGGGTCTTGGAGAACTCTCCTGATTATTCTTTGGACTCCTCGGACAGGGATCTTACGTGGAGGACCTGATCATGGCCGGTTTCTGGTGAACTGATGCTCTTTCCATTTCCAGATAATGGCCCCCCCACAGTGCTTACAGGAACATTCAGCATTCTAGAAATGTGCCTATAACCGTTCCCATCAAAATGCTTTTCAACGATAAGATTACAGAGATCTTGAGAGAGTTCTTTGCTTTTACCCATCATGAAGTATTTCCTGTGTGCCACCTGGGTAATGAGAAGCCTTTATAGCCCATCAATTAAGACTAAAGCAGCTGATATCAATTAGTACTGATAGGGGGCAGGGTTTCTCTCTCAATACTGACAGATTTCAGGTGATCTCCTGGCTTTCTATGCCATTTCGTGCCTTGTTATCGTCATGTGTTCAATACTTATTCCCTGTGTCATTTCACTTTATTTATTATGACTCAACAATGTTCAGATTTCTTTGTATGAATTCAATATTTGGCTTGATGGCTACATCTGGTGAAAATTTTGTGTCAATAGCCCACTTAGAAATCCCCTTACTGATAAAAATCCTGATGTGTCAAGTACTTATTTTCCCCATTGTATTACAATATATTGAATAATACAAAGGGAATTGCCGCTTTTCATATATTTAAAAATACTAAACATAATGTATGTAATTTTATATTCAGTAATAGACCTACACATCTTATCATAGAAGTACATTTGATAAATGCACATGTATAAATATAATGCACAAACATTTACTCAAGCAATATAAAACACACACACACACACACACTATATATATATATATATATATATATATATATATATATATATATATATATACACACAACCAGTGCTTTTTCAATCATCAACCTGACCTGCAGACTCTACTTTTCAGCACAATGATTTTAACATTTACTCTACTTTAACAGTCAAATACATACAACATGCATCAAATGGTAATTAAATATACATGACTTGTAAATACACTGTAATTACAAAAGAAAGCAATGTAGATGTTTAAATTTTGTTTATATATATATATATATATATATATATATATATGGTAAAAAATATTAAAAGTTCATGTGCATCGTATTTTTGTGTCATGTCTTTAGCTTAGCAACATGTTAACATCAAACTTATTAGAGACAAATGTGAGTCAAGTCTCCAACCTGTTTCACATAAGGAGCAATACCTTTATCAATTTCAGAATGTTTAGAGCTTCAAATTAATCACTTATGAGGTTTTCACATAGTAGCCTGCACAGCCAGGAAACTCACTAGGTGTTGGAACAGAGTCATATTTAGCTCTGCACTACATTCAGGCACATTCACAAGGGAAATGGCAGTAACTGAAATTCATATCTGTCATTTAGCATCGACAGTCCTATGGGATACACTTTAGTTCCTTTGGTTACAAAGTAATTTTAAGACCATTATAAGCTGTAAGTTCCTGACATCCCAACTGGTACCACCAAACTGGAAGCCTAGATCTTGCCTACTGCCTCAAATATGAGTGAATATCACTGCAGTCTTCCATGTGAAAGCTACACATTAATGTGAGAAACCCAATCAGCTCTAGATGCTAATGTGCCACCAGCTGCTCCTCTTTTGGCATAATGGATTGGATTTGGGAAAATGATCCAATAGTATTTTGGTAATTTGTCAATTAGCAGACCCTGTTTGCAATAATTACAAAGACGGTCCCTCTGGAGCAGGCTGGGGTTAAGTGTCCTACTCAAGGACACAGTGATGATATGGTTTCTTGGTATCTCAGTTCCGGTTCATGGGTTCAAACCAAAGAGGTCTATAATGCCCATAGAAAGCTATCCATTAGTGTTCCCATTCATTTCAAAAGCAATTGCTTGGCTGGTTCAGAACACAGAGGAAGTACACAACTTTCCATTTTTTCTCATGGATTCTCAGTTCTCCCTCAGATTGTCATGATAAATGCCATGTGATTAATTATTATTGGGAAATGAAAGAATAAATAATACTATTGGCTGATGCATGGCACACAAAAAAAAAGAGTAGTAAGTCCCAAACCTCAACAACTCCTTTTTGTGTGACAGTAGAGACGGGGGTGGGGGTGGGGGGGATAAGTAAATTTAGTTTAAGAAAGTATTTTTTTGTGATTAGTTACATGATATCCTGCTATAGGTAGAGTAGGAAAGTATTTGACGGATATGAGCGGATCGCTCTCAATGCTTGGGAAACTTAATGTTTTCTCTTCTGGGGGAGATTAAATGAACAAGACACTGGGTTGATATTGTGTTTTAAAATATCGATTTTTACATCACCTTTAACATGTCAGCAAAGCAACTGGTCAATTTAAAATACAATAGTGATGAATGGGAACATGCACATCCGCTGATATTCTGATGTAAGCTAAATTAAAATAAATAAATATCAAAAAATGTAAATAAGTTTTGTAAGATTGTTCTGGAATTGATTCTCGATGTTTGCTGTATCACTACAGGCATCAGTTATGACATTTTGCCTCCGGACAGATCTGAATGTTTATGTTTGTGGTACTTTTTACCCTTTTATCTACACATCAACATAAAGAAATGCAGCCCACACAGTGATTAAATCTAACACCAGGCCCGCAGGTGAACATAATTAAAGGCAATTCAGTCAAGCATGACAGCATGTTTGCCAGGGGAGGTTTCATTCAAAGGGCACAAAAACAACAGCTCAAAACAAGACAGAGAAAAAAGGGAAATCTGTATTATATTAAAGTTAATGTACCGCGTCAGTCCATCTGAATAATGTCTATAAATTAAAGAATATATCATACTTTGATACAGTTCAACCCCGTTCTCACCTGTAAAAATATATTATCTGGCCTGTTTACATCTGGTCACTGAAAGGGTTAGTTCACTCCAAAATGAAATTTCTGTCATTAATTACTCAGCCTCATGTCATCCCGCACCCGTAAGACTTTCGTTCATCTTCAGAACACAAATGAAGATCTTTTTGATGACAGAATGCTTTCAGATTTCCTTCTATCCCTTACAAAAAATTACTGCAGTTTTTTAGAAGTAATACTGCAGTTTTTGTTACATATAGAAAAATGCAGTTTTTTGGACACGAAAAAAATGCAGTATTGCAGTATAACCTCAAATTTCTGTAGTTTTACTGAAGTACAACTACTGCAATACATCTAAAGTACTAGTAAAATAAAACTGCAATACAACTGCAGTTATACTGTGTTTATACTTCATGCAACTTTCAATTGTACTCCATTTTACTGCAGCTGTACTTATACTACAGTTTTACTGCTGTTGAACTCCACTGTACTGCAGTTGTACTGTGACTATATTTCATTATACTGCAAATCTATGGTTGTGCTTAATTATACTGCAGTGAAACTACATGGTATTGGAGTTTTAATGCAGTTCTACTTCAATATAATGTAGTTCTTTTTTGTAGGGGAATTTAATATGATTTGTTTAATTAATCCTACAATTAATGCTACTTGTTTGGTTCTGTATAACTTTTGTAATGCTCTTTGTTCATGGTCTAGAAATCATTCTGGTTTCATCCAGAACACTAGCACAGAGATCACTCAATTATTAGTGATTAGAATAGCAGCTGGCATGCCCTCAACCTAAGCACAAGCCTAACACTTCACCACAATGGTAACCCCAAAACTATTAACATAACAGAAACTTTTAAATATCAACATAATAGAACAGTAAACATTAAAAACATCTCTCAATTTTCTCATCTTGCTAAAAACGGAATTAAAATAACACTTTATTTCAACATTTACTCTCCCAGTTCAGCCGCTTTGCAAAGCATGATGGGAAGTGAAAGTCCTGTTTGATTGAGTCCTGGTTGAGTTTACTTGAGTGAAACATGTTATTTTAAAATGAAAACATTACGTTAAGTCAAAAAGTAATCATTTCAAGTCAATTTAACATGAAGCAATCACGTTTGAACCTAAAACCAATATAATGGTGTTGAATCAAAATAAGTTGTTTAAATAAAGTGAACAGCATCGAAAAATATTTTTTTTTTGAGTGTGCAATACAACTGCAGTTATACTGCTTTTATACTTCATGCAACTTTCAGTACTTCATTTTACCATAGCTGTACTTATACTACAGTTTTACTGCTGTTGAACTTCAATGTACTGCAGTTGTACTGTGACTATACTTCATTATACTGCAAATTTGAATTAAACTGCAGTTAAACTACTTGGTACTGCAGTTTTACTGCTGTTGAACTTCAATGTACTGCAGTTCTTTTTTGTAAGGGATTGACTGCCTTTGTCCACTTTGCACTTTGATGCTTCAAAAAGTTCATAAAGAGATCGGAAAACTAATCCATATGAATTAAATGGTTTAGTCCAACTTTTCTGAAGAGAATCGATTGCTTGTTGTGACGAAAACGTTTAATTTAGGCTTTTATTCGCATGTAAACATCAATCAGCGAACATCAGCAGAACCTCAACCAAACTTGCTACACGCGAGAACTGCACAACCAATGACATTTGTGTTCTGAAGTTGAACGACAGTCTTACTGGTTAGGAGCTACATGAAGTAATTAACGACAGAATTTTCATTTTTGGGTGAGTTAACCTTTTAATGCAATTTTTTTAGTGATCACATAATCATCCTCATATAAAGTAGTGAAACTAAATTGTCTTACCGGTGCAGTTGCTGTTCTCTCCTATTGCGGTATTTTATTTTTTAAATAAGTGCAGTTCACGTCTATTGCTTTCAGATCTCCATTAAATGTGCTCATAGCACGAGAGCAGAAGATTGGATTTATATTCATTTTGTGAATACACATTTATGGCTAAGTGTAAATGGAACAGTTTTAACAAACCAGAGGTGCATTTTCCGTACAGCGATGTAACTCGAATTTGAAATCAACTAGCTAGTCACAACTGTTTCCCGAAAACCTTATTGTCAAAAATTTGCCATGCAGGTGGTGGAGTAATACCTTATTTTATTGATTTAGGTTGAGATTAAATTAATGCTAGATTTTTTTGCATCTGGGGAGAATTCTTATTTTTCCCAATTATTTTTTCTTTTTTTTCCAGATTCAATTATAGACTCATTCTTACATACATACTAAATCACGTATGCACATGCACACTTTTCAAAAATGGTGTTTTAAATCTCTCGACAGAGGTAAATGATATTTGTGTATACATTTGAAATGATGTGATTGAATGTTAGCTTGCTTATTTTACTCAAGATAAGGATTTATTAAGTCCTATGTGTCTAACAAATAAGAAATAATATTTCTATCCACAACTTTGCCATGCTGTTTGCGAAGGTTCATTGGAACTATGGTTTCAGGAAACATGACTCATTGAACCATAGGTGTAATATGCAGGTTGGACGGATGGGATATGTCCCAACCACTTTTTGCCAGGGCCTATATTGTCCCCACCACTTTTTGAAACATCTCACGGCAAGAATGTGTCTAATATAAAAGAAAAATCTCTAGTTGAATATCAATTAGTTATTTTCTGTTAAATAAAAGGTGAATGCAAAATGCGCATTCCTCACGTGGTCGAGCGTTTCAATCTATCTTTTATCGCTGTTGCGGAGACTCATTTCAGTAAAATCACAAAACAAAATGCACATAAGAGTGTCCCTGCTCTTGACACACAATCACTGATGAACATGTTTGGTTTTAATGAGGAAAAAAGAACCTCTGGACAAACTGAACAAAAAATCTACCACCAGTCCATCAGGACAATCTAATAAAAACTGCAGATCCACATATTGACTAAGGCAAACGTTAAGATTAACAATATATTGTATTATAGTAGATTTAAGGATGAAACTATCACATCAAACATGAGGTCTATGTCAATAAATTTTGGGAATTTATTATTGTAATCAACCTATCAATCTCAGATAACATGTACCATGAACTTATGTGCTTTGATTTACTTAATGTTTTAACAACTTTCAGGAACACAAGCTTTGTAGGTGAATTGAAATTGCATTTGGGTTCAAACACGCCTACACTGAAAAAGGTTTTGTGGTTTAGACCCTTTTCACAGCTTGTACTGGGACATGAATTATTAATATTTTTGCACTGTTTGACTGTTCTTGTCTTGTGAGGTCAGAATGTGTTTGTTTCTTTACTTAAAAGGAAAAGTTTTTTTTTTTTTTTTGCTTACAGCTGAGAATTTTGTCTCATGGATGTTTATGTGATGTTATGAGCAGTTATAAATATCAAATCATGTAAAGGGAACAATTTGCATATAATCTTACTGAGAAAAAAAAATGTTTTTGAGAAGTTGATCTTTGCAATAATAATTTCTGAGGTTTTTTTAAATACAATTTTCTAATTTACTTACATAATATTGCTGTATTTGTTCACAATAATATCAACCACATCAGACAATTTTTAAGCTCATCTGCTGCTAGTTAATTCTTGAGCACAGCTGATGGAAAAGACACACTGATTTTCATAACAATGACACGTAATTAAAGCCATAAGTTTTGGCAGATGAGGTGTGCATATTTTATTATGTTTAAGAGCCATTGCATTAAACAGTGCCACCTTAAGTCAGCAGAGTTAACATGCTTGTAAAATAAACCTGATAGATGACCTTGGCAAAATCAGCACCATTATTAGCAACTTACTTATGTCCCACTCCATATAAGCATCTTAAGGTATAATGTCCCAAAAAAAATTAAAAAAATAAAAATAAAGGGAAAGTGACATGTAGCCAAGTATGGTGTACTTAGAAATTGTGCTGTGCATTTCACCCATCCAAGTGCATACAGAGTATATATCCAAGAGTATTGAACACACACCCAGAGCAGTGGGCAGCCATTTTTGCTGCGGCCCCCGGGGAGCAATTTGGGCATAGGTCTTCTTCCACTGCTCCAAAGTCCAGTTCAGATGCTCGCATGCCCATTGTAGGCGCTTTCATTGGTGGATGGGGTCATCATAGACACTCTGAGTGGTCTGCAGCTATGCAGCCCCATACACAGCAGAGTGTGAAGTACTGTGTGACAAATTTCTCCCATAACCATAAAATTTTGTGAATTGTGCCTGTAGACCTTCTGTTGGCTCAGGCCAGATGGGATACCCTTCGTTGCCCTCGTGCATCGATGAGCCTATGGACAGTTTGTGGTTTGTCCCTCCTCGGACCACTGTTGGTAAATTCTCACCACTGCTGTCTGAGAGTATCCCACAAGCCTTGCCTTTTCAGAGATTATCTGACTCATTCGCTTTGCCATAACAATTTGGCCCTTGTCAAAGTTTCTCAGATCTTT
The DNA here is from genome assembly GCA_037194245.1 of Opsariichthys bidens. NCBI lineage: Eukaryota > Metazoa > Chordata > Actinopteri > Cypriniformes > Xenocyprididae > Opsariichthys > Opsariichthys bidens. Next base: position 8,911,495 of record CM074278.1, read on the forward strand.
ATTCCTTCCCATGTCTCCAATATATTTATTACGAGATCTAATTGTTTGCCTACCATCTAATCTACCCAGACCTTAATATGTGGTCTTGTTAGGAGATGATCAAATGATATTCACTTCAGCTGCATGTGACTGGTCATAATGTTTTGGCTCATCATATGCAATGACAGTCCTGATAATAACTAAAGCGAGTTTTAAGTCAGACAGCTGTAGGTTTGTAAATAATGGCCAGATGTCTTCAGATGGAACATTTCCCCTGTCTGATGAGGGAATGTCTGCCAGATTCTGTGTCCTCCAAGAGGGTCAAAATCACCCTCCTGCATTTGACACTGCATTTCCCAGGCACAAAAACGTAGGAGGATAATCGTGTAAAATGAAGAGCCATGTCTGACGGGCAGTTCTTCTGTTTTTCTGTTTGCATCTGCATTGAATTGGCTCTTGACTCCTCTCAAAAGCAGATTTGTTAGGGTCACCTCAGCAAACCTCGCTCAGACTCAGGAGATGCATTTCCCAACGTTTCCAAGTGTTTTTCGCTCATGCGCATTATTTTCAGCTCATTTAACTGGAATAGGAGGATAGCATAGCCTGAAAGGCGAGGATTCATGCTCTGCTGAACAAAGTCTCCTTAAAAGAATATATTAATAGCAACACTTCATTTTTCTTTCTATTTGGGTAGAGAGACAGGCAAGTGGAGGATTAATGTGACATTATACATCAATTTAAACAAATCCGTTTGATGTAAATTTTTGTATTTTGGTGGCAAATACCCTAAACTTTTGGGAAACTTAGTATTTCAGAGCAGAAACTTTCATCTTATTCACTAATCAGATGCAATCCAGTTTAACCAGGGGCACTAGCACTACACTATGATTTCAATTCATTGTCAATCCCTTCCGCGTAAACACACCTCCTTTCTTTGTAAATAAGGCACATTGTGCCTTATTCACAAAACTTGATTGCCACAGTTAACATCACAGAAAGAATTGTCATTTAAAAGGGTTGTTAATGCATATGGCAGCAGTAATTCATCAAATGATGGTGAAATGATGGAGAAGAGTGTTAGAACTACATTGAAAACATCACAAGTGAACACGAACAGAAATTCCAAGACTTTGAAAAAACAAAACTACTTGGCTTGTATTTCTTCATAAATGTGTTGAAAATTCTCAAATCTGTGTTTTGTTTGTTTTAAATGGTGAATTTAAACCCATTGTGTTTGTTTAAAGATTTATATTCAAGTATAGTGGAGAGTTATACAGTTTAACTTAATTCAGCAAAATAAGAGTTTTGGCAGAAAACTAACTATATCGTTTTAAACAATTACATATATATATATATATATATATATATATATATAGTAATAATATAGTAATATATAAAATATATAAAAGTAGTTAAATATATAGTAAAATGAAAAGCCCACAAAACCCATTTTTTGACTCCAATGAGCCTAGGTTGTTTAAAACAGTCTAATTATTCCATGTTGTCTCTCAATTAAAAGCTCATAAAAGCTGCATGCATAATAGTCATAAAAGTGCTCTTACAGAATGCTCTTGAAATGCTTTGGATGGAATACAGCATGTGACACCACAGGAGATGTCATCTTCCTAAAAGTATTTCATATTTAAATCGCTTTCTGTGCAAAAAAAGAAAAATCTGTTTGATAACCGCTGTGAAAAATTACTGTAAAGTGAAAAAATGCATTTTGTATAGCTAATTTCAATGAAAATAATTGTCCAGGCAGGGTGATATTTATTACTGTATTACAGCAATCATTTTTGGAGAATGAGAATTTGGGGGAGATGTTTCCTAAGGACATGTGCCTGTCTGACTGTCAGTTATTACGAAACTAAATAAAGCATCTCCATGTGGTGCCGGTTAAAAGCCATTATCAAAGTATAAACATGGTCACATAATTATTCACATGGATAATTACATGAATATTAAACTGTTATGATAATATGGTTATAATTAGCAAATCCCCAGTCCTCATTTGGCACTAGAGATATTTTGCTGGCTCTTTATAGTGAGACTGTCCCACTGTGTGATCAGGTACAAAGATCACTCAGGCGGATCTCACATCTGACAAACACACATCAACATGAATTAGACACTTAATATAATGTTTTGATGACTGATAATGACAGCTCTGCCATTGCAGCAGGTTTCTCGTGAGGGTTTTCTTTTTGTCCTTGAGCAGTTTTTGACATTGTATCTTTATTTTTTTCTTTTCATTTATTTTTTTCCCCTTAAAGCTAAAAATAAAATTGAATTTTGCAGACTTTAGATGATATTTGTCTACAAATCAACTCTGTGTTGATGCGTTCAGTTAGTCATCAGAATTGTAGAAGTATAATGCACAGATGGAAGATTAAACACTGATAGCAGCTAACAAGTTCCAACTGGTGTTAGAATGTGTGTGCGTCTGTGTGAAATGTGCTCTTCCCCTTCTTTGCTAAAAGTATGAGAGAGAAACTGCTGCTAGTAACACTCAGCTTTTTTATATGAGCAGTAGATGCCATTTTGCCTGGGTAAAAAAAACAACAACAACAAAAAAGCACATAAGTAAAACAATTTTATGAAAATAAGAAATACACCGAAAAAGAGCAGTGAACTTTTTATTCTGGATATTAACGTAAGAAGAAGACAGAAGAGAGAGTGTAACGGAACAGTGTTTTAGATCTCCCTGGAATAACGTAAAAGGAACCGACTCTTCAAACAGAAAACTAAAAGAGGATATAGAAACTGACCAAGACCTTTTCCTATAAGAAGCAAGCAACCATATACCATACTATTATCAAGATACATCTCAAATATATTGAAAGACAAAAGAAAAATAACATTGCTCAAGTTATGCTAAGCTATCTAGAGGCCACAAATTCTAACTATGTACATGAACCAGTGGCATGCAATGGCATCAGGGTTGCCAGGTCTGTGAAACAAAACTAGGCCAATGGCCAATCAAAAATAGCCCCAAAACAGCCCAGTGCAATTTTCACTAATGGTGGCAGAATTCTCAGCTGAATTTGTATATCCGCCAGGGATGGAGGTCGGGAGCTGGGGAGGGGTGTGGGAGTTTTGGAACGCCAACATTGTATGTTCTGGAGATGTGTGAATCAACCATCAGAAGAAAAAAAAAAAATCAAGGCGTAAACAACTTCAAAGTTTCACCATTCTGTTTAGTTTTGTTCATGGACTTTCAGTTTGTTTTTATTTGTCTCACGTTTCTTTTTTCAGATTCCCGCCAATCATAGTTGCCATCATTCTTAGTTCATATGTCTCAGGTGTGTTTTAGTAATTATCCTTGTTGTGTTCACTACTAAAGTTGTTCTTTCCTCCTCCTGCACCGTGATAAAAACATGTTCATGTGAAGCCTGTACCTGTTTGGGGTAAAGTTACCAGTTTGAATCTTCGTCTTCTGTGTCTATGTCTTCCTGCCTGTATGCATACCCTTGACCGGACTTCCAAATGTGGATGAGCACGCGCAATTTATTGCTATGATTCAAGAGGGCTGTTGTGGCAGAAATGTAACTCATAATACGTAAGAGACAAACTCAAGGAATTTGTTCCTTGCAAGGAAGGTAAAACAGTCATACAGAAACTACTGTTTACTGCAGAGTGCCTAGAGAAGAGGGTTTCCTCAGCTTTTTTATACCCCCCCGCGCCCCTTCACTCTTACTCTTTCTTAATATCAGTTTCCATACATGGTTAAAAAAAAAGAAAAGACATGTAACCATGAAGGCCTATACCCCAAGACAGGATGACCTTTTTTAGGCTCAGGGTCATAATCTATGATTAAGCTTGTAGAAGAACCCCTAATACTAAAATTTCCACTACAAGGGCCATGACTTCCTCACCTTTACTGGTGGGTTTTTAATTGCCATCACCAGCCTGCTCGGCAATGAGACCCTAAAGACCCTGTTCTGGGTCGGAACAAATTTTCACAACCCCATCGACCTCCGAGATACCACCAGACTGAATTTGAGGTAGTTTCTAGAGAGCATGCAGCCCCAACCCAGCGAGACCCAGAGCCAAAGTTTCTACCTTCAACCACAGAGAATGCGCGAGAGAGCCAGTGAGCTAGAGTCCGATGACAAGAGGCCAGTGCTCACCATCACCTCGGAAGTTGAGCGAGTTTGATCCCCCTCCAGAATCCCCTATGTGTCACTCGTATGCCCTATGTGTTTCTCTCTCTCTCGCTAACGAAAAAACTTACAAACAAGGCAGAAAAGTTGCAATTCCCAGCAACACAGAGGTGTTTTGTTTTTGAGTGATTTGCCATTTTTGAACAAATCGGGTGAGTCAGTGATTCAATGACCTATTCATAATTTCAGTGGACACACGTCCTGTGTCCCAATATACACACCATCCAACCTATCTGCCTTAAATAGTATTTAAAATTACAAATGTCACATACTGATTAGGATAAATAGTATGCACATTGGTATGCAAGTTTGCTTCTTTCATGAAGTAATCAGCTGGTTTGAATAAATGAATGATCGGTTGAATGAATGACTATATGCTTCACTTATTACGAATTGCTGCCTACCTACTTTTAGTTTCATATAGTATCATTTAATTCTTCCCAACATTTCATAACCAATTGTAATTGTAGTGTAGATTTTGATAAATGGTAAGATGGATTTTGAACTTGAAAAATGGTTAATTTTGTCAAATTGTTCATTTCCGCCAAATGAAGGAAATGGATGAATAAAACATTGGTTATAAACAAGCTTTTATCACACCATGCGCAGAGATGCAGTATAACGCCACGGGTCCTCATTAAGCATTTTAGGATGTTCCCAACATGCTTGCTCATACTAAACTCATCAAGTGACAGCAAGCCCACGCGCGAGTAAGAAACGCAGCAGTGCAGATTGCTCGTCTATCTCTGCTCAAGTAAATAAATGGGATTGGGAATTCCACACCTTCTGAACGTGCCACTTGCGGGAGTTATTAAACATCGTACGCAACACTTGCGCCAAATCAGAATCAAAATTACCTTTATTGCCAAGTATGTTTGCTCACACAAGGCATTTGTTTTGGTGACAGAAGAAGCTTCCAGTAGCCAACACAGAGACAGTAGGCAGTAGACTATACAAATAGTAAAATAAGAAAAAAATATTAAAGACATATTATGAATAAGGTACACATATGTTCATATATGATTAAACAAAAAAGAAAAAAATGTATTTCTGTGTGTGCTCTATAGAATAGAATGAACAGGTAATCAAATAAGATGTATTGTTTTGTCAAATAAATTAGTGATATTACACATGGTCATCATTGCTCTGTGGAGAGAACATGTAACTGTTCGTGAGGTAGAGTGCCTGGGGAAATTTTTCTTGTGTTTGGCTCTTCTGGTGCTCGGTGCTCTGTAGCTTCGGCCACATGGGAAAAGTTCAAAGAGATGATGGCTTGGATGTGAAGGATCCAGGGTACTTTCCTGAGCCCTTTTTCTCACTCTGGATGTATACAGTTCTTGGAGGGTGGGCAGTGGAGCACAAATAATCCTCTCAGCAGTCCGAACCATCCTCTGTATTCTTCTGATGTCTGATTTTGTAGCTGAGCCAAACCAGACAGTTATTGAAGTGCATAGAACAGACTCAATGAAGGCTGAGTAGAACTGCATCAGTACCACCTGTAGCAAGTTTAACTTCAGCTGGAGGAGGAAGTACAACCTCTACTGGGACTTTTTGTGATTGTGATCAATGTGATTGTCCCACTTAATGTCCTGAGAGATGGTGGTGCCCAGGAACCTGAATGACTCCACTGCGGCCACATGTATTGAAGTCCATAATCCTCTCCACAGTGTGTTCAGCTCCAGGTTGTTATGACTGCACCAGATAGCCAGTTGTTCAACCTCCTGCCTATTTATAGATGTGTCACCATGTGTATGAGGCCATGTACATAAACAGATCATCTTGTAAGAAGAAATCAGACATTTACCTTAACATGTTTCTTCAAATTAGAGGAAGAATTAAATACTGATATCTTAACTGAATTGATGCTAGAACGATGCACTTCCACAGCAGCCATGATTAAGAGCAGTTTGTGCCATTTACTGCTGTGGTTAGAGTTCTCTATGTGCAATTTCATTTGATGGGAGTCAGAAGACCGATTACTCTCTCCGTAGCCAATCATGTTGATGGATAAAAAAAATACTCGTTGTTACAGTAACACCAGCATTTGTAACCCTGGAATTGGGAAGCGCCTGTCATGTTGGATGAGATGACAGACAAAAGAAAGAAACTCTATCAGCCCTAGAGCTGATAGAGTTTCTTTCTTTTGTCTGTCAAATTCAGTCACATTCATCTTTACTTTATTTTGTGTTTTGCTTTCTTTTTTAGCCACTCAATCACACCATTGCATACGAAAATTGAGACAATTGTTATTATTTGTAGTATTCTATACACTGATTAAAAGTGTAAAATCGATTAGCTTTGCGAAATAAATATAATAGCCTATTATGCAAAAACAAGTATGGCTTGAAGAACACAGATAAACCGTTTGTCAAAGTGGTGTGTTAATTCTCTTCATGTTTAATCAGTCAAAGTGTCTCAATCTGCATTTTATTTAGCTAAAGCAATGTCCATATAGGGATTTCCTGAAACATTAAAGGCGTAATACATCTATGGGTCCAACTTGTGGATTTCTGGTGTCGAGTATGAATGAAACCAATTACATGAGACATCGCCCTATTTTGAAAAAAAAATCCAACAAAAATATTAAGTTTTTTATCCGAATTAGCCCTTTTTTTTACTAAAAGCCTCAAGAGATCTAACAAAACGCAGAAATGCGTCAGCAGTTGACAGGTTCATTTATATCTCCCAGTTCAAGACTAGCAAAATAATTGCAACTTACTCTCTGTATAGTGGCAAGATGAAGGATGCGGAGGTGGGTGAACAGGTTGGTGGTTTTGCCCCCTCTGTCTTATCAGACGACGTGATTTTGCATGGCAGTTGTAGCTGCGTCTTCATGACAGATGGCAGCGTAGGTGCAATACTGCCACCTATTGTATTTTGGGATGTCAAGCAGGTGCTGGCGTTGGATTATTTACATGTCATATCATCATGTATGCATTTTAAATTACTACGGTTATCGCGATATATTGTCACTTTCTCAACACAATATCAATATTTTGTTTTGAACATCACAGTTGTCGTCAATACCGGTATATCGCGATTTTTGGAAATTGTAAAAAAAGACAGGGTAGAGGGAAGTGCCAATCAGCAATAAGTCCCCCTCTTCACCTTCCTACACCAATACCATTATGTGATTTGTGAGTGTAATTCACTGGACAAAAAATAAATAAATAAATTGTAGCAAGCAGGATGAGCACGAGGGCTTCGAGAATGGTGGCTTGAGTGTTAATGAGTGTCACCTGTGTGCTACACCGGTCTGGAGTTTGTCACGGTGGAGAAAGCATAACAACTCTCGCTGTTCAAAACGCTTACGCTACGCCCTGTGCCTTCCATATTCAACTTACGAAACAAGCATAACTGACGATGCTTTTTTCGTGAGTTGAATACAAAGGGTGGTCTGGCGAAGGCTAGTTATTTAACGTTATAACTTGTTAATTATGGATATATTTTCTTACATAAGCATAGGCCTTTTTTCAACAGCATGAAACAACTTTTATCACTAAAGCAAAGATACTTCTCTGGAATATGTTTGCAACATCACAACAAACAACAGGTTGTTAAAAAATATGGCATACAGAATCCAAATTGCTTGTGCTACATAGGGCTGAGGGGATGCTGGAGTCTATCCCAGCATCCCAATCCATAAACAACAAAACACCTCAGACAGATTGGCAAAACAAACATGCAAAGGGAATGGAGTGTTTTCAATTTACATTTGCTGCATGTCTTCGGATTTAGGCAAAAACCAGAGCACCCAGAGGAAACCAACACCAGGGTTATCAAACACCAAAAATGTCACGAAAATGAATGAAAATATCATCAAATTCAAGATACATGGACACAATAATACCCCTGCACAATTAAACTAAAATGATTATGGCTGCAATAGTTAAAGTGAAATGTGAAAATGAATAAATGTGTTGACTGTGGCCTTGTTATGACTACGCCAAACTCCTCGGCTCCTCCAGTCTGTTTACAATCCCTGGAATTCTAATCATGCACATCTAACACTATTTGTTATAAGAGAGAACACTATATATTCACCACGCTCACTTCACTCAGTTGTCTGGACTGGTTTACCGAGTAATATACTCTATCTGCTACACTTACCTCCCGTCATCGTACTGCCTTCATCCACTGCGAAAGGCATTACATTTAAATCTGCTCACATTGCATCTAAGATTTAATTTTCAGTTTGTTTGCCTCATTGAGGATTGTAACCAATCACACACTATCTGTTGAGCAAATGCAATGGCCAATCAGAGACAATTAGATTAGCTACCAATGAAAAATAAATCCATTGAAAATGCTGGAGTACAAGGTGCTCTCCGACAGTTCTGCACTTCTGCAAAAACTCTCATTATAAACAAAATGAAGATGCAATGTAAATAAGAGATTCGTTTTGCAGTGTAGACAGCTTAATTGATTTTTATTCTCAATTTAAATAACCATTTTGTATCATTCTACTATACAACCAATGTGAAATGGTTATTTTCACATATATATTGATATTTTAATACATAAAAAAAATCAATATCAAATTCATGAATGGTTTTCAATATCAAAGGCAATATGATTTTTGTCCTAATATTGCAGCTATACCCAGAAATGGTTCCAATTTTAAATTTTATAATTTACATACTTTATTTAAGCATTTTAATATTACATCAATCTCATAACATCATGCTAGCAGTATTACACATTCTGTGTAAGAGTAAATAAACATCCAATGTGAGATGCGGCTTCTGTTCCACCACTGCAGTATAAAGATGGCTTTTGCTGATTTTGATCAAATTGTATTGGTAACAGACTACTGTACTGTAATTGGCATACCAATAAATTTTATTTATTGGTATAGAAAACAACAGATACACATTATGAAAAAAATGCCTTTACAAAGGGAAAACAATGCCTCAGGCATTTTTCCACATGGAAAATATTGCCCCTAAATAGAAAAGTTAATGTTAACAACATGCAAACTCCACACAGTGTCTCCTGGCTCAGCTGGGACTCTACCAGGGACCTTCTTGCTGTGAGGTGACAGTGCTACCCATTGACCCAGTTTGGCTTACTGGGCAAAACACTACGGGACAAAGAGAACGTTACTGGAGTGCACTGAACTCAGCTGGTGATTTATGAGTATGGTGAAGAGCTATCATTTCACACAAGCAATGACAGCAGCACTTTTCCTACTTATTTATTATTGTGTGCATGGCTGCAGGCCATAGTGCTTTAACTGACATAAATTCCTCCCATTAAGTCACATTGTATCCCTCGCTGACATTTCATCTCTTCCTTGGAGATCGAAGAATAGACAGATAGGGAAAGTATTCATAATATTTTCCATAGCAGAGTAAGGTCTGACAGCTTCCCTCTTTCACCGAAATGATTTCCCATTATAGGATTTCTTTATGCTGGTAGAGTTGAGTTAATTCCCACTGCTGGCAGAGGTAGAACATGGCTGGCATCCCTCCGGCCTCCAGATGGCAACACACACATGCCAGATACCCCCGTTCCCTGACACGGAGGAACAGGGGCTGGCATCCTGTAGCTGCCCTGTGCCAGGTAAGCCATGCTTTTTCTTTCTGTCTGTTTTTCCTCTCTTTTCACGTTACCATGGTAAGCATGGCTGGATCAGAGGGGTTGAAGCACAGCCTGAAGTTTGATGCCTGATGCATTGAGTTGTTCTGATGGAGGACAGATCATTTGCATATGCTGTTCATTTCACAGGAGTTTTCAGCCAGAACTGACGCACAGGGCCATGTCAACGTTCATTTAGCAGGTGTTTAAAGACAATGTGGAATCAGAACAGACACAATTTAGATTTTTAAAGGCAAGTTCTGGGTTCAGTATAAGTGTATGAGTAGTTCAGTCTATCAACAGCATCAGTGACATGCCATTGATTGCCACTTAAAATAATTTGCAACTTTCTCTCAGTTTGTAAAAAAAAACAAAAAAAAAAACATGTCAGTCATTCGTAAGTTCTTTAATGGTAAAGTCCAAACTAGTCTAAGCCTCAGATGTTATACCCTGGATCGCTGGCTGAACGTCCAATGCAATAGGCAAACAAAATTGAAAACACTTCAGGAGTTTCAATGTTATCATCTGATTGGTTGAACTCTACAGGATTTCCAGTAGACATGTGTTTCATTCTTTAACGATCTGGCTGGAAACAAAGATGTTGTGATGCCAAACCCCCTCATGGAAGGAGAAAGCTGTCATGTTAACAATGAATGAGTGCTTATCAGGATCAACTAAATGCTGGATTTTCAAAAGTATGTGAAGTTCACAGCATAAACTTATGTTATGATGTTGAACAAAACGAACTGTGACTGATTGCTTTACATATCAATCAGACATCCTCTTGGAGGGTCCTTGGCTAATGAAAGCAGCAATGGAGTCAAGACCTTTTGCCATTAGTCTAAACGTCATGCTTTTTGGGAGGCGTTAAATAATGGCGCAAATACCAGTAAATTGAATAACGCAAACATTACTAAATTGCGTTGCATGATTAATTTAAAATCCCATAAATTTTGTATCTGAAAGGGAAACTCCTACATATGCATATGCAATAAGGTCAGCCGCAAAAACGTTTTATTTGTCAAATAAAATATGTCAGTGCCATTGTTTTTTTCAAGATGCACACCAGTAGAGTTTTTTTTCTAAGGCACATTTATAAAAAACTTCTTAAATGTCCTTACTGAACTAAGGCCTAATCCTTAGTCTAAGCCCTGTCTGTGAAACCAGACCTAAATGGATTAACATGAGACTAATTACACTGTAACACTGGCACCTTAAAATAAAGTGTAGCCATTTTTCTTTATCAACATTTAATAACTTTTTCCTCTTCTGAATATTATACAATGTTTCTTGTCTGCTGACATAACCAAGGTTGTGTGGACGGGGAAAAATATTAACCAATAATATCATAGCCTAGCATTCATGATCCAATGGAATCACAAAAGATAAAAGTCCTGCCCTGCTTTATTTTGCATTGAATATATTATTATTCAGAAATAATAAAATTATTTATTTAAATACATGTTGGATCTTTAAGCATATTATTAATGACAAACCATTATTTACTGTGTAACAATCATATTGTCACATTTATTAGTGTTGTTTGCTATAAGGTTAGTATTGCCAAACTAAGTATTGTATTTTAAGACGCAGCTCATTCTGTTTGTGTTACAGACATAAAAACATCAAAGAGACTTGGGGATAGGTCGGCAACCACACAAAACATCCTAGCATCAACATAACAAACTGAAACATCACTCTAGTTCATGTTCCTGCTAAACCCTGATGAAAAATCTAGCATTGCTGGTCATTTCTGTTTTGCATGCTGGGACAAGCATGGGATGCTGGTTGCTGGTCCCAAGTTTGAGAAAGTGCTGGTGGTCCAGCTACAACAGCTCAGTATTGTTTGAGAACATAACGGAGGCCAGCAAGTGAAACACACTTCCCTGATCTCAAGAGGAGGCGGTCCTAAGCGTTTTTGTTAGCGCGTCTGCCTCTCATGCCAGAGACGCCGGTTTGAGTCCCGCCTGGAGCGGGGCGAGTAGGACCCGAGAGTATCCACATGACTAAGCTATACCAGCACTATACTGTTCCAGCTCTAACAAGCATGAGATTTATGCTGGATTTTTTGAGCATGGAAGGCATAATATATAGGTTGGAAAACAACCATTAGAAAAATGTTTTTCTAATATAATTTGTGTCAGCGCTATTCAAAAATCACAAATTTAAACCCACTCACACGCACAATCGCTCACAAACACACTTTCAGTGGGCATGAAACAGTCTCATCACGGCCTATTCTTGCGATCTTAGCATGAGTCACAGTCACATATTATAGAACTACTCAGCTTCTCAGAATGGAGTGAATGAGAGAGGGTGGAGGAGAATGAGTGCTGCTGAGGTAACCCAGCTACCAAGCCAGGCATCCCTTATCCTGAAGCTTTTAAAGCTGAAGATGTGAATTATGCATGCAGTGTAGACCCAATGCATGCTGACTGGCCTCATTCCCGCTTTTCTCTTTTATAATGGACGCTGCAGGGCAAACTGACCTCCTTCACTTCAAAACTACATGAAAATCTGCTTATACGTTCACTGCTCGGTATTTAATCTAATAAAATATTATATTCCATAAACTACTATTTGACTGTCTTCTATTGAAAATATTGGAAAGACATTTAAGCTATAATTGCGATCAAATGATGGCAGTACAATTCCTTGAAAATGTATGTATTTATAATTGTCCAAGACCCACCTTGAAAAAGTGATAGACCAATCCTAATTTAGCAAATGTTGCTGTCTGCCATATTATCAGCCAAGCTTTTGGTTTTTTTTTTTTTTTTTACAAATCTACTGACATTCTGTTTGTTCATTCATACACAGTAGTTTAAACAGAATGCTCATTATCCAAATTGTCCAATTGTTCAAAACACAACGTTGTCAAGTATTTTAAGAGGATACATGCAGTATTTGCATAAATAAATGATGAAAAAAAAAAATGTATTTTCCTTTTCCAAGCAAAACAATAAAAATTGAGAGGTACAAGTTTATACGTATGTGTTGCCATTACTTACCCCAATTAACGCGTAGAACATTAGAAAAGACACCCACATTTGTTTTAAGGTAAATTAACGTTAATAATTTAGCATTCATTTATTCACATATTGATTGTAGGTGTTAATAGCAGAAGTGTTAATAACAAAATGATGATAAAAAAGTTCACATTAGGGAGTTTTGCAGAAGTGTTAGGAATGGTTCTGTTACATTATGCTATTTCTATCTGCTCCAAGAGCTGTGATCAAATAAGGCTTAACTCTGTTCATTTGACTGACATTTAAGCATTCACACGTCTACCACACAAGGTCTATAGCACTTGTTAATTATGAAAGACACATCAGGTTTATTTTAATAACACATATCATTTATAAAAAAGATTTATTACTGATTAATTTACTAGTTCACTGACTCCAAAATGCCAGCTTAACCGTGAAAAGCAATATTATACGTTAATAAGGGGGAAAAAAACAGCTAATGTGATTTGTTGACTGAAACAAATTCACTTAGAAAATATCCTTATAAAAAAGTATTTTAGTATACACTCATAATTTATTCTACTGTCTTTGAAATGTTGTTGAAGTGTACTGTTGAATATCATGAAACGCAGGGCCATGGGCCTAGCTTAAAATGCATCATCAAAACAAGCCAACACAACTACGCTACCGTTTAATCAGAACATGTATAAGCAGTGTTAAGCGCATTACAATAAAAATAGCATTAGCATGACGCCCATTCCACACAATGCATGCCTCTGACAGACGCAACACAACACCATTATCAAATCAGCAGTACAGTACTGGACGGTATGCAACAGTGCTTGGTCAGTGGCCACATACACCACATGAAATAAACAAGAGTCACTAGGTAACTACTATAGAAAATTATGATTCATTCATTTTCATTTTTGCGCATTTGAATGTATTAATTAGACATGGATGTGTGTACCAATATACTGGGGAGTAGGGGAGGTAGACATTGGAGACTGGAGCACTGCTGGTGATGGAGAAATGGCTAAGCACTAACAACGCTGTTCAGCTCCGTACTTGAGATTGATTGATTGATTGACACAAACTTTAGTAAGTTGCTCTGTTTCACTTTAGTATAACATACCTAACGTTAGCTAAACATCGGTGTCCCTCTGTGATATGTGCTTGGTGTGAGGGGAGTCTCAAAAACTGCTAGGCGAACTCACAAATAACATATTTCAAATCAGCAACTAAATCTGACATGGACTGTCCCATGAATATTATTTCTTATGCTCAAATAGCATTAAAAAACTTGAGCCAATGCGCATGTGCAGTACTAAACACGAGTCTCAGGTTTCTATGGGATCTGGACCCTCTAATTCCATCTGCAGTAAGGCAACGACTTTATCAATCAACGATTTGCGTTTTTACTTGTAAGGCAGGATGTATTCCACCATATTGCAAGTTGCCGTTTCTCCATTCATTTCTTATTGCTATAGTCTTAGATCTGACTGTGAAATGTGCTACAGCTCTACAACTCACAAACTAATTTATCTTCATTATTAAATGGCAAACAAGTAGCAAGAAACAATTTTTATTGTTTTTTATAGGTCAAATATTTTGATAGTTATAACGGAATTCACTCATTAAACTACCTTGTGAGGCAACTGACCCTTCGCAAAACCCGCCCCCTGTTGCAATGCCCAACAGCCCATGCCACATCATGTTCTCCCGGAGTGAAAAATACATTGCGGAGCAAAGAGGACATTGACAATGAATGAAACAGTTTCATATTTAAAATATTGTAATTTTTTTAAGCAGTTTAAACACTAAATACCGCACAGTGGCTCCTTAATGTGTCGTGACAGATCCTTCAAACGGCTCGTGAACCAATCATCTCTTCATACTAGTTCATTTATAGCATCAAATAAACATGAATGAACATCAGAAGGAATGTTGTTTCAAACCGCGGAAAGACGTGAGCACACACAATATTTCAAGTTAACCAATGTTAATCTACTATAGGCTACTCCCTGACGGCTTTTGTCGGAAAAGATGGTGGATTTGGCGTTATCATTGGTTAGATCGCCTGTCAATCAAACTGCTTGCGAAGGGTCAATTGATTGGATGGGCCTGACTGACAGTTGGATGGGCTCCCACCCATAGCTACATGACTGCTCGTTGGTCCCATTCAGTGACTTTAGCTTGGACACGTCAGGATATTTATTAATATAACTCTGATTGTGTTCATCAGAAAGAAGTCAAATACACCCAGGATGGCTTGAGAGAATGAGTAATTCTTGGGGTAATTCTTATTTTAAAATGAACTAATCCTTTAAATGTAAAACTGAAGGAAAACGACAAATATACTTTACTATGTTAGCCAACACATTAAAATAAATTTTATTTATTTGTTAATTTATTTAGGTATTGCAGTATTTATTATAAATGGTTTTTTTTTTTTTTTTTTTGGGGGGGGGGGGGTCGACATAGCCGAAGGGGTGGAGGGATGAGGCACAATCAAAAGGCTGGAACTCTGTGGCAAAGGCAGAATTACGAAGCCGGTGGGATAAGGGAGCCCGGTGGAGCCATAAGGACAATGGTCACAGGTGGAGCCGAGGGAGGGAGGAGCCAAGGTGGAGTGGATAGGTCAAGGCGGAGTTATGGGCCTGGCTCAGCTCATCCTCAGTGGTAGAGGTATGGGCAGAACTCCATCCCACACCACCGTACTCCTCTAAAATACCCTCTTCACAGGACATTGTTTCCAGCTGTTTCCACCTGGCCAGACTCACAGTTGGCCTCAGGCTTCGGGGTAAAGCTTGTCTTAGGGTTCTTTTCTGGTGCTTCTAGGCAGGCTCTGGCTCTGCAGATGTGCATGGGGGGGCATGGCTGGTGGCTGGCTGGGCTCTGGTTATTGTCTTGGGCAAGGACATCAAAACTGCATAGACATGCTTCAAACAGTGGAGAATGGCTTCCTGCTATGTGAGATCCATCATCTCTCAGTCTAGTGAGCTATAATAAGTAGCTCCCAGCCAATAAATAGATTTTACGGTTGCATCATCCAGACCGGAATGCTGGGCCAACACGCAGAACAGGGCAGAGTATTCCAATAATGGGAGATTTTTATGGGAGAGGGCTATGAAGATCCATTTTTTGGGGTCTATCCTTCTGTCACAAAGTGGTTGCAGCAAGGATTAGTTGTGGCAGGATCTAGATGCAGCAGTTGAGTTAAATGAACAATATATCAAAATAACAAGCACTCAGGATAACAGGAGAATATAAAATGCAGTAGATAATCAATCCCTAACCAAAGATGTACTGATAGACGTAAGAACGGGAACAGAACTGAAAAGGGAGTATATACACACAGACTAAATGAGTGAATTAATAACGAGACACAATAGATTGCTAATGTAACTAACAGGCTCACACTAGGAAACTAAGTCAACTAAACAAGAACTGGGAACACAAAACTAAACCAAAACAAAGCATAAACCTGACAGTCAGCACGTTTTACTAATTCAATCCCTCGTTTTAAGTTAATCGTCCTCACAGTTTAGAAATTCTTAGAAGTAATTCTTCATTCATAGTTTAATTTTTAAAGGACAGTTAGTTATATTATGTCTTTAGTTACTCACCTTCATGTCATCCCAAACCTGTAAGACGTCTGTTCAACTTCGGAACACAAATGAAGATCTTTTTGAGGAAATCTGAGAGGTCTCTGTCCCTCCATTGACAGCAATGCAACTATTACTTTGATACTTCAAAAAAGTTCATAATTCGCACTAATCCATATGAATTGAGTAGTTTAGTCCAAATTTTCTGAAGAGACACAAATGTGTTGACTATAAAAAAAACCCTCAAACACAGCCAAACATCTGAAAAGGGATTCTTTATTTTCTTTATTAAAAAAACGTGGCGATAATGTGTGAGGTTTCCGTTTGAGGGAAGGTGTATTAACAAAATTTATACAGCGGAAAACAGGAGAAGAATAGAAGAAAAAAAAAGTTCAAACAAAGAGTTCACTATACAAATCACAATGTTCCACAAATATACAAAGAAAAAAACTGAAATAAAGGATAATGGTTTCTTTGTATTTAATTTGCACGAATTTCCTTACAGCTATGAAAGGAGTTGTAACATTCTCAAAGATAAGAGTACACAATGCTCAAAGTACACACTATTTGTGAAATACCTCAAATAAACAATGATATTGGCTTAATGATTTTCTGAATAAAGAGCAAAACAGAAACATTATCAAAGATGCATTCTCATAAGCCACACACACACACACTTGTAGGACCAAAACTAATTACACATTTAACATTAATTCACCACACCATTTAACATTTTCATCCCTGAAGACAGATTATTAATAAATTTGGATGATTTTCAAAAATGGTATAAAAGTCTTAAACAGTTTCCATGGAGTGAACTTAAGCATTTAGTATAAAGAATAAAATAAATGAGACTCACTATATGACGCGTTAGAAAGCTCACGCAGCAAGTCACGTGCACTCACGTCACTTCGTTATCCACTCTGAAATAGTTTATCAAGAAAAAAAGAATTACTATTCACTTTCCTTTCGATATGACAACATAAAATACGATAGAAAACTCAAACAACACGTAATGATTACATTGAACGATCACTTACGCTCAATATCTGTCAGTCGCGAGAAAAACGTAATACGTGCGATCGACACCTGCCACAACTTGGGTTTTCTCCTTTCTTCCAAAAAAATTGTGTTATTTTCAAACGCACTTCAGCTCTCATGTGCTCCGTGATGTCTCTTATTTTTATGTCAAAACGCATCTTGTTTCTGTCTTTTTGCCACTGCACAACCTACCCGCAAGGGTGCCCTCTAATGGCGGGTAGGAATTACTACAGGCTATTTTTCCCTGGTTACAAAAATATTTAATTAAGGCTTTAATTCACATACAAACAGTTCATCAACTCACATCAGCTGTGGTAAGCGGAAGCTCAAGGATGTTTTGTTCTTTTGACGGGTAAGAACCAAAGAGGTTCATACTCTTGTGTTACGCAGTGTGTTCTCGTGTTCGGATGAGCTTCTGTTTGTGTTTGTTGAGCAATGTTTATATTTGAATAAAAGTTTAAATTAAAACCGAAAGGCCACAATTTACCAAATGAGGGAGAAAATTATTAATCCATGCTCACAAAAATATATATGCCCGCATGACAATCTTTAATCAAAATAACTTTCCCTCCCTCTTGCAGTGTCTCATAGCAATCCCATTGTCTCAACAGCTCTCAGTATGTATAATATTTTCTGTCACTTTGATATATATTATTTCCAATTTCATTTGTCTCCTAGTAGTCAGTTTAAATCTAGACTAAAAATGCATCTCTTTAACCTGGCACACACATAGCACATTATCAATTTATATCTTCATATGCGTTAAAGGATTGTAAGGGTGCATAGATCAGCCGGAACCGGGAACACTTCCTATAACACTGGATGTACTTGTTACATCAGAAGAAGAATGGCGTCTACGCTAATTTTAGTCTCTCTGCTTATCCCGAGGTTTACCATTTAATGTGATTGGCTGGATCCGGGCCGTGTCCGGGCCGGATGGGGAACCTGTACCTGTGTGCGGCAGCAGCGTGGCCCTGGATTGTCGGTGGAGACTGTGTGAACTGGCTCATCCCTTGTGAGGGCCTTACCGACTCATCAGCCAATGGCACAGATCCCCAGCAAACTGTCCCATATCGGCGTGATAAAAAAGATCTTAAACTAGATGGAACTGGATTTAATATTTTGACTGTTGCAATCCCAAGTCGGACTTATGACCTGTAACTCTGCCTGAATATCAGGCAAGTGTTCACTGTTGGCCAGAAGATGAATCAATGCAAATATATAGAATAAGCTGGACAATGACACCATTTTCTTTGGGAGCTGCTGGGCAGCCAAAATTATGTGCCAATTATTAATGTAAAGCTGACACAATTTGCATTGTAAAAAGCAAAAGGTAACTTGACTTGACTTGACTTGACTTGACAATCATCACTTCCTTGAGGATGTATTCACTGGCGCAAGGACAGAACAACCTGACACTCACATGACATAACAGCAACAGCAAACAACAATGATCCAGACAATACCTCATGGACAAAAAACTCTGAATTCAGTATTTGGCTTCAGACCTTTTCTGCTTTTTCAGCCATTAAAGCATGATATATAATTTACATAATTTAAAAACTTTTCTTAGAAAACTATTCCAAGTACAGTCTTCATCTTATGTGAAACATATTTTAATCAAATACTGTCCATTGTCTCAACAGCTCTCAGTATGTATAGTATTTTCTGTCACTTTGATATATATTATTTCCAATTTCATTCGTCTCTTAGTAGTCAAGTTAATGGGAATTTTTATTCACAATGATTTTTAATAAATTGTTTTTTCCATCTCTTGTGTAGTGGATTTTTGCTGAGTTGAGCCCAGTTAATAACAGGAGGCATTAGCCTTGGCAAGTTCATTATTCTTTACTTTGGAACTGCATTTCAGATATTTTTTTTTTTTTATTATTATAATTCTGTCATCTATCTACAATGCCTATTTAACTCTTGCAGTTGAATATATAGGTATATATTCAATATGCAAACATTTTATATATTAAAATTGCATTCTATATTAAAGTGGCTAAATGTAATAATTTACATTTATTAAACGCATTTTTATTTCCAACAAAACGTAGAAAATGACAGATTTTTGTATGAAGGACCTGGGATATTTTTTGAACCTTTCTGTTCAATGAAACATATAACAAATGCTTGAGAGTTATAACAAAGAGCTATTCTGTACGCTAATGCCAATCTGTCATAGAAAGTAAAGGGATTCATTCAAACATTAGTCTCATTATAACCAGATTTATATAGTCTATAGTCTCAAATATGATTTATAATGAAACTATCAGTGTAATTTCAGTGACCTTGTCTGTTGAATCGTAGAGCTGGTACAAACATATTCACATGCTACAATCAAGTTCTTAACTGCTGTTTTCTCATTTTGCTACTGAGAGGAAAGTATGCAGCACGTATTAAGGTGTTCTCAACTCTGGCCCTCCAGATCCTTTACCTCCAACCTTGATTAAAAACCCCTACCTGCAACTTTCTAGTAATCCCGAAGACTTTGATTAGCTTGTTCCAGTGAGTTTGATTAGGGTTGGAGCTAAACTCCGCAGGTTCTCCCAGAGTTGAGAAGCCCTGATCTAAACGTCCTTTTTATAATGCATTACTTTAAAATGTATAAAATTGTATCGCCATTATGGTTTAATAAAAAAAATATCTTATAATATATTATTAATATGGCTTGACATTAACACCCATCAAGACCGCCAAATCCAGTCCTACTAGCCACTTTGCCAGGTTATATATTATATATAATATATAGGCTATACATTTTTCAGTTGTAGTCTTTTAAAAAGCCATCTGAAATAATAAACCTTGTCCAATGTAGTGTTGTCAAAAGTAGAGATTTTTTTGAAACCAGCTGTGCTTTCTCTGTCTCTCATCTCTCTGATAGCAAGATAGCACAAATCCGCCTCCCCTCGCTCACCCATTTCATTTGCTCCAGATGAATATTGTTGGTGTTACAGAGCTTGAATTTCGGCGTTGGATTGCACATAATTTAACTAATTCCTGAAGATTTTGTACTAACACCCAAAGTGCATCCACATATAGGCGCCTGTCAGTACTAAATTGAATTAGATTGCTTAAACAGTCAAATGCACACAAAATAATGACAAAATGCCAGTAAAAAGTGAAAACACGGATGTGTAACAGTATAATGGATCCGTGCATCAGGCCTTAAAGTGAGAGCAGCCCAATATACCTGCTGTTAATTATGAGATGATAATAAAATATCTATATGGCCATTTTCCCCCATGGTATCGATGTCAAAATTGTGGCCAGTGAAAATGCTGAGTGGCTAGTAATTTTGGAAAACCACTAGCTACAGCGGCTGATGAGGACAAAAAGTCGTCAAGCCCTGATTATTAATATTTCTCAATATGCATTCTTTTTCTCATTCTATTTTTATTAAACAGCAGCGATTACATTTTTACACGTAGGCAGTATATAACACTGATCCAGGATTCTAATATTAAATTCCGAACACAACATTAGCTTGACGTTTAAGAATAATTTGATGATATAATGAGGTCTGATTGAGCATATTCTGATGATGCAGTCATGATGAACCAACATGAACAATGAACAAGGAAATTGATGTTACATTCCATTTAGAATTTCCATTGTATTAAGTTGCAGAAAACAAACAGTGCTATTTAATGCATCAATGCTGTTGTTGATTTCAGCACAAGTTTCCAAGCCGGAAGCGAGAAATTCATGAGAAATTTCCTTTCCTCTCAATCACTTTTCTCTCTTCTCCTCCCATCAGCACATCGCAGCACATTTCTCAGTCCATTTCAGAAACGTCAAAACAGTCAGATCACATTCAGGAAAGAGACAGAGCTCACACTCACTGCTGTTTTACGCAGCACTGCCACTCATCCTCATATTATAGCAGGACAAACACATAAAGAACGCATGAATTCACTAAATCAATGCAGTTTTCTTCCATGACATCCCTTTTTTATTTGCTGCTATAGACTGTAGTTACATGAAGGTAATGAACCATTGCTGTGTCCGAAATTGCATAGAGACTATCTGAGTAGCTACTACATTGGAGGAAGAACGAATATGTGTTATATGTATCTGTATTTGGACTTGGTGTTTCATCTGTCTCGTGTTCCTTTGTTAAGTTTCCCGCCACTCCTTTGTCGTCATGGTCACCTTAATTATGATTTGCTACCAGATGTGTTATGTTAATTAATAATGTCATTCACCTGTTCCTCATTCATCACTCCTCATTTGTTCTTGTGTATATTCCTTCTGATCTCCTTCAGTCCTTGTCGGTTCTTGTTTGCGTGTGTGTTGTTTTCATGACGTCCTTAAGTTTCATTAAAAGTCAGCATTCCCGTATGCTGCTTTGTCTTGAGTGTTTATCTATCACACGTATCGTAACAGTATGTTTGCTTTGTGACCAATGGCATCATTAGGATTCCTTACCCACTTCATTGTATGTGCATTGTATTGGCTGAAGTATTAGAGTAATAAGTCTGTTAAAATAGCCTTTGATGCAATGTACCATATTCATATGAATGAATATTCTACATCGATTTTTCACATTAATTTTACACATATTTTGAATCATGCATTTTATGGTGCGGAATTCAAAGGTAGGGTAATTTTCCACCAGGGCATAATTTTCTTACAATGTATATGTATTCAGACACACTACGGTATATACTATTGACATACACTCTACATAGTAAGGAAGAAGGCATCTTTGGATGCAGTATATAGTTTCTGTACATGATTTAGTGAACTCCAGATGGTTGTAGGAGTGGGACCATTCTTATTTGAGAGAGCAATTGATTGGACAAAACTATCTACAGTACAGACGAGTCATCAATATTTTGGACCGTTTTCATAGAAGAGCAAAATCTTTACAATTTCAATGTACATATCTGCTAAATGTGATTATCTGCCTAAACTGGATTTTGTTTAGGTTTGGGGCATTAGCATATAGATTAGCATCATAGCTAACAGACATGGACTAAAACATTTTGATATCACAGGGTCTTCAAGAAAAACACATTATTTCTTTCTTTATTCTGTATATATTGATAACCACTGCTGTCATTTAGTAAACAAACAACAAGCTCATTTCCTGTTTGGCCATGTGTGTGAGTTAGGTAAGGCCTGGCAGGACTGTGCAATCTTCAGCGCTCTGTTTGTTTTCATCAGCTCTGAGTGTGTTTGTATTTCTTTTATCAGTTTATGAGCTTTTTTTTATACTTTGCTTTCACACATTTTCCTTTCCACATGTGTGTGTATGTGTGTGAGCTTGTTTTCATAATTTGAGGACACAAATTTGTATAATGACATGAGTATTACAGTGGTATTATGATGTAAACATGTTTTATGAGGACATTTCATGAGTCCTCATATTTGATATAGCTTTAAAACCATATTAAACAATGGAGTAGGGTTAGTGTAGAGGGATAGAATGTACAGTTTGTACAATATAAAAACCATTACGCCTATGGAATGTCCTCACTAAGATAACAAAACAAACCTCTGTTTGTACGTGCGTGTGCATGTGTTTATGCATACATGTATATACATATTTATTTCGTTATTTATTTATATAGGTATGTATATGTGCAAAAATGTGTGTGTATGTGTGTGTTTGTGAAGAATCCTGCAGCATCAATGTCTGAATAGCTGGATGAATTATGTCAGCTGATGATTCATTCAGAACCATAAGACATTCATATCAGAACAATGAGCCCAATCAAAGCGTGTGGCCGCATTAGACTGATACAGAGAGAACAGATTCATTTTATCAGCAGGATTACCAAACAGACCTGAATTACCTCAACACTGCCAAACCAGGAGAGAGATCTGGATTTCAGCTTCAGCTTTAACAGATGCTCTTGAATTGTTCTAACAAAAATGAAATTTTGTCATCTTTGATTAAAATACAAAAGCATAGATGTTGTGGCCAGTGCCGCTAAGCTCAGAGAATGACGCACACACACACGCGCACACACATGTTTGTTTTGCTATCAAAGTGAGGACATTCCATAGGCGTAATGGTTTTTATACTGTACAAACTGTACATTCTGCCCCCCCCCCACCCCCACCCCTAAACTTAACCCTCACAGAAAACATTCTCCATTTTACATTTTTAATAAAACATTGTTAAGTATGTTTTTAAAGCTGTTTGAAAAGTGGGGACATATGAAATGTCCTCATATTTCACGTTGAAGTTGTAATACCAGTGTCATACCCATGTCATTATACACATTTGTGTCCTGATATGTCACAAAAACACGCGCACACACACACACACACACACACACACACACAGACACACACAAAAGTACTGTGAAGCATAAAAAAACTGAAACTGATTGTAAACTGATTACATGCAGTCTGGTTTATGCAATCAATCCAAAATTAAGTACTTTTAATTTAATTACATTATATTTTAAAATACTCGTAATCAGACTAATTATTTTTTATTGGTTACTTGATTACATGTGATTCTCACAATGGCAGTACAATATACATAATTCATTGATTCTCCCTTTTATTTCTAAAAAAGCCTACTGTTTATATACAGGTTTACATATCCAGGTGTGTGGAATTGCATACAGTTTTCATGTGAAAACTGAGAGCCACACAGCATGATCACTAGAATTACAGAAATCACCTTAGTGACCTTTTAAGAAGTGTTTTTTCAACATTGCAACATTGTATAGCTGATCAACTTTTAATAAACACATTAATTATCATTTACGAATAACTATATATTTATATAGTAGACAAATGCCCAGTGTTGATGCAGTAACTACATAAATCACAGACTGTTTGATTGGTAATACCCATTTAGATCAAACTCAGTTCAGATCCCTGAAGCTCATCTATTCTTATGATTTAAAACTCAGAACTCTCTCTTCCGCCCCCTAGTAACCACAGGGAACAGTGCACCCCTGTGTCTTTTAGCAGTAACGATAAAAACAACATTCAAAGCCATATGTGAGTGACACATTTCCCCTTCCTGCTCCATTTCCTCTCATATGCATATGTGAGACGTGAAGACAGGCTGAGCCTGCTGGCCTGTCAGAGAGCGTTCCTCCTGGGAGCGCTTTTCACTGTCACAC
Source organism: Opsariichthys bidens (assembly GCA_037194245.1). Classification (NCBI taxonomy): domain Eukaryota; kingdom Metazoa; phylum Chordata; class Actinopteri; order Cypriniformes; family Xenocyprididae; genus Opsariichthys; species Opsariichthys bidens. The sequence goes on from CM074278.1 coordinate 8,935,935, forward strand.
GCCACTGAGGTTCTCCACCTGTGTGGTGGTACGGTAGACCCCCAGCGAGACTTTGTTCATCCTGAATTCATGCGCAGAGCTACTGCCAGAAACGCACACATGAGGATGAGGTCACACTGAGGTCTGAATGCACACATGCAGCAGAAAGCCACTGACATTTCTAGAAGAAAGGATAGATGGGGTGGTAATGGAAGTAAAAGCAGACGGGTGAGGTACATAAGGCTGAGGCATACAGGAAAGGCAAGAACTGAGAATGGGATACATTTTTCATTTCCCATAGTGATTTGCTGACAGAAGCAAGAGTCCGTTAGAAACCGGTTGGCACTTACGGGACTAATTGAGGTTAGAGACCAGTCAAACTGGGCTCTGTCCTCTGAAAATATCACATACTCACAAAGAGAGTGCTTTTAAAGTGAACTTGAAGCATTCCGAATCCATTTTTGAATCCATGGTATGACATAATTCAGAGTGAAGCAGAGTATTCAATGTGAAATAAAATTAGGGCAGAACTAGATTTTAATCCGCTGGGTGTTGATTGGATTGTGAAAAGTGGGTGTTTAATACAGTAGCAGAAAGGAAGTATACAATAAATTAGGGCTATATATATATATATATATATATATTAGGGCTCATTATATTAGGGCTCAAAAGTGATTAAAATTTAGAATCTTATTTAATTACACGATGTGGTAATTAAAGGCACGATATTTAAGATTACAATATTCAAGAAACAAGAATGTTTAAGTCCAGAGAATAAGCCATTTTAACCAGGACACGGACCGTGTCCGAGCATCGCCTATCGATGACATACCCGCATTACCCTCGAAACAAGTGAGCAACTGTTTGGATACATTCATCGAGAGAAAACTAATCATTGTTATATAGCTCAACACAGATTGTTTAAATCTCATTTTCTTGATTTACCGCAAGTACCATGTTTTACCATGCCTAATGTCGATCTAGCTTATGCAGTGTGCAATATGTGTCCCATAGTAGCCGCCGAGCAAATGGCCAGAGTAGCATTATAACAATTTTCAACACACAAATGTATCTAATATGACAAAACAGTGCTGGGTTACCCCACATACGCATGGTCATCTGCGGCATAATAAAAGCTCCACTCCTCTCGAGCCATGTGTCACACTTGTCTCTCATTAGCAATCACTCCAGAGGGCTCATTCCACTCCAACGACTTTCAGCCACACCCTGCTTCATACTTCTTTTAATAAATCTGTGGTACATTAGCTCATCCATCTATATGTTTTCTGCCTGGATTCTTATCCACCGGCTGTAGACGTGAAGACAACACCTGCAATGATCCTGCGAAATCAAGGCGTTATCAAGCTACACCTTTGTTTTGAATAAGCGACCTCTAGTGGTGAAAATTACATATTGAGACTTTGCATCTACTTAATCGCACATCATATTTGGCTGAGACTCTACCCCCAGAAGATAATTTAAAGTCATATATGTTAAAAGAGAAAAGCACTGAATAGACATTACAAAAAGTAGGTTTAGGGAAAAAAAATGATATTAATATTTTATCTAAATAAGAAACTAAAAAGTCTTTGAGTCATTTATTCATTCGCGGATTCATTTATAAACAATGAATGATCAGTTCTGCTAAGGCTTTATAGTTATTATTTGCATTGGAAAACACCAAAAGAAGATAATATTGCGTCTAAAATACACAATATTTACTTATTTATTGAACTATTGTATAAAATCAATATCACATATGCACTGATGCGTCATCTCTTAATAAGAGTGATTAAAGTTTCTATTCATTAAAGAATGCTGAAATAATGTATCATGACTTCCACAAAAATATTAAGCACTACAATTTTTTACTTCGATAATGATAAGAAATGTGTCTTAAGATTCATATCAGCATATTACAATGATTTCTGCAGGATTGCATGACACTGGAGACTAGAATTAAAACATTACATTAAAATATATTTGTTACAATGCGGAAGATGACAGACGAAGGCAGATTCAAAAATAATAATGAGGTTTAATTCCACAATCAATGCAGTTATAACAGCATATAAGCACATACACAAACACGAACAACAACCAACAAACACAGAGTGAAGGTAAGGAACTTAAATACACAGTGATAATGAGGAGATGACGAACAGGTGTGATGATCTGATGAGTATCCATAGGAACTGATGACTCAAACAAAGGAACATATGTGACTGATGAAAACGAAACTAAATAGAAATGTGTTTTTTTTTTTTATTTTAATTTTATTTCACAATATTTATTTTTTGCTGTATTCAAAAGAATTTCAAAGAATTGCAGCCTTGCTGAGCATAAAAGAGACTTCTTTCCAAAAAATGTTTTCTGAAAGGAAATGTATTGTTCCAGAGGAGGAGAAAGTTATTGTATTTTGATGAAAGATTACAAAATCAAAATGGAATAATATCCACAGATAAATCATGTTCAATAAAACCAAGAACATGTATTATTAAAGAAAATAGGGTGAATGTTCATGACAGAAAGCTCCACGCTTATCTGCTGCTGTAGACAGTAACATAAAGGAGAGGGGCAGCTTTGTAATAGGCAAAGAACTTCCTGCCTGATGCGGCGAGACAGACAGTCGTGTGTTGTGTGTGTCTGTGACTGACTGGCAAGTGCTGTGCAGGTATGAGCTGTCAACATTCACAATATTCAAACGCAGCAAGGAATGCTGTGAGAATTGTTGTGTGTGTGTGAAAGTGTGTACTGTATCTTTTAGCTTATTGGTTATAGCTGGGATGAAACCGTAGTCTACATTTTGTGTTTTTGTAGAATTACCATCTGTTGTCTTAGTTCTGAGGTGGTTCTGGTTGTCTGATTTTATGTTTGCTTCAGTATTGACCACAATCTGAAAAGCCATCAGCACTGTGGAAGGCTTATTGTTTTAAGGGCTTTTCACACTACACTTAACCCTGGGTTAACTTCTTTTTAACCACAGGTTAAGGTGCTCTAAGCGATTGCAGCTGTTTTGCTAATGTCTAGCATTTTGCTAACTTCAACTCTCATACACACACCTTTCTCTAAAACTTTGTGAAGCTTGGCACTGTTTTTTGTTTGGGTTGTTTTATTAACCCCCCAAGCAACCCCAATTTGGCAAATGGGGGATCGTAATCAGATACACTGGAGGCAAGTTGTTTAAAGAACCCAAGTGCAATTTATTAGTCCAACATAATAAAACATAAATCCATAAATCCAACATACAACATAACACTAGGGATGGCTGACGCGAAACTAACATTTTGACACAATCCCGAGATCCCGAAACGTAGATGTTTCGAAACACTGCTCCAAGCTGTGATTCAAAACAGCCATGTCACGTGACTATGGCTAAACGAAGCTTCTGCGCGATTCGACAGGTGGCGTGCTAGCCGAGTCTGCGTTTGATTAACAGGAATGGGAACAAACCACACAATCGCACATCTGTCTCAACTCCCTCAAAATTTAAAAAGAGGACTTAATGCACCTTCACCTTGGGTTTTTGTGAGAGGAGAAAGCAATTAATATTTTAATATTATAAAAATAAAAATCTGTAAAAAACAAAACAAAAATGAGACCATTGTGGATTGATTTGTTTTATTAATTTTCATTTTTCACAACCAAAATAAACTAGTTATTATCATTATATATTATAGTTATATAGTGAGGATATTAAAAACTCACCACATTAACAAAACCACAACATTTTTATTTTTTAAACGGCTTGTTGTCAAAGTTGTTTCAGATAACATGTGCAATTGACCACTAGGTGTCACCGTGGAGACGGGTGTCGGTATATTTTCGAAGTCTCGACACAATACGGCACATTTGCTTCAACTGTTTCAGTGTTTCATGAAGCCTCGCTCTGCCCACCACTACATAACACAAAATCTCATCTCATCTCATCTCATCTCATCTCATCTCATCTCATCTCATCTCATCTCATCTCATCTCATCTCATCTCTCATCTCATCTCATCTCATCTCATCTCATCATCTCATCTCATCTCATCTCATCTCGGCTCGGCTCGGCTCGGCTCGGCTCGGCTCGGCTCGGCTCGGCTCTGCCACTCACCACAGTGGTTACAGGGAAAACAATCCACAATCATCATGGAAAACACGAGGGCTTAAATACACTGACTAATTACAAACAACGAACACCTGCCAACAATGATTACACCCGTGAACCAATCAAAACAAGACATGAAACAGGGACGGCACATGACAAGGAGCACATTGTAGGATCACATGACAAACAGGGGAATCACATGACATGACATAAAGGAGCACATGGTAAAACATAAACATGAAACATGACAACGACAACCAAATAAAAGACATGAACCATGAACATGAACACAAAACCAAAGCTAGACATTACAGGCATAAATGACATAGACAAAACTAAAAGGTTGTTGCTCATAATTCATTCTGGATAGATACAAAGACCTAATCAACATATATTTAGAAAGCTGAGACTAGGGAGTTAACAGTTCAAGACTCAGAATTACTCAGACTGTAACTCAGACAAACATTGAAAGGAATGATTTAAATGTAAAGAAATTAAAAAATATATATATATATTATGTGAATTTATGTGGTATAACAACTTATAAGTAAGGGATAACATACATCCAGCCAAGTGTAATCTCAGAATAAACCCCAACATGGTGATCATCAGTCTGAAAACACATATCTTTCGCAGTTGCTAGCGTGGCAAATTCAAACTAAATGGACATTGAAGGGATACGGAAGTCACACCACTACTGCATTTCGCCACATAAATAATGGGGATAAGCGATAGTGATCTGAGATTAAACTGTTTTGTCAAAAATGTCAAAATGGCAGCAGCTGCATTTGTATGATAATACAAGAGAGAGTGAGCCCACGATAACGGATGACATAATTAAATAACTGTACCCAAAATATTTATTTGACTGAGTTTTAATATTTTAGCTCACCAAACGCAAAACTTCGACAAAGAAAACCCATTCCTAGCAAGCGTATAGTGCTACTGACTTCAGTAACCTGGATGAGCCTGTGTTGTTTCAGTGGTTGTTATCGGGGAATAGCATACTGCTGGATGGAGAGATTGACCAATCATAATCAAGTATTACACAGAGCCGAGTAATAACCACACTTAAAGTGAAGCCACAACTGTGGTCACTCTTCATTTCAATTCACGAGTTCACATGTACATGTTATTTAATAGACACATGACACATGACTCCTTGAAAGCTTGATTTCACACGTCATTATATTCTGTAAAATGTGCCAGAGCACAATTCATTGTGCAATGCATACTTAGATGAAAATTAGAATGTTAACCCAATTCAGCTTACAAACTCAAAATCAACACAAAAACCAACTAACCAGGATAGATCACTAACCCAGGGTGAAGTATGAACAGTGTAAAACTAGACCCAGAATTATGTTAACTCAGGGTAAAAAATTAGCTAAAATTGTGAAAAGCCCATTAGTGTCAGTCTGAATCTGGAAAAAAAAAAAAAAAAAAAAGAGTTTTAAAACTTTATGATCCCTGAACCTCAAAAAATGCTTCTTCTACATATGCATTTCTTTCACTAATTGCCAGATGGTGAAGAAAACATAAGTGCACTTGATGAAACTCACAGACTCTCTCTGTAAGTAAGTTGGTAGTATGGGGGGCTCTCATTATGTGAGGCTGGATTTAGAGAAAACTGGGTGTCAGATTACTAAAACATCAGATTTTTCTTTAACTCTCTCTATCACTCAGAATTGAAACAGATTTACTCTAGAAACCTGAATCTTCGGGGCAGACAGGTGACATCAACAGCAATTAGCCAAAATGGGAAATAGTAAGAGGCTTGTGTTAGTGTGTTTAACAGATATGAAGCAGTAATATATGTGGCTAAAATAGATAGATATTATACAGAATATTTATCGTCACATGACCAGGTGATTTTATTTCCACGACTTTCACATGAAATCACCATTGAACAGTGTCATGAACTTATTACGGGGAAATTGTCCAATTGGATGATTATTATGTGTAGTTAACAATGATTTGGGGTAGTTAGAGATGATTGCATGTAGTTATAGATGATTATGAACAGTAGCTGCAATTACAGGAAAATTTTGAAATTGTCTTTAACCAGTCAACCCAATTATCATTCATCTGTAAGACCAAGTATCCACTGGAAATTTCAACCTCAGAAGATTCACTAACAAACAAAACCTTCAACTATAGCTTCATCCCATTGACTACTTAAATGGTAGACTACAGTCGTGGCAAAAAGTTTTGAGAATTCCATAAATATTAGTTTTCACAAAGTTTGCTGCTAAACTGCTTTTTGATCTTTGTTTCAGTTGTATCTGTGATGTACTGAAATATAATTACAAGCACTTCATACGTTTCAAAGGCTTTTATCGACAAAGAGTCAGTATTTGCAGTGTTGGCCATTCTTTTCAGGACCTCTGCAATTCAACTGGGCATGCTCTCAATCAACTTCTGGGCCAAATCCTGACTGATAGCAACCCATTCTTTCATAATCACTTCTTGGAGATTGTCAGAATTAGTGGGTTTTTGTTTGTCCACCTGCCTCTTGATGATTGACCACAAGTTCTCAATGGGATTAAGATCTGGGGCGTTTCCAGGCCATGGACCCAAAATTTCAACGTTCTGGTCCCCAAGCCACTTAGTTATCACTTTTGCCTTATGGCACGGTGCTCCATTGTGCTGGAAAATGCATTGTTCTTTACCAAACTGTTGTTGGATTGTTGGAAGAAGTTGCTGTTGGTGGGTGTTTTGGTACCATTTTTTATTCTGTAGTGATTTTTACTCCACTCACCGGTGACGTAGTGATTTTGATCACATGTCACTGAAGGTGTGGTTATGAGTGTATCAGATGACCCCTTCCCCCCTTTGTAATATGGGGCACCAGTCAAGAATATTATCTTAACAATTTAAGAACACTCCAAAAGAACTGTTCTATAATAGAGAATTAAAATAAATTGGAGGGAACCGGTCAACTGATTTATCTGAAGGATTTGTGAGATTCTGGCCAACTAGTAGAGTCTTTGATCATCAACCCAAGAAAGACACAGTAATAATAGAATCAATGAAATTCATTAACAATAGACATGCAAGAGTAAATACTACGATGACTAATAATGCTAACACTGTGTATGCACTGCTAAAGAACACTAAACTAATAATCAAAGAAAGATACTGAATTAAAGCAAGGAAACAAATACATGAAGTGAACACAGAATGGATAAATGCAACGCTATTGACTGAATGTAGAATGGAAGAGGATTATATGGGAATGCTTATTATTGAAACCACCTAATGGCTCTGGTAGAATGGTGATAAATAGTGGCTTATTTATCACCCAACAAATAATATCCCTATTATTTGCAACAAGCTGACCTCAAGTAACTGTTATCTAAACAGGTTAGAAAAACATATGCTGCATGTATAAACTAATGCCAAGGTCTCTAGGAAGAGGTTTGGTAAGTTTATATTTACGTTCCACACAGTTGGGTGATCAATCCAGCGGCAGAGATGTCTTCCACTGCTGATGCAGGCTGCGTGCAGTGGGAGGGCGCAGAGTCGCCATCCAGTAGTCGTGCTGGCCTAGAGCAGTGGTTCCCAAAGTGGGGGTCGCAAGATGATTTCTCTTTCTTTTTTTTTAAAGTGGAAAAAATATATAGGCCCTATATATTTTTGTTGCAATTAATTTAATTCAATACTTATTAAATGGTGTTTGCAGAAAAGTCTGATTAAAAAAATATATGATGTAATTTTGTCCCAGACATTATACGAGATTACGTCAGCGTCAATCACAATCAAGTTGCGTACATCACGCGCTGTTTTTTGCTAAAGCTAAAGGTGTTTGGAGGCTACAAACAAATAATACCTGCTTTAAAATGAAACGGTGGTTAATATCCACAACAGAAAAACCGAGAGGAGGAGAAAAGTCACAGGTGAGGCCGGTTGATGGTGCGAAGACTGCAGTTGCGGAGGTTTTATGAACAGCATTCATATTTTCAAAGCTTTAGCATAGCATTTTTCAGCTTTATGTACACTTAATATCTAATGCAAGCACATTTATAAATGCACACAAACACAAGTAGCTTCAAGATATTGTGACATTATGACTTTGAATTGTTTATTGTAAATGAAGGACATCGTTTTGATGTGTAAAACTGACATTGATATTGCATTATATGTGTGATGCTGAGAGAAATGAGGAAGAATTATTCAGCATGACACAGAAATGCTTTACCGAGTACTTAGTGTTTCGGACACGTTGACCGTCGGATTAGCATGAGCGTGTGTGTGCGTGTGTGTGTGTGTGTGTGTGCGCCGCTCAGACCTGCTCGACTGGTTCCTGATGGCAGAACAATGTTCAACCCAACATAGTTGCACAGTTACTTTCCGAGAGAGAACAGGTGGATATCGAGCGGCTCATGCAGAATTGTAACACTGATTTTTCACGTAGCACAATAAATTATAACTTTGTGTGCTTTGAGACTGGGTATAAAATTGATTTGCTGTACATTTCACGCGACGGGAGGGGTTGTTGAGGTGGGGGAGGTGCGGGGTCGCGGAGCAGCATCGCATTTATCATGGGGGTCGCGGGCTAAAAAGTTTGGGAACCCCTGACCTAGAGGGTGTTGAACTTCGGATGCGCCAAGAGGGTCCTTTAAGGATGGACTGGGCAGCTGGGTCAGATGAATCTTCACAGGTTCTCTTGCAGGCTGGCTGCGTCACTGAGGAGGCGTGTGGTAATGTCTGCCGATGCAGAGGTCCTTTGAGGACTGGACTGGGCTGCTCTGCTGCAGGAGCCGTAAGGTTCAGATGAAGTCCCTTAATGATGAGCTCTTTTACAGCTAGAGTGCAGCTGGAAGTAATGTGAAAGGTTTTGCTTGCAAAAGCTTAACCTTAACTGTCTTGAAATTTCTTTCCTCGTCAGGTCAGAAACTCAGGACGTGGAGTGTCTGTTAATGTCTCCTTCCCCGTCGAGCTGGAAACACAGAACAAGGGTGTGTCTACCCGGGGGACATATTTATCCCTTTCTGGTGAGGAGGAGATTGAAATGTTGCGCCTTTCCGATCCAGGAGTGTGATTGGCCACTGTTATCTGAAGCAGCCATGGTGTTGCTCACCCTAGTGTGGAACTCATTTGCATAGCATAAAGTACAGTGTCAAAATATTGTCTTTAACAATTTACCCATGCACTATTTCTATACCAAACCTCTTTTAACCTAACAAAGGCATTTTATGGAGCAGATAGACACCAAACACGATGGGAAATGGTTAAGTCATCGTCCATGCATTTGTTTATCTCTTAATGTGTCTGTCACATAAACTTCTTTGCATGAAGGTGGAGTGAATGTGATGCAGTTTAAATCTAATTATGCCCTCCAAACATAGATATGAATGGATTTAGATAGATCTCTATGGCCTCTCTTTATTTCAGTCACTGCTGTTGCATCCAGGATGTCCTGAAGGAATTTTTATGACAGTCGTTGCCCAAACCTTAGGAATGATTTTGGTGATTAGAGTCAATGCGTCATCCAATGAGAAGTCCTCTCCTTGGTTGTGGTGGGTGCAGAAGGTCCCCCTTCCTTCTGAAGAAGAGGTGTCTGGCAGTTGTCTTATCATCTTATCTGATGTTGCTGATCATTCATACGTGTTCATTCACCAAAGATCCAATCACGATGTGGCACCTCTTCTTTCACACAAGCAGTTAGAGAGGGGCTCTGTCGTAAACTGGTCCCTGGAATGCCATCTTAACTGTTGTTCACGACAATTCATGGCTGTGTTTTTGGGCAGAATTGTGAGTGAGCCCACTCCCTTGGATGAGAAGCAACCCCACACATGAATGGTCTCAGGATGCTTTACTGTTGGCATGACACAGGACTGATGGTAGCGCTCACCTTTTCTTCTCCTGACAAGCCTTTTTCCAGATGCCCCAAACAATCGGAAAGGGGCTTCATCGGAGAACATGACTTTGCCCCAGTCCTCAGCAGTCCATTCACGATACTTTCTGCAGAAGATCAATCTGTCCCTGATGTTTTTTTTTGGAGAGAAGTGGCTTCTTTGCTGCCCTTCTTGACACCAGGCCATCTTCCAAAAGTCTTGGCCTCACTGTGTGTGCAGATGCGCTCACACCTGCCTGCTGCCATTCCTGAGCAAGCTCTGCACTGGTGGCACTCCGATCCCGCAGCTGAATCCTCTTTAGGAGACGATCATGGCACTTGCTGGACTTTCTTGGACGCCCTGAAGCCTTCTTTACAAGAATTGAACCTCTTTCCTTGAAGTTGCTGATGATCCTATAACATTGTTGATTTAGGTGCAATCTTAGTAGCCACAATATCCTTGCCTGTGAAGCCATTTTTATGCAACGCAATGATGGCTGCTCGCGTTTCTTTGCAGGTCACCATGGTTAACAATGGAAGAACAATGATTTCAAGCATCACCCTCCTTTTAACATTCTAACCCAATCAGCCTGACATAATGATCTCCAGCCTTGTGCTCGTCAACATTCTCACCTGAGTTAACAAGATGATTACTGAAATGATCTCAGCAGGTCCTTTAATGACAGCAATGAAATGCAGTGGAAAGGTTTTTTTGGGATTAACTTCATTTTCATGCCAAAGAAGGACTATGCAATTCATCTGATCACTCTTCATAACATTCTGGAGTATATGCAAATTGCTATTATAAAAACTGAAGCAGCAACTTTTCCAATTTCCAATATTTATGTAATTGTCAAAACTTTTGGCCACGACTGTACATTGATTATTATCAGGAACATGTTTATTTTTATTATTTTTTATGTCATGTCATGACTAGCTGCACACATCCTGTATAGACTTGGAAATGAACCTTTTACAGGTCATCTACAGGTCAATAAAATAAATGACGGATATTATTGTAGTGTAATCTTATGTAATGCGTTTCTCTGTCTCATTGCAGCATACAGTGTGCTCTCCACTCAAGAAATAATATAGTTAACTGATTGAACTGATCTGCACTGGCCCATCTGTGTGCTGAATGGACACAGTAAACTGCACACATCAGGCAATGTGGTGTCATAAATAAGCTCCGATGGTGGTGGACCACAGAGAAAGGCACTCAGCTAAATTACAGACCCCATTTAATGCTTTTCACCAGCTTAAACTCCCACTGACCAAACTGAATATGCACTTAAAGTAGCACACCATGCCCTTTCCCGCACACACCGGTGACTTCATATTCTAAAAGCACAAAGCCCTGAGTGTTCAGCTCACAGGTTTTTAAGGGGTCCAGAACTTTCTTGCTCACCTCCAGTACTGAAACACAATGATAACATTTAACTTGGAGATCTTATGATGCAGGTTACATCAGACGTATCATACAGTATGTACTACATATACTGTACACCATATACAAATTTTATGTAGGCAAAGAATAGTCAAATAATCTGCTACACTTGCTAAAATGAGCACAATGGATTTAATATAGCATCCAGTGTGATTGATTGACCTTCTATTTCCAGTGTGATGGATGATCCAAAAGTAATATCAGTTATAGTCTTGACTCATCTGTCTGGATACTAATTGGAATTATACATGCTACGTGATGAGATCATAACAGTGCAGTGCAATTTGACCTCATTTATCAATCTACCATAGCAACAAGGGTAGAAATCACTTTACTTCTTACATGTGATTAATGAAACATTCGTATGCCACCAATCAACTTGTTTCAATCCAGGTTTTAGGTACATAACACACAGCAAGTTAGCAGATAGATAATGATAATACTGACACAGTCTTTGTCTTACAGATGCCAAGAGCTTGTGGATGAACGGATGACACACACGATGGGAGGTAAGTACTGACATGAACACACAGATGCATGAAGACCAGGAGAACACAGAGGAGGAAGAGCTTGAAGTTGTAGGTGGAAATCATTGTGATATCGTAGGAAAAGGTTATTGGAGAGTAACGTAGGAGAAACGTGAGTATAGTCCATGCATAAATGAGACCGGACACTGGTGCATTGTGATTAGCTGAAGGAAGAACCTGGCTGATCTGTGACACCTTGTATGAATGATCAGATTTTGCTGTATTTGATTCTGTGGAACAAAATGGTGAAATAGTCATCTGACTTTAAGAGGTTTATATGGCTATAATAATATAATATAAAAATATATGTTCAGCCTATTATTCAGAACATTTTCACTACTGAAAATTACTAATTGAATTGAAAAAAAAAAATCGCTGAATTATGGCTGCAATTAATTCTGAGGAATTAAATAGTGGTATAGTGAGTTAGATTTCTATATAAAAAATAAATATGTAAGTAAGTAAGTAAAACCTTTATCAGTGGGGAAATTGAATTTGGCAACAGCAGGGGTAATGGTAAAAAGTAGTACATACTAATATAAAAAACTAAAACTAAATTTGCAAAATAGAATACACAAAAGAAATATTGCACATTGGAAAATTGTAAAATTGAACAGTGAAATGGCTCAATATCTGTGCAAAATGTTGCAAAAGTGAAAAAAAAAGTTATAGTTTAGCAGTGCTTATTGTTTATTGTACAGTCTGACTGCTGCAGGAAGAAAAGACCTGCGGAATCTCTCCTTCACACACCGAGGGTGGAGCAATCTGTCACTGAAGCTGCTCTGCAGAGCTGACAGTGTGTCCTGCAGGGGGTGAGACTCATGGTCCAGCATAGATGACAGTTTTGCTAGAACCTTTCTGTCACCAACCTCCCGCACAGAATCCAGAGGACAGCCTAGGACAGAGCTGGACTTCCTGATGATCTTGTCCAACTTCTTCCTCTCCCTCTCAGTGATGCTACTGCTCCAGCAGACCACTCCGTATAGGATGGCTGATGCCACCACAGAGTCATAGAAAGTCTTCAGGAGCACCCCCTGCACTCCAAAAGATCTCAGTCTCCTCAGGAGGTAGAGCCTGCTCTGACCCTTCCTGTACAATGCATCTGTGTTGAGAGTCCAGTCCAGTTTGTGGTTCAGGTGAACACCCAGGTACTTATAAGAGTTCACTCTCTCAATGTCCATACCCTGGATGTTCACCGGTGAGGGAGCAGGCCGCTGTCTGTGGAAATCCACCACCATCTCCTTGGTCTTCCATGCGTTGATAAAAGAGAAGCAGAGTGTCGCTACACAAGTTGTCCTTGCCCACATGAGGTGCTAGGGGTTAATAATGAACTCCAGGAAGAGTGTGCTTTCTCCACTGAGAAGAACCATTTTACTGGGGGAAAACTCGACTATGATGCAGGCACGTTTTGTCTCCTGCTCGTATTCAGTTGATTCTCTCAGCCGTGATTAGTTTTAGCCTTCTGGACAAGAGACCATTGCAGTGGTGGCTCAAGACCAAGGGGTTTCCAAGAAGGGCAACCCATTCTGCATCATCAGGTTTACGTGCAGGTGTCTACGTACCCTAGTGATGTGGAAAAATCCTTGGTTCTTGTCCCAAGGACATGTGCTCGAGGCCTCTTGTTGTCACAAGATGCTAACCGCAGATGTGTCGCTTACCGGCTGGGATGCAGTCCTAGAGGCCAGCTCAACTTAGGGTCCATGGAGTAGTCGTCATTTCTTGTGGCACATAAATTGCCTGGAGATAATGGCTGTATTTCTAGCTCCAAGGTACTTCTTCCCAGACCTCAGAAGCTATCATGTTCTTGTCCATTCAGACAGCACATCCATGGGCTCATGCATAAATCTTCAGGGGGATCTGCAGTTGTACCCTCTTTGCAGACTGGTACACCAGATCCTCCTGTGGGCTTCGGGCAAGCTACTCTCCATGAGAGCAGTCTGCATCCCTGGGTACCTGAATCCAAGGGTACGTAACCTATAGAGGCAGGGGCTATGGCCCAGGGAAAGGAGACTCCACACCAAGTTCGGCTAGGCAGAAATGGACTTGTTTGCACTGTTTGATTTGGTTTTCCCTCTGGCTGGATGCCATGGTGTAGACGTGGCCTAGGCTGTGTCTGTACACTTTCCCCCAATCACTCTGATCCTGGGAGTTCTAGAGAGAGTTCACCACGACGGGGTTCATCTACTGCTAGTAGTCCCGCACTGCCTGGCCCAAGTATGGTTCAAATAGTGGTTGTCTCTCCTGGATGGTTCTCCTTGGGCGATTCCTGTCAGGAGGGACCTTCAGTCACAGGCCAGGGGCAAAATCAAAATATAACACTCGGCTGAAGATGTGGAGGATGTGGGTTTGACCCCTGAGGGGGATCAATTATTGAACCCTGGAATCACAACCGGGGTGTTTGAGACCCTCCTAAACTCACGAGGAACCTGTACACTCTAAAGTGGAGATTCTTCACTGTAATCCAGAGGCAGAGGCAGCGTCGGAATCCATTTGTGGAAGTTTATTGGGAACAACAGGAAGACACGAGAATGGTAAAACAGGTAATGGGTCGTTTACGTTAAAGCAGTCCACAGATGCGACAAACACAAGGGTAATCCAGAAGACGTAGGTCATTAAACAGGTGTTAGGTCCAAACATAAACATCAGTCCAATCCTGGGCAAACAATACAAGGAGTAATCCAACAAGCAATCAAACAGGGAAAACAGGCAAGGTCATACACAGGGATATCAGGCAAGAATCTGAGATAACACTTGTTAAGGCAGTAAGACTGGCAATACTTATCACTGAACTATGGTATGCACACTCTTTAAATATGGTGACACAGGAAGTAACAGCAGTGGTAAACAGTCAGTATTCAGGATAGGGCTCCCTCTGCTGGTGTGGCGTTACATTCACTTTATGGAGCAGAGAACGCCAGTTAGCCTGGTTGGTTCAGTGCTGAAGTTTCTTCAGGATAGTTTTTCTGCTGTTCCCCCTCCATGCTGAAGGTTTGCGTGGTGGCCATAGCTGTTTATCCTCCTCCATTTGTGTCAGTGGAAGAGGAGTGTTAAATGGTATGTCCATGTTGTGTGTAAGACTGACCAGCTGCTTGTATGCTTTGGTTCACCCAGGCTGGGTTCCCCAGCCTCCAAGCAGAAAATTATGAAAATGGTTTGTCGTTATGTTGCAACAGTGACATTGGAGTTTGTTGAACATGTGCTTCAGACGCAGTAGCATTCCCATTGCATCATCAACACAGACAAAGTGTCTCGTTCCCTTCTCAGGGAACCAGGGAATTCTTTTAAAAAGTTCACTTAGTAATGATGGCAAGTTAAAAGTTACTTTAATTCGTCTTTTAATCATTATGTTTTAATAATCTCTCATGCTTAAAAGAAGAGCACTTGATTTGATATGTTGACTAACATACTAAAGCACATGTAAAATACTTGTGTGTTATTCAGTTTTGTATTTAAATGTAATATATTTTAAGTCAAGTCATCATTTATATAGCGTTTTTTTACAATACAGATTGTTTCAAAGCAGCCTCAAAGTAATAATAGGAAAATTAATGGACAGATATTTTTTTGGCTTTACAGTAGCTCTAGAAAAAAGTTATTATCGAGCTAAAGTAAGTTTTTGATTGAATCACTTGGGTTAATTGTTAATTATTAACTTTGGGGACACTTAAATTACACTTTTTTTTTTAACTGAAAACAGAAGAATTTTAATGCGTTCTTGCCATTCTTTTATGTGTTTAGTCAATAGGTAGGAGTAGGAGTGTTTGACTGTGTATGTATCTAAGACAGGTCAGGTCTGCCCCCAAAACTTTTCCAATAGTCTATGAACCATAATATTTTTCTGCATACACCACTTAGACAGACACCCATTGAGTGATGACAGTCTGCTTAGTATATCATCACTCCAGCTAAAAGGAAGGGGGCCAGAGCAAATTACAATGTTTGACATTGTACTTGCGAGTTCACACACCTCTTTAATATTAATTTTAGTGATCTCCGACTAGTGAAGTGGAACATCATTATTGCCAACGTGAATAATAATCTTAGAGAATTTACGATTAGCATTAGCTAGCACTTTTAAATTTGGTTTTATGTGGGGCACTCTGGCTCCGGGCAAACATTTGTACACATGTAATAGAATCGCCAACAACTAAAGCACTATCAACAGGATTCTCAGTGAGGGTGTCATTTAGTGGGGAGAAGCCAGTGGAGGTTCTAGCTTGTACGGCACCCTGGCCGGTCATTTTTACTGTTATAATAATAATAATTTTATAATGTGAACCATTGAAAAATTCTCTGAAGCCATCTAGTGAATGTAGTTAAAAATTCAGGTTATTTAAAGTTTAAAAGTGTTTGTTTTCCAGTAGAATGCAGTAATTGTCCACTAAACCAAGGTACATTTTTCATGTCTATCACTATGAAATAAATTGAGCCATGTAGATCTTAGTAGATTTAACATAAAGTTTTACTTTTATATTTAAATATATATATATATATATATATATTATTACAAATTGAGGCAAATAAATAATAAAAAGTACCATAAATCCCCCAAAACTGCACAACTTTACAGTAAAAATATCAAAATAAACAATAGTACGTTTGTTAAAAAAAACATTACATTACAAAATCACATCTTGCATAACATTTGGTTATGTAAGCAAGTTGGACAGAAAAAAATATATTGTTGTCCAATGTGTAAAATCATAGCAAACAGCATAGCATAACATAAATGACATGTCCTATATTAGCCTATTTAGTTATTTGCCAAATATTATTACAATATGAGTTGATGCATTGCCTCCATGCCTTTATCTTGTGCATGTCTCCCCTCCTCCTTTTTATTTATTTACTTAAATCGGCCTCCGATGGCTTAGACCTTTTGTCTTACCATAATTTAGTGTTGATTTAGAACTTGTCCCGCTACCCTCCCGCTCTCCCTACAGACCTTAGCTCATCCCTTCTCGTATACATTTGAGTGAGAGTTATTCTCTGGACGCATACACCGAGTCCCTCCCAACCAGTTTAATTGACCCACACGGTGACATGATATCACTGATGTTACGTGCAAATGAACGGTAAAACCCGACTGCATATTTGTATTTGTTTTCTTGTGCCTGGGCCATTGCCCTTGTCGCCCATGCCTAAATCCGCCAATGGTAGAACCTGTTTGAAGTTCTAATCGGAATGGAAGAGCAGTGTTTTATCCCACAACCATGCCATCTCACAGTCACCCAGTTGCCCTGCTGCACTGGCTCTTCAGACGGAACCAAACAATGTACAGAGTTCACTAAGCTAGTTGCATCCAAAGCAGTATCTAAAGCCCTTGCATTCTTACTGTCCTCAATTAAAGTTTGAATGTGTGTTTCTAATTCTGAAATAAACACCAAGGAATTATAGTAAATAGAGCTTCAAAACAAAATGCTTAGCTTACAGATGCAAACCACTCAGCAGTGAGGCAGACAGGAGCAATCGATCAAGTATACTAAATGGCATCTTCATTACAAATGTAGAATTACAAATATATCTAAATATTAAAATATTAAAATTAAATTTAAGTATATTTTAGTCTACCATAAATGCTTTTGGCAGTAAAATTTCACCACATTTCAAAGACAATAGAAGTAATTATAAAATGACATATACTTAAATCTTATTTAAGTGGTCAAGAAAAGCGTTATAAAGCTATTTCCATCATAATTGTTCTTTTTTAAAAATATTCTGAAGTGCACTTCTTCTTCCTCTTCTTTACAAGGATGATACTGAGATAACTGAAATAACTTTTTAGGCAGTCTAAATGAGTAAAGTAATGGGTCGAGAATGAGATAAATTCATGGTTGATTCACTTCTGGGGGAAAAAGTATCACACACATTGTGCTCTGGTTGCATATTGACATTTTATCATATGTAGAGAAAAAAGTATACATACTGCGTGCTGCACAAACATTCCGAATGTACCTGCAATCACTTTACAGACTGAAGAAGGAGAAATCATCATTTCAATGTTATTATTCACTTAAGCCTGAAGATTGTTTCTTTGTTTTGACAGAAAATAAGCTGGGAACTTCTTGAACTATGCGAGGTGGAAATAGCCAGGCAGTAGGAGGGCACCCCACGATCAAATTTTAATTGGTAGTACACGTTTCCGCTGTAACAGCTCCTTTAGCTCTTGAATTACAGTAAAAACAAGAAGCATGTGGGGCGATGGAGAGAGCGTGGGCGTCAGCAATCGTTAAAATCTCTTCACCGCGGAGGGAAGTTGTGCGTTATTAGATTGTAAGGCTGTAGGGAGGAAAAGACCATTTGACTGCGCTGCAGGGGTGAAGCGTTTGGTTCTGCCGGGGGACGTATGTGGCTGCTCCAGCCTGAGAAGAGACGGCAGGAGACAGCTTAACAGGTCATCAATGCTTACCTGCTGCACAGGTGGCCAACAGACTGTTAATGAGGCTTTTTGTTTTGCTCAGACCCCTGAGAGAGAGGAAGAGAATGAGAAAGCAAGAAATAAGAAATCCATCACAGATACACAGTCATCTAGACTCAAAGATAAATGAAGACTGCAAGCTAATGAATTTCCCCTCCAAGATTGTGCTGATGGATTTGAAGGGGTGAAAACGCTCTATAGCGCTCTCTGAAATCACATTAGTCTCTTTTGTTTTCTTGTCTGGAGCTCCTAAAATGATCTTCGAAGTTTATGAGGTTTTGGAAAGCAACAGAATGAATTATGCAAAGTTATGGGCAAGAAGCGAAAATGATGCCATATGCCTTTCTCTCTCACACACTTTGTCTCTTACTAGCTTACTTTCCATTTCATTTAAATATACCATGGACTTGAACTGGACAAAAATGTAATTAGATGAAGACATTTACATTCACATTAGTATCATTTGTCAGCTGATTTATATTTATAAGCAGTGCACACCTAAACTCATAGGTGAACAAAATAATAGGTTCCTTTTTTTCCAAGGACATTTGCACTATTTGAATGTACATGCTTGTTTAAAATACATGTCATGACATACAGTGTTGAATTTCAATTTCACCTTTTATTTTTTGAAGTTATCATAGTACAATATTTTCATAGAAAGCTAAAATTGAACCCCTTTTAAATGGTTTTATATAAATATTATTTTATTTATATTATGAATATATATTTTTTTACTTTCTTATATATATATATATATATATATATATATATATATATATATATATATATATATTGCTGGTAGATTAATCTACCATTGTGCACTTTATTTTAGAGTCATTGTTACACATTGCATGTAGTTACTGTAGTAATAACTGTTAATTATGCATAATTTCATGCGATTAACCTTGACCAAACCCTCATCCTAACCCTAACTTTATTGTTAGAACATGTAGTTACTGAGTACTTAAATGTGTATATATATATATATATATATATATATATATATATATATATATATATATATACATATATGAAGTACACTACAAGTGCACATTCAATAAAATTAAGCACATTTATTTTCACAAAGGGTTTATAATCATATCAGCACTCTCTCTGACATCACCTGTCTAGTTTAGCTCTTAAAGGCTCTAGTGTGTCATGTCAGATTTGCTGTGTGGATGTGAAGGACTAATGTTGTGGTCATAAGGTGGCGACCTTGTCATGACCTCTGGAGGCCCGTCTCAATGAAATCTCTCAGGACAACTTAATATGACTGAAAGCTGATCGCTGACAGGACAGAAACTGAACAGAGACTACAGCAGACACTCAACACTTTCCATTCAGAATATTGTTATTGTATGAGTTTTTCTTTGGCAAGCAGGAGCACTAATACTATTGTACGCTTTTTTTATACTAATCCTAAGTATTGTGTGTAGGTGTGTGTGTGTGTGTGTGTATGTGTCTGTGTGTGCGCGCTTCAGGTATACCCTACGTTACACAAAAATGGCATGAAAATCCTGAAATCTTTATTTATTTATTTATTTACTTAGCTCCTCAAGAGGAAAGCAGCTTATTAATCATACTAAATAATGTTTTTGAGAATGTAAAAATGCAGAACGATTTCTGGGGGTAGGGTTAGGAATAAGGGATTGAATATACTGTGTGTGTGTGTGTGTGTGTGTGTACTTGTTTTGACTACTTGTGAGGACCAAATGTCTTAACTTATATTGTGAAATACTTTGACAACCCACTAGTTAAAAAGGCTAAAGGGTTAGGTGATAGAAAATATCATTGACCTGATATAAAATCATTGGAAGTTTATGCAATGTCTTCAAAGATAGCAAAACAAACCTGTGTGTGTGCGTTTGGTAACTAGTCTTTTAGCTGAAGGAAGACTGAGGTAAACACATGCAATCATTAAATTTGAATGAAGCTTCTGTTTGCAAAGTGACCCAGATGTTGACCCCCCCCCCCCCCCTCTCTCTCTCTCTCTCTCTCTCTCTCTCTCTCTCTTTCTCTCTCTCTCTCTCTCTCTCTCTCTCTCTCCAGTTTCCAGTTTACTATGGTTTATTTGCTAATAAAATCCATCTTTGTTTGTAGCTTAGAATCAGACAATGACAAAAAAGTAAAATAACAATATAGCCAAATAAAACAATAAAGCACAGTAAATAAACTAAGAAGTAGCACTCAATAATTCAACTAAATAAGAATGATAAAATATATGACATGAATAAAAATGAAAATTAGAGTCTCTGTTTCTGGCTCTCATTTGCCCAGAGGTGGGTCAGATGATGGATGATCTTTCAGCAGTCTTTTTTTGTAATCAATGCGCACTCGCTGTCTGAGTGCTATGTAATGACAGACAGACTCACTCGTACACGCACACACACACATACACATATGCACACACACACACACACACACACACACACACAATCGTCATATGCAGCCGCTGGAATGCATTAGAGGCATTAACCTTGACCCCAGTGAAAGTGGAGAGGTCGACAAGTCTTGACAGGAGAATAAGATAATTAGCATTGAGAGCTGCATCTCTAACCTACTTTGTACAGGCAAGAACCTGGGTGCAAATGACACATCTCAAAACCCTTAGCATTGTGTTTCATTCCAAAAAATGAAAATGCATTCGCTTAAGGTGTGGTCACAATTACCCTGGCCTCTAAATTTTGCAGACAAAACTCCATCATTAAATAGAAATCTTACTAGATACTGTGCGTTTCTATAATCGGTCGGTTTGTCTAAACTGTGAGAAAGTAAGAATTGCAAGATGGAAACCATATACTGATTATATATTAGATATAGCGAGAGAGAGAAAAAGAATGAGTTCTTGCTTTAATCAAGCCGATGGTGAACGCTGGTTATTTTGAAAGTAACTTCTATGCAAGCTTTAATTACAATATTGACAATGGACCTTTTTTTGCCCATGAAATCTTGCTTAAATTTTGCAGCACATTTACCATTTAAATGGTTTATGGTAATGTTAAATGTGGTAATGTAACTTGGTCTTCCAGATGTGAATCAACCATGAATTTATCTCATTCTCGACCCATTACTTTACTCATTTAGACTGCCTAAAATGGTTTATGGTAATTTTCCGATGTGTATGGAGGTAAAAAGTCTGTTTCCCCAGTGGTTCATCCTGTTCAGTTTCAGCTGAGACCAGATCAATGCTGCTCAGCAGCACTTTAGAGAAATACAGCCCTCCTAACATCACCGGACCGGAGGAGAGATTGATCATGGCCATTTATCTAAGCGGAGGCGTGCCGTCCCACCGGGCTTCATGTTTTAACATCCTCTGTGCTGGTTTAAACTGGCAGGTTGCCATGGCAGCTAATGAGGAGCCGACTGACGGAGTGGAACAGTCGCAACTGCTGATTCTTTACCAGGGTAACATAAAGCTAATGTTGTTAGCATCGAAACGCAGGGTTGAGACCACTCCATCAAACAGACATCTCGAACTCTCTCTCGGTCTAATCTAGAATGAGAAATGAAAACATCTTTATGTTGTTTATTCCCATAAGCCCCACTCAAACCCAATGCTGTTCAGCATACTCTTCAAGTATGGGGCACTGAATTTCAAAAAAGTTGCTTTACAAAACAAAACCTCTTCCACATTTAGTAAAAAAAAACACAATTTTAGTAGATTTGTCTAAACTAGCATGTTAGCAAAATAGTGCAGTTGTCAAATTTTTGCATGTTTTATCCCTTACAAAAGATTACTGCAGTTTTTTAGAAGTAATACTACAGTTTTTGTTACATATAGAAAAATGGACACGAAAAAACTGCAGTATTGCAGTATAACCTAAAATGTCTGTAGTTTTAGTGGAGTACAACTATACTGCAATACATCTAAAGTACTAGTAAAATAAAACTGCAATACAACTGCAGTTATACTGTTTTTATACGTCATGCAACTTTCAGTTGTATTTCATTTTACTGCATCTGTACTTATACTACAGTTTTACTGCAGTTGTACTGTGACTATAATTCATTATACTGCAAATCTAGGGTTGTGCTTCATTAAACTGCAGTTAAACTACTTGGTACTGCAGTTTTACTGCAGTTCTACTTCAATATACTGCAGTTCTTTTTTGTAAGGGATACATTTAAACATTGAAATATATAAAATTATTACATTTGAAATTTATATTTATAAATGAAATCGTTGTTAAATCAAAATTTGAATACATTTAAAAGCTCAATTTAAATCTAAATGTTGAATCCTGAGCTAAACAATTGGCACATGCTAATGTAATCTAGCAAAAGTGTTTCATTGTTAAACATATTAGTTGTATCACACTTTTGCTTCATTTGGTGTTCAACACTCCAAGCACAATCAAGTGGTGTTAAATTAATGTTATTAATAACCTTGATAGGTATCTTCACATCATTGAGTGTGTCTGTTCTGGTCACTAATTAACAGGATACTTTAGGTAGGACTAGCTGCTTTTAGTCTAATTATTTTCTTTATTACTAATATAATGAACCACATTAAGCCTGCATTGTCCAGCTCAGATCCGAAGAGTGAACAGAGCTGGCAATGATTGCAATTATTTTACCCACTTGAGATTATCTGTTTTGAGAGCTTTTATGTTCTGTTTCATTTGCAATGTAAACATTTTTGCTTCCCTTGAATGGTACTAAGTGAACATCATTGCTTTGTTCACAGTACTCCAGGTGCGAGCTCTGGAAATTAAATGAAGCCCACATCAAATTACCTATGCTAATTTGTAAATGTAACACACAGTGACTGGACAGGTTTTACTGCAAGATGCTATTAGACATCTTCATTCCATAAGCAACAAGCATAAAGCCTACAAAGAAGACATTTTCCTATTGTTAGAAGTACAAAGTTTGCTAGGAAATCAATAAAAAATAGATTTTTTATTTATTTTGCTAATGCTTTTTTTTTTTTTTTCCCAAGCAAAATTAATAAGCAAGACTTACATTTTCTCAAGATAAAGTGAGAGGGCAATAAATGCAGCCTCAATGCTATTTAGGATGTTGTGGGTGGTTGCTACCCACATTGTTATGCGGTTGCTAAGGTGTGAGTAATTTTTAGCTTATTCTAAAGCTAACAGTTCTAGTGGTGGTTGTTAGTGTGTTGTAATTGAGATAACTATTCTGTTACAGGTAATTTATTTTGTAAATCTAACCAAGATGAGACATTTAACCAAAGCAGAGTGTGAAGACAAATTACCAGTATTTTTATTAATAGTGTGCTTGTCTTAATAAGGCCGAGAACAAGTGGATGGAAGATTAATTTAGTTCACCCCAAAATTCTTTCATTTATTACTCATTCTCATGTCTTTCTACACCGTAAGACCTTCTTTCATCTTCGGAACACCAATTAAGAGATTTTTGATGAAGTCCGATGGCCCAGTGAGGCCTCTATTGCCAGCAAGGTAATTGACACTTTCAGATGACCAGAAGGGGGCACATTTAAAACAGTTCATGTGAATACAGTGGTTCAAGTTTTATATTATTAAGCAACGAGAATACTTTTTGTGTGCCAAAAAAAACAAAATAATGACTTTTCAACAAAATCTAGTGATGGTCGATTTCAAAACACTGCTTCAAGGCTTTATGAATCATTTATTTTGATTCAGAACTAACTCTTTAAAGTAAGGAAGTGAGAACAAAATTAAGTGATTAATTGAGTAAAGATTGGTTCTACATGTTAGGTTGGCTAAATAAATGTGCTTTAACCAGGTATAATAGGCAACGTGACCTAAGCTTTGTACAGACAAGTGGTAGAGTTAAGCAGAAATTCTAAAAGAGGGTACATCACTTGTTTTTTATCATTTGAATAATTTGCATTCTTAAAAAATATGAGTGAACGATCATAAAGTTTGCATTATTTTCATGTTCTCCCTTAGCATACCTTTAAAATGTGCCGAACGTAATGTTTTTGGACAATTAATTGTATGTTATTTGCAATTAAATGAAAATGTTTTATAGTTTGCATCTAAATTTATGGCAATTAGGTGAACTTTAGATTTCATAATATTTATTTGTAATGATGGAGCTGCAATTTAGCACATTTAAAATCTTCATCATGTTCAAAAGTTTACACCCCCTGGTTCTTAATGCATCATGTTTCTTTCCGGAGCATCAATGAATTTTTGAACCTTTTCTAATACTTAAGTATGAGTCCTTCAGTTGTCCTCAGTGTGAAAAGATAGATCTCAAAATCATACAGTCACTGCTGTAAAATATGCAAAAGATGCTTGGAAACCAAAGAGTTTTCAGGACATGGAGGATTTTATTTATTTATTTTTTTTTCAAACATTGGCCAGTTTAACTGCTCAGGAAAAACGGGACTCATGAACAACCATCACAAAACAAACAAACAGTCATTGATCATCCAGGTAATGACACACAGTATTAAGAATCATGGGTATGTAAACTTTTGAACGGGGTAATTTTTATAAATTCCTTTTTTTTTTTTTTTTTTTTTTGTGGACTATATGTAAACATATTGTATATAAAATATATTATTCAGGACAGTACTAATTTAAAAAAAAAAAACATGCCCCTTGATCGTGCTTATTTTATTAAAATAATGTAAAATGTAAATTTTTAAGCTCAACTCTATATTAACTTTAAGTAATATCAAATAACACGTTACAGATAAAATTATAATCAAGTACTGCTTGATTGTCCAAAACCCAAATTTGCCTGTAGGTGTTTCCAAACCTTTGGAGAATACAGTGTGTTTTAAAACTAAATTGTTACAATTCAGAAATTTCAGCCCAGAGTCTGACTGCTCAGAAATCACTGGTTTAAATAAGAGTTAGGGTCTATTGAAGCCTCACTAAAGATAGCTGGGTCTGAATGTGTGTCTTCATTTAAACAACCTCATAAAGATAATGTATAATGACCTGCGTCTATATATAATCAACAGTAATTGGAGAGGAATTCCCATCACAGACGATCAGGAATGACCAGATAAAAGAGACCTTGTTTTCCGTTGTGTATTATGTTGTATTTATTTAGAGGCCTTTGTGTAACATGCTCTGTTGACACCGCTGTGTCCTCTCTGTGCATCACAGCATGCATACTGATAAGAGTCCGGCCTTGCTATTGTTCTATTGTTACCGCAAAAGCGGTTAAAGTCATGATGTCTTTGATAAAGCTTCAAAGACAACATCATCCCCATCAAAGAGAGAGAGGTACAATCCACCCTGACCTCCTCTCCATGTGAGCTGACCTCATGGAAGACTAAGACTGGGGCGGGGGGGAGCCTAGCATTTCCTGAACCCTCTCTGTCAGCAGAAAAAAATTGAGAATGGTAGTTAAATGTCAGATGTTTTTCTAGAGGAGAAAAGGCTACGTTTTGCTCCATCACTGAAGTAGGCCATGGCTTGCGTGAGGGCACAGATCTTGTTCTGAATGTCACTGTCTATAGCTTTAATCTTCCCAGGAAGGAAGACTGTCTGTTTTTATCTACCAGAATACACCTCAACAAAGGCGTGAAGGAAATTAAATTTGTGTCTGGTGGGAAAATACATTATTTACCAACTTCTTTTTTTATTTTTCAAATTAAGTATTTAAAAAATATCTTGCTATATTTGTGGACATGAAATAAATAAATCCTGATTACTGTAAGTAGCTGTAATGCTTTTTATCATTTGACTAAAATGGAACATAGTGAAAAAGAACCCATTCTCTTTGCATTCACACTGTATTGTAAGTGAATCTGAATCTGTTATTGATTGAGGGTCTCAATTTGCTTTACTTTTTTTGGAAAGCAGTTCATGCTGCTAAAATTGTTTTACTGGTTTCCTATCCTAATTCATTTTTAAAAGTTGGGAAATCCATGCAAACCTGCTCATGATAAATTCATACAAACTGCATATAATAAATACATAAATACACACAAATATAATGGTGGTTGATAAAAAATTTAATTGGATACAATGTATGTCTGTAAAAAGTGGCATCTCGACCTGTATGCACAGTATGTACCGCAGTGCCAAATAGCATAATGTATTTAATAACATAATATCAAAATATTAAAAGAATTGTTATCATATAGTTTGCTGTACAACATACACACACACACAGAGAGAGAGAGAGAGAGAGAGAGAGAGAGAGGAGAGATCATATCACCCTGTTGATTTTCTGCAGGTGTTTTTCTGTGGATGGAATAGAATATATTTTGTTGCAATTTGTCTTTGTCTGACGCTAATGAAACGGTCTGCTGATTCATATTCCCTTTTCATGGTCCTGGAGCATTTTAATTAGGTTTTTCTATTGGTTTCATTTTTCCAATGTGTTCATTTGATGGTCTGCGTGATGTTTATGCTAGATTCATCAGGAGACTTGTGTGTGTTTTAAACAGATTTAGTAAGTTTTCATAGTGTCACGTCTATGTCTTGTTTAGTTTAGTTCTGTCTTGTCAATATTAGTTCGAATTAATCACCATGTCCATTAGTTAAGTCTTGTAAGCTGTCCTTGTTTAGTCATCATCATCTGTATATTTAAGTTCCTGCCTGTTGTATATTCATTTGTCTGTTGTTGTTTGTGCTATGCACACTGTGGCTTGTTACCTGTTAACTTGATTGTTAGAATAAATCAGTCTGTGTGGGAAACCTACGTCATTGTCTTCTGTCGACCACCCAACCATTACAGAACAACAGACCTCTGAATGCGAGATAAATTTAAAAGATGATGGACTCACCCGCTACCCAGTTCCTGCTTCAGGAAGCAGGAACCCAGGGCACGCACCGAGGTCGGAGCTGTAACATACGACTTCGGAGCCCCGGAGGTGACACGAGCGGATCGGTCCATCCCAGAGCCAGGAGCGGACCAGGAACTCATCAACCTGTGGGCCACGGATCATTTCCCCACCCTTGCATCTTCATCTTCGCTTCCTGTCCCGTTCGGAAACCATCTGTCTGGTCCCTTGCCTGTCTTCCCGATCCCGTCGCTGGTTACAGCCAGCCCCCTGGATCCGTGGCCACCACTGCTGTCATCAAGCTCCTCGTCTCTGCCCCCGCTGCTCACTCCGTGCGTCTCTTCTCCAGCTCCTCGGGCTTCACTTCCACCAGCTCGGCTTGAGGCTGAGTCCTCGGCTTCAGTTCGGGCTTCCAGGCCCCGTCGCCACCTTGACCCGTCAGTCCGTCACCATCACGCCTCCCTCATCACCTCCTCGGCCCGGGCTCCCTCGTCTCTCCAGTTCGGCCTCCGGGGGTCGACGCTCTGCTTCCACCACGGACTTCCGGGTTGGCGGCTGCACCTCCACCCGTCACCCCTACACGTCATCGAGCTCCTCCCTCCCTTCGACCTCCCTGTCATCCTCAGTCACCACAGCATCACCCCGGTCATCCAGCGGTTCAGCGCCAAGTTTTCGGGCCTGCAGGGTTGCCCAAGTCTGTCGGCCGGAAAGTTCTGCTGGTATGCACAGTATTTCCGTCGTCATCGATCGTCTCCAGGGCGTCACCCCCCCCCTACAGTTAGGACTCCTCCCTGACTCCTCCCACCGTCACTCCACCATGGTGCCTGTGGCCAACGTTTCCAGTCTGCTGCCTGTCACCAGCGCCACGCCCTCCTCCGAAGCCTCCAACTTTATACATAGCTGAGTCATTTTTTTTTTTCATTTTTCATCATTTAGCAGACGCTTTTATCCAAAGCGGCTTACAAGGGGGAGCAATTGGGGGTTAGGTGCCTTGCTCAAGGGCACTTTAGTCATGGTATTGAAGGTGGAGAAAGTGCTGTTTATTCACAATCCCCACCTTCAATTCCTGCCAGCGTGGGAATCGAACCGGCAACCTTCTGATTACAAGCTCCCTCACCACTAGGCCACGACTACATAGTCAGGCTTCTTTTTATGGATTTTCTGATTGCAGTACTTTCACTGGAAATGTGTGAATTTAATTTGAGATATTTTGTCCCCTGCAACACATAATAATTTCTGGCAAACATGGCTAATTTGTTGCAAAAACCCCCCCCCCCAAAAAAACATAGCAAACATATCGAAATATTTGACAGCTGGCACATATACTGTATATATTTGGTTAACCTGTAGTAAACCTTTTTATTTAAGAGTGATTATTATTATTATTTCAGTTTTTATGACAAAATTAATCAACATTTATTTTTTTACCTGAATTGGTAAAGATTCAAACCAGTGTTTGGGGCCAAAGTTAACACTTGCAGTGAGCTTTTAGCTGGTTGACTGGTTGACTGCACCCCCCCCCCCCTTTTTTTTCCCTTAGAAGGAAGTTTGATTGACAGGCGATCTGACCAATCATAACCCTGAATCCGCCATTTTGTCTGACAAACACTCAGGGGAGTTAGTAGATTTATGATGGTTAACTTATACTTCAAAAATTGTGTGTACTTCTTTCCATGCTTGAAACAACATTCCTTCTGATGTTCATTCATGTTTATTTGATACTATAACTGAACTAGAGTGAAGAGATAATCGGTTCACGAACCGAGCTACCGCGATCTGTCACGGTACATTAAAGAACCACTATAGGGTATTCATTGTTTAAAAAAATTACAATATTTTAAATATGAAACTGTTTCATATGTCTGTTGACGCGTTGTCAGTGTCCTCTTTTCTCCGTGATGTATTTTTCACTGTGTGAGAACATGAAGCAACAGTAAGGGGGTCTTTGAGAAGCGTCAATTGTATACAATTAAATATGTAAAATTAATTGTATTTAATGTACTTCAAATCTTAAAAGACTGTTCTTAAAAAAAAAACGTACTTGCAGATAATATAACATTAATTTAATAAAATGTCACTTAAGCGTAGCTTGTGAGGGTGGGAATGGGGGAGTAATTAGGGTGGGGAACTCACTGTCTCAGGCTGAATCTGGCAGCAATCTTTGTACTGTCCGAGCTGGTTCAATGCCAGCCTAGCACAGGTAATTAGTCAGGGTTAGCTAAACTGCTCAAATCCAACTCTAATCCAAAGCTTTTAGTACTCTGTTCATATCAATGCTGTGAAACTTCATTTGTCCTTTTACAGTGTTTAAAAAACAACAACTTAAATTTACTCACTCTCCTTTCATTCCAACCCTGTATGACTTTATTTTATTATTATACACCAAATAAGATGGTTTGACTGATTTTGTGTTTGGTGAACAAACACTACTTAATTAAATATCCTCTATGTTCAGTTTATCCACTTAGAAAACATCTGTCTTTACAGTCCTTCAAAACACAGTGTTCTGTTTTTCCCCTTATTTGTTAATGTGCCTTATTTTCCAATTTACATTGAGTACAAGTCATTAGCAGGATGAGTTAGCATTAGCGCTAGGCCTGAATGATTGACAAGCCTGCTGTTTACACTCTGATATGAATGAGAGAGGATACAATTATGAAGTTAGTTTTTGTAGCGCTCATCTCTATGTGTGTGTGTGTTGTTTTTAATTAGCAGGTATGGCAATCAGAGTCTTATCTGGCCAGCAGAGACATTAGCACTGACGTCAGCCGAGTATAGTCATTAACGTTCTCTCACAGCTGTCAACAAACTCGGATTATCAAAATTTACACACTCATGCTGCAAAAGCATTGTGACAGTTTTTTCTCTTTTTTTTTAAATTGGTCTGCTCATGCACACATACATGAGATTACAGTATATGTGTGTGACAGAGCATTTTGATTAAGAAAACAGAAGAGCAACAGCTAGTTCCGGTCATCAATTCTGATTGGTCAATAACAAAGTGAAAGTGGCGTGAAGGCAAAGTATGGTAACCCATACTCAAAATTTGTTTGCTGTAGCCCATCCAAGTTAGTATACACATTAGGAGTAGTGAACACACACAGCAAATCATGAACACACACCCGGAGCAGTGGGCAGCCATTTTGCTGGGGTACCTGTCGAATGATTGGGGGTTAGGTGCCTTGTTCATGGGAAACGCAGTCATTTCCTGCCAGTATTGAGACTCAAACCTGCAACTTTCAGGTTACCAGTTTGACTTTATAACCATTAGGCCACACAACCATGATTTGAAACATCTACCTGTGGTGAATATTCTCTTGTGTAACCATACTTTTCACTGTCAGCATAAAGTCTGGTCCACTTTTGTATACACACACCAACAATCATTTGTTGATGACAGTCCATGACTCCAACCAGTATAACTGGTATATAAGTGCCCCTATTATGCAATTTTAAAGGTTCCTATTTTTTTTTTAGGAAGTCCCCTACAGCAGGTTTACATGCATCAGTCAAAAAACACTTTCATTTTCTCATATTTTACATTGCACATTACAACTGATTGCTCATTCACTGATCCTCAATCGACTCATCCGATGCTTCAGTCTCTCTAAATCCCTCCTTTCCACAAGCCTGCATTTCTCTGATTGGTCAGATGGCACGTTCTATTGTGATTGGTCTACTGCTTATAGCACAGAAAAACACTCATTACCATAACAGAACTTCAGTACCGGTCTAGAGGCTTCACAAGCTCAGCGATTGTACACAACGTAAAGACCATGTCAGTCTAACCGTGAATCCAATGATGAAACAGTGGAAGAAGTATATTATCAACAGAATCATTATGCATATGTTAGCCAAGCACTAACATGAATGACTGATGTAACATTAAAATTTGTAGAAACAAATCTTGCTCCATCCTTTAGGAAAATGAAAGACAATCTGCTTTAATAGACACAGATTTACTTAATAGTGGCCCACAGCTGATTTGCAGAAGTATTTCAATAAGACAATAATAACGCAAGTTAGCTGGTTAGCCAGAGACATGTACTTACAGGTTGTGATTCTGAGGAGCAAGTTGGTCCAAATGCAGTGCGTTCTGTCCCATCTTTGGATAAGCATTTTGTAAATCACATTTAGACCTCATAGAGATTTGAGGAGCCATCATCAAGAGGTTATACTGTTGTTATATTGCTCTGGTCATTTTAACCACTGACTTCACATCCTCATCCTTTGGAAGAGTTGACAAAAAGAATTTGCTTTTGAAGAGCAGAAAACATCGTCGATATGTACAAAATATGAACCAGCTTCAGTGTTTGAGGGCGGGTCAAGTTGTTCGCGGGCGGACAATGTAGAACATAGGCGAGCATTAGGCAAATGTATTACTTTGTGACGTGTGGCCGTCACGGAAGTGGGATTCTAATTCGAGTGTTCAAAATACGTTGTATTTTATAAGGTGTACACCATGTAACATGAGTTATAGTTACATGATAGTATCAATGGTATTGATTAATGCAGATTGTCTGCCATTTTTACAACCTTGAATAATGATAATGGATAGAGCAAGATTTTGGTTTGCAAACTGTAATGCTATATCAGTCATCCCTGTTCTCAGCTAACGTATGTGCCGTTATTGTTTGGGTAAGTGTTTAGTATGTAGCTGTGGGACCACTTTGCTCATATAAGTGTAATACAAAGTGTACTTTCTCTGAGTGTTTATCATTAGAACAGCATGGAGCACTATCAGTATCATTAATAGGATGTAATTGCTGAGAATTGAGAAGCCCTCAAAGTTGAAATTCAGTAATGGCAATGGCTGCTTCGTTTCCGACATGCGATGTGGGAGGTAGACCAATATCAGCAGTCTGGGCCATCTGGCCAATCAGAGCAAAGGCTCGTGGGAAAGGAGGGGTTTAGAGAGACTGAATGTTTGAACAAACCATTTCAGACCCAAAACAAAATTAAGAACCTTTAAAATAGCATAATTGGGGCACTTTAAATGAGCTCTCTCTCTCTATTTCTGTGTGTGTGTTTTTGTGATTTATGAGGACACAAATATGTATAATGACATGGTTAATACGCTGATAGTACGACGTATTTCATGAGTCCTCATATTTAAAATAGCTTAAAAAACATACTAAACAATGATTTATATAAAAATTTAAAATGGGTAGGTTTAGGGATAGGGTAATGTAGAGGGCTAGAATGTAGTTTGTACATTATAAAAACCATTACGCCTATGGAATGTCCTCACATTGATAGCAAAACAAACCTGAGTGTGTGTGTGTGTGTGTGGGTGGGTGTGGGTGTGTTTCTAAGAGAGCGAGATGTCAATACTAGAAGAAACACCCCTCCTCTCTTTTCTTCCACCTTCATTAGAGGGTAATCAGATCAGTGATTTTTTTTGTTCTTCTCTGCAGAGTCTGCATGTCACCCGCCAGTCTGTCTGTCTGCTCAGCTCTGAGATCTGCTCTGTACCTGACTCTTGACAGACCCTCAGACAGAGACACACACAAACTTTAGGGAGCGACTGATTGCAGGGAGAAGAGAGCTGATGAAAGACGGCACATCAGGGAGACAAAAAGATTGATCGATCCATCGTCTCCTCTGTATCACCGTCCTGGTGAATTCAGTTGCCTGGCGTCTCCAGATCTGATGTAGAGGAGACTAATGTCAAGACACAAAGCAAAAAGTCCCCCGGGAGCTTTCGAAGCGCAAAGACATCCACCCCGTTTTCCATGCTTTGTCCTGACTCCTCATTCTAAACAGGAATTACATATTGATCTGGAATCCCAAAAGAACCACAGCAAAGATGAAGAGCTCAAACTCTTCCTCATCCCCAGTGAATGAGTTCTCAAAAGCCTTTAGTTCCTTTTATATATCCTGCCTTAGCTTCCTGTTTTCATTCAAACCATTCACGGGGACTTTAACATTCCCATGAGTGTGACATCACAATCACGACAAACCATGTTTGCAGTCACTCTGGAAAAAGCTTTAATTTGTAAATGAAAGAGATTTTTTCTTTCACAAAGAGCCAGAAAAATCCTGTTTACTCTTTTAAAGAAGCAGACGAGAGATGCTGATCTTGTGTAATGGAGAGTATTTGTCCATCGAGAGGAAAAATATTTGCATAAAACCATTTCCATATTTTCTGTTGTTTACATAGAATTAGCAGATTGGGATTGTTGTGTTGGTTTATCGCCTCTAATCTTCCTAGCTCTGCTGTGTTTGCAAATTCTTTAGCGACAGAAATGTAAATCTCAGATTTGGGAAAAATTTAATCATAAAATGAAATATGGCAGTACTATAAAAACGGATCATGGCGTTTCAACATTTTGTATGTGCTTGTATTATATTCTTTATTTTAAAGTATATAATAATGTAATAGTCATACGTTTTCTGGATGTTTCCCTTTAAGGGCGAGTAAAGGTCATTCTCCTTAATCTACTGTGACATGCTGCTTATTGGATACTCTTTCCTCATGAATATGTAAATACATACCTGTGTGTGTGTTTGAGCTCCGTGTGCATGTAAATAACCCAGCTGCATTATTTATCAGCAGGATACACATAAACACACACCCTTAAGGACACAGGACCCATCTCACGCCGATCAAACACTAATAAGATGGCATCCCAACAGACCAACTCATAGGAGTGTTTAATTTCACACGTGTATGCTCCTGTTAAAAATGATCGGATGTGATTATCTATGGATTCTGCACTAGTGCTCAGGATCACTAGAGAGGAAATCCAGAATACATTCATACATTTCACAGATGGCAGCTGTGACCCTGCATACTGAACTCAGTTCAATATAAACTTATGCTTTAGTGTCATGATTTCATGAGTACAGAGACACTTAAAGTGAACAGGAAAGGTTGCTTAAGTCAGACAATTCACTGACGCATCTGATAAATTATTATTTTATTTTAATAGCTGGATGTGGACAAAACAAAAACATAATAATACAATTTTTTAGTAGTATTAGTTTTTCAATCCCGCCCTACTGTCATGATTTCCCTGTGTTGTTTTCTTAGACTTTTGTGTATTTACTGTTTCCATTTGTTCACTTCAGGTGGTTTCTTCCTGTGTGCCTCTTGCTGCGTTCCAATTCGCCTTCTTATACTACGCCCTAAAAGTATGTCCTGTTTTTGTGATGAAAAAGTACATTCTTTTCAGTGTGTAGCAGAAGAGTATGCAAGCTTTGAGACATACTACTTCATCATAATTGAGGACATTGCATAGACTTCCAATGATTTTATATAAGGTCAATTATATTTTCTTTCACCTAACTCAACCCCTACTCCTAAACCTAACTTCTTTAGGTTGATTTATAAGCCTTTTTTAGTAAGTGAGGACTAGTCAATGTCCTCACTAGTGGACTGTCAAAGTATTTCACAATATAAATAAGGACACATTTGGTCCTCACAAGTATAGCCAAAACAAGTACACACACACGAGGTTAGTCTTAACACATACACATACACTGTAACTTTGCATAACTTTTTGTAATGACTAATTTAAATTCATTTCCAGCATTGTACCCTAATGGAAAAAGAAGTACGCTTTAGTCAAGTCAAGTTACCTTTACTTGTATAGTTAGTATTTACAATGCAAATTGTGGCAAAGCAACTTTACAGTAATAATTGGTGAATAATTTTGGCTGCACAGCAGCTCCCAAAGGAAATGGTGTCATTGTCCATCTTAATCTATATATTATTGATTCATTCCGTTGCGAAGATCAATAGTTATTAGTCTAGTTAATTTATGTATAACAACACTGGAGAAAACAGTGACGTAATCGTCCGGCTCAGCTCAGTTCCCATACAATGGCGCCAATACAGACATATCAAAAACACAGCGGAATATCAAGCAAGTGTCCCCAACTTAAGCAAGCCAAAGGCAACAGCGGCAAGGAACCAAAACTGGAGAAAAAAAATGGAGAAAATGGAGAAAAAAAACCTTGGGAGAAACCTTTGCATGCTTTTTTAGAGTTTTTATTATGGAATGAATACCCTTTTAAAGAATATACTGAAGTGTGAACTGAATAATGTTTTCCGTCAAATTTGCACATAAGTTGATTCTGAAAGATGGATTGATACCAACTATTCATGATCCAATTTCATGTAAATTTCATTATGTTTGCTAATGGTCTTTCTGAATGTGTTTCGTTAGCACATTGTTAATGTACTGTTAAATGTGGCTAAAGTTACTGTATTCACAGAGACCAGTGCCATGTCGTTATTGTCATTGAGATTTATAATTGCTGTGTGAGCTTCTCCTGTATAATTTTTGCCTCAGTGTATTGGAATCTTGAGTTTGGGGGCAGGGACTATGAGCTCATTTGCATTTAAAGGTATACACACCAAATCACCGCATTTTTTCTCACACACCCAAAAATTAGAAGTTAAAACGTGGTTTAAAAAAATTTTGAACTGAAATTTCACAGAAACATTGTGGGGAAATCTGAGACTTATATTACATCTTAAAAGTGGAATAAAAGGTCACCTTTAAAGATTACAAGGGTATATGAATAAAAAAATAGTGATACGCACGAATAAATCATTACAATAAACACTGCAAAATTCTGTAAAATTCCCTTTTTGGATGATCATCTTCCTGTATTAGATTTACGATTTTTGTGTACAAGTGCACTTTCAATACAATTAAGCGCACTTATTTTTCACAAGGGTTGCGCTCTTATGTGCAAAATTACAGCTTCATATCAGCAAACAGGAGCTCCTTCGATAGTTCAAATCTAATGCTCCTATGTATTATCAACTGCAGACAAAAGAAATCTTTGGGTTTAGTTATTCTATTTTGCTAGTAACGTTTTGTTCAGAAAGGTACAATCCATGCATCAACCATTTCTCTACCGCTCGCTGAGGACATCAAACTTTGATGGATTCTTCTGAGGAGCATTTTGTTAAGAAAAGCTGTCAATGAAATTTTAATCTTCCTGTGTGAGTGCGGAGCTCACAAAGAGTCAGGCAGCAAGCGTGAGATTCATTCTAGTAATAAAATGGTGGTGTTTGAATTCCTTTCCACACACCGCTTCCAAGTTATTACACGGAGGGCCGAAATTAAAACTTGCTACGTCAGTGGCACTTTACTAGATATTCAGCAGCATCATAAATGATTAAGTGCGTGGTTTCCCAGGACATCTCTTATTCATGAAATTAAATGATGTGCACGGTTCTGCTGTTACATACGTATACATGCATAGCGCCGCTCAGGACGAGCCCTGGGTCACCGGTTTATCACTTCCTGATACGGATGCTGCAAGCGGACATACAGAGCTGTAATGGCATATGCACCTATGCATGGGGTGATTGTTTACCCCTGACCTCACATGAGACTTAAAGCTATTTCGATGAATTGTAGATGGGCTATTTTTCCATTTTCCACCTGGCTGCTTGACCCTAAGGAATAAGTACCAAAAAGTGCTCTGTAGTGATGTTTTTTTTTTTCTTTCCATTTGAAACCTTTCTTCCTCGGACCTTGCTGTGCAGTTGTGCTGAATAATTTCGAGTGGTTGTTGCTGTGTCCATTTTTCCATCAGTGGCCTCCCAGAATTGATTTAAACTCTCATGAAATCATAAAGTAGAATATAAAATCAAAGAGGGAAAATTATTTGCTTTCCACATAAAGTATTAAGTAAAGTAAAAGCACCTTGGTTGTTTCCATTCCAAAGAATATGTTTATCATTATCTAAGGTACACTTTTGAAGCTAAAAAAAGGGGTCAATATTTATAAAATGATTCCATTTTGATATTCATCTAGTAAAAAGACATTAAAATCTCACTATTGACAAGCATTTAAAAGTAGTCACGTTTACAATCTTCTTTTTCTCTCTCTCTCTTAATTTGATTTATTTGCTCTGCATGCTCATCATCTAAATAGACATTGTCATGACATAATTTGTCATTAGTCACATGGCTTTGAGCAGAACTGAGCACCACTGGCCAAAGATGGCATTATCTCAAATCATGTACTTCCAGATGTCCTGCACCAGCCAAACAACTGAGTTGATTGGGAATGCCGATGAATAGCTTTCTCCAGCTATTATATAGACCGCCTTGAAAGAAAGAGTAATAATTCAACACAGTGTCGTGTAGGGGTTGCAAACAAACAGAAATTAAAACGCTGTATCTATTCGCAAGCAGTGTATTCTTAACCAAAGTAAACTCAGTTACACTTCAGTATATCTAGAAACAAACAAAGCACAATGACGAGATCTAAACTAACTGAAAATGACTGTATACACAGAGAGACACAAGGGAGAAAACAAGATAATTAATTAGAAACAAGTGAGACACATGAGGGTAAATCAAAAAATTATGGCAACAATTGACAAAGACAAAGGAAACTGAACTGGGAACAGACCAAAACAGGCTAACAACCCAAAGGCTCAAAGGCCCAAAGACGTGACTACCCAAAAACAGACATAACATTACCCAAAAAATCAAAAAGGTCTCCACGTGCCTTAAAGAATCAACAAAAGTCCAATGGAGAAGGGTGGATGGAGGCCCAGGAGGAGGATGCAGAGCTTGCAGATGGGGCAACCCAGGACAAAGGTGGATCCAAGGACGAGACAATGGTGGCAGGAGCCAGGCAGTGACCCCAAAGTGTTCTAACAGGTTAAAGGCCCACGGTGGAGCAGATGGAGGAAGGAACCCCTAGTGGATTCTTGATGGAAAATCCAGGTGGAATCAGGGGGATGAGAGACAGAGGTGGAGGTGAGGACCCAGGCGGAGCCGAGGAGACGAACGATACCAAAGAATGTGTAGACCAAGGCAGAGCCACGGTGATGAGCAGCGAAGGTGAAGCCAGGTTGCCGGAGGACTGAGGCGGAGGCGCAGCCGGTGCAACCGACGACTGAGGTGGAGCCAAAGGGAAACCACCCCTTCAGCTCCACCTGGCTCCTTCGTCCCTCCATCTCTGCTGTTGTGTTCCCCTCTGCAGACTCCTCCAGTTCACTGTTCATCTCTACCCCTTCGACCTCCTCCAAGACCCCCTTCCTCCTCCATCTATGAGCAGTTATTCACAGCACGAGGAAGGGGGGCGTACTGTCAACTGTTTGGTATATTGCCGCTTTTCCATCATTTGGCTGAACAGTTCTAAGAAAGGTAAGAAACAGCTACAGTTATATTTTAACTTGAGATTGGTTTGGCACCATTCTCCATTCTTGGCCCAGAATTCTCAACACGGCTGGCTAACCACAGTTGGGTAACCATGCTGCTATAAAGCATGTAGTGATATCGCCACTCAAGATTGGTTAATTGTTTGTTGCCTGGCTACTAATTTCTCTGTATCTAGCCAAGTGCTCTATTTGAGTGAAGTAAACAAGTTAACAATATAAATATCTGACCATCCCATACCGTCTGTAAACTCTTGTGCTACCAAGGCAACAACTGAAACATTTGTGTTACATTCCAAAGAGCTCTGTTATCAGCCCCACAGTTTTAAAATCAAACCATATCCATACTAGATGGGCCGGTACGGTTAAACATCGAGAATGGTTTGGCCCAACAGTGGAAGAATTTCTTTTGTGTTTTTGCTCCTGACTGTGTGACCTTAATTACTCGTTGTAAGCATATAATCTCAACTTTCTGGTTCCAATAATAACTTTATTGGTAACTTTCAGGGAATGTAGGTAGCTATAGCAACTTAATCTCTGAACATGTTGCAGGTTTAGTTTACTTTAGATCATGAGGCTCCAGTGGGCGTGATGAGTATATATTTCAGTAGCAAATCGTGACTCTTGAACCTTGGCCCTATTAACCCCTTCCCTCAAGTTATCAGACCAAAGCAAATTAGTGACAGACACTTCTGCATCACAGACAGTGAACATCGAACATGGTACAGCTGCCGATTAAATGAATGTAACAGATCATCATAAACTTATGATTTAGGAAAAAATAACTATTGTGCAAGATTACAGCAAACGTGCATAATGGTTGCTCAGTTAGTAAATTTAGAGATTGACCAGTAACTGTGCAAAATGGCAGTTTTCATTAAATAAATCTTAACAGTATAAAACATTATACAACTTAACAAGTATAAAGCAGTGGCAGGGATGGCCAGAATAAACACAATTGGCATGTGACCTTTTAGATTTTAAATAACTTACCCAAACAAACAATTCCAGCATTAAGCTTTAGCTTCTTAGTTGATGTTGCCATCCAAGGGTATCTCTGGTCATTAACAAATAATGTGTAAAAAAACAAAAACATAATGGAGATATAATTAATTTTGAAGATTTATTAAGTGCTAACAATGAGATTATGTGTTTTTTTAATAATCAATTAACACTGCTTTTGTCATTTTTGTAAAACATGGACAAAATTTGTCAGCAAAAAAGTAATTCGGTTTAATCAAAATTTCGGTTTTACAGAATTACATTTTTGGTTATACCGAATGATGATATTTTCAAACCAACAGTCAATGCCAACAGACTGATATCTAGCAAGCTAGCTAGTTAAGTTGCTAGCTAGCTAACAAAAGGACAATCAAACATTTTATATTTAGTACACGTTTTTAAAATATTATAACAATTTCCATGTTTTAAAGCAGTTGTACCAAATGACCTGATGTTTTGGGGCATGCGTATGAACATGAATTTTTCAAGTAGTTAAAGGAGGGGTAATTACTTTGCTTCAAAGTTTTGCAGGTGTCTGAATGATTTATTACATTTTAAGATAATTTAATCACAAATTAAATGGCTTTATTGGCCTTTGGACGGTTAAACCAAATGACCTTTTGACACTTCAAAATCTTTAAAATACCTAAAACCTTTTGATTCAATTAAAGAGATCTAGTTGTACTATCTTACATACTTTGGATGTCATATCCTTGTATTATTATTATTATTATTATTATTATTATTAAGGCATTTGGACCCCCCCCCCCCCCCCCCCCCCCAAAAAAAAAAAGAGACGCCATCACGTCATTGCCCCAGTTGCTTTCTAAAGCTTTGGCTTTCTGTCTTTATTTGCCAATTAACTACAGGTTTTCTTTTTAAAAGTTGATCTTGAAAGCGATAGCTATTTTATTTTTATTTTTTTATTTCCCCAATCATGTTCCACTACATAAAGTTAGTGAATAAAGGCCCCTACCAATCTAGAGGGACGGTATGATTGGTCAATTTTCCTGTCATTTGAAATTAGTCTCTCATTGATATTCTATACCTTGGCTCTCTGTAATTTCACAGCTTGACCACCAATCACAGAACTTAAAGTGTTAGGCAAAAAAAATCTAATATGTAGAAAATGGACATGGCATTGAATATAGCACAAATATTCTTAGTGTCCATGGTGACTCCTGGATTCTGCGCTTTGTTGAGAATGTCTTTGTGTGGTGACCGTTAACTCTGAGTTTCATACTCTGGGTTGACTGAACTTACTCCAGACCACAGTTTTGGAAGCTGCATACCTCGAGTAAGCAAGGTTTGGATTAATCAACTGAGAGATCAGGGTATATGTGAAAGTAAGTTAACCTTGCTGTAGCACCCCAGAAAGCCCCTGATTTTCTCCTGTAGTATTCTGTGTATATTAAAGACTTTATTTTTTATTAAAGACTTTATTTATTGTATCTGTATCAAGCATTTGAATTGGTACAATTGTGATGATAACCTAACATAACAGTTGTAGTCTAATGGTTAGAGAGTCAGATTTGTAACCTGAAGGTTGCAGGTTTGAATCTCATTACAGGCGGGAAATGTAGGTGGGGGGAGTGAATGAACAGCTCTCTCATTACCCACAACTGAGGTGCCCTTGAGCAAGGCACCAAACCCCCAATCACTCCCCGGGTGCTGCAGCAATGCTCCGTGTGCGCACTAGGATGGGTGAAATGCAAAGCACAAAGTGTATGGGACACTTTTTTCACTTTCAGAACCCAAAAAGAAAACTTTCCGTACTTTTACAATTAAAAAAGTTTTTTTTTTTTTTTTTTTTTTTTTTTTTTTTTTCTGATTTTACAAATAAGTACATCCCCAAAAATTTTCAGCTTGCTCTAGTTTTTTGTCAAAAAAAAAAAAAAAAAAAAAAATTGGTGCCGTGGTTTTATGGTCACTTTGCTTGTTTTAATTATCATTATTAGTCTATATCCGGACGGAAACAGTAATGTATGGCCCAGTTTAAAAGCCTCATTACAGATTGTTTTAACAATAACAGTTGGTGAAACCATTGGTCATAGTCTATAGTGGTTGATTTAATAGAACTGCAGCAAATCCTGACATCCGTTTTTTTTTTTTTTTTTTTTCAGACCTTAGAAACGGGTTTTGTTTGGAAAGTTATAAAAAGTGGTAATTATAGAGTGTGTTTGGCTGGAGGCAGCAAGTTAATGTAAAGCAGAGAATGTCCCTGACTTGCCCAGCAGTATTAATCCCCTTCCCTGCCCAACCACCCATCCTGCCCCTGACTGCACCTCTAAACCCCTCTAAAAATAGTTATGGTGTGTGTGTATGTGTGTGCAAGTCCACTGCAGTAAATTATGTCTTTTTTCCCCCCAACTTGTGAGTGCATGTGGTTGTGATCAGAGCAAAATTCTGCACATGTGTGTATGTGTGTTTTCTATCATGTCAGTGGTGTTAAAATAATGGGCCCCTGCAATAGGATAAGCAAGAAGAATTGCAATTAGGGTGAAACAGGGGTCCTGAGAGTAGAAAGGGCTGATGACCCAAGCGTTGGACTGTTTGCTTAAGGTAAGCATCACTATCAGTCCTGCTCATATTTACTGATTGTGCTGCCTCAAATTGTGCAGCTT
Organism: Opsariichthys bidens; assembly: GCA_037194245.1. Lineage (NCBI taxonomy): Eukaryota > Metazoa > Chordata > Actinopteri > Cypriniformes > Xenocyprididae > Opsariichthys > Opsariichthys bidens. The sequence continues at coordinate 8,977,706 of CM074278.1, forward strand.
GGTGAGGGGAGGTGCACTATTACATTTCAAAGTGATAAGACTCTGATTTGTGCCTGGCTGATGTCCAAAAAGCTGCTGAAAAAGCAAACAATTGCTATTGTTACGTGGTATCTGTTACTTTTCCTTTGCAGGTCAATGACATGACACTCATGTCCTTATCAATTAAAAACACAAAAAACAATTAATACAATGACTTGAACATACTTCTTGTCACGCAGTGGTTGATGCAAAGCAATAAAGACTGTCCGCCCAAATTTGATTATTTTTGTGTCCGATTGGAATCTGATCTAGAATAATTGACTGACCAAATTGGCTTTGCTCACATTGTAAGTCCAAATCCAATTATTGGTGTATCCGATTGGAATCTGATCTAAATTACTGACTGTCCACGCTGTGGATAGCAATTGCTGCTTAGAACTGATTTGACACTCTTTCATTGTCCGGAATATCTGCATTGGTTTGTATGACAAAGATGTTGCGTTGGTAGGCATGCTCAAAAAACAACGGCAGCAACATGGAGGGGTTTGAGGTTGTCTTATTTACAAAATGACAATGTATAGCCACTGTGCTGGTCTACTACATCTTCTGAGGCAGTGGGAAAAATGTAGGAGGCTGGTGTGGCTTTATTTCATTGGCTGCCGATATATATTCTCCTATATTGTCATTTTTGATGGATGCCCCCAAACTGCTTCTCTCTCCCACCTCCTCTGCTTGTCCTGTGTTGGTCAAGGAGGCCATTTTTGATGTATCTGCCAAGGAGGCCGTTTTTGAAATCTCTGAGCAAATGTCGCACCTGTTCGTGCTTGACGAACACGGTCAACACTTGTCACGTTTAATGCTTGAGCTCTCCTGAAAAATATGAGTGATAATTTGGAGCGCTTGATTCATGTCTGTTAATGGCTTTAGAAAAGGGATTTATCTCAAACTAAACCAGAGGCACTGGATCGGATCTGTGTTTGAGAAAACTGTTTGATGTTCATTCTACAGTGACACCAGGGATGAGGCTGTTCTCTCATCCATATTACCGTTGTGAGGTTTAAGACTGTGTCACACGCTATCAGAAGCTCTACAATTATCTGAAGAGTCTCTGATCCAAATGATGGCTCTCAGGGATCAATCCTCTCAAACGACAAGAAACACAAGCCTCTCTTTTATTTACTCTGTCTATTTCTTCATGATTTCCTCACTTTCTCTGTCTTATTGTGCAAAAGTGGTTTGGCTATCAAGCTGAGAGACAGCTTTTTTCCCCTTTTATCCTCTCAGTACTCCATTTCGCAATGAGGAGATATATAAAAGCAGATCCGTGAGAGTTGTCACTCATGTGTTCTAATATGCATAAAATACTATTAATTAATAATGAATTAAGATTGCTATTTAGTTAGATTAGAACTATTTGATTGATACTTTTTAATGACCAGTATAATGAGTTTGGGATGGACAGAAAAGAAACTTTGCAACCTCTTATACCACCCTAGAAAATGGATGGCATTATGCAAAAACCCAGTCAGAACACTGTATTTTGTGAAGATGATTTTTCCTTAGAGAATTGAATAATGTAGTGACAGAAATTACACTCTACCATATTAGCTGAACTCTTGAACTCTTTTTCTTTACTTCATTATGTCAGTTTTACGTCATTTCATCGTGACTATGTTCAATTGATCTGTCTCAGTATTGATTGTCTGAAGCTTATCTTTGTGAGGTTTAGTCTGTCTATGTGATTCTTTTGATATGAGCCATCTGACAGGTCCGGTTCAGAGTATCGCTGTTGAATTATACAGCTCTGGAAAGAACAGAGATACAATAGATCAGCGGGTTACTGATGGACAGTCGCCCTACCCGGGCAAGATGATATATTTGTCAGATTGACAGGAATATCACTATCAACTATGTCTCATCATATCTATTCCGTTACACATTACTGTGATAGTCTAACTCACTGAGGTACTGGATGATGCCGACAGGTGTAAGCTCTGGACTGCCTCATTGATTCTTGAGATTTTTACCCGGTGTTAAATATTTGATTTAAGTCAAAGCTTGAGATCCCATGGCTCAAATCGGCTGTTAATGAGAGAGAATTATTCAGAGGTGACTGAGGAAAGAGCAGGTAGATGGTGAGATAGAGTGAGGGGTAATGTTGAAAGTATTGCCAAATGTGCACGAGTCCTTGCATCATATTTTGTGTTTGTTTTGGATGAATGAAAAATAAGTTTCGCTAAAACCTCAAAATAACATCAGCCAGGTTTTCATGGTCTCTGCTGAGAATTCTTGCTGTTGTGGGGTCTTCACAATGGGATTGTCTTTGCTGACATTCAGGACTGCATTGTGGTCGTGACTAGGTGGAGATCCACCATCTGATCTGGATACAGGCCGGTAACCTTGGGATAATGATGATTCAGACAGACTAATATTAACATATATGCCATTTGTCTTAAAAAAAGTAACCAGTGCTTTGGATGTTGTGGAAAGTTTTCCCATTTTCTGTAAACCTACATTGTGCAGCCTAACAATCTTTTAACGGATCTGAATTCATTGAAATGTGATAGTGTATGCTAGGATAAAGAGATGTGTTTTTTAATCTAGATTTATTTATAATGTCAGAGTGTATTTTCCTCACCAATAAAGCAAGTAAGACTTTTGAAAAGTTTGGGCGTCAAATAGGAAAAGGATGTACCACCTGCAGTCGATTTTGATATTCTAGGTATTATCAATGACCCAGAAATTTGAGATGAGAAGGACTACAATGCGTTATGAGCTCACTCAAGTACTGAGCAGCTAAACCATTTAGAGCTTTTGTAAGTAATTAGCAAAATTTTAAAATGTATGCAATGTTTAATAGGTTGCCAATGCAAGGCTGACAGAATTGAGCTGATACGGTCATATTTCCTGGTTCTAGTAAGAATTCTCTCTGATGCATTTTGGACCCAACTGGAGTTTGTTTATTAAGCGTGCAGGGCAACCACTCAGGAGAGGATTACAATAATCTAGCCTTTAAGTCATTAACTCATGAACTACCTTTTCTGCATCTGACAATGAGAGCATATTTTGTATTTTAGATGTATTTTTAAGATTGGGAAAAGGGATGCAACACAACAAAAGGATGCAACATGTGTAATTTCCAAACAGCAGGTTTATTCAGCAAATTTGTGCAGACAAGCGATGTAAGATGGTAGTTATAGTTGAAATAGGAGAGAATAACAGTCTTATCTGTTGAAGATGAGATGGTGAGCCAGATGACTGAAGCAGATGGCAGATGACTGATGTTTGAAGAGGATCGCACAGGTAAGTTTCATACAGGCAAATACACTGGTAATTGTTTCAGGCATGAATGACAAGACCAGACAATGGTGAAGAGAAGAGTGACTGCTTCTATGTGTGTCTTAATGAGGTGATAATCAGTGGCAGGTGTGATGATGGCTGACTGAGTGCAGGTGGGTACCAGAATGGATTCAGGGAATTGTAGTTCTTGGTGACTGGGATGGAGCCTGAGGATTGTTACTGAGTAAGTGACTGAGGAGCGAGCGGGCACTGGGCTGTGCTCTGGGACAAGAGCGGGCACTTGACTCTGGTCAGGGGCTGGAGCCATGACAGGACTATACTTGAGCAGACGTTTGGTCTGGGGGAATTCTCATACGGATTCAAGGACAGGACGTAAAAGTAGAGGTAACTCACAGGTATGAGTGGGCTCTGATGCTGATTCAGGGGTTACAGTGGGCTCCAATGTAGATTTAGGGGTTAGAATGGACTCCGATGCAGACTCTGCATGCATCTGCCCCAATATTATGTATAGACTCCTTCAAAGTATTATCTTTGCATTTTGTATTTTTTGGGTGAACTATTCTTTGAAAAAAATCCTGATGCAATCCTTTCACAGAGTTAGGTTGAGCTCTCTGGTGATCATTAGATTTTAATGATGTTCAGCCATGACCTGTTTCATCATAGATGTCTATTACATCTTTCATAAAACCACAGCATAGTAAGACAATGACAATTTATACTGTGTCAATACAGATATTTTGCATAATCTATTGAGATATTATGCATATTTTTTTTTGTGTATCATAAAAGGGTAACATTAGTTTTATAAAGCATTATGAATTGCAGAGGCCACTTTTGATTTCAGATGAATGGAAATCCAACAGTTTCTCCAAGAGCTCTTTAACTTTGCACTTAAAGAGCACTTTTGCAGACAAGAGGAAATGTCAGCATGGTTTTGTCACAGCTAATGTGTCCTCTCTGACCTCAGAGCTGACTCTCATTAAAGCAGGTACAGAGGAAGCGACCCCAGGCTTTTGTGTATTAATATGGAAATGAGCTTAGAGGCAGATATCTGATGTCCTTCTCAGTGTACGAGAGCATTTATGGACATCTATCTAATCACATCTTCAACAAAGCAGATCAATGCAGAGGTCCGACAGAGACAAAGTGCTCCGTATGGCACGAATCCCTTTCTGCAGAGGTGTAAGAGAACTGTGTGAATGGAGGAGGGTGAGTATAAAAGCAAGAGTTATTGCGGTGTGATCAGGGGAATAGTACTGATACATGTTTTATATTAAAGTATATTATGCTCATATACAAGTTCATAATTTTACTTTTTGGGGCCTACCAGAATATATTTACATTATTTTTCTCATACTTTACATTGCTGCAGCACCTTTTTTACCCTCTGCCTGAAACATAGCAGACTTTTATGCGGCATTCAGCCTCTATTATGAAAGACGACTCTGATACAGTTTTGGTTCGGTGTAAAAGAGACTGTTTGGTTCATTTGAAGAGACTGTCAGATCAATACAGTGCTACATTTCTCTCAGATATGGTAAATGTTTAACCTAAACGGTTTCACTGTGATTGTACATTGTTATATTATAGCCTATTCCAAAAATCATCTCCTTGAGGACGATATTTGTCCCGCCTGAAACGCTAACTTCAAAGCGGGAGATAGCTGTACCATGCAGAGGAAATTATTGTTTTTTATTTCGAGTTTTATTTCATTGTTTAGTATTTAATTATTTTTAAATTCATTTAGTTAAAACTGTAGTTTCAAAATACTAATGTTTCAAAGCATTGTTTCCCGCGATTTTAAAGGCCCCAATATACTTCTTATGAAATCAAAGAACTAACTCATGTGATGTTATTCAAACAAAAGCAGGCCGAAATGGAGTTCGTTTTGGAAGTATGAAACAGCTTGATAAAGAAAACTGTTCAGAAAAGTTTGCTTCGGCTTGTTAACACCTTCGTACTACCATTGGTCCGTGGCCATTACATAAGATAGGTGTGCGTTGAGGCTCGGCCTTCTTTCACTCGGAAAATCTTTTCTAGTTCTTCTCGAATCCGTAGAAGTCAGACGTCCCAAGTGAAAACATGTGCACTGGAGAGCTGCTTTATAGTAGAAAACGAAGTTGTACTTCTGATAAAATGTAAGACTGACACGGGTTTTTTGTGTTAAACATGGAAAAGCGGCTTTCTTTGTTAAAACTGTAGTTTTAAAATACTAATGTTCAAAGCACTGTTTCATGCAATTTTAAAGGCCCTAATATATATATATATATATATATATATATATATATATATACACACTATACTTCAAACGAAATAATGTGACCTCAATTTCAATAAAATTAGACCTAAACAAAGTTCGTTTGGAGTTCGTTTTGGAAGTTCGAAACAGCTTGCCAAAATGAACTCTCTGGAAAAGTTTCCTTCAGCTTGTAAACACCTTCGTACTACCATTGGTTTGTGGCCTGTAAGTAAGGTAGGTTTTCACTTGCGTGCCAAATTACAGAGCTCATGGAAACAAACATATCCATGTTGCCATGATCAGATGCTTTTATTATGTTTTATAAAAAAAAAATCCTTGCTTGTTTCTCAATTTTGTTGTGAATATTTTGTTACTGAAAAGAAAGCACGCAACATATATTCATCTAACCGTTGCTCTCAGCAGTGTCGCGGCCTCAGATGTTCGATTACAGTCTCGCTTCTCATATATTTCAAACTTTGTTTTACCCCTAAATGAAGAACGAAAAATAACTTCGCTTGAAGTATTTTGGGGCCTTAATTCCTAAGTAAATGCATTTATGATGCTTCAGAGTTGGTTTCTGTGTTGATTTTTTCTGTGTAAAGATGCCTACATATTTTTTGTAAAATACACACTGGTGTCTATGGAAGCAGCAATAAAAATTATACAGTTATAATTTGATGACATGTGTTGTTCATTTCAGATACACATTGTGTAGGTAACTGCACTCTATTCTTCTCCCAGTTCACCAGCCACTTACTTTCATGTATTTTGGGAGAAATGGATGAATTTACATGTTGTAAATTCGATAGATACGATTCTCTGAATTGCAGCATAACATTGCGGTGCCCATCTCGCATTATAGATCAACTAACAAGATCATTATAAAGGCTTTTAAACAACAAAACACATTCACTTACACGTATTTGAGAACTAAAAATATGTGTACTTACCATAACCATGTTTCAGCTTCCCAAGGCTTGATGAGCAGTTGTGAACAGTATTATACCTATGTTGACTATGGTGTCAGTATTGATACTTTTTTTTTGCCCTTGCAGCGGAAAAACAATAGTTAACATGAATTAATCATGAACAATGCCTCTGTTCAACATTAGTTAATCTTCATTAACATTACATTAGTTAATCTTCATTAACTTTAATTCACGCATATATTAATGCATCTGTTAACGTTAGTTAACATTAGTTAATGCGTTAGTTAACATGAACTAATCATGAACAATGCCTGTAAATAGCTGTAATGTTTTAGCATTAATTTGGGCTGCAAACATCTTTCTGAAGTGGAAACTATCTGAACATTAATAGATATGTTGTTCATGATTATATGCACTTTACTATCATTACTTACACTCAACGAAGCATTAATTCATGGAATTTGGGACCTTATTGTAAAGTGTACGCTATTAACATTTGTAGACTCTTTGTTAACATGACTTACCATTAACGAAGCATTAATTCATGGAATTTGGAACCTTATTGTAAAGTGTACGCTATTCCAACATTAACTGATGTGTTACTAACATTTGAAGACTCTTTGTTAACATGACTTACCATTAACGAAGCATTAATTCATGGAATTTGGGACCTTATTGTAAAGTGTACGCTATTCCAACATTAACTGATGTGTTACTAACATTTGAAGACTCTTTGTTAACATGACTTACCATTAACGAAGCATTAATTCATGGAATTTGAAACCTTATTGTAAAGTGTACGCTATTCCAACATTAACTGATGTGTTACTAACATTTGAAGACTCTTTGTTAACATGACTTACCATTAACGAAGCATTAATTCATGGAATTTGGAACCTTATTGTAAAGTGTACGCTATTCCAACATTTACTGATGTGTTACTAACATTTGAAGACTCTTTGTTAACATGACTTACCATTAACGAAGCATTAATTCATGGAATTTGGGACCTTATTGTAAAGTGTACGCTATTCCAACATTAACTGATGTGTTACAAACATTTGAAGGTTCATTACAAAGCAGTCATTGATTTTTTACTGAACCTTAAATGAGTGAAAGCTTAAATTTTCATAACCTTTATTACATTACATAACAGTGGTATAACAATTTATATATATTACAAATGAATAAAAAGACAATTGTAAATTCATTTACACAACTATAGTGTTTTTGAATTATTTAAAATAAGAAAGAAAAAATAAAATCAAAATGATGAGCAAAATAAATATATACATATACATATTTACCAATGAATGAGACTAAGGAAGAGGTGTTAACTAAAATAAGGAGGATCTGTGAGTGAGCAAGCAAGATCAAGTAAGGCTGGACAAATAGTGAATAATCACCTTTGGAAGTTGTCAAACTTTCTGTTTTAAAGGTGATATTTTCTATGAATGTCCTTCAACAGTCTTCCAAGAGGACCATTTCTGTGTCGGTTCCCTAGCCAGTAAGTCCACTCTATCAGCTTTAGATGTTGTTTTAGTAGGCGCTCTGTCCTATTTCCTCTGAGGCGCCATATTTTTCCTTTGTAAGTTAACCACGCCCTTTCCAGATTTTGCGTATGGCTGCCTGTTCTTGGATCTACAAAACACTGATTATGCTTCACAGGAAAGTGATTATAGCCAAAATTGGTTAGTACCCCTCTGTAAGCACGCCATTCATCACTAAGTATGGAACTTCCTGGATGCACATGTCGTACAATAAGTGGGATAAGGTGATTTCGGGACCTTCGATGAACAAGTTTTAGAATGGGCTTGCTATTTCCTGGTGCAACCCCCAGCATCCCAAAAACCCACTTTCTTCTACGCCACGTCTTTGCGAACCTTCCACGTCCATACTGGAAAACAAGTATACAAGTATTCAATATTTGAAAATACAAAGCTTTTAAAATCATTTAGATAATTCAAAATGGATTAACAAAAATGCAATCCTTCTATACATTGTAACACTAATCAGTCTAACACTCAATCTAACACACTTTAAACTCATCAAAACAATATACCCTGATCTCGGGGTATCAAATAAGGTAGGCATATTTTTTTTCTTTTTTTTTTTGCAAAATGGAAACTTTTGCAAAATGTACAGTGTTTGGGGTACTCCAGACAGGATTAGAAAACAGTGTGCTAACTAGACAACTTGCTGCAGAGAACACAATGTAAAACACAACTTCACAAAGCTAACTAAGGTAATTCATCTAAAAAATTACATAAATATTATGGGAGTATTTTAAATACCTTTCGCTTGTGACGAAAGTTGCTTTCATCAATCATAACGAACTCCCTGGGGTGTCCTATCATTAGGCCCTTCCTTCTGGCATGCAACTTTATAGATTTTTTACAAATAGCTCGAACCTTTTTGGCCATGCTACTGAGTGTGCGTGAGCTTCCAGCAATGCCGTCTTCAATCATGTCGATTTGTCTCAACTGAAGGCCTTGAGCAAACCTTTGTTAACAAAAGTGAAAAAAATGTATTGTTGGTATTTCTGGTCAACTACTTTGAAAATTATAAACATAACAGACTATAGCATGTATTTCTTTTTCTTTTTTTTACATACCGATATATGAACTTCATCCAGGAGAATAAATTACACTTTGACGAAATAAATGTATATTTAGTATACATGCAACAAATAATTTAGACATACTCAACATGCAGAGCAAATATGACTGAAAACTGTCAATGCATTTTAATAAATAGTATCATTATTAGCTATATTAAGATATGTTATGCAGTTTTGTATAAAAATAAATATATAAAAATATCAGAATAACCGTAACACTGTTGTACCAAATGCATTTCATGTTATTACTGACTAAAGGAACAGCCATAATTTATATATTTTATAATTATAATATACAATTCCTTTTTTTTTCATTATTAAAAGCTGTAAAAAAAATAATAATAATAATCTTACATGAGATGTGCCACCGGATTGTTCGTAATTTTCCCGTGGCGTTCCGGAAGTAAAAATCCCTAGACATTTTTAGCTATAAATTTTTAAATCCTACAAGACAAACTCCTCATAAACTTTGAAATTTTTAAGCGATTACATGTGATTTTATAGAGGCCACCAGTCATTGTGATTTCAGGTTCGTTTAAAAAAGAAAAATAATAAGAAAAGAAAAACTACACTACCCACAATTCTTCAGCATTTTGCAAAAAAAAAAAAAAAAAAGAGCGGCCAGAGGTTATCCAGCGGATACTGGTAAACTGTGCAGGTGTTGAAGGCCAAAGTAAGTTTGATGATGGCGAGTCTACAGACGGACGACATTTTAGACTCTTGTCATCAGACCAGAGGGAGACAGAAGAAAAAACAGTCTCGGGATGAACGCACAGAAAAATACGGTAAATTATGCACGTTTTATCTTCTAATTGGATATGTTTCTCAACGAAACTATTGAAAACTTGTTGATCCTAGTTTGAATATTAGCGATAACTGAGAAATAGAAACGAAACGAAAAATTGAACTTAAATTTTTAACTAAATAAACTATTAACTAAGAAATCTCTCTCTCTCTCTCTCTCTCTCTCGTCGGTGTAACGTATGTGTTCAGGATGATTTTATGCTATAAATAAAGCTAGTGAAACAGACTCTTTATATCAATACTAAGAGTATTTTATTTTCTAGATAAACCAACTGCGCCAGCAACAGCGCTAACTGTTTCAATAGCTTTGGCTAAAGTCAAGGCAGAGACTGACACCTTGAGGGTGAAATGTCAGTATCTACAGGAGAAAATAGAAGATTTGACAAAAGAACGAGATTTCCTTAGACAACAGCTAAGGAAACAGAAGGTAGTTAAAACTTATTTGTTGTTTCAGTATAAGAATGTCTCATGAAACACAAAATCTGGTAAACAAAAGTTTTTAAACTGAATTAAGACAGCTGTAACAGGGAGTGGTGATGCTAATATAGACTTTTTTTGTCATTTGAATTGAAATTAACATGTAAACTAAAGTCACAAATGCTGGCATGCAGTAGATGAGTATTAACTGTTCTCTCCCCACCACCCCCACACCCTCATTACAGCCATCAAAATGGACAGCATGCCTGACAAAAATAAGGATAAGCCTGCAGACATATCCAAAAGAATGAAAATCTCTCAAGAGGTTTCTGAAAGTGACTCCTCTGATTCTGACTCTTCTGACTCGGAGTCATCTAGCTCAGACTCTTCAAGGGAGAAGAAAAGAAAGAAGAAGGCAAAGAAAGTAAAGAAAAGAGTAAAAAAACAGAAGAAAAACAAGCAGATGAGTAAATTCTGTCAAAGGGGTAGGTTGTGCAATAATTTTTTTTATATCAGGAATGTTAAACTTGGTATATGTGCTGTGTAGTTTACAATAATATACTCCTTGACACATGAATGGCTTCTTAATGTGATCACTAGAAAGCTAACAATTGCATAAATTTATTTTCTTTTTTTTTTTATATCTTTTTTGCTCTCTATTTTAGTTACTGAACCATGGCAGGTGGTAAAGCGGTACAAATCAGTCCTGGAGATTTTCAAAAGAGGAACCAACATGGCAGATGCATTCAGAAAATATGGTGTGGACCGGAACACGATTGTGCAGAGTGTGGCTATTGCTGAACTGGCGATTGCAGCACCAGAAAAATATGAGGAAATCAATGACAAACATGGAAAGGGAGAGAAATTATCAAGTATAGCACTAAAATGTCAAGACGCAATTATGATCGATGAAAACATTGCAAACAAAATACAAACGATGAAAACTGATGGAAAGTTACTTCCAATTAAAAAATAGTATACATTTCCATGTTAAAAAAGTCAAAGAAGGACTTTAAAACCCTAAGGCCTGAATTGATAGTGCTGCACATGGTTTGTTTCTGTGTAGAAACAAGTTTTTCTTCTTAATTTTTTGCTTTGTTTTATTTTTTATTTTTTGCTGAGAAAGATTGCCAATGTTGACCAGGTATGTTATATAATAAAGGTTCTGAAAATGTAGGCAATGAATGTCTTTCACTCATTTAAGGTTCATTAAAATCAATAATGACTGCTTTGTAACACATCAGTTAATGTTGGAATAGTGTACACTTTACAATAAGGTCCCAAATTCAGTAACACATCAGTTAATGTTGGAATAGTGTACACTTTACAATAAGGTCCCAAATTCCATGAATTAATGCTTCGTTAATGGTAAGTCATGTTAACAAAGAGTCTTCAAATGTTAGTAACACATCAGTTAATGTTGGAATAGCGTACACTTTACAATAAGGTTTCAAATTCCATGAATTAATGCTTCGTTAATGGTAAGTCATGTTAACAAAGAGTCTACAAATGTTAGTAACACATCAGTTAATGTTGGAATAGCGTACACTTTACAATAAGGTTTCAAATTCCATGAATTAATGCTTCGTTAATGGTAAGTCATGTTAACAAAGAGTCTTCAAATGTTAGTAACACATCAGTTAATGTTGGAATAGCGTACACTTTACAATAAGGTCCCAAATTCCATGAATTAATGCTTCGTTGAGTGTAAGTAATGATAGTAAAGTGCATATAATCATGAACAACATATCTATTAATGTTCAGATAGTTTCCACTTCAGAAAGATGTTTGCAGCCCAAATTAATGCCTTATTATAAACTAATGCGGATAAGGTACACAATGGCATTGTTACCTTTAGGGTAAGATGGTGAGTTAGAAATGGTCACCCTTAATGTGTCAACTGCTACATAAACTAATGTAAATATGTACAGCAAGTTAACCTTAAAACATTACAGCTATTTACAGGCATTGTTCATGATTAGTTCATGTTAACTAACGCATTAACTAATGTTAACTAACGTTAACAGATGCATTAATATATGCGTGAATTAAAGTTAATGAAGATTAACTAATGCTGAATAGAGGCATTGTTCATGATTAGTTCATGTTAACTAATGCATTAACTAATGTTAACTAGTTGCGCTGTTAACGTTAACAGATGCATTAATTTATGCGTGAATTAATGTTAATGAAGATTAACTAATGTGTGATTCAACGTTAACGAAGATTAACTAATGCTGAACAGAGGCATTGTTCATGATTAGTTCATGTTAACTAATGCATTAACTAATGTTAACTAGTTGTGCTGTTAACGTTAACAGATGCATTAATATATTCGTGAATTAACGTTAATGAAGATTAACTAATGTTGAACAGAGGCATTGTTCATGATTAATTCATGTTAACTAACACATTAACTAATGTTAACTAACGTTAACAGAGGCATTAATATATGCGTTAATTAACGTTAACGAAGATTAACTAATGCTGAACAGAGGTGTTGTTCATGATTAGTTCATGTTAACTAACGCTTTAACTAAGGTTTAACTAATGAACCTTATTGTAAAGTGTTACCAAAACAATATCTCCGCAACATAGCAAAAACACTTATGCAACTGTTCTTTGAGGGTCACATTGACTTTATGCAAATTTGTAACATGATAATGTTGCTAAGCCACAGAAATAAGGACAAATGAGGACAATGTTGCCACCTTGTGGACCAAATATTTACAGGAAAAAAAGACAATGTTACATACTGTGATGATGATGAAATTTATGTAATACACTAATGCATTCAGTATACATTCAGCTTTATGATATGCAAACAAATCGAGTATTTAGGAAGTCAACCTACGAATGACTCTGTACATTAAGATGTAATATAGAAGTACCTTTAAATATTATGTAACAGTAATCGTGCAGAACCAGACTTAAAGGTGCACTATGTAACTTTTGGCGCTCTGAAGGTTCTAAAAAACAAAACTGCAAGCGACTTGTGGAAGAAAATTGTACTTCTCTCAGTTTATCTATATGATTATTCATGCAGGTATTGGGATACTCCACAGTGGTTGTCAAACCGCCTGGTCTAAAATAGTAAGAATATAAACACTTCTTATATAATGAGTCAGGATAAACCAAAATACATGGTTTGGAAGATTGATTCTTGATGTACTTGCTCATTCTATTTTGTGAATTTAGAACAAAAAAAGTTACACAGTGTACCTTTAAATATCAGCATAAAGTCTGGTCAACTTTGCAGCTTATTCTGAACAAGAGCCACCCGCTTCTACAAGAAGAAATATTTAGGCGAGGGTAAATAAAGTGTTGATGTATTTTCTCAGAAGCATTGTATGATCATGAGTTTATTAGAGACAAAACATCGACAAGCAGTGCGAAATGAAGATGCACATTGAGCTCTTTATCTCTTTGACAGAACTGTTATTGTGATAGATCTGTGTGTGTGTTACTTCTGAATGTGCTCCACAAACTTTTTTTTCTCATTCTCCCCTCCAATAGACTGAGAGAAAGAGGATGACAGGCAGAAATGAATAATGATACTGTCAGAATAGAAAAATCCACATTCAGCATTGCCAATTCAGCTACTGCGTTCAGTGTTTACAAACACGCAATATTCACAATCAAACAGAGATGAGAATCTGAGCAGAGCGATTGATTAGGTGTTCCGCCTTTAGAATCTGAGAGGTTATTTTTACCCAGAATTTCCGGAGTGTGAAGCGCGTTTGTGTTTGTTGTGCTGGATATAACAGAGATGGAGGACTTTTATGTTAGGCCTCCTTTCTGTAACCAAGGTGAAGAGGTCTTTGGGCAGATAGAACAAGGTAATGAAAACAAGAGCTGTGTGTGTGTTTTATTTCCATCTGACAAATAGCTGCTAAATCGCTCTATGAACTTCTGATTGATTCATTAATTATCAAATAAACACACTGAATGAATAAACAAATTAACTAACCAAGCATCTAATGAACAGCAATAAGAGGTTATAATGAGCATATAAGTCTATAGTTCAGGGTGCGTGGGTGTGTGTGTGTGTGTGTGTGTGTGTGTTCGGGGGGATATACACTGTATTCTGTACAGTCTGTTTGTACAATATAGAAAGTCCCCATAAAACATGGAAACCCAACGTGTGCATGTGTGTGCGCGCATGTATGTGTGTACCACTTTAGGGACAAAATTGTACCCGATAGTGAGCTAAATCTTTGATGACATCCTGGTACATCCTCATTTGTTAAGACAATGTATAAATAAATAAATAATAAAAACGTTGTTTCTAAAAATGCAGGTTGTTTTCTCTGAGGGTGTGCTTAAGAAAATGTATGTTTAGTTGTATAACAAACAATAGAAGTCTATGGAATATTCCATTTAATTAGCTAAATTAATGTACTGGAGGTTCCATCTCTTAAAGAGATAGTTCACAATGAGAATTTTGTTGTGCAAAACCTATGGACAATTTCTTGAACACGAAATGAGACGTTTTGCAGAATAAAAATAAAAACCTGCAGCGTACATCTTTTGTGTTTCACAGAAAGAAAGAAAAAACACTTTTGAAAAGGCGAGGGTGAGGAAACAATACAGAATTTAAATTTTGGGGTGAATTATTCCTTTTTGTTGGGTTTTGCTGCCCCCTATCTCTCACTTATGCGTCTATCTTAATCTCTGTATAAAATGCCAACAAAAAGACACAAAAGTTGCACAATCCTTCTTGGTTGGCATGGAATTTTTAAACTGGACCTCAATAAGGTGCCTCCAGCAGCTGAAATGTAACTTGGAACCACTGCACATACCAATTATTGAAAGAGCCATACTGTCTTTTTTTTCTGAAAACCCCTCCATCTTTACCCGAATTGCTGTGACAAGGCTTTTATTTCTTTTGAAGTCAAAACAAATTCCAGTGTCACCGCGGGGACTGTTATCACTGTAATATATTGCTGTTTAATGTTAATGTATGCGTTCCACGCCGCAACTCCAATGGGGCTTTGGGGCCCCGTTTATCTCTGCTGTCTCTCTATTGCTATTGTGTGAATTCTGTGGGGCAGAGATAAGCCATCTTGTGGGTCTGTTGGTAAGATTTAAGGGTGCACAATTCAGCTGGAATGAGAGATCTAGCATATATTTAAAGACTCTCACCAAAATGCCTTCACAGAGCTCTATAAACAAACTAACAATCTTAATAAACAAACCAAAAATTTCAATAGATCAATCGATCAAATTTGTAACATTACCTTAATCCTGGGATGCATGCATATCCTTGACTTTCTTCATGTTGTATTTTTAGCTTGTTGCAGTCCTTGTGGCAAGCAAGATGTTTTCAATAAAGTTGAAATTCTCCTTGTGCTCATTCACATCCTTGAATCTGTATTAAAATTCTCCCCTCAGCTCTTCCAAAACATTCACAAATCCTCTGTGGCTGAAGTGCTGCTGCAGAGATGGGACACTTGTGGTGACAGCTCTAAGTTTGGGGAATTGAATGCATTCTATCAGGTATGTACAGGGCAGTTATTTTGTTCTGAAATGCTCTGATTGCATTCAGCATGTTGCTTGGAAGCTTATCTCCTCCTTGAAGCTGCAAGTTGAGTGTGTTCAGGTGACAGGTGATGTCAGTCAGACAGGCCAGCTGTGTGATGCAGCATGGGTCTTCCAGCTCTGGCTCCCATTTTCCTTTGCCTTCCAGGAAAGTACAAACCTCAGGGAGGAAGCTTAGAAACCGTTCAAGCACTTTTCACTGCGTATCAGTAAAACACCATACTCTGTGTCATAGTCCTCGATGAACTGTCGAAACAGTCTGTGGTTTAGCGCTCTGGAGACAATTAAGTTTACCACACAAACAACTGTTTGCATCTCCTTTTGGGATATATTATTTCTCAGTTTTGATAGCAATGACTCCTGGTGTATGATGCAGAGGAAAATTATAAAGTTGGGTATTTCTCTTTTTTTATCAACCCAACAAGCCCCTTCTCCTTTCCTTGCATGCTATACTTGCTAGATCTGATCAATTGAATTTTTTTTCATCAAAAAATGCCAGAAGTGCATTCAGAATGTTTTCACCTCTCGTTTGACTAACAAGTGGAAGTAAGCACATCATTTATTCTCAGAAAGACACTTCCTTGTGACAATATTTCTACCGAAGCCATAAAGCCATCTTTCACAATTTCTGAGTCTGAGAAGGGTTTTTTTATTTTTTCCCAGAGCCAAAATCCATCTCAAGAGATGCCTCAGTTAAACATTCAGCTGTAGAAGCTGTCCTGTGTACGATCCTTTGTTGTCCAGAAAGAAGAAAAATGCTCTATTTTTCTTTTCCTTATTTCACTTCCAGGTGGGTAACTTTCATTGAATTCTAAGTGCGTCATGGAAATGCCACTCCAAATTACTTTGCTTGAAACCAGAGTGGGTTTGTTTGCATTGAGAACACAAAGGATTCAATCTGTGGAAGACAAATAAAAATTCCACTGTCCACTTGTCTTGACATTTTCTATTCTCATCTTGTATGACTTGTACCTTTCTCTTTTTTAGCAGGAGTTGACTTTCCACAAACCCTGTCTCCGTCATCTTCCTGTTGATTTGCAGTTGTTGCATGCTCCGTATCTTTAGTTGGCTCATTTGTCACTGTCACATTGGTTTGTTGCTGTCCACTCGGGGCGCGACTTTGTTTAATAAAAAATCGATCCATTTTCAGTGTATATATGACACAAGTTAACTAGCATGAAGTGATGGAACTACAATACATCAGTGGTCGCTATACCTAAATCATCAGTGATCGTGCCCGGTTTACAAACTGGCACACCAGATCCTCCTGTGGGCCCAGAGGAAGTCACGGAGTCCCAGCCATCACAAACATCAGTTTGTCCATTGTCACCAGATCAGCGCTCCGCCCGCATTCACTTTCCCCAGAATTGTGAATTGTGAATGCACCCCAAATATACCTTCACAGCCTGCACTACATTGTTTGGTCTTGTCCTTGCCTACACGAACAGTCGCTCGTATGATACTCACCCGAGTACTTTCCTGCCGCCTTGGATCCCGTCTGCCATCTGTCATCTATGTGTTCATTCCAGTTCCTGGTCTGCACCACCGCATCTGCAAGAGAAATTATTATTACCACTCAGCTAAGTCATCAGTATCTTAATTGAACTGCCATTCTCGCCATTGCTGCATTTCCATTCAATTCCATGCTTTGTGTCAAATAAACTCTGCTTATTCTCCACTCATCTGTCTGCCTCCTTCTGTTGTGTGACAGTTACTGTCTCTGAGGTCAGCTTATATACCTGGATGCCTAAATCAGGAAGTGGACGTCCTGCTGAGATGGGGGCTGAGTGCGAGAAATGGAGACTTCATATGGAAGAGGTATGGCCAAGCGGAATTGGATATTTTTGCGTCTCAGGAAACAATCCGCTATCCGCTATGGTTCTCTCTAGTGCATCCACCAGGGCTGGTTGCTATGGTGCAGACGTGGCTGAGGCTACATCTGTACACTTTCAGAAGGGTGCCCACCTGTTGTGGCTCATCTTTGGCCAACTCAAATGTGGATCTCAGACCTGATTTCCCTCCTCGACGGCTCCCCTTGGGAGATTCCGATCAGATTCCTTCTATCTCAGGTGGGTGGCTCAATTTTTCACCCCCATCCAGTGTTATGGAAGCTGTGGGTATGCCACCTCAAGGGGCCCAACTCATAGAGATTGGTCACTCAACTGAGGTTGTTGAGACCATTCTTCACTCTAGAGCTCCCTCCATGAGGAAACTTTCGGCTGTTCCCTTTGAGCCTATTGAGAAGATTGGCTATAACGTCTGTCAAGAGAATTGGAGATTTACAAGCCCTTTCAATTTCCCTTTGTGTTTGGAGTCTGTACCTGTCATAGAGAAGGATTTTCTTCATCCTAGGCTGGGTTATGTTCCTAAGGTCCCCACGCTTTTTGTTCTCCCCTTCGGACATCAGACCAGGAGAAATTAAATATGCTTTGCCCTGTTAGGGTACTTGATGCTTACATTCACAGAGCTGCCTGTGGCATGAGTCTGATCAACTTTTTGCGTGCTTTGGGTTACCCAAGAAGGGCTACTCAGCATCTAAGCATAGAATGAGCAAGTGGGTAATTGAGGCTATCTCTCTTGCTTATGAATCTGCTGGTCAGCCTTCTCCTTTGGCTGTTCGGGCTCATTCTACGAGGAGTATGGTGACTTCTAAAGCCTCTCTTCATGACATTTGTGCTCCGGCGAGAAGGTCCTCTCCGCACACTTTCGCCAGATTTTATGACCTTGACCTGGGCTCCACTCCAGGGTCCCAGGTGCAATAGTCTGAGTTGTGCTCCAAGTAGGATTCATACTGGACAGGCACTGGTCAGCATGGCATAGTGGGCATTAACGCACCCATAGTGTCATAAACTTAATTCCCTCGAAAGTACTTCCAGCGTGCCTGTGACTGACTTGCTTCAGCCTTTCAGAAGCTGACATTGTTTAGTTCGGGGGTGCTTTATACCTCCCTGGTCCACCTATGACACTCTGTCACACCACTGGACCGATTATACACATGCTTCAAGATTCAATCAAGCACAGGTGCTCCCATAGTATCGTAAACTTATGACACAGTGTCTCATTCTCTCTTTGGGGAAACCGAGATTACAGTCATAGCCAAGGCATTCTTAATAATGTCAAATTAAAGGTTTTATATTTATAAATCATTGTTTTAAACGTGCACTATGTAGTTTTTCATCCGCTAGAGGTCGCCTGTTCAAAACAAAGGCGTAGCTTGATGATGCCAAGAATTAAGTACGGATTCTTGGGACATGTGGTCTTCACTTCACAGCCGGTGGAGAAGAATCAGGATGGGACTCGGGCAGAAATCATGTTCATGGATGTGATTATTAATGTTACTGTAGAATGAAGCAGAGCAGGGCCAAGTGTTGTGGGAGCTGAACGAGGCAGCTGGAGCGATCATTAATGAGAGGCGAACAAGCAGTGGAATTTTTATTATCCCACAGTCGCCGGTGCCACTTCCGTTTTTCTTGTCATGAGTATGAGGTAACTCAGCTCTGTTTATTATATTAGATACATTTGATTGTGTTGAAAATTCTGTTATAACATTACTCTGTGCGTTCGCTCGCACACTGCAGTAAATAGATCGATATTAGAATATCATATTAAATGCTAGATGGCTTGTGTTGATAAATGGCAGGCAATTAATTTTAAAATGTATGATGGAGAAAATTCTGTATTACTGTTAATACAAATAAAGCTGCATCTGATTATGCTATGTTACCTTCTTGACAAAATATTGTTTTTTCTCTGACGCATGGTAAAGCATGGTAAAAATCAAGAAAATTTGATTTAAATAACAAGACTAAATGTGTTGGGCTATATTTTAATAATAATCTTTCTGTCTATAAATGTATCAAAATGTATCAGATGTTCCCTTGTCTGTGTTTCCACAGGTAATATACATTAAAGTGTCATTGGTGCTTTCTACAAAATAAAACCACAAACCGAGGGTTATGAGGAAATGACACCATTTACAGGCAACTCCCTCACACCTCCTGCATCCTTGTTTAAATGTGCGATTTTCTCACTATTTACAAAATATATAACACTGGCATAGTGTTTTTTTTAAATATTTTACTGCAAAAATTTTACATATTGCAGCTTTAATCCTTTTTTGCCACACTTTGAATGATTGACATTTATTGATTAACATGCTAAATATAAAGAACATGTGAATTAAATTTAAAGGTAATATATTTTGAATGTACTAAACATTTAAATACATGCTGTACAAGTTTTAATAGAAATTAGATTACAATTATATTTAATGCTTGTTAGTACATTCGGAAGTACATTGACCATATTTAAAAGACAATATAATTTGAAATTAAGTCCTGTACTCGAATAAGTCAAAACAGCACTGTAATTACTTTTAATATAAATGTAAACTATAAACTATAATACACTTTCATTTAAATATAAATAGCATAAGATTACGTGTCTGAAAACATTGTATTCATTTTATACTTAATTACTCTTTTAAAGGATATTATTTCTGCACTAACTATTCTTGGTAAAAGTATGCTAAAGTGTACACTTATTCAAGAAAAACTATGCACTGCCAACAACAAGATGAGAGAGAGAGTGAGATTTGCAAGAACAACATTTGTAAGAGGAAGAAATGCACAGTAGCATATGGCAGGTTTCCTCTGAGTGTGTACGTGTGTGGTTCAGGTTTATCCTACATTATGGGGACAAAATGTCCTCACAAAGATGGCAATATGCGAAATGATGCAAACAGCTTATAAATCATAGTTTGTTTGTGAAATGTAAAAATGCAGAAAGGTTTCTGTGATGGGTAGGGTTAGGGGATAGAATATACCGTTTGTACGATATAAAAATCGTTGTCTAATCAAAGTCCCAATAAAACATGGAAACCCATTGTGTGTGTGTGTGTTCCTGTAGCTGTGTGGACTGCTTTGCCCAGAGGCTTTCTTATAATTAAATCTCAAGGCTGTGTTTAAATGGACAGATTGCATCGATAGACAGTTTGAAGTCTCTGCAGTTGACAAGTTTCCTCTGTTGGACTTTAAGATGCTACACACTATAACTCCATTATACAGAACATTTATTAAACACACTAATCATTAATAATCAACTGAGCATTCATAAACAACTAAATGTTCATCAACACAATGATCATTCATCCAAACAAGAACGTTGATAAACAACAGAGAGCATTCATTAACAACTTCTATAATTGCAAAAGACATTAATAAACAGATGATCATTAATAAAGTAATTGAAATACATAAAATCAAATTCATTAGACTACTTGTTTACCACAGACACACTCTCTGAGACAGTTTGTGATAAATGGTGTCATTGCACCCTCTAGTGGCAAAGAGAGAATAAAGCAATCTATGAGAGAGTCAAGGATCAGTTAATTATTTTGATATGATTATCCGCATTATAGATACGTGGAGAAATTTTCCTGTAACAGCTGGAGAATTTATGAAACACAGCTTTTGAAAGTATTATAATACAAGTTGTATGTTTGGTTCCATACACAAATGTGCTGTCAATGTGAAGTGATCATACTGTCATGCAGAAGATATTTCTTTGAGCGTAATTCATGAGAGGGCTGAAGGTTCTGAGGTTTGCAATGCGGCAGTGCCCCACAGAGAGACCTAAATAATATAAGAGACATTTCACTCCATTTTCAGCGGCTCTTAACACAGTCGGCTCTCTCAGACCTGGTGCTTTTAAACAGAACTAGGTCAGACACCGTGCAAATGGACAACTTCCAGCTTATTTTTTGTCATGTGTCATAAAAGCTGTTTTAATTTACAATGTAGGCTACTAACACTTAAATTAATCTTTTGATACAATGCATTTATTCTGTACAGTGATTTTGACAAGTAAAAATGTCCCTGGATCAACATATTTTGTTGATCTTTTGTTGTTAAGAGCTACTGAAAATGGAGTGAACTATCTTTTATATTTTATTTAGGTCTCTCTGTCTGGTACTGCCACATTGAAGACCTCAGAAATTTCAGCCCTCTGATGTATTATGCTGACGTATCTGGGAACAACATTCCTGTCTGAAGATCTCTACCCCTAAACCTAACCTACCAATAACTTATCCTTAAAATCAGAGGGAAATGATAGGTAAATAACATTGAAGTAGAAGCACCTAACCCTGGTTGTAAGCCTAAATTCGGGCTCAGGTCGGCTACAGTTACCCAGCTTCAGCATGTTGAATCTGCGTCGGGCCGTTGGTGAGAAAGATCACTTTGATTGGCTGTTCAGTTTTCTGAAAGTGAGCAAAGAAGTACGATGTTCTAAATGTATGTATTCTTACCTGAGCATTCCAAACATATTTTCTTAACAACATGAGCCGCCTGGAATGAAGAAAGTGATCAACATGATTGACAGTTTAAAATGGTAAAATGGCAAGCTCTGCTTTTCTGCAGCTTTTCCGCTTTTTCAGTTTGCATATCTGCAGTCCTAGTTTCCCTTCTTGAATGACGAAAATATTGATACCTGCAGAATCTGATAAAGACAGTTATTTCCTAGGACAGGCAATGTAGTGTTTGTGTTCAATCACAGCTTTTTGGAACAGACACAGGTGCAAACTGTAGAACATAGTGGTGTTCTGTAGCTTTAAATCAGAGCAGACTAAGATCCTAAAGCTTGCTTGGTGCCATGTACGCATGCGTTTATTTATTTACAAGAGGTAAAAATACAGCAGACTTACCTCTGTATGCACCTAAATTCCGAGCTTGGAGCCCTCCGCCTGGACAGCACGCCAAAGATGCTTAAACCTTTACTCTTCTTAATTGTGTGTAAATGTGAACTCGTGAAGTGGTCAACATATGAACGTGATGTCTAATTGCCTGGAACTCACCTAGGTCTGAAGTGGGACATTTAGTTTGGGATATTCCTATGTCCAACCTCGTCTGGAACACAGAACAGTCCTCGTGATGCGAATGTTCTCATCAGCACAGTACACATACACATGCTGCCTGATGTTTCTAAAGGCCTGGGTATACTTCATTTTCACAATCCACTCAGTCATGGCGTACCGTTAATTGTGTGAGCCCTTCAAAGAATACCCCTTTGGCCAAACCGGCGCTCAGGTCACTCGCACAAGCACTGTTGTACGCACAGGCAAAAATTGGGCTGCATGTGGACAGTGTGCGTGGACATCCGTGGTTCCACAATGGTCCGCACATGTCCGAAGTATACTTTGGGCTTAACCGTGCATACTCTGCAAAATAAAAAATTTGAAAAAACTTCTACTTATAAGTTTCAACAATGTTATACGTGGATGAGAGTTTATGCAGCGAGGTTAGAAAATACCCTCATTTGTACAACTGTAGCCTAAAAGATTATTACAATGGATTATAACTTGTGGCTAGAGCTTGCCCAAGCACTGCGAGACTGAAACATTCTGTTGACAGTGGTGGAAATATCATTGCGGAGTCACTCCTAAAGGGAAGGAGTGCAAGTTGTTATACCTGCATGCGTCAACCACCTGTGTATGTGTAGGTAGGTACACGTCAAATAGAGGATACTTTGAAATGCTATGTGTACAACTGTGCAAGAGTACACTTAAAAAAAAGTGTAGGCCTATACTTTGGGTTTAACAATTAGTTGTCTTGAATTTCAAAGAGCTCTATGGCTGCGAAGGTCAGAATGGTCCAAAGGTCAAAGGAATGATTTGTTTCTTAGTCTCTTGACATTTGGCATAGGACTTTTATCTTAGATGAACAATGTTCAAATTGCAGCACAGTTAGGGTGTGCACAGGCGGCCTTTGCTCTCAGATATGTGTCTATATCTACAAAAACAATTAGGTAATTTTAGGTCATTTATCAAGCTGACTTACAGCTCACATTAATTAGAAAAACAAGGGTTGTGACAGAAAACTGAGCTCTGTTGGTACTCTAATCCACAAACCTGTCAATGAGAAGCAGTCATACAGTAGGAGATCTCAGCGGCTGAAGGCATAAGGCCAAATTCATACAGGGACATGCAAGACTGGATATATTGCTAAGGAACTAGCGATATTCTGCCATCTGTGCACGTCAGCATGGAGCCTTTCAAGTGACTGCTTTGAAATGTCCTTTATAGGCAACAATTCTCAGTATAGCAACAGTACTGTAAAAGAAGTAAAAATTACATCAATTTTCTCAATTGAAAAATTTATTTTTGCTATAGTGATAATGTATAAACATTATATGACAGACCTACCATGAACTCCAAGATTATTAAGCACTTCTGTATAAGCCACGAGTGGGATTTCATTTTCAGTTTTAAAGAATTGCTTGGTTGGTCATTAAAAACTGCAATTCCCATAATCCTGAAGAGCAGTCCTCCAATCAGAGAACACACTGTTGAACTGTAGTTCTCGAATTGAATCATCATACAAGACACATCCTTTTGAACTTTTAAATTTTCTGCTTTCTCATTTTCAGAAACTTTTAGCCTACAATTGACTCCGTCACAAGAAAAATAAAATGAAAGATAAGGCCTGTAACTCTTAACCAGGAAGGACAGTGCATTTTCATCCTCAAGAACAAAATGTTGTGGTACATTTCTTGGGATTAATTAGTATGCATATTTGGCGTGCTGTCCGAGGAGAGGGCTTCGAGCTCGGTATTTGGCCCGAGCCCAGAGTACTCCCCCCGTATTCTGGTTTAGGAAGTAACCAGGCAAGTGTGAGGAGACGGGGTGGTGGAGGGATGCTGAAACTGTCCAAAGCATAGGTGAGTCGACTGCGTCGATATATATAGGTCTTCACTCCTGTTGATTGGGCAGACATGTTGATTGCTGATTGATGACTGCTGGTTGGAGTGATGTGATGATTAGTAAGATCATTTGAACGTGTTTCTCCCGAACTTTGTTAATAAAACATCATTTATTGTCTCTTTAAACCCCATCTTGCTGTATTTTTATTTATTTATTTTGTACAAAAGGTACAGTAACATTTTACTTTTTAATGCACCTGAGGTCGTAATTACAACTTCCTAACTCATAAAATGTGAACTTCCCAAGAGGACTTGAACGCACCATTAATCCCTCATTTCGGTACCCTTGCAAAGAAACACTATGTCAGGAATTGGTGGCTGTATAAAGCGCATGACAAATCTATTAAGGAGACTTTTAATATAATAATCAAAACAACACAGGAGAATAAACAGAGGAGAGACATACCTCGCTTTACATGAACATGACGGAGAAACAGATCAGAAGACAAACTCAAAATATATTAAATATTCACATGCTTTGTACAGTCACAGTTTTTCATTTTTGGAGGAAATCTAAATGGTCAAACACTGGCAGAGATTGTGTGGTGGATGAAATCAACTGCATGGTACATAAAAGCACAAAGGACGTGTCAATGTATGCCAATGTCACTGGTCACCTGTCACTGTTTTACTTCTACCCTGAGACTGAATATGCATACTTTCCACTATAGTATGTGAAAAACAGTAAGTGAACCGAGAAGCATATCTGTATTAATTGTATTCGTAAAACAAGATTTTAAAGTACGCATTGGACACTTCTATGAAGCCACGGGAAAGGATTTGTGAATGCACTCCAGTGAAGCAATGCAACTGATGGACCATGTGATAATGAAATCTGAATTCCATTCATACTACACACATTCATACAATATAAAACATACTTTTTTCAAACCAAATATAGTACCTTCGACACAGTATTCGAATGCAGCCGAATGTTGCTAATGACAATATACTGTAATGAATGCAAACAAACAGTGAGCGAATACTGGGTTTTCAATCAGATTAATCCTTAATGCCATAAAATAATATTATACTGTGTAAAGAACATTTTTTCTTGACTCCATCCACCATAGTGGATTAATTTTTGTAATGCATTCTGAGAATGTCTTCTTTGTGAATTACACATGCACATTCCTTTAAAAAGCGTATAATTTTGCATTATATATTTGTTACGTATTCTTGCTGGTTAAAGAAGAGTACAACAACGAGGAATCACAGGAACACAATTTTAATAATAATGATGATGATCAGGAGAATCATCCACACAAGACACTTAACCAAGTATAATGCTAGACAAAGACTGATCAGAAACTGAGGGTATAAATACACAGAGCAAAGGAGATAGCGATACTAATTGATTACACACAGCTGATAGTGATGAACTAATGATGACGGTGACAGGAACATAAACAATGAGCACATGTGAAGACAGTCCGGACAGAGATACACATAACAACATTATAGAATGTATACATTTTCTGTTAACGCATTGAAAATGATGTTTAGGTTTTGGAGCAGAACTAATGAACTGTTATATCTCACTGCATGTCATACAGACAAATGCTTCTAATCCAGTGGCACCAGTAGGTTTGATTAAAACCTGTAAATAATTCAGGTTGATGGGAAAACAGCTAAAACCTCTGAGTTAAAGGTAAAGCAGTTAGTGTTTAAACTAGTCTAATGCACTCTCCAGCAGCGTTTCTCACCCTTGAGTAGTGTTCACTGAGGGCTAAGAATATAGCCCTGCTTTGAGTATGTATTAAATCATTAAAGATTTTATTGGGCATAAGAGTGCAGATCTCTCTGGCACTCCATCTGTTTTCCCCCAAGCACTTCTAAAACGAAAAGCACACAAGAGAAAGAGCGAGCGCTTGTATTATTGCTCTTCTTTATCAGGCGGATGTGACCTGTGATTTGATGAGAGTTATGAGAGCAGGGTTATCCTCGTTTCTGTCCCTGGGTAACGGCACTGATCTAATTTCACCATAGGGAAGAGGGATGATTCTGTTTTGTTCTGTTTATGACTGATGAGCAGGTGAGAGGGCAGGAAATAAATCGTCTAAATTAGAAAACAACTCAACAGGCAGAGCAAGCACACGCAGAGGGACGTGATATAGAACACGTCTAGAATGCGAAAGGCGAATCGGGGCTCTGTGGTAAGATGAGCAAGAGGGATCTGAGGATGAAAACGAGGTAAGCACATAATAAAAGAAAACCATAAACCATAAACATGTCCAAACAAAGCCATCAGGGGAAAGCCATCAGGGGTTTATTGCTCTTTTGTAGCTCAGGAGACTCAGTTCTCAATTGTGTTATAATTTAAGCATCATGATGCTTTCTCCTAAAATTCTTGTCACTGCACTCAAATGACACATTTGTTGATGAAATAAATATCTCAGATCATTTGACCTGAGAATTTAATGAGAAATGTTTGAGTTCATATTAGGATATATGACTGCACATGTTAATATTTAGGCCAATTTGTCGAAATATTGAGATTTTTTTTCTTAACAGAAACACAGGGTTAGTTCAGGCTAAATTCGTCTGAGGTTTGATTGACAGGTGATCTGACCAATCACAACCCCGAATCCGCCATTTTGTCTGACAAAGCAGTCAGTTAGTAGATTAACGTTGGTGAACTTGAAAAATTTGTGTGTACTCACGAAAAATTGTGCCGCTTGAACTGAGGAGCTACAGCGATCTTCACTACACATTAAAGAGCCACTATATGGTATTTATGTTTAAACATCTTTAAAAAAATTACAATATTTTAAATATGAAACTGAACATGATGTGTGGCGTGAGAGTGCATTGCTTGTCGGATATAGCAACAGTAACTAAAGGGGAAGGGTCTTTACGAACGGTCAGTTCCTTGCCCTCATGTTGTTCCAAAAGAGTTTCATTCATTTTCGAAACACAAATGAAAATATTGTAAATATTACAAAAGGTTGGTTTATTCAAGTGTGCTATAAATATACTAATTTGAAACTAAAAAAAAAGAGTATACTTTCAGTCTTTGAGTAATTTTTTAATGTACTTAAGTTTACTGTTAATTTAATGACAAGTATACAGAACAGTCTAATTATATTTGGCTGTTTACTTGTTCTTTGTTTCCTCTATAGAATTATGGTTAGGGTTGGAGTTAGAGTAAGGTTAGTTTCTTGTAATTATGCATAGTTTATTGTTATTACAATAGAAAGTACATGTAGTAAAGTGTAACTGTCACCTTAAAAAAACAAAAATTAAGGAAAGGACAATTAGGTATTTTAAAGGCCTGTTCACACCAAGAATGATAACTATAACGATAACTGGATTATGGTTAGGGATAGGGTTAGGGTTTTTTTGTTGTTCCTTTTTTAGACCTGGTGCTGCATTTTTGTCATCTGCCACTTTAAAGGATGTTGGATTCTAATTTGCTGACGTTTTTATCATTCATCAGCCAAAAAAAAAAAATTTAAAAGTTCTGAAAGGGATAGGCTACTATATGGTATATATATATATATATATTATATATATATATAAAACAGATGTTGCAGTATAATATATATATATATATATATATATATATATATATATATATATATATATATATATATATATATATATATATATATATATATATATTAAATAATAAATCACCTTTGGGGTGGAATAGATCTTAAAAAGTTAATTTTTTTAAAAGGTAGGGAACGTAAATTCAGAGAGGATAGCAATAGCAAAGTAGTTAGAATCATAAGATCCCACCTGAGATGATCTTATTATTATTGGGAGATACGAGGATCTGTGGCTTTACCACTGGAGAAAGTGTAATGAGGATACCATAGAAATGAATGAGTGCCGTAAACTGAATCATACCTGTTGTGCAAATTGTCCGTGGGTTCT
The DNA here is from genome assembly GCA_037194245.1 of Opsariichthys bidens. Classification (NCBI taxonomy): domain Eukaryota; kingdom Metazoa; phylum Chordata; class Actinopteri; order Cypriniformes; family Xenocyprididae; genus Opsariichthys; species Opsariichthys bidens. The sequence goes on from CM074278.1 coordinate 9,006,174, forward strand.
CTTATAAAAAACTTCGTAAACTCAAAAAATAATTCAATGTTTAAGAGCAGAACTTTAAAATCAATGTTGAAGATTAGCCAATAGCCAATCGATTAATTAAATGGCAAGCCGTTCATCCATGACATCCATTCACAAAAACAAACAAAACAAAAAAAAACAGCTCTTGGTCTCCTCCCCTGCATAACACAGCATTAGTAGGTGTTACACCTTTTTTTCCGTTCTTTTTTGGTAATCTTTCAGGATTGCCTTCAAGTGAATTTGTGAATGCAAACTTTTTCGAATGAGCTTGTGTTTCTGGTCTGATGCATTTGCTTGAATGAATGAAAGTCAATGGAACTAAAAGTGTAGTGTGACAATTTAGTAAGTGTTACGCTTTTTCACATAAGGTTGCAGACAAGTGGCTTTGGTTTTGTCCCACAAAGTCTTTGCTAAAAAATTATATTATGCTTTCTAATGAATGAATATAAATAATAAATAAATGTATTCTCTCTATGGCTTCCAGATTTCAACAGTTAATTTACAATTAATTTTTTTTTTTAAATTAACATTTTTTTATAAGCCCTGTGTGTTCACGCAATCTTGGTGAAGTCTTGTTTGTGTTACACTTGTGTTTTTGTTCTTCTGCCTGTCTCCCTGGATTTCCTTACCTGTCTGTGTCTTGGACTCTATTGTTATCTGGATTGTCTGCCCTGTGGTTTTAACCCCATACCTGTTCTGTGGATTACGATTGTGGATTACCCTCGATAAAGCTGCATTTGGATCTTCAACCTGTCTTTTAGGGTAGTTCATAACACCTTCTATATATAATGCAAAAGAGAGCACAGCAAAAGAGTAATATGCCCAAATACATAGTATTGAAAAAACAGTAGGCAAAAAGTCCCCAGATGACCTACTACTACCATCAAATTAGAGTATCATTTATATTCATTAAGTTTTGCTTGCATAGAGTGGTCACCATAATATGAGTATAACAGCTCACTATTCATCTACTGACAAACTTCACTGCCGGCAGTATTAAAAGGTTCTTTCAAACTCAAGATAAAAAAAAGCTAAGCCTGCAGTCATTAAAGATTTAACGTTCTGTAAAATGGTTCAGTAGATAAAAAGTCAATAGGAAAAAAACTCAAAAGGGGATATTCTCCAAAAGGAGACACCACCAACTGCTATTGCAGGGTATGCCAGTCTGAGACAAAAAGAAATACTCAATGAGTTGGTTGCTTTTTAAAAAGGTATGGGGTTTACCTTTGAAGATTTTACTTACCTCTGTAAAATCAAATGTCACAAGGCACAATGAATACTGAAAAAGTAAACCTTAAATACATTTATTGGTTAAAAATCAAGTAAGCAACAAAAGGTGCCGAGAAAAACCCTGTAGATCTTGTAATGCACAGTGTCGAACTGCCTTGCAAATTTCTAACATGCTTCAGTGTTTTTTTTAGTTATTTATTCAAATTAACAATGGTACCGTAATATTGTTGACACAGTATTCACGCCAAGCCAAGGAGACTTGTGCAATGTTTCTGTGATGACAAAGCCAAAGGAAAGCATTACTTAAAAACAGCTACAGTACTGCACCAAAGAAAACACGTGAGAAGTGAAATTTTGGGTTGCTGGGGCAGAACCAGAAATTCCCATGATCATTTGATTTTTTTTTATTGACACTTCTAAATAATACTAAAATTAATCTGACTCCAAACTCTAAAACTCTTTAAATTTGTCACTAAAAACAAAGTGATGCATTGCTCTGGTGAATGAAGTTACATGATGGCAATTTTATTTTTTAAACACCTTTTATATTCGTTCATTATTAACATAAAGAACATAATATTGTAATTAAACATTGATGAACAGCGGAAATGAAAAACTTTCTGAGGTGCCACTGTGGTTGCCTCTAACCAATGAGACCACGCTGTCACACCGCTGTCCGTTGGGGTAATTATGGCCTAATGGTGAGGGAGTTGGGCTTGTAACCTGAAGGTTGCTGGTTCTATTCCCATGCCAGCAGGAATTGAAAGTGGGCATTGTGAAAGAATAGCACTCTCTTCACCCTTGAGCAATGCACCTAACCCCTAATTTCTCCGCTTGTAAGTTGCTTTGAATAAAAGCTTCTGCCAAATGAATAAATGTAAATGTGGCGTTCACAAACATGTAGTCTCAGCTTCAGACGTCACTCCCATGGACAGTTGGCTGAACGTCTGATGCACTAATATGGAAACACTTCAGCAAGTCATCTGGTTGGTTGAATTCTACAGGATGTCCGCGAGACTTTGTGTGTCGGGTTCTTTAATGGTCCGCCTGGGAACAAATGCTGTGACACCAACCCCCTCATGGAAGAAGAACGATGTTGTGTTTACAAATGTGACAGTGAGTCCTTACCAGGATAAACAATAGACCCTTCGCAAAGACCCGACCCCTTTATTTACTGTTGCTATGTCTGACAAGTCATGCCACTCTCACGCCACACATCATGTTCTCACGAAGAAAAAAATACATCCCAGAGCAAACAGGACACTGACAACATGTCGAAAGACAAGACAGAGCAGTTTAATTTTGATATGCAACAAAGTTTCAAATTTCAAATATTGTAATTTTTTCTAAGAAGTTTAAACAATAAATACCGTATAGTGGCTCTTTAATGTGTCATGACAGATCGCTGTAGCTCCTCAGTTCAAGTGGCTTGTGAACCGATCATCTCTTCATACTAGTTCACTCAGCATCAAATAAACATGAATGGATATCAGAAGGAATGTTGTTTTAACCGTGGAAAGATGTAAGTACACACAATTTTTTAAACTCAAGTTCACCAACGATCTAGGTGGTCAGATCGAACTTCCGGCGAAGGGTCAATTAATTAGATGAACGCTGATCTGTTATTGTAGGGACCATAGACATAATAAAATACAGACTCCCCATTGGCCTCTGGATCGTACGTCAATGGCGCCGCCATATTGTGCTGGTCAACGTTCCCATAACGCTCATTACTGGAATTGAGAAAGTTTTGTGTACTGCTTGGGGCTGTACAAATCGCCGCACAATTGAATACGGGTCTTGGGGAATAACCTTTCACAGGTAAGACTGAATATTTGTTTCTGGTTGTATTTGGTCATTATATAATCGTGTTGATAGTAGTTGGCCACCGGAGTCAGTCAGAAAATAGTCGCTACATAGTTGTGAAAGTTGAGATATGAGTTTAGTTGATTTATATTACAGTTATAGTGTATATTTTCTTATTTTATCAACTAAATCTTTCCAGAGACAAAGATTTGAGGAGACACTGGGAAGTAGCTATAAGAAGGGAAGGCTTTTCCACAAGCGAGTTCTCTGTGCTATGCAGTGAGCACTCTAAGCCGGAGGACTTTCTGTAAGGATTAGGGATAGAGCTAAACCATTGGTATTAGTATTATGTATACTATATGATATTATCAATATATTATTGTGATATTATATTATTGTACTTATACTATTATATAATTATACTTTTCATTACTATTGTATTTGCTGTATACTGTTTATTGACAATATTATACTATACTATTTCCCACATTTATTATATACAACAAACTATTTACTATTACTTTTCACTTCATCTTTTATTTACTATTTGCATTCAACTGTAGTTGTACCATCCATAAATGATCCTCCAGTTATCTTTGTTATTGTATGTTTTGGAGTCTCTATCTGCAAATATCTGTATCATTTTAGTGCTGTAAAAATGCAGAAAGCAGCCTTTGTGATTTGTATTTGACGATTTCACAATTGTGGTCAATTCTAAACACAAGAAAAGCTAAAATGGGTTAAAAGAATGTGAAAATTTTAATTATCTCATTGTAGACAAGTCTGAGCTTTGACTATTAAAAGAAATATTTCTTTAAAGTCTACTATCGAGGTTTTAAGTAGCTTTTTGGACACCACTTACATCATAAACCACTGAAATCGGTTGATAAATGTAAACGTTATTTTTGTTTTTATCCAGAAAAAACGCAGCTCGCCAGTTTACTTGCATTTGCCCTCAGCAATATGGCGGACGCGTTGACGTATCACAGCAACGTCCTAAAGCGGCCAATGGGGAGTCTATGTATTTTATTATGTCTATAACGTAAGTCGGGACATCGACTTTCATTTTCACGCCCCTAAAATGACGCGGAACAAAGAGAACCATGATTGGTTGCGTTACATGTCAGTCAAAGATCCTTGGTCAATGAAAGCTGTGATAGGGTCCAGACTTTCTGCCGTCAGTCTGAAGTCTATGCGAGACTTCCTTCTACGAGTCAGTCACGCAGACTCGCAGTTTGTTTGGCTTCCCATAATGTATTTGGCAGGGAGTTAAAATTCACGGCACAACACATGTTCCCGCCTCGTTCTTCTCTGAGCCTTTAACATTAAAAGTGAAATAGGCTACCCTACTAAGTCAGTAGGCCTACAACTCAAACATCAACATCAACATTGAACCATATTAATGTTGACATGAAATAAAAATTCATCCTATTAATAAATGTCTTGTGTAATTCATAAATGCATCATATCCTGAAGAGAAAATTTTTTATTATAAACTTTCATCCGAACGTAACTCTCTTCTCTGAAGTTACTTTGCTTTTATGATAGATGTCACACAGGCAAATCAAAATAATAATGACCAACAAATCGTTAACTGGGTTGGTTTTGAAAGCTGTTTTAAGTCTGAAACTGCGGTTAGGATCAGAATAGTTCTGCAGAGGGAAGTGAGTGGTGTGAACCAAGTTCGGAAACAGACTGAGAGCAGATGTGTATCAAATAGCATTGTGTTAAAATGTGCATTGTTTACAATTGTCTTTTCCTCAACCCGACAACTACTTCATTATCTCAGAGGATCGCAAAAATCCCATCAAACCACCAAAATCACTCTGATCTCTGAGGTTATGTTTACGTCAGTAGATTAGGTGAGTTTAGTGAAGATGGGCTTCTTTACACCAACTGTAAGAGATTAAATCAGAGTAGAGTTAATCAGTGATATTATACAAAGTTCATTTCAGTGAAACGACCTCAGCTCTTAGAAAAAAAAGGAGCTCAACTCATGAGATGTATGATAACATCTTCAAGTATAAATCATTCCTTGCAAACTGATTACATTTTAAAAGATGAGGGTCAGTGACAAATGTTAACAATTATGAAAAACAATAGTTAAAGATCTAGTTAAAATCTAAACACTTGGCAGATTCTTAGAAATCTGATGATTGTATTAATACTTAGGTCTTTTATACCATTTTCCACATAAAATACTTGAAATTGTCAAGTGTGCAACCATTATGTAAAAAAAAAAATGTTTTTCTTACTTTTTAGATTTTCAAACATATTTCATATGGAACAAAACATCACAAATTTGTTCTTGACAGTTTTCTATGGGTGATACCATAACCTACTAATGCAGTCCTACAAAGGTAAAATGATCTGATATATCTGAGACAGAGCATATGATATTATCATGGACTTTATAAAACATATAGAAAGCATTTCGGTTATACCACACTGACTTTTTTGTGAAATTGTTGTGAACTAATATTTTAAAACTAACCTGCATGCTTAACTGCTTATTATTCATCTTATTGTTTAGAAATACATGTCTCTGTGTTTGTCCTTTTGTTATGTTCCCGCCACGCTTTGTTACCTTGCTTACCGTCATCATTAGTTTATCCATTTCAACTGTGTTGTATGGTTAGTCTCATTATCTCCTTGTGTTCCTGTTATTTAACCCCTGAGTTTCATTCTGTCTTTGTTAAGCATTGATATTGTTTGTCTGGTGTGATTTCTCCTCGTTATTTCTCCTGTTTATTCTGTGACCTGGATTAAACGTGTTCCCTAAAGGAATTCCCTTGCTTCGCACTTCCGTTGAACCAGCAACACGTAACACTTCCCATATGGCAAAAATATATATTTTAAACATTTCTGTTATGGTCTAGTTCCGTTTTGTTCATTGTTCCGATTTGTTCTGTCTTCTACAGTAGTTTTCATAGTTACTCACAAGTTCTGCACCTGTTTCAGCTTCTGTTGATTACTCCCAGTGTATTTAAGCCATTATTTTCCTCATTTCCTTGTTCAGTGTCATTTATGTGGTTGTTTTCTATTACTCCTTGTGATTCTGTTCAGCTGTGTCCTGGTGAGTTCCCTTTTCCCCCTCTGGTATATTTAAAGCCTGACTTTCAGTCTGTTGTCATCTATGTTTTCCTGTTGGATTTATCTATTAAAGACTGTTTACTCCTAGATTCTCTGTCATCGTGTGCTTAATTCATTACAGCCACCAAACACATTACACATGCAGTACATTCGAACCAACAAAATACATTTAGCCTGCATTTAGCCTTATCTCCACTTGAAATAAACATTCCCCCGGTTTCACAAACAAGGCTTAAGCTAGTCCTAGTCTTAAAGAAGCTGTTTTAACTGAAAGCTACTTGCACTGACATATCTTAAAATATGTCAGTGCCTTTGTTTTGTCTCAGGATGCACACCAGTAGTGTTTTTTTCAAGGGTACTTTTATAAAAGCTACTTAAATGTCCTGATTGAACTAAGGCCTAATCCTAGCTTAAGTCTAAGCCCTGTCTAAGAAACAGGGCCATAGAGTTTTAATTCATAAAAATTTTAATTCTGAAATTTAATGTGCATTTAATATTTAAAATGATTGTTTTTTTTTTCATTTAAATGGCTTCATACAAAAAAAAATACTGTCACATCTTTGACCCATAAACTATTGTGAGGAAAAATAATAAGTCTTTATGTTTTTAAACATGACCTATTTCCTTCATGCACATGTCTCTTGTATGATCATCTTAAAAATCTTATTTTGTTTGTATAAAGTTGTTGGTCACACAGATGTCAGCCATTCATTTAAATGCAGTATCTGTGAAAGGTCCATAGTAAAATGATTTTCTGCATCTCAGCAGCTCTGTGAAGACTCTTCTTAAGAAGAAACTGCCTTTTTTACACAAACAGCCTGGAGTGCAACACAGCATTTATGGATATTGGATAAAGAATATAATTCAAACGAGAGGTGAAATGTAGAGGCTACTGAAAATACTCATACACTTGAGGCTAAATGTGTGTTTGTAAGTGTGTGTAGAGGAATCCCCTGTCAAAAGAACCAAGGGTTATCTTTGCTGTAGGCTGTAGCACATGACTGTCACTTCCTCTTAGTGTCATTCCTGTGATTATATACTGTATAACACTTGGGTGCATGAGCTTTCTTATAAACATGCAGCGAGACAGCAGAAGAGCCATTTTGACAAGTTTATAAATACTCTGCGGCGGTGTTTAAAATGATGTCCATGTGATGCACAATTCAAGCCAACTAAGCCACATTCTTGAAATGACAAAGATTCATTCAAAACTTCCAGCACAGCCCACAAGTCAATGTTCAACCCAGATAAAGCTTCAGTAGTAGCTGTCTGCGAAGAGGAATTCACGAGAGAGGATGTTTTGTCCATGAGTGACCTCTGCACACACTATCTGGGACACACAGACCACATGATCATGAGCCCTCGGTCACTGAATCAGTCAGACTGAGCAAATGTGTGTGTGGCGTGCTCTACCCTTTGCTGCAGGTGTTTTCCTGTCTGTGCATTTGGACATTTACACAAGGCACAGATCAGAGACGGTTGCCATCAATACTTGCTTAGTCATTATCACATTGTATGATGTGAAAATCATCTTCAAAATGACATATATATTATTAGCTCTCAGGCATGTATCTTAATGAAATAATACTTTGTCTTGTTTGTATATCTTGTTTAGTGTCATGAGATGTTTGAATACCATATGTTATGAATATAATGTTATCCCATGAATTAGTGACAATGTAATTTAATGCCACGAATATTATGAATGTCATGTAATATTACAAATGTCATGTGATGCTGTGAAAGGCATGTATATTATGAATATCATTTAGTGTTCAGAATAACATGCCATGACTGTTATTGTTATACATTTCATGTTGTTCACATATTACATGATATTGTATCATAATTTGAGCAGTGTTGTTACAAGTGTAATGTCATTTAATGTTTTGAATGTCATGTAATATTGTGGCATTTATTGAACATATGCCATGTTATAAATTACATGTCATATAATGGATTACATGTTATGTTATTTTTTGCTATAACTGAGTCAGGTGGTGTTATGAGTTATGGTGTTACTTTATATGTTATTTTCATTTAATATTATTAATGTTTTATCATGTTTTGATGTCACAATATTAAAAATGTCATATAGGTCTAATGTTGTGGCTGGCATTATCAATGTCATTTAATGTAAAGAATGCCATGCTATGACTGTCAATGTTATAAATGTCATGAAATGAATGTCATGGATATGAATGCTATGGAAGTCAATCATTTGTGAATACTATTTTTTTATATATTATATTTAATGTTATTGTCTTGTCACGTTAGGAATGACATGCTATGACTGTCAATTGTGTAAATGTCATTTAACTTTATGAACGTCATGTTATATGTTTTCAGAACGCACCAAACCGGCGCGTGCAGGGGTGTTGGGATTCCCTGCGCGTGATCAGTTGTAGCGCTGAGTGTGAATATGACCTTAATTCCTCCAGCACGGTGTGAAATCACACCCAATAACTCAGCGTCTTTATTATTCACCAGGTCTTTGTGTGATTTATATTTAACAGGACCCACCGAACACCCCCGCATTTAATTTTCCTCACCCTCGCAGCTCACCGATCAATGACCGCGTGCAGCAGACGCGTCACGCTCGTGCGCGCGCCATGAAAACATGGAAGCGCTTTAAATGCCCTAGATGTAGACACAATAGAACGAGGTAGCTGACACAATTCAAATCCACAATAAATAATATCACAAATGTTTGTGTTTCTTCCGCAATTGTACCAATATAATGAGTTGGAAATGATTTATAGGCACAGTAAAGCGAGAGTCAATTTTGTTGCTTCCTCAACAGTATAACGTTCGTAAAATAGTAAACGCCCATAAACACAATGTGCATTCTATAAGCACATCTATCCACAACAACGAGACTGTTTGTGAACTGCGGAAAAAATATAATTTTTTTTTACATTTGCTGTAGAAAAAAATGCTAAATTATTACTATACAAATGCTAACCTTACAAATTTAACATGAATGTTTATGAAACTATGTAGTCTCTGGTAGTTGTATATCTACATTCTCGCTGTCATGAGGTCGCGCGCACGAGGAGCACGAGCGCCGCTGCGGTGATCGTGCCGCGCGCTCCAGTTTCAGAATCATCAGCAGCAGCAGGAGGAGGAGAGACGTATAATCCGCTCGTTAATGTTGACAGCGACGCGACACGAGCGAATTTAACCGTTCTATACCGGAAATTGGACGCCAGAACACACATTTCAGCAGAGACCGTGTGTGTTTATACGCACGGCGTTTTTAAAGACGGATGAGCGGCTGCCAGGCCGGACGCGGGCGGATGGGATTCCCGGTGTAGATGGAGAGAAACCTAGCGGGCGTAGAAGCGTCGCTGCTGTAAATAATTCAACATCGGAGTGATCAACAAAAATGCATCTGCACCAGGTGCTGACGGGGGCCGTTAACCCAGGGGACTGCTGCTATTCTGTGGGAAGCGTCCACGACGTCCCGTTCACGGTGGGTGAGAAATAAACCTGCGCGGCGCGTTATTTTGCGCTTGTGCGTGATCGATCGACCTGTGGGCATCATCACCATCATCATCACTACCATCATCATCCTCATGATGCGTGTGTGAGTTCAGTGTGCCATCTGTCATCCTCAAGGTTATCTGCTGTGTGTGTGTCCCTGCAGATCAGGAGCACACACACCCCTGCGGTGTGTCTCTATCTATGCAAACTCTAACATGCACGATTGCATGACATGCAATGCATGTTTATAGCTAGTTGCATTGCTCACTCATCATGATGATGATGATGATGATGATGCATAGCAGAAAAGGGGGATGATATTCTTTGGCTGTACAACCTAGTAAGTCAGCCACCTAGTACTTAGACAGTATCAGACGATTGTGATGCCCAAAAATGCTGTCTATGGAGGTTGCTTAGTAGGTTATGAGACACTGCCATTCTGGTTGGGATGTCGAGCCCATCAGCTGTGCACACAGTGACGTCAAGAGTACAGTTAGCAGGCCAGAGTCTCTATTGTAAAGACGTAATCACTGCATATTGTGCACCAACAATGAATTAGGCCTGTATTAAGAATGTTTATTCAGTCTTTATTTGCATTAGTGCACATAAAGTGTTGTATAAATGTGATGCAGACAACAAAATATGCAAAAGAGAATGAGAATGCATGACATGCGTTGCATGTTTATAGCTAGATAATGATGCTTAGGATGATGCCCGATCAGGTGGTCAATACCAGATACCTTAGTTGTTTGCATATTTGGCCGTGTAACTATAAAACACAGAGAAATGTGATTCAGCAAGCTGTTTGGCAGCACTCCTCTCTCGCCATTTCGATCTCATGGTGAAGACTGCAGTGATCAGTGCTGGAATATTACTGGCTGCTCGTAAATATCTGCTAACAAAGTGATATGAGGTGGAAGATGATTGTGTTTTTGAGACAATTAGGCTGGTTTTTTTTAAGGAAAGGTGCTCGGAGAGCTGCTTCCACAGAGCAGGAACAAGAACTGAAACCTGCAATATCATCTGAATATTTTTCTGTTGTTTAACACCGGTTCTCCGCCAGAAAGTACGCACACACACATGCATTCACGTGATTAGGTCAGTTCGGACAGTTCAGGAGATTAGTTTCTCTTTGGAAATGATTGTCTTTAGGTTTCGCAATAGCTGTGTGGGGCAATGTGTGTGTAGCATAGAGGTAAATTCCTGTCATTGTTTTTTTTTTTTCCAACAAGGCCCGTTGTTGTCCAACACAATATTCAAAATCCGTCCCTCCACTTGAGAAACACTGGTCTAAATAGGTAGATGACATTTATCAGATGTGCTATTTGGAGAAAATATGGTGCTATATATATATATATATATATATATATATATATATAAGGACATATTTATGTTTGAATACAGTATATTCTTTTGAATTGTAATTTATACCTGTGATGAAAAAGCTGAATTTTACTCCAGTCTTCAGTGTCACATGATGATGCTATAGAAATTATTCTAATATGCTGATTTGGTGCTTAATTATTAAGTTATTTATAATAGCTCTTATTAATGTGATTGCTGAAAACAGCTATTGCTGTTTTTTTGTGGAATTATTTGAATAGAAAGCACAACAGAACAGTTATTTGAAAAATAAATCTTTTTTAACACAAATCTTTTTTGAATAAAAGTATTCATTTCATTTTTTTAACCCAAATTTTGTAATGTTAGTGCATCCACAAAAAATATTAAGCAGCAAAAATGTCTGTAATGGCTGCTAAAAATGCAGCTTTGCTATAACAGGAAAAAAAAAAAGGAAAAGAAAATAGAAAACAATTCGTTTACATTGTTGTAATATTTCACTTACAGTAAAACAGTAATATCAATCACATAAAGACAGCCTTGGTGAGCATAAGAAACTTAACCCAAAAATTACAATTCTGTCATTTACTCACCCTCAATTTGTTCTAAACCTGTTTGAGTTTTTTGTTGTTGTTGTTCTTCTGAACAGAAAAGAAGATATTTTGAAGAATGCGGGTAACAGTTGATGGGGCGTCCATAGTGAAAATTATACCATAGTAGTCAATGGGGAGCAAAAGATATTTGGTTACCAACATTCTTCAAAATATCGTCTTTTGTGTTCAACAGAATAAACACATAGAGGTTTATTAAAATTTAAGGGTGAGTAAATAACAGAATATTTATGTTTGTGAGAATCATACCTTTATTCCAAGCTTTTGACCAGTAGTTTATATAATTCCATAAATTGGGATTCATTTAATTAATCATGTCAGTTTTTGTCAAGGAAAAAGTCCCAAATTAAAATGTTTTTTGTATCACCGTAGATGATGAGTAAAGCATTGAGTAAATAAAAAGCTTTAGAAGACTCAGCACTGTGTTTGTGAGTTGTCAGTTTCACTTTTCGGGTGTCAAGCCTTTTGACTTTTTGGCTTCCTGCTCACCGCATCAGCGTGAGGCTTGCACATTATATGGCAAACCCACAGGCCGTCAAAGGAGGAACATATTTTGTTTATCTTTTCATTATCTTTTGCTGATTTGCAGGAAGGAGTGGTGTTTTTGGACTTGTGGAGGGGATCATAGTGTGTGTTTGAATCCTAGTCGCCATTAGACATGGCATAAAAATACACCCCAGCACGGCGTGTCTGAATATGTTACACTCACGCCTTACTCAAGGCTGACACACTTCCACTTCTGCAGACGCCTCATCCTGGGGCCTGCTGGGATCATTAGCCAGCGGGAGTGGAGGGTGGATCATAGCACTAGAGGATTTCAAAGCCTTTTGTTTTTATTTGAGTGCTGAAACCTCACTGGAACATGATTTATTCAGTAGTTGCAACATTCAGATATCAGGGGTCTAGACTGCGACAAAATGGTTGCATTTTTGCCCTTTTTTCCTGCCGGTGCGACTGAATTTGGTTAGAGGTTGCGCTGGTGCCACTACCAATTTGCCTAACTGATTTGAGCTGCCATTTCTGTTGCGTATGAGAAATATAAACGGCTAATGTGTCTAAAGGGGGATGAAACACAGCTATTCGTTTGAACCGTGCCACATGGGCCATTTGTCTGCTTGGCTCAAAAGACAGAGCAGGAGGATAATGCCTGATGGGGTCCGATCAGGTGGTCAATACCAGATACCTTAGTTGTTTGCTTGTTTGGCCGTGTAACTATAAAACACACAGAAATGTGATTCAGCAATCTGTTTGGCAGCACTCCTCTCTCGCCATTTCGATCTTATTGAGCTCATGGTGACGACTGTAGTGATCAGTGCTGGAATATTACTGGCTGCTCCTTATATATTTGCTGTCGAATGAAGTGGGGTAGGAGACGATTGTGTTTTTGAGACAATCACGCTGTCTTTTTAATGAAAGCTGCTCCGATGTGCTGTTTGACAGCGGCTTCCACAGAGCAGAAGCAAGAACTGAAACCTGACATGCAATCTGAATATTTCTCTGTGGTTTAACACCGGTTCTCCAACCAGAAAGTACACACATGTAGGAGATCAGTTTCTCTTTGGAAATTGTCGTTCGCTTTGGCGAGCTCAGAGCGAATGCGTTTACTCGGTGACCGATTGACCGGTGATGATGGACCATTTGAATTTAGGCTTTTATTCACTTATAGACATTCATCAACTCACATCAGTTGTGGTAAACGGGAGCTCAAGCATGTTCACTTGACGTGTGAGAACCAATGAGGATCATAATCATGTTGTATGCAGCACGTTTGAGCTTCCGCAAGAGGTTCGTTCTTGCATGTCAAGCGGTTTTGGTTTGAGCGTTCTGTTTACGTTCGCTGATCAATGTGAATAAAAAGCTAAATTAAATCTGTTCGTCATACAAAGCAATCGTGTCTCTTTAGAAAATTTGGACTAAACCACTCAATTCATCTGGAATAGTTTTACGATATCTTTATGAACTTTCTGAAGCGTCAAAGTGATAGTCATGTAGTTGTCTATGGAGGGACAAAAAAGCTCTCAGATTTCATCAAAAAGATTTTCATTTGTGTTTTGAAGATGAAAAAAAGTCTTATGGGTTTGGAAAAACACGAGGGTGTGTAATTAATGAAAGAATTTTTCAGTGAATTAACCCATTAAGGCTAATGTTTTTCATTACTAATACCATAGAGTCCAAGAGGTTCCCCATAAAATAATAAGGTGCATGGTTTTGCCTGTGATTAGGATCTTCATATGTATGATATTATGGAAGACCAGTGGTTAATTTTAATAACTAATAATATTTTTTTTTAATTGTTGATGTTTATTTTTTGTAAAAATTAATGTATATGAACATCCCAGCTTAAGTTACTGTCAAATGTGCATTTCCAAGAGACAAAGCATGTAATATATTAATATCCCTTAGCACCAGTAGAACTTACTTTCAAATGTTAGTCTGGATATTCTTGAAATATGGCTGATGTTTATCACTGAGCTTATGACACGTAGTTCTTCTGGGTTCTTTAGACAAACAGCTTGTATAGTTGTTGACATGAACCAACGCTATATACATAACATTTATGGTGTTTTAAAGGGATAATTCACAGAAATTCTGTCGATATTTACTCACCCTCAAGCTGTCCAAAACCATAAGAATTTAGTTCATCTTTGAAACACAATGAAGATTTTTTTTTTAATGAAACCTGAAAGTTTTCTGTCCTTGCATTGAAAGTCGATTCAAACAAAGCTTCAAAAAGTGTATAAAGACACTTAACATCATGAGTGTGAATTAATCTGTTTATTTCAAGTCTTCTGAAGAGACACAATTACTTTATATGGTGCACGGATTTAATTTAAGATTTTATTTGCATATAAACCATCCTGGTTAAAGGAATATTCCAGATTATTTTCAACATTATGTTAGTGGACGGCATCTGTGGCCAATTGTTGATTGCGTCGGATAAAGTTACAAATAATTTAGTTTTGTATCTATATATACATCACAAAGGTTTTATATTCAGCTGTTACACTGTCTTAAAATATAACCATAGCATGAGACTTGATTGTTTGGTAAGTCTCATGCTAAATACAGTAAAGTCTCATGTCTGTACAAGTACAGTCTTTTACTTTTACTTTCGGTAAAGGAAAAAAACCCAAAACAAACCTGCTAGTTCAGCTTCTTTGATACCAGGAAGAGATATGAAGTTGTAGTTACTCCCATAAAGTTGCTTGCCACAAATCATACCTACAGGAATTTTAAGCTGAAGAGGTTTTTTTTTTTGTGTTTTTTTTTTTTAAACTGAAACATTAATTTTAAATGCTTTAACAAACAAATAAGCTCAATATTTCAAACCTGGTGAAGTCGACAGCTGATGTTAGTGTTAGATTATCTGCTCTTGTTTGTAGGCTGATGAGCCATTTGAGTTCAGTATAGGGTGTAGTAAAGATGATACTTAACAAATGAAGGTCTTTTAGTATTTAAACCGCGTTTGTCAGTAGCTGTTAACGTACTGTGGAATAGCCCTTTATGAGATTAAACCGTTCATTGGGACTAGTCTTGATCTCTGAAGGGCATTACAATCACTGCACACATGTCGGATCAGGAATGCTGACAGGCACACAGAGCCGAATCGGGCAGGGTGAGTCGAGTTGTCTTCTCCCAGAGGATCATGTTCTCGGAGATTGATGAATGATGTCTTGCTCGAGTCGTGTTCAGTCTCACGGTGCAGAGGGACATGAATGATAGTCTGCTGCGCTGAACACACACTGGAGTGATTCTGGTTTGGTTCTATTTCCGAGTTGTTTTTCTAGTTCTCTTCTGTTAATTTTGATTCAGCTAATTGAGTTGTCAGTTTGAGTTTTGAGTTTAGATCAGCTGAGTTTAAATTCGCTGAGCTCAAATGGATTAAGTAACTGTGCTGAGATTAATTTAGTTGGATTTAGTGCGGTAGTCGACGTTACCAGTGTTACATGGTGTTCAGGCATACATGATTACATTACTTTTCCACTGTCCAACTGTCGTTTTGCTTTTTATCAGAGATAAAAACCATTTAGTTCAATTCGACAACGGATGCTACATTTATAAACTGAAAGTGTTTGCTTTGCTTCATACGCCGTGAAAAGATCACAAGTTCGTAAAAAGCGAGCGAGCATTCAAAAGTGATTTCAGTAAACCGCAGGGTTGGGGAGTAACGAAATATTAGTAACTTAGTTACTTATTTAAAATACAAAATTTGAGTAACTGTTTTTCATTACAGTTACATTTTAAATGGGTGGTAATCAGATTACAGTTACATCTGAAAAGTATTTTTTACTTTGAATTTTAATGTCATTTAAAGAGCAATTGGTGACTCTGACGGTCTGAAAAAGCGTTTGAGAAAAGAGTTAATTTTCATAATCATTTTAATACTTTTAAGAGAGATCATAAAAATTTTGTTATTTTTATTTAGTGCTGTCCTCAACAAGACAAATGACTGAATTTATAAAAAAAAAAAAAAAAAATGCCCAAAACTTCAACTTAACTGTCCTGTCATCACATGGATGATCCAAACCTGTTTTCATGTTTTGTGATAGTTGTTTGTGAGTCATTTTATAATTCACTGGTCACTGCAACTTTTTCTTACAATTTGTTTTTTCACTTACAGTTTGCATTTCACAATTCTGACTTTCTTTTCTCTGAATTGCGAGATTTAAACTCACAATTGCAAGTTATAAAGTCAGAATTGGGTGATATAAACTTGCAATACTAACTTTTTTCTTGCAATTGTGAATTTAGTATGCAAGTTTATATCTCATAATTCTGAATTTTCTCAATATTGCGAGTTTATATATCAAAATTCTGACTTTTCTCAATATTGCAAGTTTATATCTCATAATTCTTTATAAACTTTATATCATGCAATTCTGAGGGAAAAGGCAAAATTGCGAGTTAACTTGCAATGACCTTTTTTGTATTGTTCCACACTTATTAGTATTCCAAAGTATTCTAAAGTATTTGTATTAAGTTACTAAACTTGAGTAATGTAAAGAAATATGTTACAGATTACTTTTTAAAGCATGTATTTTGTAATCTGTAGTGAAATACATTTTAAAAGTAACCTACAGCCCTGCTCCCTGATGCCCGCAAATTATAGGCCCAATTTAAAAGTGTCATTGAAAAGCAAGTGCACATTCAAAAGCAAAGGAATATATAAATACTTTTAAACATGTTTTAATTTATACAGTTATACAATTTGTGGAGGACCTTTTTTGATAAAAATGAAGATGCTTTTTGCTGTACATTTTAAAAGCTTGATGAAATTGTATTAAAACATAAACACTGAATCCAGAATAAATTGGAAAACACACAATTTCTGAAAGAGACAAAGAGAAGGAAAGAAATATATAATTACCCCCTAAATTAAAATATAGCTTCCCCTGTGGAGTTTGCTTGTTGTGAACAAATGTGTACATTCTCGAGATTGTATCTCCCCCCCCCCCCCCCCCCCATGGTATGAAATGATATTGAATGATCTGAAGAAAAAAATATATTGTACTTTATTGACATGTTTGCAATGCAAAATAAATAAATGTTAATAAAACAACAATATTGGTTAAGAAACCAATTGAAAAGAAAATATACTAAAATGTATTTGAAATGCACTTATTTTATGCTAAGTATGCTACAAATATGTTTACATACTTATGTACTTAATATAAATACCCTGCAATTGTTTTTTAGTTACTAAATTGGTGTACTTAAGGTCTGCTGAATTGGAACAGCTTAATTTGTAATTAATGTACTTCAGTTATCCAGAAATATTCCTTAAGTTCAATTAAAGATATACTTTAGTGTATTTAATTGTGCTAAAGTGGAACTTTTGCAAGTATACTTTAGATGCACTTTAAATATCTTACATTTAAAGACTGATTTTATGCAGAGATCATACTATCCTTACTAAATAAACCCATTTTAAGGCTTAATATTAAGAAATGTGCATTGTGCAATAAAGAAGTACTCCAAATAAAGTAATTCTGTCAGTCAGTCTCAAGCGATTTGTCAGTATATATGATAATTCCTGCTACTGGTAATATGTATTATATGTAGCTAGTGGTGTGTTGTAGAGATTAATATTTGAAACAACACAATAAGTTTCATTAAACAACTTACCTTTGGGGATTTAAGACAGGTTGGAGGTTATTCTAACTTTAAGTTATTTATGGTGATTTTCGAAGACCATTCTTTTCAGGAATATGAATACTTTGAAAAAAAGTTAAATTAATCTTAAGAAAAGTTTTGGGGAATACAAATATTCTTATCTTTTTTTTGTTAACTTAGAAAATAATTAGGGGTGTAACAAGGTACCATGCCACGAGATCTCGCGATATTTCCTGTGAAAAGCAGTGCTGTTCAATAAAACCATCAAATTACTTTTATACCTTATTTAAACCAATTATTATGGCCTCATTGTCATTATATATGTATTTTAAATGCCATTCACTTAGGTCTATTTTTATTACTGCAAAAAGTGATTATAATCATTAGTGACAGCTCTAGATTAGTTAAATTATAAGTAAAATGCACCTGCATTGTTTTGCATTTTGTAACATTCAGTCAAATAAAATCAAATTTTTCCAGTCATATTTTCTCATTGAAGATTGTTCCTTAAAAACATTGTCTCGCCTCGTTCTTGTGAGCCCAGTATCGTGTATCTTCTCCTGAGTTAAGTGTATCATCACACCCCTAGAAAATAAGTTAATAAAAATGTTATTCTTAAGAATGTTTCATGAATTCGGCCCCTGGTTAATATCAGAATCTATATGGAATTACATTCATGTTATTGAGTTTCTCTGTTTTCTGTGCACATGCACCTCCATAGTGTGATGTATTTGTTTGCCTAGTCGTGTCTATAATGGGAATGAGTGTCATTT
This sequence comes from Opsariichthys bidens, assembly GCA_037194245.1. NCBI lineage: Eukaryota > Metazoa > Chordata > Actinopteri > Cypriniformes > Xenocyprididae > Opsariichthys > Opsariichthys bidens. Next base: position 9,024,646 of record CM074278.1, read on the forward strand.
TGAGCTTGTTTGCTTTCAGTACTCCTGTGCTCTCTTCCCATTAATAAGTCATAGAGAGGATGAGAACACACATGCACGCACGCACACACACACACACACTGTTCAGAACAACAGGTGCAGCATTCGGCTCTTCAGTCTGGACTGATTAATAGCTTGAGTCAAACTGTGTGTGTGTGTGTTTATGTTGCACCACGGCATCAGTGCTGCAGTAAAGATATAGGCAAGGCTTTGTGTGCTCACTGTTATATTTTTTTAAAGAAATATTTGAAACAGCATGTAGTAGTGGTAAATGTTTCAAACAGTAGTATATTGTTATATATCCGTTTATCATCTAAAAGTTATTTAGCAGTTTGAGCCTTTGAACAATTGATTAAAAAGTAAACGCAATGTCATTGTTGAGAATATTGAATTGTGGGTCTCTGTATTCAGTGAAATGTGCTCTGTTGCGGGGTTATATAAATATAATAATAAAGTTGTTACTTTAAATAAAATAAAATAGATGTTAACAACTTTTTTTCATCTAATTGCCTAGACTACATTTCTCTTTTTTTAGTTTAACTTGATGTACTAAAATAACAAACTGAAATAAAAGTGAACGAAAACTATACATTTAAATAAAACAAACACTAATTAAATGGCAAAAAGACACAATTAAATGACTAAAACTTTAAGTGAAATGAAATGGGAAAATATATAAAAACTAATGAAGGATATTAAAGGGTTAGTTCACCCAAAAATGAAAATTCTGTCATTTGATATTTTTGATATTCCTCTCGGATTTCAGGACTCGTCCATAGAAAGCAATTTAACCACCGCTTTCAAGGACGAGAAAGGTACGAAAGACAAATAAGATGGGACTGCAGACTGCAACCTTGATTTTATGAACCGACTAGAATACTTAAATATAACTATGAAACAAAAAGAATGAATTTATTCAACAATATCTTCTCTTGTATGTCATTCTCATACACTTTTTATGTTCAGCCCTTCAGGTTCTATGACAGATCACCGGTTCAGTATTGGCAGAGGCTTTTCACGTGAACAGCATGATGCATTCGAGCGATGCTGACGCAGCAGCCGGCCAATAATGAGCCAGCGTTGTGACGTAGAACCTGGAAGCGCTGAATGTAAACGGTACAATAGGTATTCTAGTCACTTCATAAAATCTAGGTTGAACCACTACAGTCACATCGGTTTATTTTATTATACACAATGTTTTTAGTACTTTTGTGGACCTTGAAAGTAGTAAGTAAATTGCGGTCTATGGACGAGTCATATACCTCTCGGATTTCATCAAAAAACCTTAATGTGTGTTCCGAAGATGAACGAAGGTCTTACAGGTGTGGAACGACATTAGGGTGAGTAATGACTGAAATTTAGTTTTTGGGTGAAACAATCCTTTAATATACACTACGATAGTATCTCACTAAAACTAAAATAACACTGCTCTGTTGTGCACTGTACATTTTGGTACTTGCAGCAGATAATCCAGATATTTTATGCGTAGAGCATTTTTTCAGACTCCATTAACAGTATGTGTAGTACCGTGCTTTGCTTTTTTTAAAGCGTAACCAAAAAGGCTGAACTGAGCATGTGCAGTAGATCAGCTCCAGGAAGAAATGTAACCCAGAAAAAAGGGATGCATCAGTAAGCATATTTGGATCATCAAATGGGCACATCTGTTTTGAGTCCGACACATGAGAGAAAGACACTGTGTGTGTGTGTAGATCTGTACTTCCCTGCTCTATGTAGAACATTACACTCGTGGTGTACTCCCTGTACTCCTTTTGTATTTTTACTACAATGTTGTAAATTGTCACAACATATTGTGTTTAGATGGTATAATAGTGAATGTATATGTATGTATGTAAGTGTGTGGTTATGATGACCCTTCTGACTCGGTCGGTACTCTTGCTCTCAGTTGTTATGACACACATTGCAACATTTGTGTTGCCAAAGCAGTTTCTCTTCAACCACAGCCAATGTAGAAACATCAAAACTTGAAAGGGAACTTTGAAAGTGATGCCATCATAATAATAATACAAAATAAGGAAGAAAAAATTGATTTCCCCTTTTTTTATTTTTTTTACTTTATGGTTCCCAGTCAGCTGTTCAAAAGTTTGAAGATGGAATTTTTAAAATTTAAAAAAAAAAAAGTCTTTACTGTCACTTTGGATCAACTTAATGCATCCTTGGTGAATGAAAGTATGGAAAAAAAAAAAGAAAAATTTTCAAAAGAATGAGAACTCACTGACCCTGAATTTGTCATCATTTACAATATCTGTCAAAAAAAAAAAAAAAAAAAAAAAAAAAAAAAAAAAAAAAATATATATATATATATATATATATATATATATATATATATATATATATATATATATAAAAGATTTATAAAAATGTTAATAAAATTTATTAAAAAAAAGAATTAATACTTTTATTTTCAAAATTAACAGTGAAGACATTTATAATGTTACAAACGATTTCCATTTAATAAATGCTTTAATGTAATAAATATAATTTAATAAATACATTTAATAAATGCAAATAAATGCTGTTCATTGAACTTTCTATTAATGAAATATTGAAAAAAGCTTCACCATTTCCACAAAAATGTTAAACAGCACAACTGTTTTCCGTATTGATAATAATAATATGAAATGTTACCTGAGCACCAAATTATCATATTAAAATGATTTCTGAAGGATCATGTAACACTGAAGTCTGGAGTAACGATGATGAAAATTCAGCTTTTCCATCACAGGAATAAATTACCCTTTAATTTATATTTAAATAGACAATGGTTCTTTTAATTTGTAATAATATTTCACAAAAATACAATTACTGTACAATTTACTGTATTTTTGATTAAATAAATGCAGCCTTGGGGAAATTTTTTTTTCCAAACTTTTGACAGGTACTGTTTAGTCAGATGTCAATCTTCAATTGCTGGTATATCTTAAGCCCCCGATATACTAGCGAAAGCAAAGAACAAACTGGTGTGATGTCATCTCGAACAAAATCAGGCAAAAACGAAGTTCGTTTTGTGTTTGTTTCGGGAGTTTGAAACAGCTTGCCAAAGTGAACTTTCAGGGAAAGTTATACCATTGAACTACCTTTGGTCTGTGTAGATTACATAATAGATAGGTGTCCTCTGAGGCTCCGTCTACTTAGACATGGAAATTTTCTCCGGTTTGTTTCTTCTGATCAGTCTCTCGAGGTCAGACAAGTGAAAATATGGACACAATGCTTTATAGTAGAAAATGAAGTTGTAATTCTAGTTGAGAGAGATACTGACACTGTTTTTCCATGTTTAATACTGTAAAGCTGCTTATTTTTAAACAATCTATTGTATAAAGTGGTAAATAAATAAACGTGACTTGACCAGAATTGCTGAGCTTGTGCAAACGTCCACATCGCTATGATCAGATGCTTTCTTAACTTCTGTTTTCTATTAATACAAAAGCATGCAGTACATAATTAACATATTCATCTAAACGTCACTCTCTCAGCGGTGTCGAATGTCCGCTGCTCACATATTCACTTCTTTTTACCCCAAAGCGAAGAACGAAGAACTTTGCCATAAGTATATCGGGGCCTTTACAGTAAATCATCCCACAGATAAAATAATCTGAATGATTTATAGATGTTGAATTTCTTGTTGAAGAAGTAGAACGTTGTGTTTGGGAACCTGTATTGTAAGGTGTTAAATAAGGTTTCACAGATTTTGACAGAAAAATGACAGACTTTAACTGTGTGATTTCTGTCTCTCTAGGCGTATGGCTCAGGCTGTGATATCGTGATCCTCGCAAGTGATTTTGAATGTGTTCAGATTATTCCTGGAGCTCAGAATGGAAACATCCAGGTGGGCTGTGTGGAGTGCTCTCAGCAGCTTGGCCGGGTAAGACCATACTACATATCTTGACATTTACATTAATGCTTGTAGAAGACTTTTAATTCAAGGCACTGAACAAATGAGGAACACTGTAATAAAAGCAATCCATCCAAGTGAAACAGTAACATGAACAAGGCTGCTATATAATACAAACTAATGTTACTTACTTAAATGCTGAGTATGAATTACCAGTGATGATGACTGAAGTAAACATTATTAAAAACCAATATATCAGCTTTTATTTGATTTGGTCATTTTGAAATGATCAGCTCCAATCCACCTGGACAATTAACAGAAGTGCTTTACCTTGTATTTCAAAATCTGCTAACAAACGTGTTTATAATTAATATTTTATTTTTTATTTTTAATAGTTTTGCTCTGTTGTGCATATAGGCTAGATCAATTGTTGTAATTTAGGTGAAGTGTTCAGTTGCTGCATCACTAGCTTCACCAAATGATTTGCACTTTCAACATCTGTTCTTGGATGGACAAAAGAGAGTCCCGTCCCGAACTTTCTTTAGCTAATTGCTGTGTCAGGCTGGTTGGAATGCTTATTAATAATAATGTTTAATTTACAGTATATAGCACCTTTCCAGAGCTCAAGCACGCTTCACAAAAAGCAGAAACATAATCAGTCATTTCACTTAAACCGCTATACGGACATTGGATATTTGCCCAGTCCAGAACAAGAGCTTATACAGTTGCGTATAGAAGTAAAATTTAATTGTGTAAACATGTAAAGGGAATTACTCACCCTCATGTTGTTCCAAACCTGTAAGACCTTTGTTCATCTTCAGAATACAAATTAAGATATTTTTTGATGATATTGAGTTTTTTTTTTTTAATCCACCATAGAAAGGAACATAATTACCACATTCAAGGTCTAGGAAAGTAGTAAAGACATCTATGGGAGATAAAAAAAAAAAAAAAAAACCTCTAAGATTTCATCAAAAATGTCTTAATTTGTGTTCTGAAGATGATCAAAGGTCTTGCGGGATTGGAACGACATTAGGGTGAGTAATTAATGACAGAAATTTCATTTTTGGCTGAACTAACCCTTTAAATCCATGACAAAGAACCGTAAAACCGTGCTGACGTTAGACAGTGTACCTACACAATCATGAAGCAAATACTCAATATGACTGATAATTTTGGAAGAACAAATTATGACTGTTAATCCAGGGTTTGAAGCAAATACATATTTTGACCAATAATATTGGGTAAACAAATAGGTTTTGAGTTGTGATTTTAATTCATGGATAAAGGTAATTTTCCTAAGTGAGTTCCATAATAGAAAAATTCCTGCCGCCCAAAAGACATACATAATCAAAGAAGGTGAGACTTCTGTGAAAAGCACAGTGTTTAAAAGTTTTGGGGAATCAACTTGCAAATTGATTTTAAAGCAAGATTAGTAGAGAGAAATGTAATAAAACATATGAAATATATGTCTGTCTTAAGTCACCTTCTAGACTCTGGCATCATTCATTGATGACTAGGCATTATTGTGGATCTGAAGAGCCACAACTCACTCCTGACATAATATGAAAATGGATAAATGAACATATATTGAGTTATCTGCCCTGACTGGGTTTTTATGTGATTTCTTTTAAAGCCACGGTTTCTCTTTTCTAATGGTGCTCTTGTATAATATTGGTACTTATTTATTTTTTTAGATTGCTGCATCTTATGGAAATACTGTTTGTATTTTCGAACCAATTACTTCGAACCCAAACAAACGTCACAAGGTGAGTTTCCCTAGATCATATGATAATGACAATCATAAAGAGCTTAGAGATAATGATAATGAAAATTACTATAGCATCTTTGGTGATTTACCCAAAAATATATACTTTCTATATTTTCCTGACAGCACAGAAGTTGTATATTACCAAAATGTCTTTAAATTAATGACATTTTAATATTTTTGTTTTTTTAATGAATATTTGTCTAATTCATTTTCTAATAAAGAACTTATAATTGATAGCGTAACAAAGTAAGTAACGAAGAACTGATATTTTTTATTTTTGTTTTTAAAGCAACTGAATTACCAATGGCAAAAGACTGGTCAGTTCTTCCTCAATGCTATAACCTACAATCTTGCCTGGGACCCCCAAGGTTGGTGTGAAATCTATACATTGTCGATGGATAAATGAAATATTTCCACCAGTTTGACTCCCTCTGGTTTGAACCTTCTAATTAATTAATGCATTTAGAAGATATTTCTCTGACTTGAGTGCAGTCTGGATTATTCATGTTTGAATAAACATCTTAAAAACATGATACTTCCATTGACATTTGAAGTGGTGAACGGGACAGATATTATTTGTTATTTTGGTCATTGGTATATTGGTATTCTAATAATATTATAGAACATGAAGGTTTATCCAAACTTTTGACTGGTGGTACACTATAAATATGTATATATTAATAAATACAGGGAGTGCAGAATTATTAGGCAAATGAGTAATTTGACCACATCATCCTCGTTATGCATGTTGTCTTACTCCAAGCTGTATAGGCTGGAAAGCCTACTACCAATTAAGCATATTAGGTGATGTGCATCTCTGTAATGAGAAGGGGTGTGGTCTAATGACATCAACACCCTATATCAGGTGTGCATAATTATTAGACAACTTCCTTTCCTTTGGCAAAATGGGTCAAAAGAAGGACTTGACAGGCTCAGAAAAGTCAAAAATAGTGAGATATATTGCAGAGGGATGCAGAAGTCTTAAAATAGCCAAGCTTCTGAAGCGTGATCATCGAACAATCAAGCGTTTCATTCAAAATAGTCAACAGGGTCGCAAGAAGCGTGTGGAAAAACCAAGGCGCAAAATAACTGCCCGTGAACTGAGAAAAGTCAAGCGTGCAGCTGCCAAGATGCCACTTGCCACCAGTTTGGCCATATTTCAGAGCTGCAACATCACTGGAGTGCCCAAAAGTACAAGGTGTGCAATACTCAGAGACATGGCCAAGGTAAGAAAGGCAGAAAGTCGACCACCACTGAACAAGACACACAAGCTGAAACGTCAAGACTGGGCCAAGAAATATCTCAAGACTGATTTTTCTAAGGTTTTATGGACTGATGAAATGAGAGTGAGTCTTGATGGGCCAGATGGATGGGCCCGTGGCTGGATTGGTAAAGGGCAGAGAGCTCCAATCAGACTCAGACGTCAGCAAGGTGGAGGTGGAGTACTGGTTTGGGCTGGTATCATCAAAGATGAGCTTGTGGGGTCTTTTCGGGTTGAGGATGGAGTCAAGCTCAACTCCCAGTCCTACTGCCAGTTTCTGGAAGACACCTTCTTCAAGCAGTGGTACAGGAAGAAGTCTACATCCTTCAAGAAAAACATGATTTTCATGCAGGACAATGCTCCATCACAAAAGGGTATAAAAGAAGAAAATCTAATGATATGGCCTCCTTGTTCACCTGATCTGAACCCCATTGAGAACCTGTGGTCCATCATCAAATGTGCGATTTACAAGGAGGGAAAACGGTACACCTCTCTGAACAGTGTCTGGGAGGCTGTGGTTGCTGCTGCACGCAATATTGATGGTGAACAGATCAAAACACTGACAGAATCCATGGATGGCAGGCTTTTGAGTGTCCTTGCAAAGAAAGGTGGCTATATTGGTCACTGATTTGTTTTTGTTTGGTTTTTGAATGTCAGAAATGTATATTTGTGAATGTTGAGATGTTATATTGGTTTCACTGGTAAAAATAAATAATTGAAATGGGTATAAATTTGTTTTTTGTTAAGGTGCCTAATAATTATGCACAGTAATAGTCACCTGCACACACAGATATCCCCCTAAAATAGCTAAAAATAAAAACTAAAACTTCCAAAAATATTCAGCTTTGATAATAATGAGGTTTTTGTGTTCATTGAGAACATGGTTGTTGTTCAATAATAAAATTAATCCTCAAAAATACAACTTGCCTATTAATTCTGCACTCCCTGTATGTATGTGTAATTATTACATCTGTTTGTCGTGTAGGCAATCGTATCTTGGCAGCGACTGAGCGTTTGCAGCTGTGGGCTCCTCCAACCAGTGACACGCTGATAGAGGAAGAGGAATGTCAGCTGAATGATGACAGAGCTCATGAGCTCGTACTGAATGACTGGAAGTGTGTCTGGCAGTGCAAGTGAGTGCAGCTTAATTTAACCACCCGTCAGACTGCATGCTAAATCTTTAATGCCGCTTGTTTGATTTACTGAACGTTAATGCACGTTTGATGAATTAAAGTATTTCAAAGGGCCATATGATGAAAAAAAAATGCTTTTGCTCTTCGTTTAAATACGTTTCATGTAAGGCATACTCTAGGACAGAGTTTTTTTTGTGAGGGGACTGCAGGGGGTTCATAAATTGATGAAGAGATAATTTATTAAATAAAAAAAAATGTTAATATAAATAATAATAAAAAAACAATCTAAATAAAACACTAAAGAAAATTGATTTTTTTTTTACCCACATCATATGTTAGTGAACTATATACATGAAAATGTGTTGTTAAGTTATTGAAATATTAACTTAAAATCTCAAGGGAAAATATTTTTGGGTATCTATGTAGTATTAAAATTGCAAAGTTTCTTCCCCTGTCCACTATTCATTAAATTTATTTAAAAAAAAATCATAACAATTAGCTTTATTAGCATGCACATTCAGTATCTTGGCTGGAGCACTGTTACATATTTCAAATGTTAAGTGGCTAGCCAATCAGGTCATTTCTGTATAGAAATCTTAAAGGTGTAGTACAAATCCTTTAAGGCCAATTCACATCAAGAATGAAAACTATATAAGAATAACTATAATAATGTCCACATAAATGGACTGTCATTATAACTGCAGCCTGTGTTTATCTTTCATCAACTGTAAAAAAAAGTGATCCATTCTTTCTTCTGTGTACTCTATGGCTTTCTGTGTGTACGGCGCTTGAACGTGAACATTCATTCACTATGTGCACAGATATCTCTATTTGTGCATGTAAATGAACACTTTATGTGTGTCTTGTCTCAGGACTGCTGCTGCTGTTCACATCACTCAATGGTCTCCAGATGGAGAATACTTTGCCACAGCTGGAAAGGTACCACACATATACACGTCATGTTTTATATAACGGTTTTTATAGTAAAACATGTTTTACTATTATAACATGTAAAATTAGACCCCAAAGACCCCTTTACCATACCAGTATTTATCTGGTATGGAATGCTAGATATTAAGTCATTAAACTGCATTTGAACAGATAAATTGACATACAAAATTGTTGACCACTAAAACTCTAAAATACCATAAAAAGCAATGCGAAAACAAAGATTTAACTAAATATTTCACTTCAAGAGACAGAGTTTTTTAAACTACTTCATTGATACTTGCCAAACTGATTTCTTAAAATGAATTTGACTTTGTTAACTGAGATTCTATGTGGAGAGTAGAGTGTGATATGCAGTGCCTGTCTGAAAAAAATTAGGTTTTACTAGTCAAGTAACACCATTTTAAAACAGCTGAGCTTTTTTTAATGCTATTGGGAAAAGTTAGTGTTAGTAACATGGTTTAGCAAAGGTGCGGTCACATTTGCAAAATATATATATATATATATATATATATATTTTTTTTTTGCAATTATGCATGCAAAAAAAGGTCCACTACTGTCTGTTGTCAATAGTGTAGCAATGCATGAAGCACAGCTCACATAGAAGTCTGTATCAAACCAAGAAGCTTTCACGTTGGTCAGTGTGGTGAATCTGTGTGACCGACTTGAAACCATTGCGCAATCTGCGTGGGGAAATTGTTTGCCCTCATGCCAAATATTTTCATTTCATTTCATTTTCATTATTTAGCAGACGCCTTTATCCAAAGCGACTTACAAGGGGAGCAATTAGGGGTCAGGTGTCTTGCTCAAGGTCACTTTAGTCATGGTATTGAAGGTGGAGAGAGAGCTGTTCATTCACAATCCCCACTTTAAATTCCTGCCGGCGTGGGAATCGAACCAGCAACCTTCATATTTCAAGCCCAACTCCCTCACCACTAGGCCACGACTACCCTATGGATATATTTCAAAGTATTGAAACGACTTTATTTCACCTGTGAAAATTTGCAGAATTTTGGTAAATATGACCACAGCTTAATGTTGTTGTTATAGTCTTTTCTTTCCTATTGTGATGTATATCCACGTGAAATGGCTTCTCGAACAAGAAAAAATGTAGGGCCAGACTTGTCCATCGGGAATTAATTGGGTTGTTGGATTATTGTGGTTTGCTATTGCTGTGATGTATGTGTATTGGTGTAGACGCTAATAAAATTGTTGTTATGGTTATCTTTATAGAGTAGTGATTGTTCTTGGTGTGATCCTAATGTAGGTTTGATCCCTACAAGGATTAAAAATATTATGTCCTACATGGATGTCTAAATGTATTGATCAGTTTAAATGTGGTTCGTTAGGAAATTTAATCACTCATTTTTTCTCATTTCCATACCCTGAACAAGAAAAGTAATTTCCATTTCTGATGGAAAAACCATTTCTCTTCCTCTCCCTCAGGATGACTGCCTGCTGAAGGTGTGGTATCCCACCACAGGATGGAAGTCTGCAGTGGTGATGCCAGACGTGACTGATAAAAAGGTCCCAGCAGTAAATTTCTCATTCGTGTATCTGGCCCATCCACGTACGGTCACAGGCTTCTCCTGGAGGAAAACCAGTAAATACATGCCCAAGTATGTTAAACACACTCACAGATACCTTCAGTCATGCTAGGGTGTGCGATATGACTATATGTACCGTGTAATGGTTGCAATGTGTCAAGTAGTAGATATGTTGCTAACTGTGTTTACCTTGGTAGATGTATTGGTATGAGGCTTGAATTTAACAGTTACAGCTGTATATGTATTAACTATTTTACAGTGACTTCAAATGTGGTTCATTCTGTCAGTTTTAGAGTCAGAACATCCTGTTTTATTATATAAGTTTTTTGAGTATATTTCTTTTAACTTGGATGTCACATAATGTGAAGCAGTTTTGCACTGATGCCAGAGTGATCATTCATTAGTAGATAATCATGTCTTTTGGTTCACATCCATCTTAAAGAAATATCTATTATTATTTAAAAATGTAACCACTTTTTCATTGAACCTCCAGCCAAAATTGCTATATTGTCTTTTTTATTGTGTAAAATACTTGTATTCATTTTAACAAAATGTTGCATTTGCAACAAGTAACTACACCCCTCCTCTCCCCTCCCCACGAAGCCCCACGATACAATACAATATTATCACGATACAATATTATTGCTATTTTAAACATTTTGTTATGCTGAGTATTACTGTAGATTGTGTTTTATCACCTTTTATCTGCAAATGTCCCCAAAGGAAAACTTTGTCCACATATATTTTTATCTAATAAGGTAAAGTTCTCATTCTGTTCATTTCACGTTTTCATATCCATCTCCTTTGTCCCTTCCTTCCAATATTTTCCTTCCATGTATTTTAAGACATTTTTTAATAGAAATGCAATGTTTTCACACTAAACTAATTGCGTTACTTACTTATTATGGAAAGTAATGCGTTGCGTTTCTTTTGTGTTACTTTTTCTCATCTAGGCTCGGTTAGATGGTTTGTTTTCTAATAACAAAAGTTAACATTTTTGACAAATGTAAAGGCCCTTTCATACCATTAGTGAAATGAATAAGCCTCAGGCTAAAAGAAGTGCAAATTCACAAATTCGCAAATTCGCCTGCCATGCCTACATTTTAAATAACGAATCTGAGCGCGCAGAAGACGTGATATGTGACGCCCCCTTACTTTACTAGTTACTTTGAAAAAGTAATCTGATTACGTAACTCAACTTACTTGTAATCCATTACCCCCCACACTGATTGTTGTTAAAGGAAAATAAAAAAATTCGCCATCAACAGCATATAACTTGGATGCTACATGGCATTATGGAGTTATTTTTGTTGTGAAATAATCTACAAAAACGTAAGAGAGTTTGAATTTAAGAGTATATAACCAGGAACACCAACAGTAATGTAACGGTTGAAGATTATGCAGACTGTTTTAAGTAACCTTCTTCACCCTCTCATTTTACTTCTCCTGCTGTCTTTCTTGTTAATCGTGTTGTACTATGAACAAGTGACAGTGTAGATATGGCATTATATAGACCGCTTCTTTGATTCTAATCACAAACAGACGTTTAGTTGCATCGCAGCACCCAGCTGGTTTGCATTTGGGTGTCAAATTAACACATTTAATTAAAGGTGACCTATTATACCCCTTTTTACAAGATGTAAAAGAAGTCTCTGCTGAGCCCAGAGAGTGTGTGTGTGTGAAGTTTGAGCTATAAAAAAATCTGTAGGGTATTTTGAGCATGTTAAAATTGCCACTTTTTGAGGGTGAGCAAAAACACGCCGTTTTTGTGTGTGTCTTTTAAATGCAAATGAGCTGGTGCTCCCAGCCCCCTTTCAAGAAGAGCTCATGCTTCGACATACCAGTAACAACAAAACAGGACAATCTTACGCACTGAAAATGTCAGAAAAAGTCAGTAACCGTGTTCAGCCTGGTAGGTTCAGTCATCTGTCAACTGACTGTACTGTGCATAATAAATGCACGGTTATGAATTACGCAGACGGTTAGCATGGCGTGGATAAAAATACGTGCCTTCACGTGCTATCAGAAATTTCATAATTCCCCACTTCTGAAGTTGTGATTATGAGCTCATTATGAGGGACGGAGAGAATTCTAATTCTTATCATTTCCTGCATTCTAAGCATGGAACTTAGGGTTAAATAATGCACAATATTTGCAATCGTGAACGGAAATTCACTCCCTGAAAATATCAATACTTGTTATCCGTGTATCGCAACAATTTCACCACACATAATATTGCGATACTATGTGGTATCGATTTTTCTTTGTTTGTTTTTCCCACCAGTCCATTCAGTTCAGACTCCAACAAGTACAATATAATGTTGTTGTTTTTTTGCACCGATGGACTGTACATTTTGCAGTGCAGGAAACACAGCTGAGATTTTAGTCTTGCCACCCACTCTTAACTCACACTGTGAATTCCACCCGTGATTGTGTGCATTTCTCATTGTGTGTGTATGTCATAGGGGCTCAGTGTGTAACGTGTTGCTGACGTCCTGCGCGGATGGCATCTGTCGTCTGTGGAGTGAGACCCTCCTGCCTGAAGACAGTCTGTTAGGGGGACAGATCTCGGAGAACAGCACCAGTTTCAGCTCCTCTCTGCCAAACATCGGCCAGAAAGACAAGATACAGCACGCTCTGGAGGTCAGCACGCAGAAATGCACATGCTCAAACAACAGTCAATAAAATGATGTAGGCCTAAATTATAGCTGTCAAGGCATAATAAAGAATAACACGCTATGCGTGTTTGCAGTGTTACTTGTTATATTGAACTACTCCTTGCTAATTATATGTAGGGCTACACATCACGCCTACATTTTTATTTATGTGTGCATTCTTTACGTATCAAATCATATCTGCTTGGAGGCCAAATCAAATCGAAATGTAGATACATGTGCAAATGCGCTATTTTATTATATATTATTCAGAAGTAAATCAGTTTTTTTTTTTTTTTTTTTTTTTTTTGGCACCAGATCGTCTCCTCAGCGTTTGTCATCTTCAGGAGGATGTGTGAAAACTGCACACTTTTGTCTCCATGTAAACTACAAACTAACAAGCAGCACAGTTTGTCTCCTAACAAAATAATATTTTGCTGCCAAGAGCAGATTCATTTCAAAATTATAGTTTACATAAAAATCAAAATTCTCTCATCATTTACTCACCCTCATGTCTTTCTAAATCCATAATAAATACTTGTGATCTTAGGTTGAGTTGGTTGAAACAACTAACCAATAGTAATTTCAAACCACCAAGCAAAAAATAAATAAATAAAAATCTAGCCACCACAGAGTATTACATGTGACTTGAGGAACAAGGTTGCATGTCTTTTTTACACTTCAAAACTAAACAAACTTTTTCAAAGTTACAAATTTTAAAACTGATTCACATTCATTTCTTTTTTTTCTTTTCTTTTTTTCATTCTCTTTCACATGACACAGATTTTTTTGATTTTGAGAGAATGGAATGAATGATGCAAATGCATGCATTTTGCATTTTATATATTTTTTTTTATTTTTATTTTATTTAATTTATTTTAATTTCCAAATATTGTATTTTAACAAAAGTATGTTGTTTTTGTTGAACTTTTGAAAATTGTTGAAAATAATGATGAAAATGAATTAATAAAAATTTTTTTAATTCCAATTAATGTTATCCAATTTAATGTAGGTGTTTTGGAGATGTGAAAGTACGGAATAGTATGTGAGTTTAGTTTATACAATACACATCTTTTATATTTTAATAATTTTAAATTTTTTTTTTTTTTTTTAAGTAATCATAAAATAAAAGGTACCTTCAACCTTAGACCTTTTATTTAGGTTATTTTTTTTTTTATTTTTTTACCGTACAAACTGTCCCCCCCCCCCATCCCCTAACCCTACCCTAATCCCCAATCAAAATCCAAAAAACATTTTTTTTTTTTTTTTTTTTTAAATTTTTTTTTTTTTTTTTTTTTTAAAGCTATTTTAAATGTGGGACTCATGAAATGTCTCCAAAAAATGTTTACTTTTCGTTAATACAGTGTATACATTATGTCATTATACAAGTTTTTTTTTTTATAAAAATGAAACAATGCATGCACGCACACACACACACACACACACACCACACACACACACACACACACCTGTCTCCCATGTGCCATCTGTACCCCCCGGATGGAATCTGCATTTTTCTGCACTCATTTTGGGGGGGGGTCTTCAGAATGAATTTAATCACACATGACAAAATTTGTTTACTGGAGCTGAGAATAGTACAGAAAATTTCATATTGGCCTGCTGTATGTGAATTGTGATTGTAAAAAATTTTCTGTCTCCATTCAGTCTATCCACCACCTCAAGCACCTGCGCAGAGGCCGCAGAAGATCATCCGCTCTGGTGGCCCACACTGAGCTGCTGCCCAGCCAGCTGGGGTCCCACGAAACCCACCGCCACATCTCGCACCACGCCAATGCTCTCTGCCACTTCCACATCTCTGCCAGCATCAATCCCAACACAGGTGCACATATACACACACATAATTGTATAATTACATGGGGATTACAGTGTAAACATGGTTTATGAGGACACTTACTCTGTCCTCTTCAAGCAAAAGGCTTAACCCTATAAAGCCTGATGTATTAATTCACTTTTACATGGTGTTTGAACATAAATGTGTGTAGGCAGTGTCTGTAAACAACTATCGATACACAACTATAGTGGTAAAAATTCACACACTCCTTTTTTTAATCCCCATAAATCATAAGCAGTCTCTCAGAACTAGCCATTCGCAGCCCCCACCACGACTGCTCTCTAACTTTGCCTTTTTAGCATAGACTCCACCCTTAGTGAGCCGTACACTACAGTGTTGCCAAATCTGCTGTTTTCCTACAGAATTGGGCTACAATTAAGATGTTGCCACGGGTTGATTTCCATCCCTCTCCGTATGATTACGGTGCTCCAATGTCCTTAAAACAACAACCAGACATAAAAATTCAATGGAGAGTTCAGCTGCGCAACGAAAAAATTTTGAGCTACCTGGTACACATTCTGTCTATGTTTATCTCCTTGCCAGAGCATTTAACAGCAGCATTCAAGTAAGAAATGTATTCTAATTAAAGCTACTCAGACAAAATTTGCTAGCTACTCAAGGCAACTAAAGTTATTCAATCAAGAGCAGTGAGTAATTTTCTGTTTTTCTTTAGTTGTTTGATTCATATTAACAGCACACATAGCTGTAGATACTGTATGTATTTCACTGCTTTTACTTTAATACACCGATCTTATATATTGTACGTATGCGATTTATTTACTTGCTGTTTTCGTTCACAGTCATAGTCTGTTTGTTGAACTTTTTTTGAACAAAGTTATGAACTTTGTGTTTTTGTTTATCGGTGTGAGTATTTGTGAGTATTTAAGCACAATAAGACATAAAAAAGGATTTGGTTTAATACTCGCAGGATGCCCAGCTTTCTGTGCGCGTGCCTTGGATCCGTGTGCTTGTAAAACCGTGTCAGAGGTTTAGACTGATGGCTTTAAAATGCATGCAGATAATAAACTTTCATGATGATGAACAACTGCAATGTCACACGATCGTGACCGTTATACAGATGATAATCAAAACCAAAGAAATGTTTTAGTTTTTGGCAGAGTATCCGAAGCACAAGCTGTAAAAACTCCACCCTCTTCTGGAGAGCGGGATGTGGAGCAGCAGCTCATTTGCATTTAAATATACATGCATGAAAACAGCATGTTTTTCCTTCCACTCGAAAAAATCTGTGGGGTACTTCACCTGAGATTTACTGTATGTTACATCTTGTAAAAAAGGGGCATAATAAATACCCTTTTTTGTTGAGTATCTGATTTGATACATCAGGCTTTTCTCCTATGTAATACCGTACGGCCCATATTTAGTGTTCTATATGAGAATATCAAGCTCAAATCTGAGGAGGAAAACACACACACATAGATGTCGATATAATCTTTTTCTCTGTCATCAGATATCCCTGCAGCGCTGGCTGGATCGGGCCTGTTCTCTGAGGATGTCAGCGGAGGCTTTGTGGTGCACTGGCTGAATAATAAAGATCTGAGTTTCACCACCTCCATGGATCTTTTCATGCAGCAGCTGCGCAAACTCTCTGAGCAGCACCTGGAACAAGCCACTGAGGACTTTGAGCCGGAAGCAGCTCCCAAATTTGACTTCGGTACTGCCTTGTTATGAATAAACCTTTTAGCATATAGATTAGACATTAAGTTCATGGGGTTTTTTTACCATAGAATCATTGTGTCTTTTCCACTCACTGCTGCATATTTATATTGTATGATGTGATCTTTTTGTTTTTGTTAGATCTGGATGAGATGTCTGATAAGGGTTCGTCAGAACATGAGGAGGGAGATCAGGAGGGAAGCACCAAGGCCTCTTCTCCAGGTTCAAGCAGCAGTGTTCCTCTGCCTTCCGTTTTGCTGGATCGGAAGCTGGAGACTCTCATTCTGGAGTGGAACAAGAGTCCAGACATGCTCTTCACCATTCACCCACACGACGGATCCTTCCTCGTCTGGCACATCAAGTACCTGGATGAGTTCATACCTGGCATCTTCAGACAGGTTCAGGTAAGACACTCATGGTTAAGAGTAGTGATGCCCCAATATATTTATTTTGAATTTATTTCACATTTTTATTTAAGAATCATCACTCAAAACAATTTCAGTTTTTGTAATGTTTTTAATGATATAATTGTTTCTACTCCAATTCGTTTTTGACATGTAAACATTTAAACAATCACTATAATAACTTGTTTTCATGATTTTGATTTATTAAAATTTTTTTTAATGAAGCCAACAATTTAAGTACAAATATATTGAGATGTAATATATTGCATATATTTAGTTATTTTTTTCTAGATGACTAATGAGCTGTGGACATTAAATTACATTTCTGAGTTAAATGTAATGTTACGTTCTGTCATGTCACATTAAACCGTGTCAAGATAAAAAAAAAAATTGCTTGAATTTTGAAAGAATTTGAAGGCTCAGACTCTTTCATATTCATGTACTTCTTTCATAATAAAGCACAAAGCTTAAAAAGCGTTCATTGGATGGTAGGTATGCTACTAATAAGGTTTAATGACATTTTGTTCACTCATAAACAGAACAGTTTAGACTAAAAGATATCGGTTCATCAAAATGAAGATCCATTATAAATTGAAAAATGTATATTGTCCGCAGCTTATCCGTTTTGTTTGAATGAAATGGACCTCGACAGTCAATTTTTTTCTGCAAATGATTTCAACCAGTAAAATTTTGGTGCATCACTAGTGACATCACGACCATGAGCTAATGACAATAATGTCGTGTCATGGTCATGTCAATGAATAATACTAAATGTGATTTTTCAATTAGTTTTGAGGTGTGGTGTACCTCAATAAGTGCTCGTTCATAAACACTGGCCACACTATAATTACTAGATGTTAAAAAAACTTTTCCGACCACTGCTAATTACTCTGATAAACTAAATAAAATCTGTTTCCTCCAGGTATCGTTCTCCTCTCGTATCCCCGTTGCATTCCCCACGGGTGATGCTAACTCCCTTAGTAAGAACATCATGATGTACGCATGTACGTTCATGGACCAAGATAGCTGCAGTGCTCTGGAGGAGAAACGAAGTGATCGGCGGGTTCCTCAGAGCGCGTCTGCTTCCGCGGGGCTTGGTGCTCTCGGACACTCTCTTGCTGCTGTCATTGGCCCTGCCGTCATGATGGTGTCCAAACATGTAGATGGCTCGCTCAACCAATGGGCTGTGACCTTTGCAGAGAAGTCTGCATTTTCAAACGTCCTCACAGTTTCGCACAAGTTCCGTTACTGCGGACACCGTTTCCATCTCAATGATTTGGCTTGTCACACAGTCCTTCCCTTGCTGCTAACATCATCACATCACAATGCACTGTTAACTCCGCCCTCTGGATCTGGAAGTATTTATGAAGATCAGATTGGAGGCACGGCTCTACAACCCACCAGGCCAACGAGAGGTGTTTCTCGGAAACAACTGCGGAATGCAGCCACACGTACGTTCCACGACCCAAACGCGATCTATAGCGAGCTAATCCTCTGGAGAGTCGATCACATTGGCCCACTGTCCTGCACAGGGGGCGTGTCCGAGCTTGCACGAATCAACTCTCTTCATACATCCGCATTCTCCAATGTGGCCTGGCTACCAACACTCGTCCCCAGCTCAGTGCTCGGTGAGTTTAACACCACAGCTGTTTTTATACCATCCTCCGAAACTCATAATCAGAAGTTTCGTTTGGTGTACATTACTATTGCTCATAGTTAGAGAGAGTGATTTAAACAGAACTTTGATATGTACCTTTACGGTGCTACAGGCATTAATATTACCTCAAGGAAGGGTGTGCTAAAATCATTAGAGCTATTATTTTTTTGTCTGACAAATGATAAAGCATAATACCATAACAATGTCCTTGAAACCATCCAGAACACTACTACTTAGTACCACCCAAACAACCACCCAAGCAATTTCCTTATAACTATCCATAGTACCTAATAAACCACTCTAAGAACCACCTAGAACACCCTAGAAATTGCTTACCTTAGCCACCATTCAAATCACCATGGCAGCATTCTAGGAACCACAAGAAACGGTGTAGAAAGGCCTAAGCCACTGCCCAGAACACCATAGCTTCATCTAAGAAACTGCCTTGTAATGCCCCATCATCCACCCAGAACACCCTGAATTACCTAGCTATGCCATAGCAACCACAAAAACTGCCTAGGAACGCCCTAGCAACGACCCATAAACTGCATAGCAGTGCCCCAGCAACCACCCAGAACTCCTTAGCAATGTCCTTGCAACTACCCAAAAAACACATGTAATCTCTTACGCTTGTATTGCATCTATCGACACTCTATCGAATGCCCAAGAGCAACCACCCAAAACACATTGCCACTGCCTAGCAATGCACCAAAATATCTTAAAACACCTTAGTAATTGCATAACAACACCCTTGGCAATTCCAGTAAATTCCCTTGCATCATGATGGAGAGTTTTGCCCGCACAAACCCAAGAAAAGAAATAGAAATATTTTGTATAGTTATGTTATTTATTACATTGTTACAGTGTTGCGGTTAATAAAAATGTTTTTTTTTGTCAGGAACGTACTGTAACTCAGCGAGTGCGTGCTTTGTGGCATCTGACGGTAAAAACCTGCGTCTCTATCAGGCCGTGGTGGATGCCCGCAAACTGCTGGATGAGCTTTCTGACCCTGAGACCTCTGTGAGAGCTTCTAAGTCTAGAATCAAAAATAGTGTGCTTTTCTGCATATTAATCTATAATAAATGTCATTTTGAGTTGATCTGATTGTTAATCTCTGATGGTTGTTTTTGTGTTTAGAAACTGGTGGGTGAAGTGTTCAACATTGTGAGTCAGCAGTCCACTGCCCGACCCGGCTGCATCATCGAGCTGGATGTCATTACCAACCAGGTGGGGTCTACATCTGTTTGTGTGTGCATGATGTGAGTTTGTGTTACACAAATGCAAGTTTGTGTTTGAAAGATTGACATTGTGCGACTAATTTGTTCTATTCAAAATAATATTTCCTAGTGTGGCTCAAACACTCAGCTGCTCCATGTATTCCAAGAGGATTTTATTTTAGGATACAAACCACATGAAGACATTCCAGATATCAACATTACTAGCTTTCCCACTGCAGAAGGTAGAAAAACCATTATTTTGCTTTTGAAGTCTGGTCTACAAAGTTTTTACTGAACATTACATTTGGGTTATTTTTTTTTCTAGAGTACCAGCCCCCTCCTTTCTCAGAGAAGTTCTACCTGGTGGTGATCGAGAAGGATCCATATCGGAAATCAGTATTACAGATGTGGCATCTTCATCTGCGCTCAGTGCAGGCTTGTGTGGGTGCGTATGATGTGGATTATTTGTGAAATGATGACACAGCTGTGAGCTGACAGCTTATGAGGGGAAACTGAAGGGAGTCTCGTGAATGGAGAACTCATAGTTCCTCTAATGACTAATTTTCTTTTCAGAGATAGAAATAATTTACAAGGAAATGATGCCTTCAGTTACCCATAGTACATCAATAATGCACATCTCTCAGTGTATCATACTGTTTATATAGCTTTCTGTTATCTCTGAATGCAGTCTATATATCATGTATTTTGATAATTGGTGTCCTTATTGATTATCGTGACATTTTACTGTCTTTTTGTTTCCTTACAGAAGAGCCAGTGAATGATCAAGTTTTCCAGAACCAGTTGACGGTTCCTTTGAGTCAGAACAATGTTGACTCATCTCCTGAAATCACTCCGGGTCATAGTCCGCTGCCCCGGTCTTCCTCTTCTGCCAACTTGCAGTCAGCCAGCAAACTCATCTTGAGCTCTAAACTGGTCTACAGTCAGCGGCTAGACCTACCATCAGGGGTAGAGCTTATCAGAGCCACACCCTCTGCTGGTATGATCATATATTCATAAATGCGTTGTTATAGCCTAAAATTTCCTCATGTATATTGATGCCATTGTATAAATACAAGGGGTGCAATGTGAACAGAAGTCACGGTTCGGAATGTACCTCAGTTTGGAGATCACTCTATGATTTCAGTACAATGGGAAAACTGGTGACACTTTAGTTTTAGGGTCCAATTTTCACTATTAACTAACTATTAACTTCCGCCTCAGTAAACCCCTATTTACTCCTTATTAAGGTTAAATTTAGGTATTGGGTAGGATGAACGGATGTAGAATAAGGTAATGCAGAATAAGGCATTAATATGTGATTTATAAGTACTCATAAACAGCCAATATCTTAGTAATATGCATGCTAATATGCCAGGCATGAAAGCATCAAACCACACCTCGGGTTTGTTTTTTTGTTTCGGCGCGGCACCACGTTAAAAACTGGCCGACCAATGAGATTGCCGACCATATTTGTTCACATGCCTGGAGCTGCTGAAGTTACATTAAAACACAACTTGGTGGCCCTCAAGCTCAAAACGTTCTTGCCAAGCAAACATTGAGAAGAAGACGACAACGAAGAAGACCCCTACACAAACTGCCAGTTCTTGGCCACACCTATAAATGTGTATTATATGCTAGCGCCATATACTGTCAGGGAGAGAATTTCCACATTCACTAGGCGCATTGCTTGGGTATGAACGCAAAGATGCGTCGAAAAAGGTCTCGGAAAAACACTGGCGATAATCGTCCCGGTGTGCACTAGGTGTATGGTAATAGGGGGTTTATCAGGATGAAGTGAATAATACCCTTAGTGAAAGAAAATATTTTATTTTACATATATCTTCATCTCAAGCAAGAGTATACATTTCAAAAAATAATAGAAATAATAGTACTGATAATTTATTTAAGGTGTGCAACATTTTAAGTGGAAACTTACTTATTCCTCTTTTAAAGTCATGATTTTTTTGTTTAATAAACACTAGGGCTTGGTGATTATATCTAAAAATTGATATCCAATTTATGTGTTGAACAACTTAAGAGAGTGAATTAATTTAGAAATGTATAACATTTTAAAATGGAAGACAACATACTTTCCATGCAAAATTGCACATGGTGACTTCCATTAACATGAAATGGAATCCTTGAAATGGACATTTGAACTGATTAATGGAAAGGAATTTAACTTTACTACTCTATTTACATATTCACTCTACTTTTTGGTCTTTTCAAAGGTCACTTGAGCTCCTCGTCTATCTATCCTGTTTGTTTGGCTCCATACCTGATTGTGACTACCTGTTCTGATGGACGTGTCAGGTTCTGGCACTGTAGGGTAGACATGGACTTATCAGCACCACACCCCGAAGAGACTCGTTCGTATCGGTGGGAGCACTGGAGCCTATTGAAAGAGGAAGAGGATAACGACAGCTCTGTGTGTGTGGCGGGCCGACCTGTTGCTGTCAGTTGCTCCTACACAGGAAGACTTGCGGTATCGTTCAAACAGATTTTGCCTGGGACTGAAGGTGATATGTCTCAGGACTTCTCCATGCTCGTCTCAATCTATGAGTGTGAGTCGACAGGTGGCTCGGAGTGGGTCCTAGAACAGACGATTCACCTTGATGATTTTAGCAAGCCCGCAAGAACGCTAGATCCACGTGTTAGTGTTGATAGCAATTTGGTTGTATATAGCAAGTCTGATCTGTTTGTAACCAAAGACAGCCCCAATATCAAGCACTTTGTTCATCTGGACTGGCTGTCTAAAGAGGATGGCTCCCACATCCTGACAGTTGGGGTTGGATCCAACATCCTTATGTATGGACGCATCTCAGGGGTTGTCACCGAGCAGACAAGAGTGAAGGATGGCATGGCAGTCACTCTCCCTCTAGGGGGAAGCATAAAACAGGGAATTCGCTCTCGTTGGGTGCTGCTGAGGTCTGTAAACCTAGTCTCTTCTGTGGACGGCACCCCATCCCTGCCAGTGTCCCTATCCTGGGTGCGAGATGGCATCCTTGTGGTTGGCATGGACTGTGAAATGCAAGTTTACGCACAATGGAGGCAGGACGAGAAACTGTGCGACTCCGAGGACAACAGCATCACATCCCCAGAGGTCATTGGAGGTCGCACTGTGTCCGTTTCTGAGGGCAGAGCGCGATCTAAGAGTGTTTTCGAGGGAAGTGCGGGAATCGATGATGCATTCCGCCCCCCAGCAGTAATTCAAGATGGTGGCTTGTTTGAGGCAGCACATTCGTTGTCGCCCACTCTCCCGCAATACCATCCATCCCAGCTTCTAGAGCTTATGGACCTCGGAAGGGTACGTCGAGCCAAGGCCATCTTGGCGCACCTAGTCAAGTGCATTGCTGGAGAAGTTGCGGTGGTGAGGGATGTAGAAGCAGGTGAAGGCGGTGCAAGGAGGCACTTATCTCGAACCATCAGCGTGACTGGTAGCACAGCGAAAGACATTATAGTTGCTGGCCGAGACAGTGGGCGAGATTATACTGAAATCAACTCCATCCCCCCACTTCCACTATATGCCCTGCTGTCCGCAGACCAGGACACATCTTATAAGGCTGGAGAGGAAATGGGAAAAGCTGGAAAAGGGTCAGAAAATGAGATGCAGACTCAGTCAGAGGATCAGTATGCTGATTTGTTTCAGGTGCAGGCTGTCACCACTGACGATTTTGTGAGCTTTGCTGCAGAGAAGACCGAGAAGAAGTCTCGTGTTATTAACCTGTCACAGTACGGCCCCACGTACTTTGGCCCTGAGCATGCACAGGTGCTGTCTTCACATCTTATGCACTCCAGCCTGCCGGGACTCACGCGCCTAGAGCAGATGTTTCTTGTGGCTCTTGCCGATACTGTGGCGACCACTAGTGCTGAAGTTGCAGGACCCACAGATAAACAGTACTCTGGTGAGTTTACTTCTTATACCAACTGTAATTTAATATAATTTCTGCACCACTAGTGTCACCAAATTGAGAAAATAATGACTGGTTCACAGGTTTCCCAAACAGTCCCTGTGACAGCTATGACATCTTGTTTCTTGGCAGTTTTAAAAAGTTACAATGTATTTTAAGGTACACAACAGTGATGCTAGTGGCATCAAGACACAATTTATACATAGCATTATGTCCTAAGATCTAGCTTTCATTGTCACACCCTACTGGAAGTTTTAGTCATTACACCAGCTGGCAGCAATTAGCATCTTGCTCCATTGACTGGCAATACAAGCCACATTAAAATATCAAAGAACATAGTTTAAAATACTGTATTTCAGTTCATTTTTATAATGCTAAATACTCAAGTAAATACATTCAAATATCAAATGAATAAACTCATTCTTGCAGTTAGATTAAAACATTTGTCTCTCAAAATGTACTTGAATATCTTGTAAATGTGATATACTTCTTGTGTTGGCTAACTGTCTAGTATGACAGTGGGGTTTAACCAAGTACATGAAGAGAGAACCATAATAAACCTTTTTTATAATAACCTTGATATTATTATTTATTGTCAACATTGAACATATCAGGCTTTATCCATGTTACCTATAGCTCAGATCTTTTTTATTTAGTCTCTTTAGTACTAAACCTTAACACAGTGTTCCAGTGCTTGCTAGAGCCAAAATGCAAGGAGAAAGGTTCAGGGACAATATTAATCATACGGCCCATGTGTGTGTTTATGCTTCAGTTCTAATTCACACAAAATTGGGTTGCCGATGAACTTCAAAGTTTCATTTCCCCCCTAGAGGAGGTATTTTTACTTAGTCTCTGAGGGTTGATGTGCTGCATTTTTGTGCTGTTAAATGTTTAGTTGGTTCAGGTGTGATCAGAGTCATTGGAAGGTGATGCAGATCATGGTCTGGAATATGATCAGGATTGTGGGTGCTCTGAACATCATTAACACTCTTTGATGACAAACCTATATGACTGAGAGTGACAATCACGTGGCACGCTTTCAAAACATGGAATCTCTTAAAATTGCAACAAGGTTTCTTTGGGTTATGATCTAGTAAATGTGTGTTTCTGCAGGTGGAGATGCTCTAGATGAGTGTGGTCTACGTTACCTCTTGGCCATGAGATTACATACCTGTCTGCTGACCTCCCTGCCCCCCCTCTACAGGTTACAGCTACTGCATCAGGGTAACACACACTCACCTACATAAACATATACACATCACACTCCCATGTGCACATGCAATGGTAAGTGGTTTCCTCAGATAAGGTGGCGCTAAAGCTTTGCCAGCAAACGCAATCAAGTCAAGTCACATTTATATAGTGCTTCATACAATACAGATTGTTTCAAAGCAGATTTGCATGAATTACAATTTTGTAAAATTCAACTGGATTTAGTTTAAAGTTGCAAAGTTCATTAATTTCCGTAAAGCAGTTCTACAGAAGCCAATAATGTCCTTATTCGGCTCAGGTCAATGTTAATTCCGTTCAGTAACAGTGTTGATGTTGCAATGTTCAACACTGAACTGACACCAGTTTGATTGACACCATTGACGTGGAGCAAATTATTTTTTGAAACGCTGTAAATTACATATGTGCATATGAATATAAAAAACATCGGGCTGGGTTCTTCTTACAACCTTGCTTACCTGTCTCGCTCACAAAAATATTTTTCAAACTAAACCTTAAAATTCTTTCTTTTTGAATTGTTTTTGTAATGTGTTTAGTTTGTTGGATGGTGCAGGGTGGCAAAAATGTTAATTTCAAGGTTTAGAAATCAGGAGAATGAAATGGTTAAGAAAAATTAAGATTATTTAATACATTAAATATTTAATTCATCTCACATGTTAAAGATTTACGTTGACAAAAATACTGCTTGGGGTTTGCTATTGTTGAACCGTTTCCAAATGACAAATCATGAGTCTTCGAAGTAGAGCTCGACGATTAATTCAAAAAGTAATTGAAACCAAAATTCAGAACATACTACAGTGTGTGTAGTCACGTGACTCCGCCCTATCCAGTCAGCGGCATGGAAGCAACACGGAGGCGAACTGCAACGTTAAGTCAACACACATAGAGACAGATCACTTTCACTTGCGTCTTCACTAAACTGTCAATTGTATGCGTTTTAAGGCTTGCCAGTTTGGACATTCAAGCAATTTTAGGCCATTGGATGTGTATCATTATATTGAGCTACTGCGCTGATGCATTGTGGCATGCAAACACTCATACAGCACATCACTTGAATATCATGCACACAGAGAAGAGCACAGAAACTCTCTGTCAACACTGTCCTGTGATTTATCAGTGGCTTAGAAACTCAAAAGTTATAGACTACATTTTTTTTTTTACTTTTGAAGTAATTCACACGCAGTTGTTCTCATTAATGCATTCAACTAAATGCACTGGTACTGTGAAATTAGTTACAACAAGCAGAAATCTGTAAGAAATGTTACGAACCATAGATAAAATAACTGATGAAAGTGAGCTGTTATGTTGGAGCACTCATTTCATTCAAATATCCCACCTTTAAAGGTTCACTCAAAAATGACAATGTCATTAATTACTCACCCTCATGTCGTTCTACTCACGTAAGACCTTCGTTTATCTTCGAAACACTTTTTTTAAATATAAAATAAGATAAATATAATTTAAAATAAATTTTACATTTTTTATAAAAAAATTAATAAAATGGTCCGTTGAGGCCTCTATTGCCAGCAAGGTAATTAACACTTTCAGATGGCCTGAAGGGTTCTAAAAACATATTTAAACATAGTACAGTGGTTCAACCTTAATGTTGTAAAGCTTAAGCAACAATATCTAGTGATCCAAAGATGAACATGGTGAGTAATAAATGACAGAATTTTCATTTTGGGTTGAAGTAACCATTAAATAGTCAAGCATATTTACAGTGCAAAGCTTCTCAGTAAACTATGAGGGAGGGGAGGCAACAACAACAAAAAAAACAAGGCAAAAAAAAATGTTAATGTTCAATTAATCGAGATTTTGATTTTCATAAAAACCATAAGGTCATATCGTCCAGCCCTAATTAGATGTTTTTGGCCCAGTTTCACAGACTGGGCTTAGAATAAGCCAGGATTAGGCCTTAGTTCAATTAGGACATTTAAATAGCTTTTATAAATGTGCCTTAGAAGAAAAAAAACATTACTGGTGTGCATCTTGTGACAAAACAATGGCACTGACATATTTTAAGATATGCATTTAACTTGCATTTTAGTCTGGAATTAAGCCTTAAACCTTTTCTGTGAAACCGGGGGTTACAAATTTAATGCTGATATTTAGATTAGTTTTAACTTGGTCACTTGCCCCGAGTACTGCACTCAGCATTCACCTCTTGTAAAGGAGCTTGGTGTATATCTTTGATTTGGTTTTAGGGTGAATAGGCTTTTATACTGTTTTTGTGTGTCCAGGAGTGTCCACTTGTCACTTTGCGTGGGCATTCCACTCCGAAGCCGAGGAGGAGATGTTGAACATGATTCCTGCCATGCAGAGAGGAGATCCACAGTGGTCTGAGCTCAGGGCGGTCGGCGTCGGCTGGTGGATCAGAAACATTAACACACTGAGGCGGATGGTGGAGAAGGTGAGAGCACACAAACACACTTGCACACATAGGACATTATTTATACAAAAGATGTTTCTGCATCATTATTTCTTATAGAAACCAGTGGATGTCAATACTGTTCATGAAGACCCTCCCCGCAGCAGTACACATTTTAGAAGTCTCAATTCTTATTAGAACATTAGATTAGCATTTTAGTCAATCAGCTTGTTAGACCTGAAATGTGCCAGATATGGGAAATATCGGTAATTTTGTATGATTAGGAATGCTCCAAGAAAACCAGTAGTGCTCATAAAGTTATATGACTTATATGATAGGAATATTTGACTATTATTGGCTGATAGGCTGATAGGAATAGAAGAACAAAGGATGATTCAGTATTTCTACAGGAGAATTGCAATAACACAATTGATTATTTTTTTTCAATTCCCTCCTTCAAAAACTTTATTTTCTGGTGCTCTTTTTACTTGGGTTTAATTCAGTTCCATAAAATTTCACTGCAATTCAGTTTATGTCATTTCAGTTCACTAATTCATTTTGGTTCATTTAAGTTCTTTAATTCAGTTAAATTCAGTTCCATTTATATCAGTGTAATTCAATGCATCACTTCAGTTCAGATCATTTAGTTCAGATGAAATTTCTTTGATGCAGTTCAATCAAATATTACTGCAATTCAGTTCATTTCACTTCACTTTTGTTTATTTCATTTTGTTCTTTTGAGATTTTAATTCTGTTTAATTCAGTTGAATTCCTTTCAGTTGATATTAGTGCCATTCAATGCATTTTCACTTCAGTTCAAATCGTTTTAGCTCAGTTTAGTTGAAATTTCAGTTTTAACTTTTCTTAAATTCAGTTCAGTTAATCTTTTTCATTTTAGTTACATTTTTGTAGATAATTTTAATTTAATTTCAGTTCAGTGAAGCTTTATGATTGAGTGTTTATATGGCATTGGGGATATTACAGTTTATAAATATGAAAAACTAAAAGAAAGTCTCTGCCCTCTTTACTTTGCATTAGGTAGCCAAAGCAGCATTTCAGAGGAATAATGATCCGCTGGATGCAGCTCTCTTCTATCTGGCCATGAAGAAGAAGGCCGTTCTCTGGGGTCTCTTCAGGTATTTAAAACTTGCTGACTTTAAACTCACTTATTCTTAGATACCGTTACTTTCAAATAGATGCATCCCACATGCAGTGTTATTCCCTTAATGCTGCTTGAGGCTCTTTGCTGAAGGAGCTGTGAAGTTTCCGCTCGTTCATTTATATACTGATTTCTGTATAGGTCTCAACATGATGAGAAGATGACCCAGTTTTTCAGCCATAACTTCAGGGAGGACCGCTGGAGGAAGGCTGCTTTAAAGAACGCCTTTTCTCTCCTGGGAAAACAGCGCTTTGAGCAGTCTGCTGCGTTTTTTCTGCTCGCTGGCTCACTGAAAGACGCCATTGAGGTTTGCACCGTCCTGTTTCAAAATGAAGAATATCCCAGGAGAGTATAGGAACTGTGTGTTGTTGATCTCTTAGATGTGGAGTCTGCCGTTTTTGGTTTGGTTTCGTGACGTCATAGAGCGTGTGGTCGTCTGTGAAGAGTGGAGTGTGATATAACAGCCCTGAGTGGTTTGGTTTAGTCTAAACATCACTGATAAACTCCCTTGATGGACACATGACAACTTTAGTTTACCTTGGGCTGGATGGCTGACAGCAAACAGTCAAAACACAGTGATTGCACCACTCATGAAAGATTGCAACATTACATAGGTTGTAAAAATGAGACATGTGGAATTATATTAGGAATATAAATTAGCTTTGATTCTGTTTATAGTCTATTTATATTTTGAACAGATTAATGAAGCGTCCTGTAAAATCACTATTTATATTTTGAACAAATTAATGAAAAGGGTCCTGTAAAATCACTAATGTTCTTTAGTCTAACATTTGTAAATATTAAGTTATAAATACTTGTGACTTATGAAATTTATTAGTAATTATTTTTGTGACTATTAAGCTTGTTTACCCATCAAATTCCTGTATTGTATTCATTATTCATTTGATATTATTTTATTGTGATTCTTATAGATATATATGTGTGTGTGTGTGTGTGTGTGTGTGTATATATGTGTATATATATATATATATATATAATATATATATTTTTTTTGGATTCAGCATTTTTTTAAAGGCATCTCAAATAGAACAACCATGGTTTACCATTTAAATTTTATTTAATTATTTTTAGTAATTAGTTTATTTATTTTTTTTAATTTTGAATTAGTTTTAGTCAAAACATACTTAATTATGATTAAAATAATGTCACAATCCAAAAGCAATGTGAATGAAGTGTCACAATGGTCACACTTTATATCCCTACAATGTACTTAAATTAAAAAAAAAAAGTTACACTTTATTTTAAGGCATCGTTGTTACACTGTAATTACACATTTAAGTACTGAGTAATATTAACTACATAAACTTAACTACGGTAGGGTTAAGATTGGGGGTTGGTTTGTTTTAGGGTTAGTTGCTTGTATTTATGCATTATTTATAGTTGTTATTATAGTGACTACATGTAACATATTTAACAATGACACTGTAAAATAGTGTTACCAAAAACTGTACTTGAATTCCAAAACACTTTTGCTGCTATTGAGGTTGTAAAATTAAGGATGGGTTTGGTGGTATGGTTGGGTTTAAGGGTGGGTTAAGGTGTAAGACGAGGTCAAAAGTGTAATATATAGATACAATTACAGAAATTAATTAGATGTGTAACAGTTTTGTTTATTAAATATATAGTACAATGTAAAAACATGCATTTACACAATAAGTGCACTGTATCAAAAGAATAATTTGAATCTTAGTACATAGTAGTTAAAGGCATTTAATATAAAGTTGGACCCAAAACATCTTAAAAGTAGCCATTGTCTGGTGAGAAAAATCTAAAATCTTTTGATTTTTGAGTGAAACATGACTGGGACTGTTGTTAACAAGTTGGTCTGTCTCTCTCATAGGTTTGTCTGGAGAAAATGGAGGACATCCAGCTTGCAATGATTGTTGCTCGTCTTCATGAGGCTGATTACGAGAGTTCATCCACCTGTCAGGGTATCTTGTACGAGAAGGTTCTCGGCTGCAACAGAGATGGAAGCGGGTTCTCCTGTACCAAACTGCACCCTGACCCGTTCCTGAGGAGCATTGCATATTGGATCATGAAGGACTACACCAGAGCCCTGGACACACTGCTGGAACAGATTTGCAAAAAGGATGATGAGAACCCTGGTGAGAATCTTTATTGCTTTAACCCTGTAAAGCCTGACATTTTTTTGTTGTTGTTGTTGAGCATTGTATTTGATACATCAGACTTTATGGCTCATATAATATAACACATGAGAATATGAGGCTGAGTTTTAAATTTTTATTCAGAGGCCGAAAGTAATGCAATTTGGTGCAGTTGCTGATATTATATAGCCAAAAAGCACATGAAATTCCAATAGATTGTAATGTAAATCAATCAGATCTTTATAACAGTATAGTGGAGTATTTTCTTAAAATGCATATAAATCAGTTGTCATGCTTGTTTACATATTTAATACACTAATTTTAACATGATTTTTCTAAGGGTGAAGTATGAATAAAATGTATTCTTGTGTTTAAAATAAGAAAAAGATATGTTTACCATGTAAAAGGCCTTTTACTTGCTGTAAGTATAAACTGTCAATCAGAGAGCCTATAAATCGATAATTTAGAGGCTTTAAAAAAAAAGTAGGCTTTATAGGTGTAATAAAACAACAATATGATAGCTACCAATAAATACTTAAATATTTTAAGAGTAATAATCACAACAAACAACAATTCCTCTATATTAGTCTAACTTTGTTAGCTTTACAATAACGATTAGGGATGGTTTAGGAAGTTTTTACCAGAGACCCGGGTTCAATACCCACCAAGGGCAACTTCTCACTTGTAAGTCGCTTTGGACAAAAGCGTCTGCCAAAAGATTAAGTGAAGTGCTTTAAAGCGGATACATTTTTAGTTTTCGGTTTTAATCTGTTGTGCTTTAGTGCACTAACTGAAGGACTTTCAGCAGCACACTAAAACACCTGTAGAAAATCTGTTACACTTTACAATGACAAATGCTATAGAAGTATTATTCATTCTTAGTTCATGTAATTTCAACATTTACTAAAAGATTATAATGATCAAAAGATGTGTCTGTTAACATTAGTTAATGCACTGTGAACTAACAAGAACATTTTTATTAACTAACATTAACAAAGGTTAATTAATTCTGTAAAAATACACTGCTCATTGTTAGTTCATGTCAGTTAATGCATTACCTAATTTTAACAAATGAGACTTTATTGTAAAGTGTTACGAGTAAACCATTTCTCTTTCTTTCAGATGTGCTTGTGAAATCGTGCAATCCCGTCGTCTTTAGTTTTTATAACTACTTGCGCACACACCCTCTGATCATTCGCCGACACTTTGCCAACCCCGAGGGGTTTGTGGCTGCAGTTGGTCTAACAGAACGCAACAGTGCAGACGAAATCAATCTGATAGAGCGAAAGCTCTTCTTCACCACCGCTAATGCTCACTTTAAGGTGGGCTGCCCACTCCTGGCCCTTGAGGTCTTGTCCAAAATCCCCAAAGTCACTAAGAAAGCATCTTCTCTGAGTAAGGGCTCATCTGTGGCCAACATCAGTGCCGGCCAATCACAGCAAAATGGAGGAAAGGCTTCAGAACTTGACTGGGGAGTTCCTGCCATCCCCAGCCAGGCCTGGGGAGCCGACTCCTCCACCGGCCTGGACTGGAGTCAACCAATGGTTAAAACGGAGGATGAGAATCTACTGTTGGACTGGGGAGATGATAAGGAGGAAGATGAGGACGAAGAGGATGGGCTGACCATGAAAAAGCCGGAAGTGGAGGATGAAGAGGCCAGCAAGCCATCCAAATCAGCAGCCCTGCAGCGAGAAGACTCAGCGGGCGAGTCGGAGGTGGACGTCATCGCCGAACAGCTCAAGTTCCGAGCCTGTTTGAAGATTCTCATGACAGAGCTGCGGACATTGGCGACAGGATACGAGGTGGATGGTGGCAAACTGCGATTTCAGCTCTACAACTGGCTTGAGAAAGAAATCGAGGCTGTGCACCACATCTGCAACTATAAGGTTGGATTAAGATTTTAATCTCAGATTGAATGTTTATTGTGATTATCGGTGAACTAAAAACCTAAAGCTGACCAATATTGAGATCAACCCTGAACCTGATAATTGAATACAGTGGGTCTTCACTGCAAAAAATCCAATTTTGGTTTACATTTTTTTGGGACTTTGTAATGTTTAATCAAAATGTCATAACTAGACTTTCTGGTGAAAATGGTGGCAGGATTTAACCAATCATACAGTCTACCAGTCATTTAATCCATTTGAACTCCACCCCGGAAAGCTTGTGTTCTTCTACCTTCACTTTTGAGTGCAACTCCTATATCCCAAAATCCAATCAACAACTGAAGCATAGAAGCATGCCCCCAGCTTAAATGTTTCCTTATTTTCAATAGTCCATTACACATGTGATTCACAATACGGAAGAAAAGATCAGTTGCTACTTTCGTTTCATCACGATTTTATTAGCTTTTTAAAACAATTTTTTTTTTTTTTTTTTATTTTAGATGAGGAAGCCATTAAAGTTGATTCAAAATGTTTAATGCAAGAAATATATTAATTTCCACATTAATTTGTTTTCATCAATTTATGTGTAAAGTAACAATATACAGTAATAATCAGCAATGTTTAAATGCATGCATCTTTACTATACCACTTTAAAGAATATCAAAATAGCACACACTGTGAAGTGAAAACCCAAATGATGAATTCTTTGAAAAAAGCAGTTCAAAAGAACTGAATCGTGAGAATAAAATTAACTGAAAGACGCTATTAAAATATGCAGGTGAGTTCGAAACCAGTGTACCGACAGTCTCTAGGAAACTGAGCATCAAAATTCTTGGTGTTGATTAATTGTATGTTTTCAGCAAAATATAATTGAGTGTATACTAAACATTCAATGTATCGGTCTTACCTGTTTTCGATATTCTGATATGTCAGGTTGAGGGGAAAGTGTCTGTAGGTCAGCTGGAGAAATGGGGTGGAGAGGGATCTGTTGACCTGGAAGACTCACAAATCCGTGGTGAAGCAGGCGCATATGAACGTCACCAGATGGAGCGACGGCGTCTGCAAGCCAAGCAGCTGCATGCAGAACGGAGGAAAGCCTGGCTGAGGAAGAATCAGGCTCTGCTCAGAGTCTTCCTCAGTTACTGCAGTCTGCATGGGGCCAAGGGTGGAGGAGTGACATCTGTCAGGATGGAATTGCTCTTCCTGTTGCAGGAATCGCAGCAAGTATGTCCTTACGTACCCACAACATGTTGAATGAATTATATTTTGCTCACAAGCAGCTGGTTGGTTGATTTTGTTCTCACATTATTGGTTTGTTGCGTGTCCTCAGGAAATGACCGTGAAGCAGCTTCAGTCGCCACTCCCCTCCCCACCACTCTGCCCCTGCTTTCGGCCAGCATCGCCCCTACCAAGACCGTCATTGCCAACCCCGTCCTACACCTCGGAAACCACATACATGACATCCTATACACTGTTGTCCAGATGGAGGCTCCGCCACACCCAGACATACTGGACGATCGGGTAAGACAAACACAGATTAGAAACTATATGAAAACTGTGGCTACGTCTACATGAATCTGGATACATTTAAAAATGTGTTTTTCTCTGTTTTGGCCTTCTGTTCACTCTGAGACCACATTTATATCCTGTTAACACTGAGCTTTTTGCAGACTTTCTCCCAAGTGGATTAAAAATTTAAAAAATGACATTTTTGCATTGTAGTGTTTACTGTGGTGCATGTTTTGTCATTTGAAGCATATTGTAACCATAGATGTATATTTTAGCGATCGCAATTCTGATTCTGCTTATCGATTTCGATTATTATTGATTCCCAGTTTGAATTCCGATGAGGTAAAAAAAAAAACCACTTTAAAAAAAAACATTTAGATTTCAAACATTTATTTAATGTCTTTTTGAAAACCATTTTGTTGTCGCTGAATACCAACAACAAAACCAGCATAAAAAGAACACTTACTCAAGGAAATTGTGCTTATGGTTTTAACAAATGTACCACAGCTAAAACAATTAACCAAACTAATATAAATTTCAAACATTATCAAAGACAAGTAAACAATAATAATTTAAAAAATGCAATAGCACAACTAAATACAACAGAAAATTAACTCTCAATGGTTGTCCTGTGGAAAAACACGAGGAAAATTGCATTTAAATTGGGGCTGTCAAGACATTAAAAATTTTAATATGCAATTATGCACTAGGCAATTAATCACAATTAATCTCACAAGGGTGCGATTAACCGTGATTAATTTCATATTTATTGAGCAATTAGGGATACATCATTTATCTTAACTCGGTTATTTTGTCGTCATTTTCTCAGATTGAAGTACGGTTCTCACAAAATTGTATCTTCTGCGAGATAAATTAGGTCTTTCCAAAAAAGGACACTTGAAGTCTCCAAAAGAACATCAAATAACCAAATGATATGAGTCCATATAATTCTTAAATTTATGCACCCATAAAAAAAAAAAAAAAAAAAAAAAAAAAACTTTTTTCAGAATTCAGTGTACAGTGCAACAACAGAATTTGTTTAGAAGTTTTTAGAGCTTGTTTACATTTTAGACATGTCAATGAATAGGACCACATGGACATGCAGAAAAAAAAAAAAAAAACTAAACTAAACCAACCTCCTTGACCTGACTGCAATATACCTATTACTGTCCATTCAGAATTACTAAACACAGCAACATGCACATGAAAAATCAAAACATTATCCTGAATGTGTGGAAACAGTGTACTAAAATGTGTCTGTGCATAAATGTAATGTGCGTTTATTGTATCGAGAGCTCACATACACGGTTTGTTTGTGCATCAATATAAGTGACTCGTGCGTGCTTGGGCTACTGTATGACTCCTGTACGCCACCGTAATTGTCTTTACCTTGATTACAATCTGCATCCATTTAAACTTTAGTATCGAGAAGCTGGTTTGCTTTATCCAGTTTGCATATCATCTGGCCATATAGCAGTGCGCTCTTCGGAAACTACAGAAAATGACAGAACTCGTCTTTTAATGCAAAACAGACTCTGGAATAAATAATTCACTCATCTCTCTGCCATCACTGAGAGAAAACTTTCCTGGAGTTTCGCAGCTTAAAATGATCTGATCACAAAAGAGATGCAAAATTGGGTTAAAAGGTTAGAAGAATAGAAATTTCCGCCTACCAAGGTTACAGGTCCTTGCGCCACTGTACTGTAGATGCTCAATGTGATAAACACATGACTCCCAAGATCATCTGTGAATTGTAAATTACATTAATGACAGTTTCTCATGCTTCAGTAATTTATTAGCGTTAAATAATTAGCACGTTAAAGATTTTGAATGAAAAGGTTTGGTCACCCAAAAATGAAAATTCTGTTATTAATTACTCATCCTCATGTTGTTCTACACCTGTAAGACCTTCGTTCATCTTTGGAACAAATTAGATATTTTTGATGAAATCCGATGGCTCAGTTACGCCTCTATTGCCAGCAAGACACTGAACACTTTCAATGCACAGAAAGCTGCTAAAAGCATATTTAAAATATATGAGTACATTGGTTCAACATTAATATTATAAAGCAACAGGAATTCTGTTTGTGTGCCAAAAAACAAAATAATGACTTTTCAACAATATCTAGTGGCCAATTTCAAAACTTTACGCTTTACGAAACGAAAAGCTTTACGAATCTTTTGTTACGAATCTTTTGTTTCGAATCAGTGGGTTCAGATCATGTATCAAACTGCCAATGTCACTTGAACCATTGAAATTTGACCAAAAATCATGTGACTTTGGTGCTCCGAATCACTGATTCGAAACAAAAGATTCGTAAAGCTTTGAAGCAGTGTTTTGAAATTAGTCATCACTAGATATTTTTGAGTGAACTAACCCTTTAATGCGTTAATGTTGACAGCCCTAATTTAAATACATTAATTGCACTTCCATACATGGAATGTCAGTTGAGTAACTAGGACACACAAGTAAATAGGCAAATAAAATGATTGCGCCAGAAGAATAGTGTGAGAAAATGTATTACTTATTGTCGCTGTATCAGCTCAGCAAGCTTTTATTGTTTTATGCATGTGCATTAAAATGATTTAAACATTTTCCGACGTTTCAGTGTGGATGAGCAACTTTTTGCAAATGCTTTTGTAAACTGAGAGCGTTTTAAACTAAAATGCATTTTTCAAATGTATCTGGATAAATGTAGGCGTAACCTGTATGAGCTTCTACTAACATTTGCATGTGTGTTTCAGGTGAATGCTTTACACACTCTTGCTGCTTCTCTATCGGCTTGTATCTACCAATCACTGTGTGACAGCCACAGCTACAGGTACAAACTCACAACTGATAAACTCACCTTAAAATGCTTGTGAAGACGTTGTACCAGCTTCGATTTTCTGACTTCTATGAACCGCATTCTGTTAAATCTTACACGTGCTGTCACTGACTCATACCCTCCTGCTGATGTGCGTGTTTAGCAGCCAGTCGGAGGCCAATCAGTATACTGGGATGGTGTATCAGGGGCTGTTACTGAGCGACAGGCGTAGACTTCGCACCGAGAGTATCGAGGAACATGCGACACCCACCTCTGCCCCTGCACAGTGGCCAGGTAACAAACATCAGATCAGACTGCATGGAACACATGTGGTGAAATAGCAATTATGAAATCATCCTCATCTAGTCATTCTATTTGGAGAGGAAAGTAACATCTGTAAAGTCAACTTACTCTATTCACTTTCTTAATACAATCCCTGGTGTTCAGACTGGTGGTGAAAAATAACATTAACCAATAAGATTGGCACAATACAAACTCTTATCCAGATCTGATTCTATAGTGGTAGACAATGGCTAACTTTTGATTAAATAAAAATGGACAGACAGACTGATGAATGGATGGATGAAAGATGACAGAGAGAACGGATAGAGGAGAGGGTGGATGGATGAGCAGTTATATGGAGGATATAATGGTTGGATAAGAGGATGGATGGATGAACAGACAGATAGAGAAGATGGATGGATGGATGCATGGAGAGATTGGACGAGTTAACAGACAGACATAGGGATAGATTGAGGAGAAAATGGTTGGATAAAATGATTCGATGGATTGGATTGGATAAGTGGACAGATAAATTGATGGACCGATTGGTTGGACGGGTGGATGGATAGGTGGAGATATTGAAGGATGGAAGGAAGGATTGATATGGATGAATGAAAGGACAGATAGATGCAGGATACATGGACAGATTGGTGAATAGACAGTTATCATTTGCTCATTGTGTATGTTTTCTCTTTCCCAGGTGTGTCATCTCTGATCAATCTGTTGGCGTGTGCTCAGGGTGATGATCACGTACGTCTGAACGTCATGTTATGTGAGGCTGTGGTGGCCGTGTACCTCAGTCTGCTGATTCACGGTCTTGGCACGCACTCTGGAAACGAGCTCTTCCGGCTGGCCGCTCACCCCCTCAACAACCGCATGTGGGCTGCAGTGTTTGGAGGCGGAGCCAAACTCATTGTTAAACCCAAGCGGCCACCTGAAATCACTCCAGGTGAGTCTTCTGCCCCTGCCAGAGGTGTTTGATGATGTGCTGTGCCGTCATATCTGTAAAGAACGTCCACAATAAGCACTTTACATACAGCTTTTGTCATAATTTTAGTGGCATTTAAATGTTTTTTTTTTTGTTTTTTTTTTTTTTTTTTTTTTTTTTTTTTTTTTTTCAGACAAGCATGTTTTTTGTTTTGTTTTTTATTATTATTATTATTATTATTATTATTTTGAAAACACTTTCTGGGTCCTCCAGTTGATAATAAGATTTCCTCCTTTGTCAGCTGCTCTCAAGGCAGCAGGGTCCGAGGGGTCAGAGGTTGTAAAGGTCAAAGATTCTGATCCCCCTACCCTGACCGTCAACCAAGCACCGCCTCAGACTGAGGCTGGTAACCACGGTAACGTCGCCGTGGAAACAGCACAGCCAGAGAGCTGTGAGTAGTAGCTCAGAGGCACTTAATCCACACAGGAACAGGAAATGAGATGTGAATGATGCAGTTCCAGTTTTCATAAATTGGCAAAAGAAAGTCCAGTGATTTGATTGGTAGCACTTTCCAACAGGGTTACATTTGTAAACATTAGTTAGCTGCATTAGTTCACATGAACTAACAATGAAAGTTATTTCTAAAGAATTGATTTATATTAGTGAATATGGATTTTAAGATTTACTAATACATTATTCAAATCAAAAAATTTCTGTGAATATTTTTTAAAGGACCTGAGATAATATGACCTAACAATGAATTTGCATTTTTATTAACTAACATTTACAAAGATTACTAAATACGGTAAAAATAAATGTATTGCTCATTGTTAGTTAATGTTAGTTAAACGGATAGTTCACTCTAAAATGAAAATTAAGTAATCGTTTACTCACCCTGGTGTTATTCTGATCTTGTATACCCTTCTTTCTTTTTTGGACCACAAAAGGAGAATTAAAATAAAAAATCCTGCTCTTGGTCGTCCATATAAAAGCAGTGAATAGTGACCAGCATCAAACTTAAAAAACAAAAACACAACATTGTCACAGATTGTGACACGTCATATATTCCTAGTATTTGGTGGAAAATAAACTGAAGTTTAATGTATTATTTAACGAAAATCCTGACCTTGGCAATTGGTCTTCTGTGCATGGTACACATTCACCCCAGCTTGCCCAGAAAATCACTCGAAGTTGTGAGAAATCAAGATTAATAAAAATGCAACATGAAATACAATGCCTAGAAATCCCCAAAAAAGTATCTGTACTTTCTTCACTGAGTTGAATATCTCCAGGCTGGAACTTACTTCTTGTTGCGACAAATACAACAGAGATATTCACCTACATGGATTGAATTTCATGTTGTGTTTTTATTTGTCTTGATTTCTCACAACTTGTGTGCTTTTTCTGGGTGAGTAAGAACTGTGGTGCTAATAGTCTCATTACATGAACGCGTAGTCGTGCACAAAAGACCAACAGACAAGGTCACGATTTCTGTTAAATAACACATGAAATTTCAGTTCGTTTTATACGAAACTCATCATATACCCCCAGAACATTTGGAATATACGCATGGAAACATTCTGTGATACTTTTTCGTTAACTGCTATCGACTGCCATTATATGGACAAGCGTGAGCGGTAGATTATTATTATTTTTTTAATTCTCCATTTGTGTTCTGAAAAAGAAAGAAGGGAATACGGCATTAGAACAACACCAGGGCGAGTGATGACTTCAGTTTCATTTTAGTGTGAACTAACCCTTTAATGCATTAACTGATGGGACCTTATTGTAAAGTGTTACCAATATATTCTAGATGGCAGGCTGTGTGTCAGTCCCTGTTGGTGTGTGGAGAGGTGCTATGTGTGATTGCGGTGGTGTTTGTAGTTTCTAATATATTATATTTCATCATTTGTTACTTTATTATCTTTGTTGTGTGTGTTTTCATCTGGACTTTTTTTGTGTGCGTTTATGTACATATTTTGCTTTTGTGTCTCATTTGCATATCATCAATCTTATGTGTGTGTGTGTGTGTGTGTGTGTGTGACCATCACAGCCAATGTGGAGTCAAACAGGCAGGCTGAGCTCCAGTCTGAGAATAATGCAGGTACACACACTGTCTCCCTCCACCTGTCTCAGTATTTAGCCTTTTAGCCTGTTTTAAACTCCAGTCTAGATGTGGCCGTGTGTGTCTGTGTGTGTTTTTCTAGAGATACGGTGAGTGCCTCAGGCTCAGGTGCACACCAGCTGTCCGAGGTCAACATTTAGAGAGTTTGTTCTGTTCTTTCCCTGTCTGAACTGATGTGACCTTTTATAGGGGAACCAAATTGATAATGTATCATGGAAAACAGGGGTTTTTTTTTTGTACTCATCTAAATAGTAAGATACTTCAGATACTGTGTTCACACAGCAATAGAATATGATTGTGAGTCTTGTATTTGACTCCTTATGGTTGCCTTCACACAAAGTTATTTACTGCAGTGACAATCGCTTTCTATGACTGAACAATTTCTACAAACCCCTGCTGTGTGAACCGAACTGGGCAACTAATTGTCTGTCAAATCATACATTGCGAAAGAACCACCCAGTGCTGCACACAAATATGTCTCGTGTTTGTGGTGTGTTTTCATGTGTTGTTTCTTTAACTTACAGAGATGGAGAAATGAGCTGTCATGTGGAGGTTTCTTCTCAAATGCTTCTGTCAGTTTAAAAGCTGCTTTCTGTTAATTAAGATTTGACTAATGAACTTGCGCCTCATAGACTGTGATAAGTTCCAATTTTATGGATGTCTTTCATATTTACTTTAATTTACTTTCATGGCAAGCGCAAGAATAGCATAGAATAGCTTGCGACTTTGAATGCTCATTCATACAGAATGAGCTCGAGTTGCCACTGTAACATTTTGAGAATCAGATCTGTACGTAAATGTGGTTGTCATTTCCAAAAAGTGTGAATATACCCTTTGAAAGGTAAGTGGTCTTGTGCAGAACATTGCAATACGCAAATTGGTCAGCATAACTTGAAATATTATTGTAAACTGACTTTAAATTAAAAACTCGTGATCTATAGGTTTCTGACCATTGTCCTAGAATGTCCAACTTATTGGCTGTAATCATGTCAGCCATTTTGGGTGTTGACTAGGGGTGTGACGAGACCCCTATCCCACGAGACGAGACGAGACACGAGATTGGGTTTACGAGACGAGATTTTTGTAGTATTTTTAAGAAATCCTCAGTAATGAAACGTATGAAGGGAAAATAGTGTTTTATTCAACTGAAAATTGAAATCAACTTGTAATGCATGTCAGTTTACTTCTATTTTAATGAATAATTTGCAGGTTCCATTTTGAGCGAATGAAAATGCGCACGATATGTGAACTATGAGTCTGTACAACATAGTGTACGGCATAGTTTTCTTACAATGTTTACATATTGTTTGTGTCTTGTGTGTTATTCTTTCACCGTTTATTATTTCTACTGGAAAAGCAAAATGTTTCCACACAAACGTCTTCAATCATAATTTCACCCTCACACTGATAGCACGACGAGACAAATTTTCACCTCGACGAGAAATCTCGTCACGTTTTAGTCTCGTGAGATCTCGTGGTACGAGATCTCGTCACACCCCTAGTGTTGACCATTTTGAATTTTGTCATAAAATGCTGTATTTACAAATGCATCCTTCTGAAACTCTGTATATGTCATCGGCACTATGCCCCGATTATGTATTCGAAACTTTTTGAGGTGCCGCCACCTTGTGTTCAAATAACCTAAAATTTACAAAAATACTACTAGCTTTTGATTAATTTTGTCTATTTTCATGAAAGTAAATTTGATAGATTCCTTGAGTCATGGTCAAAATGAGTTGGTCAAAATGTATGTCCACCATGTGCACTTTTTCGGACTCCTAGAATGATGGTCTGATTTTCACCAAAATTGGCTCAGATTATTGTGAGACCATGTGAGACAAATTGTTATTAAAACACTTTTGATTGACCAAACTGTTCTTAAATAACGAATCAACGAATTGACACCAAACGTGGTAACAGCGGCACCTATTCGCCGAAAGTAATAAGCAGTTAAATCACATTAGAGGTTGTGTCTATGATTTTTCAGCCAAATAATCTAAAAATGTCTATAATTACTCATTGTTGCAGTTGATCTGCTTGGCCTCTCAATTGCTGCTTGCAGCTATATTTAGCTATATTTTCAGCTTTCGTTTTAGTTTGTTGAAATAATTTTGCTATTCATTATATATTTTATATTTAAGTATAGCTCTGATTCATTTTTTTATTTCCATTTTAGTTTAATTTATGTTTTTCATTTAATATTTATTTTAGCTTTATTTCACTTTATCGCTATTGCAACTTTAAGCCCTTCCCCAGTCCATCCAGATTGTTTCCTGAATCATGCTACAAAAAATGGTTTGTTCAGTAATTGTCTTCGTTTACGGCATCACAATCGCAAGCTCATTTACATAGGATCATCGACATAAACATAGAATGGCTATTCAGAGTACAGCAACTTGGTTGGGGTGTTGTCATTTCGCACACAAAGAGGTTAGCCAATCATAATAGATGTAATTTACATGTAGTATGTAATTTGTTGGCTGTACTAAAGCATAAAAACAC
This sequence comes from Opsariichthys bidens, assembly GCA_037194245.1. Taxonomy (NCBI): domain Eukaryota; kingdom Metazoa; phylum Chordata; class Actinopteri; order Cypriniformes; family Xenocyprididae; genus Opsariichthys; species Opsariichthys bidens. The sequence goes on from CM074278.1 coordinate 9,067,462, forward strand.
CATCATATGTTTGCAGGTATTTAGGAAACATGGTCCACAAATTTGTTTCTCTTAAAAACAAAGCTATAGCCAGTTCTAATTTGCCATGTGCGTTCCGTGTCAAAATTAATATTCAATATTCTTCAAAATTCAATTAGTTGAACTTGAAAGTGCTTCAGGTGTCACATTAAAGGACCACATTCATAAAACAAAGTGTAAAAAAAAAAAAAAAAAAAGATTTAAGGTTTTGTTTTCATACTTGTCAGCTCTTGGCATTTTGTCAAGGTGTTTTCTGGCAGTGCTCAAAGAGTAGATCCTTTGATCATCAACACAGTAAATTTAATCTGTCTGTGTTTTCCTATCAGCTCTATGTTCCAAAATAAAACCCCGCTCACACTCACAGACTCTTACTGCAGGAATTTCTCTTTGAACATGACTTCTGAAGGATTATGTTTTGAGGTGAACCTTCTCTTCGGATGTGTTCTCTTTTAGATTTGATATAAATATTCCACCCTATCAGAATCAAAACATTCTTTAAATGCTAATGAAATGCCCTCCAGCTGAAAAGAAAACACATCAATACAGAGATAGAGAGTCTTTATACACCAGACACCTGAAAAGATGAGATACTGGACTTCATGTGTAAGCTGCTTTTTTCAAAACTGTTTGAAAGTGAAAGCTTTTAGTTATGTGTGTTTTTTTTTTTTTGAGCTTGTTACATTCCCCTCCTCATCTATGATAATACAAAGTAATCTGAAGCACCACAGTAACAAGCACTATTAGGGACTAAACTTGATCTTTTTAAGTTTTTCTTTTTAAATATACTTGAATCAAATGATTTTCATAATGTGTTCAGCTTCTCGAACAAGAAAAAATGTGGGGTGGGACTAGATTTGGTCCATTAGGAATTGATTTTGATTTGCTGTTGCTGCGATCTCATGTGAGTGACAGGTTGTCCTGCCCTTGTGACTGTAAACATGAATTATTTTTGATTAAAGATTACAAGGGCGCAGGAATTAAAAAAAAGTGCACAGATAATTAATTTATAATAAATACTGCAGTATTCCATTAAAAAGGCAATTTTGATTTTATGGTTGATTTTAAAGTAATGAACATGTTATTGTGTGTGTTATATTTAGTTGTACCCGATGAAGTGAAACAGGATAACGGGGAAGGTGTGTTTTCTTGATAGTGTGCTGTGTATCTGTGTGAGTAGTTTGATATAACTCCGTACTCTCAGTAAGATCACAGGGACCCTCTCGGCTTTATTACCCATGAAGCAGCTGCACGACCTACTGTGAAGACTAAGATCTGTAATGAAGCTGAATCTAGCGATGAACCGCCTCTGTACAGTAGATGTTTAATCATGACCATCTGTTCTTATTTTAGGATCAGTGTGTTCAGATAGAATTCTTTCAGTTTCTCTGTCTTCACTCTGCTTTGTCAATTTGAAATTGAGTGCTTTATTGGCATGAATTTTAATTATTTTATCTCTCTGGCTATGTTTGGAATGGAGTAGTAATATACTATTAACTACATAAAATGTGTATGAAAAAATATGCGGCAATAAACATTTCAAGCAATCGTATGCAACATTGGCCATTGATCATCTTGGAAATAAAAATGTATTATTTGCCTTTTTTTTTTTTTTTTATATAACATTTTTTGCTAGAAAGTGATTGCAGTAAAAAGTTGTTGTCAGTATTGCTTCAGATTCACCAGAAGCTCAATTTGAGTCCATTGCATTGTGAGATTCAGTATTCTTTTCTCTTTGTATTGTTGTATTGTACATTTGGGCATATAGTAAATTATCTAAGTATTCTGTGCATACTGTGAAAAGTACACATACTGCATGCTACTTTCTTTCTGAACTAGTAGGTTGTACACCATTCCAAACATACCTCTTTCTCCTTTTCTTGCTGTACAGGTAGGTAGTGGACAGGTTTCTCACTCTCCGTTTTTCTCTGTCCTCCAGCAGTCCCTCCCCCGACCCCTCCTGCTGAGGATGTGGACCGACAGCGACGCAGGTTTAACATGCGCATGCTTGTTCCTGGGCGTCCCGTTAAAGAGACTCCAGCCATACCTCCACCCGTTCCTGTAGAGCGGCCCACCTATAAGGAGAAGTTCATCCCACCTGAGCTCAGCATGTGGGATTACTTTGTGGCCAAAGTGAGACTATGACATCTGCTTATTTACACTGATGCGAATCTCAATTTTTTTCAGTTTATGAATCTAAATGGCCTTTGTCAGAGTGTCTCATTATGCTCTGTCTGTGTGTACTTTTGTGCGTTTCCTCCAGCCTTTCCTTCCCCTCTCTGACAGCGGGGCGCTGTACGATTCAGATGAGAGTGGTGCTAGTGACAATGATGATGATGATGATGATGCCTTCCTCTCTGACACACAGATGACAGAACACTCCGATCCAAATTCCTACAGGTGAGATTATAACACGTTAAAAAATTAAATTAGAGTTAAGTAGGGTTGCAACAGAGAGAAGTAAAACTAAACTAAAAATTAATGTGATACATTTTGTAAACTGAAATTAATTAACAATGAAAATAAATTGCAAAGTTTAAACAAACTGAAAACAATGGTTAAAGAAATAAATAAAATGTGATATACAGGTGCTGGTCATATAATTAGAACATCATCAAAAAGTTGATTTATTTCACTAATTCCATTCAAAAAGTGAAACTTGTCTTGTATGTTATATCCATTCATTACACACATACTGATATATTTCAAATGTTTATTTCTTTTAATTTGGATGATTACAACTGACAACTAAGGAAAATCCCAAATTCAGTATCTCAGAAAATTAGAATATTACTTTAGACCAATACAAAGAAATTTTTTTTAGAAATCTTGGCCAACTGAAAATTATGAAAATGAAAATCATGAGCATGTACAGCACTCAATAGTTAGTTGGGGCTCCTTTTGTCTAAATTACTGCAGTAATGCGGCGTGACATGGAGTCGATCAGTCTGTGGCATTGCTCAGGTGTTATGAGAGCCCAGGTTGCTCTGATAGTGGCCTTCAGCTCTTCTGCATTGTTGAGTCTGGCATATTGCATTTTCCTCTTCACAATACCCCATAGATTTTCTTTGGGGTTAAGGTCAGGCGAACAGGGAATACCATGGTCCTTAAACCAGGTACTGGTTGCTTTGGCACTTTGTGCAGGTGCCAAGTCCTGTTGGAAAATGAAATCTGCATCTCCATAAAGTTGGTCAGCAGCAGGAAGCATGAAGTGCTCTAAAACTTCCTGGTATACGGCTGCATTGACCTTGGACCTCAGAAAACACCAACACCAGCAGATGACATGGCATGACAAACCATCACTGACTGTGGAAACTTTACACTGGACCTCAAGCAACATGGATTGTGTGCCTCTCCTCTCTTCCTCCAGAATCTGGGACCCTGATTTCCAAAGGAAATTCAAAATTTACTTTCATCAGAGAACATAACTTTGGACCACTCCACAGCAGTCCAGTCCTTTTTGTCTTTAGCCCAGGCGAGACGCTTCTGACGCTGTCTGTTGTTCAAGAGTGGATTGACACAAGGAATGCGACAACTGAAACCCATGTCTTGCATACGTCTGTGCGTAGTGGTTCTTGAAGCACTGACTCCAGCTGCAGTCCACTCTTTGTGAATCTCCCCCACATTTTTGAATGGGTTTTGTTTCACAATCCTCTCCAGTGTGCGGTTATCCCTATTGCGTCTACACTTTTTTTCTACCACATCCTTTCCTTCCCTTCGCCTCTCTATTAATGTGCTTGGACACAGAGCTCTGTGAACAGCCAGCCTCTTTTGCAATAACCTTTTGTGTCTTGCCTTGACAGTTGTCCAAAAGACGAACATTGACACCTTGCACAAGTCAGCAGTCTTCCCCATGATTGTGTAGCCTACAAAACTAGACTGAGGGACCATTTAAAGGCCTTTGCAGGTGTTTTGAGTTAATTAGCTGATTAGAGTGTGGCACCAGGTGTCTTCAATATTGAACCTTTTCACAATATTAAAATTTTCTGAGATACTGAATTTGGGATTTTCCTTAGTTGTCAGTTATAATCATCAAAATTAAAAGAAATAAACATTTGAAATATATGTATTATATATGTGTGTAATGAATGAATATAAAATATACAAGTTTCACTTTTTGAATGGAATTAGTGAAATAAATCAACTTTTTGATGAGATTCTAATTATATGACCAACACCTGTATGTGATAAAGGATTAGTTCACTTCAGAATTAAAATATCCTGATAATTTACTCACCCCCGTGTCATCCAAGATGTTCATGTCTTTATTTCTTCAGTCAAAAAGAAATTAAGTTTTTTGAGGAAAACTTTCCAGGATTTTTCTCCATATAGTGGACTTCAAAAGGGTTCAACAGGTTAAAAGTCCAAGTTGTTTCACTGCAGCATCAAAGGGCTCTACATGATCACAGACAAGGAATAAGGGTCTTATCTAGTGAAACAGTCGGTCATTTTCTAAAAAAAAAAAAAAAAAATTATGTATTTCTATTAACCACAAATGCTCGTCTTACACTAGCTCTGTGATGCACCAAGCGTTACGTAATTATGTTGTAAAGGTCACGTGCGATGTAGGCAGAAGTACCAAGCAAGTGCCTACAAAGCAAACATGCAAAGACTAGGTCTAACGCCCTTTACAGAAAAAAAAGAGTAAAATAAAATGTCGGATGATTTTGAAGTTGGAGTTTTTCGTGGTACTTCCTCCTACGTCACGTGTGTGACCTTTCCAACGTGATTACATAATTTGTGGCCCTTCAACCCATTTAACCCTGTTGAAGTCCACTATATGATGTTTTATTAACAAAGTTTGGGAGGAACACATTCAAAAGATCTAACTTATCATCACATCACTCCAATCTGCAATCAGCAATCAACATGTCTACCCAATCAGCATGAGCGGAGACCTATATTTATATATATACGCAACTGACTCACCTTTTTCTCAACAGTTTTCTTTATCCCTCCACCACCCTGTCTCCTCACACTCGCCTGGTTACTTTATAACCAGAAATACGGGGGGAGTACTCTGGGTTCGGGTCAAATACAGTGCTCGGAGCCCTTTCCTCGGATAGCATGCCAAATATTCATACTAATTACAAATATGATTATTTGTAAGTGAATTTGTGAAATGAAAATCCCGGAACGTTTTCCTTTTTTCAACTGAAGAATGACAAACATTTTGGATGACATGGGCATCTTAATTATCAGGAAATTTAAATTCTGAAGTGAACTAAGCCTTTAATGTCAAAAATAATTAACTCTTTCCCTGTCATTGAATGAATTTTCTTTCATTTATGAGACAATGCTTCCCCGCCATTGACGGAATCGTCTAGTTTTCACTGTTATGCGATAAGGGGGTGCTATTATGCATGTTCTGAAAGAGTACAGAATCTCCGGATCAAAACACAGGTGAAGAAGCAGAAACAAAATGTACAAATGTAAAAAAAAAAAACATTAAATCATCAATATTAAACGGCATACAAATCAGAACTGCCTAACGTTACCGAATGAAATGTCGAGGACTATGTGCATAGGACAATGCAATATAAGCTTTGGGAGTGTTGTTGGACTCAATCTACTCCATCTGTGTTTTGATCACCATTCTGAATCCGATCCAAAAATAGTTTGACAAAAACATCAAAATATTGCTTTTTTTAATGAAACTTGCCCATTCAAGTGCTGATTAAAAAAAAAAAAGAATGCATGAAGCTAGATTTTTTTTTTTTTTAAAGCAGAGGGTCTATTCTATCTTTTGATATATGTTCCAATATTCATACAACAAAATATTCTGGGGGCTTTAAAACGTTTGTGAAATTTATCAAAAATTCTAGTGCTGGCTGGCAACTTTTTTTCAAAAATGCTGGCGGGGAAATCATTCATCATGTTATCATTCATGAAATTAGCACTGGTCAGGACATGTCAGAGTGTAGAGTGAAGGATGATTGTGTGTTTGTGTTTTTGCAGTTGGTCTTTGATCCGTCTTGTGATGGTCAAACTTGCTCTTCACAATGTCAAGACATTCCTGCCCCTGACAGGACTGGACTTTACAGGTATATGAGTAAAAGAAACGTACTCTTAATAACATGCATACTGGCAATAGGTAAATGAAATCATTAACTTTCATTTCCTGTGCCTGCCTTGTGTTATCTTAGAGTTGCCTGTGACGTCTCCGCTGGCCAATGCTGTGCTGAAGACACTGGAAAACTGGGAGCAGATTCTCCTGGAAAAGATGAACAAATTTGATGGCCCTCCACCAAACTACATCAACACGTACCCAACAGACCTGAGTGCAGGCGGGGGGCCGGCTATACTCCGACACAAAGCCATGCTAGAGCCCGAGAACACACCGTTCAAGTGAGTACTTGGGTCAATATCACCATAGAGTGGCTTTCAACCCTCACAATACTCACAAATTTTATTCTTAATTTCCCACTCGCTTTATGTTGTAAATAGTAGACGCTTAAGTACTTTAAGAATTAATATATGGCTGAATTCCCAAACATATTTTGAAATAATTGTGGGTCATTATTCAAAGCATAAACCATAAGATATGTCCACCCTGTCATGGACACATATATTACTGTTAAATACATTTTCAATGTCATATTAAGATGCAAATTATATTTTCTGAATGGTATGGTGTCCCTACCTAAATGGGGTTATTTGTTTACTTTCAAATTTAATGAGCAGTGCATGGGACATTGCAAAATAACAAACATCCTCTTATGCCTCTTATGTATTTAAAATGCTTTTGTCATGAATATAAAAACTAATATAACATACCCTTTGATTGTCATTTTTATGTTGTTATGCCAAATGACTGAGTTATGTACAGGATACCAAAAGGCCACCCTACAGTGATATTGACTCAATTGCTACTAATGTCTCTATTACGCCAAAGAATTACAGAATATTTAAATAATTATGTAAATGTGTGAACAAATGTACATGTACATGTTCTGTTTTGTTTATTTTTCTCTTCAGGTCAAAGCACCATCTCTCCTTCCCTGCTCGCCGTCTGTGGCATTTCCTGGTCAAACAGGAGGTGCTTCAGGAGACTTTGATTAGATACATCTTCACTAAGAAAAGGAAGCAGAGTGAGGTAACTACAGAACACAGGGGTGGGACCACACACTGACAGAATAAATGGGGTGGATGTTTAAAGGATATGTTTAGTGAGGTCATTAAAGGGGTGGAACCAGGTGAAGAATGAGGTCCGCAGGGTACAGTAGGTAACGAATGGTGAGTGGAGTGAGGTAGGCTAGAATCAGGTAGCAAGTGTGGGAACAGTGCAATAGTAAAAACAAGGAGTGGAGCCACATTAGCAAAAATGTCCATTGTCAGTAGTACAGTGATGTGGTGAATTCGAGTGACCAACTTGAATCCATTACGAAATCTGCATGGGGAATATTTTATTGGCCGGAGTTAAAGGATAAGCTCATTTAAGAATTCAAATTTCCTGATTATTTACTCACGCATGTCATTCAAGATGTTCATATCTTTCTTCCTTCAGTCAAAATAGAAATTAAGGTTTTTGAAGAAATCAATCCAGGATTTTTCTACATATAGTGGACTTCATTGGGGTACAGTGGGTTGAAGCTCCAAAATTCAGTTTCAGTGCTGCTTCAAAAGGCTCTACACGATCCCATCTGAGGAATAAGGGCCTTATCTTGTGAAATGATTGGCCATTTTCTAAAAAGATTTAAAAATTTTGTACTTTTTGACCACAAATGCTCGTCTTGCACTAGCGTCCACTTTACGCATTACGTAATCACGCTGTAAAGGTTACACGTGACGTAGGGGGAAGTACCGATATAATGTGTTTACAAAGTGAATGTGCAAAGACTTATTCAAACGGCCTTTACAAAACAAGGTAAAAACAACAATCTCAGATGATTTTGATATTGGAGGAGAAAATGAGTAGGAGTTTTTTGGTACTTTGGCTTACATCACGGATGATCTTTTAAACGTAACTACTCATAAAATCGTGGACACTAGTGCAAGACGAAAATTTCTGGGTAAAAAGTGTAAACATTTTAATTTAATTTTTAGAAAATGACTAATTGTTTGACTTGATAAGCCCCTTATTCATCGGCTGGGATCGCGTCGAGCCCTTTGAAGCTGAATTTTGAACCTTCAACTCGTACCCCACTGGAGTCTACTATATGGAGAAAAATCCTGGAATGTTTTCCACAAAAACCTTAATTTCTTTTCGACTGAAGAAAAAAAGACATGAACATCTTGGATGACATGGAGGTGATTATCAGGAGATTTTAATTCTGAAGTGAACTAGTCAAATTAGCCAAATTGTGAGGGTACAAAAATCCTTTGTCAGTAGTGGAGCGACGTATGAAGCACAGCTCACACAGAAGTCACTTTCAAATCAAGCAGCTTTCTGTTGGTCATTGCAGAGAATTCGAATGATCAACTTGAACCTGTAGCGAAATCTGAATGGGGAAATCTTAAAATTCCTAATCCTGTGGATTTCAGGTGGGCAATGGAGAAAGTGCTTATGTTCCCATCGAGTGGACGTTCCTATAAAGATGTTACATCACATGAAAACTATGAATGCAATGGGTGGGGCCAGAGTGAAGGAATTGAATGGGTGTAGCCAAACTGCAGCAATAAAAGGGGTGGTGCAATGAAAGAGTTGGGTAAAGAAAGGGATGAGGCCAGAGTAAGGTTTTAAAACGGCTGTTGCCAGAATGATAAAATCATTAAAAAGACAATATTGTTTTCAGAAGTATGAGTCCCAAACCAAAATGTATCACTGGTGAGATTTCTTAATTGAAGGTTTGAAGGAAATCCAAGAGAAATAGCTCGTTTTGTGTGCTTTAATAAATAAATATAGAACTGTAGAAAGTAGCCATCTTGTATGTTGAGGGTAAGTATTGACACAGACACTGGAAGGAATGTGCATGTTCTCTCAAGTCTCTGCCGGAACTCCAAATGAGATTCATTTTGCTCTTTATCATTTCATTTGTTTTTCTCCATCTGTCTGTCACTCGGGCATGTGTTTTGTGCTGTGCCCCGTGTGTGTTTGTTAATGTTTGTGTGTGTTGTGGTGTGTATTGTGTAGTGTTTAGATGATCATGTGGACCACCTCGTACAAAACGGCATTACTGGAGCTCGCAAAAACAACAAGGTACTGAGACATAGAATGGGACTCGTCTCTCTGTGAAACCCTCTTAAAGCTTTGGGCTTCTGTCTTCTGTTTACCTGCTTTTACCTCCCACACACACACACACACAAGTTCGTCTCTTTCCTCACGTTTCTCTAACTCGTCTGGCTCTGCACCGTTCTTCCTCACTAACTGTCGACGGCACTGAAAGTCGTGTATCAGACGGATTCTGCTTCAGACAGCTTGTTTAGAAGATCAAGCAATAACAGCGATTAATTCATGTTTTGCCTTCTGTGGAGGTGTGTACATGGTCTCACCTGCATGTCAGTAAACTTCGTGCTACTGCGGTGTGTGTGTGGATGTGATTGGGAAATTATTATAAAAACAGCAGTGCAGCAGAACAGACTAAAATGAGTGTGTGTTTATATGTGTGTTTGTGTGTGTTGTGTTACAGGTGGAGGCTGATATGGGTTACCCTGGAGGCAAAGCCAAAATCATCCATAAAGAATCTGACATCATCATGGCATTTGCCATTAACAAGGTTAGGACATTTCTATATGTAGTTCTATTATTGAGAAGGTTTGTTCTAAACGTTTGAAGTCCGCTTCATTAGTTTATTAGTTTTCTACACAATAAAGGTTAAAATTCACTTTTTCGTGACGTTTGTTTGCTTTCTCTCAGAACTTTAGAAGTCTTCACATTGTTTTTGCTAATGTAACTTTATACAAATAACATCTGTTATTAACTGGCTGTGTTGTTGACTGAGACCAAGTTGCTGAATACTAAATAGATGTTGATATGTAAATGTAGCCGGCCAAATGTTAACAAGCTCATGGTTGTGAAAACAGTTATTATACTTAATTATATACAGTGGGGCAAAAAAGTATTTAGTCAGCTACCAATTTTGCAAGGTCTCCCACTTAAAAAGATGAGAGAGACCTGTAATTTTCATCATAGGTACACTTCCACCATGAGAGACAGAATGAGAAAAAAAATAAGAAAATCATATTGTCTGATTTTTACAAATTTGTATTTGCAAATTATGGTGGAAAATAAGTATTTGGTCAATAACAAAAGTTATCTCAATACTTTGTTATATACCCTTTGTTGGCAGTGACAGAGGTCAAATGTTTTCTGTAAGTCTCCACAAGGTTTTTACTCACTGTTGCTGGTAGTTTGGCCCCATTCCTCCATGCAGATCTCCTCTAGAGCAGTGTGTTTTTGGGGCTGTCACTGGGCAACAATTTTCAACTCCTTCCAAAGATTTTCTATGGGGTTGAGATCTAGAGACTGGCTAGGCCACTCCAGGACCTTGAAATGCTTCTTATGAAGACGCTCCTTCATTGCCTGTGCGGTGTGTTTGGGATTATTGTCATGCTGAAAGACCCAACCACATTTCATCTTCAATGCCCTTGCTGATGGAAGGAGGTTTTTACTCAAAATCTCACAATACATGGCCCCATTCATTCTTTCCTTTATACGGATCAGTCGTCCTGGTCCCTTTGCAGAAAAACGGTCCCAAAGCATTTTGTTTCCACCCCCATGCTTCACAGTAGGTATGGTGTGCTTTGGATGCAGCTCAGCATTCTTTCTCTTCCAAACACGACAAGTTGAGTTTTTACCAAAAAGTTCTATTTTGGTTTCATCTGACCATATGACATTCTCCCAATCCAATTGTGATCATCCAAATGCTCTCTAGCAAACTTCAGATGGCCCAAGACATGTACTGGCTTAAGCAGGGAAACACGTCTGGCACTGCAGGATTTGAGTCCCTGGCAGCGTAGTGTGTTACTGATGGTAGCCTTTGTTACTGTGGTCCCAGCTCTCTATAGGTCATTCACTAGGTCCCCCCCATGTGGTTCTAGGATTTTTGTTCACCGTTCTTTTGATCATTTTGACCCCACCGGGTAAGATCTTGCGTGGAGCCCCAGATCTTGGTATGGTCTTGGTGGTGGTCTTGGTGGTCTTGTATGTCTTCCATTTTCCAATAATTGTTCCCACAGTTGATTTATTCACACCTATTGCAGATTCAGTCTTCCCAGCCTGGTGCAGGTCTACAATTTAGTTTCTAGTGTCCTTTGACAGCTCTTTGGTCTTGGCCATAGTGGAGTTTGGAGTCTGACTGTTTGAGGTTGTGGACAGGTGTCTTTTATGCTGATAACGAGTTCAAACAGGTGCCATTAATACAGGTAACGAGTGGAGGACAGAGGAGCCTCTTGAAGAAGTTACAGGTCTGTGAGAGCCATAAATCTTGCTTTTTTTGTAGGTGATCAAATACTTATTTTCTACCGTAATTTGCAAATAGTTATAGTTGCAATATGCATCTCGACTCATAGCCAACGATGCAATACATTAAAGATGCATATGTAGCCGCTACCGATGCAGTAAGGTTCACCTCTATTAAGATGCAGTGCCATCTGATTTCAATACGATGCAATGGAAAAAAAGATGATGTCTCATGAAATCTATATTTATAGGGCTCTATGAAATAATTATTTTTACTTCCGTTTTTTTTTTTTAAACCATTTTTATTTATTTTTTGGATTACATTTTAATGGTATTCCATTAAATTATAGGTAAATCATAGGACCCTAAATGTGGTACAGATAGTTCGCTTTTATTTCTTTGGTTCGGACAGACAGAAAATCGTAAATTAACTTAAGTGCATTCTGATTTCTAACACTTTGGCCCTTTCACAAACAGGCCTTTGTAGTGCCATGTTAATCTATATTCTATGTGACTCTCAGGACACACCTCGATCTCCGTAGCAGCAATGGTAATGAGAGAATGCGCTTGAAGCACATTAAGCCGCTTCATTGTGGTGGAATGCCAAACATATTGTTTTTGCACATGAAAGTTTCTGTTTTCATATAGAGATATTGGGGCACGAGGGAAGTACAAAGCCTTGTTTACATAGTGAGTGCCGAATACGAGTCCATAAATTAATAAATATGATTTTCGTGGTTTTTCCAGTGGACTCTACATTGAATGTCTGGTCACAGTTTTATAATAGGTGTCTTTAACTACATGTACTTACATAAAAATAAAAAATGTACTTATTGTGTTCATATTGTATTGCAAAACACTTTTTCTACCCTTGAGGTCGATACGGATAAGGTTAGGGACAGGTTTGGTAGTATTGTTAGGTGAAAGGGATGGGTCAATCATAGATAGTAATAGAATTATATAATTATAGATAGTAATTACAGAATAAAAACAGCTGTAATTACATGTAGATATTTTTATAATATAAGTACGATCATGTAAAAACCTGTATGTACACATTCACTAGTGCAGTGTGTAAAATTATTGGTTTAAATGTTTGTACAAAGGGGTGCGGAATCTCTTTCTAAGTCTTTTATGCAGAAATGTAATTTAATCCTGTGATGGAATTACACCTATGTTCAAATAGAAACCATTTAATTTAATTATATTTTGCATTACTATATACTGTATTTTTGATTAAATAAATGCATGCTTGGTGAGCATAAAAGGAATAAAAGAAAAACCTTTCCAAACTCCCTGAATGGGGTAATAAAATGCATTTGTGTTCTTTGTCTCAGGCTAACACTAATGAAATCGTGCTGGCGTCCACTCATGATGTGCAGGAAGTGGACGTGTCAACACTGCTCGCAGCTCAGCCTTACACTTGGATCGGAGAAGAATTTGACAAAGAGTCTCGCAGGTTTGTCACCTGTCTGTGTGTGATTGGAATATTCAGCTGATAGATTTGAAGTGATTGCTAGGAGAATCTTGTTTTCTTTGTGTAGCTCTGATGATGTGGATTACCGCTCGTCTCACACCAACATCGCCCAGGCCAGCACCGGTCCTTTTGCCCCCCAACAGATGGCAGCGTCCTCCTCCATGCCCTGGTTGGGCAGCGGACAGACCAGCATGGGTGCCAGTGTGGTATGTTAGACTGTTTTCTGTCTGTAAATAACCTGCATGATAGTGAAGAATGGAAAATGAAGAGTTGTGTGTGTGTGTGTGTGTGTATGTATGTATATGTATATATATGTATATGTATATACATATATATACAGTAGGTACGGAAAGCATTCAGACCCCCTTAAATTTTTAAATCTTTGTTATATTGCAGCCATTTGCTAAAATCAGTTAAGTTCATTTTTTTCCTCATTAATGTACACACAGCACCCCATATTCTCAGAAAAACACAGAATTGTTGACATTTTTGCAGATTTATTAAAAAAGAAAAACTGAAATATCACATGGTCCTAAGTTGTCCAGACCCTTTGCTCAGTATTTAGTAGAAGCACCCTGTTGATATAATAAAGCCAAGAGTCTTTTCGGGAGAGATGCAACAAGTTTTTCACACCTGGATTTGGGGATCCTCTGCCATTCCTCCTTGGTAAACGTTGGTGGACAGCCATTTTTAGGTTTGCAATTCTGTGTTTTTCTGTCAATATAGTGTGCCGTGTGTACATTAATGAGAAAAAAATGAACTTAAAAGATTTTAGCAAATGGCTGCAATATAACAAAGAGTGAAAAATTTAAGCGGGTCTGAATACTTTCCGTACCCACTGTAGAAATCATTCTAATATGCTGATTTGCTGCTCAAGAAACATTTAATGTGTAAAATTGTACAAAATATTCAGGATTCTTTGATGAATAGAAAGTTCAAAAGAACAGAGTTTATTTCAAATAATATAATCTTTTGTAACATTATAAGTGTCACTTTTGATCGATTTAATGTATACTTTCTGAATAAAATTATTTCTTTCATTTCTTTTAAAAAAAAATAAAAGTTCTTTAAATTCTTAAATTCCAAACTTTAGTGTATGTTACAAAAGCTTTGTATTTCAGATAAATGCTATTCTTTTGAACTTTCTGTTCATCAAGGAAAAAGTGCACAACTTTTCAACATTGATAATAATAAAAAATGTTTCTTGAGCAGCAAATCGGCATATTAGAATAATTTCTGAATCATGTGACACTGAAGACTGGAGTAACGATGATGAAAATTCAGCTTTGCCAACAAGGGCATAAATAAAACATAGTTATTTAAAATTGTAATAATATTTCACAATATTACTGTTTTTACTGTATTTTTAATTAAATAAATGCAGCCTTGGTGAGCAGTATGTAACTTCTTGTAGAAACTGTATGTATGTAGAACATGCATCTTTCAAAGGCATTCTTCCCCACTATCTGAATCAATCTTTTAACCCAGTCCTATTTCTCAGGCTTCTTTAACCTAACTTATGTAGATTTTTAATGAAAATAACTTGTAAAATAACTATGGAATAGCTGTGGAAGTGGCACACACTAACAAACAAACTTTTTAAAAAATGTATTAAAAATTTAATTTTTACAATAAAAAGAAAATATTTAAATGGTTATTGGAACATTCTTATAGCATGACCAAAAATTTTCAGACCACAATAAAAATGTGGATTTTATTTCATTAAATCTGTAAATTAAAAAGCATTTTAAAGGGGTAGTTGATTATAATTTCACTTTTTTAACTTTAGTTAGTGTCTAATGTTGTTGTTAGAGCATAAACAACATCTTCAAAGTTACGTTAAATGCAAAGGGAGATATTTTCTTTTAAAGAATTCTGTTTAAGAACTAAAACAAACAGTGAAATCACTAACCCTAAAATTTACATAAACCCTGCCCCAGAGAACACACAACAAAGGGGGCGGGGCCATGTTGGTTGCTTTAGAGAAGAGGAAGAGTTGTGGTAGTAGAGTGTTGTTACCATGCCGGACTGCGTCACAAACGAGGGTCAATTCAACGCTGGATTCGCACAAAAGATGAACATGACGGCACATGCTAGTCGATGAGTTGAATCATCTCCACAGCAACTATAGAAATTTGTCCTCTCACCATTCAGAAACGTCCAGTTGTATTCCAAAAGTAACTTCTTCCCGAGTCTCTCCATCAGTGTCCGACTCTACTTGAACAACATAAGGCTTAACACCGATGCTGACAATCGTCATTTTGTGTGTGTGAGATTCTCCAGCTTTTTTGATGAGCTCCGCTCTCTTCTGGAAAGCAGACGGCAGCTCATTTGCATTTAACGAGACGGACACAAAAAGGCGTGTTTTTGCTCACACCCAAATAGGGGGAAATTTGACAAGCTATAATAAATGATCTGTGGGGCATTTTGAGCTGAACACTCAGACACATTCTTGGGACACCAGAAACTTATATTACAAACTATATTATAATCTTGTGAAAAGGGCATTATTGGACCCCTTTAAGATTTAGAAAAAATTAAAGAGGCTGTATGTAACCCAACATCGGTGGCCAATAAGTGAACTACAGCCAGAAGCATTCTCGTGTGCATGTAACGTACAAGAGACTGAACGTAATTCAAGGTGCTCTTGCTTGTACTGAAGCATAAGATGCTCTCAATTCAAGTTGGAGAACTTGATCCTCATGCAGTTTCTATACTGCAAACCAAATACACAAATAAATTTGTGTACATTTTTTCAATTCAACATTTCACTCAAGAAGTTAAGCAAAGAATATAATTTGTAATGGAAAGTTTGTATTGCATTAGAAGTACAAGCATTTTTACCAGTAGTCTGAGATTTTGGACCCTACTGTACATGTGCGCACACTGGGTCACGTTCCCACAGAGCTCCATCCACAGATGAAGAGCGGCTACTCTGTGTTTTCTTTTGGCTGTTATCAGCAGAACACAAACAATGAGTCGTGGTCTCAACAGAGCTCTTGATGAGTCTGTATTGAGCTGATAAGAGCGTTTGGAGGTAGTGGAGTAGACCGCAGACAGTCCGAGCGGCCCAAGGTACAGACCTGCGTCATCAACCTCCAATCTGTTCTCATTCACAGCTGATAAAGATGACACAATGAAGTTGGAGAAACTACTTTCAAAATGGAGTTGCAAGCACTACATGCTACTGATCAATTTAAGTAGTATAATGATCAGACATATTAGCTATGCTGCAAACTATTCACAAAGATCTAACACAAAACAGCCATGATAGCCTTGCGCAAAAGAGTGTTGTTGTGGCTTATGGTACAGGGATGATATAATATGGTAATGAAACTGTCATTCATTTATTTATGGTTCATTTGAAATGAACTATATAAAACAAATAATTTGCTAAATCAGACTGTATAATACTGTGAATTGTACCATAAAATATGAATAAATTGAGGAAGAATCTCAGTGTGTAACTGTGTGTAATTTCTGTCAGATCATGAAGAGGAACCTGAATAACGTGAAGAGAATGACGTCTCACCCCATCTATCAGTACTGTAAGTGTCTCTTATATCACACACACACACTGTAGGGTTGTGATGAAACTGCTTTTGACTTCTTCGTCATGTTTGCAGATATGACGGGAGCTCAGGATGGCAGTGTTAGGATGTTTGAGTGGAATCGTCCACAGCAGCTGATCTGTTTCAGACAGGCCGGAAACGCTCGGGTCACACGCCTCTATTTCAATTCACAGGGCAACAAGGTATTGAGGCATCCATTACCAAAATTATTAAAATTACAAATTACTTGTTTTTATATATATATATATATATATATATATATATATATGTGTATATATATGTATGCATGTGTATATATATATGTATATATGTGTATATATGTATATATATGTATGTATGTGTGTGTGTGTATATATACTGTACATAAACTATTGTCAATTTTTAAAAATACTTTTATTCAATGTTACAAATGTTAACTTTTGAGCTTTCTATTCATCAAATATTCTGAAAAAAACAATGTCATCAGTTTCCAAAAAAATAAATACATCTATTAAGCAGCAGTAATAATCGTGTTTCTTGAACATCAAATCAGCATATTGGAATGATTAGAATGAAGACTGGAGTAATGGCTGGAAGATTTTAAAGGAATAAATAAAATTTTAAAATGTATTACAAAAATGTTTTACCTTATAATGCTTGAGAAAATGTCGCATCATGCTCGTAAAAATATGAAATATAAAAAGCGTCTTTTTTTCCACTTTTTATTTCAGTTATGAAGAAAAGTTAAGTATAAAATATAATAAATACAATAAGACTATTATGTCAATTATTGATTGATTCATTAATTTTGAAGTACACTTTTTTTAGTGAAACAACAGTTGATACCACACATCTGACTTACTCAAAAAAACAAACCAAAAAAATGTAAATAAAGCATACA
Organism: Opsariichthys bidens; assembly: GCA_037194245.1. Classification (NCBI taxonomy): domain Eukaryota; kingdom Metazoa; phylum Chordata; class Actinopteri; order Cypriniformes; family Xenocyprididae; genus Opsariichthys; species Opsariichthys bidens. The sequence continues at coordinate 9,084,747 of CM074278.1, forward strand.
TCAGGGAATTAAGTAAACAATTGTTTTTGGTGATTTTATATTACAGTTTTTATGATACAATTTATTGATAACCAATCAGTTCTGCACAAATGTAATTCATTTAAATGCCTTTTTACACAGCATTTATTTAAAGTGCACACCAAAAATATTGACCTCTAGTTACTGTTACTTGTGTATTGTATAATAATTTCCAGGCTCATTTAGTGTCTGTTCATGTGCCGTTGTCTTCATAGTCGAGTGAATATGTGCTGTGTTTATTACTGTCTGTGTTGTTATGTAATGGGAGGAAAGGGCATCCTGTTCTTTCTTCTGTACTGTATTTGAATCATTATGCAATATGCAACTGAAAATACTGTCTGCACTCTTAAATATCTCCATTCTCTCTGTCTGTCTCCAGTGTGGCGTTGCAGATGGCGAAGGGTTTTTGAGCCTCTGGCAAGTCAATCAGACTTCCTCAAATCCCAAACCGTATTTGGTAAGAGCTCTATCTTTGTATCGCACAAGCATTCTATTACTGGAGGTCACCAGCATCTAACATCTGCCTTCATAGTGTTAAATAATACACTTGTAAATGCCTAGAATTTGTTTATTTTATAAATTGCTATATTTTATACCGTGGCCTAAACATACTATGACATTTAGGCTATTGCATTAGATACTGTATAATATCAAAGTATTTATCATGTGCAAACAAATAATCCTTGAATGTTTCTCGAAACTAACTTTACTATGAAATAGTCACTTGGTTTGATAGATTATGTAATGCAGTGTTACTGTATAATATGAAGGAATAAGCATCTCTGTGTGTCTCTCAGAGCTGGCAGTGCCACAGTAAAAGCTGCTGTGATTTTGCCTTCATTACATCCTCCAGTCTGATCGCCACAGCAGGACAGTCCAATGATGGAAGGTCAGTTAACTGATTTGTCTTAATTTCATATAGAAAAGAGACTCTATATAATAGAAATATACAGAAATAGACTGTATATAATATTTCAAGGAAGTATTTCTCTTTCTTACACAGGAATGTTTGTTTATGGGACACTCTGATCTCTCCAAGTAACTCTATGATACACGGTGAGTTCACATATATATGTGTATGTGTGTGTGTATGTGTATATATATGTGTGTGTGTGTGTATGTGTATGTGTATGTAGAGTGAGAGAGCTCATACTCTGTTTACGAAAGATGAATTTTTAAGCATAAATGATAAAAAACAATGGATTGTCTTTAAAAAAAAAAAAAAAAAAAAAACTCTTTTGTGAGGAACTACTTCCTTCCACCACAGATTCAAATCTCAGGTTGACAGTTTAAGCCCAAGCCTCAGTTACTAATTCTAAAACATGACTTTAGAAGTAGTTATGAAGCAATGTTGAGTTGCTTCATTGAAACTCATTGTAATATGTAGAGAATTATGATAGGGAGAGAAATCGCCTGACCGAGTGGTATTGATCTTAATATTTTAAGAATCAGTTTGAATGTCCGCTACATTCAGTAGCGAACAGTATATTGTTATTCAAGTTATACAGGGTTCCGTGCAGTCCTTAAGTCCTAAGTTCAGTTTGATCAAATTTAATGTCTTAAAATCTTAAATATCTTAAATATTAAGATAGGTACAACAAAAGTCTGAATTATCATTTATCAATGTGGATATCAAACTTCAAAAGGCGATTTTAAATAAATTTGAAAAATCAATGCATGTACTACAGGCTTGCACTTTCAGAGCAGTTCACAATCATTAAATACCAACATTGCACAAGAGATTGCTTATGATTTATTGTTGAATAATTATGACGATGTTTACTTTATGGTTTTTGCATTGCAATATGTAGTAGATGGTGGTAAGAATTTTTATTTTGGCTCCCTCATCTTTTGAATGAGCAGTTAGAATCATTATGCATACTTTTTTTTTTTTTAATGGATATTATATTATATTATTTAATTTAACGTAAATTCTTTCTGGGACACACTAACAACTGTTTATTAATTATTAACTGTTTATTATTTAAACATTATTACCATATCAGCGAAAACAAATATTGTTTGGATTTTAATTCGTATGAATTGATTTATAAATAAATTTCAATAAATAATGAATAAAATATTGCTGCTACTCTTTTTTGCAGTTGAGTCTGTACCCCAGTCTTAAGAATCTGAGATGCAGTACCAATTTAAAAAGCCTCTTCAATTTGATTTGAAAAACTCTGCAGATACCCTGATATATTCTATTGATTTATTATTATTCATTTCATTTTATTTTCATTTGTTTTTTTTCTTTATACCCAGCATTCCAGACCCATGAGAATGGTGCAACAGTTCTTCAATATGCTCCTAAACAGCAGCTGATCATAACGGGCGGCAGGAAGGGATTCGTCTGTATTTTTGACATCCGTCAGAGACAGCTGCTCCACACATTCCAGGCACATGATTCAGCCATCAAAGCACTGGCCATGGATTCCACTGAGGACTTCTTTGTTACCGGCTCAGCCGAAGGGAACATGAAGGTATATTTCCCTAGAATGACGTACTTTGCCTTAATCTTCTCATGTTGCCGCTATGTGGATATTTAGGCTAAAAGCATAAAAAGCTGCTACATTTAATATTTCATAACAAAAAATGGACTGAATTTGAAGTATCGCCAAATGACCAAATGAATGATCTATTTGTTTCTCCCCAAGTCAGTGCTGAGATCTCCTCCTCCTCAGCATCTGTCTTCTTCAGTAGGGTGTGTGAAAACTACAAACTAGCAAGCAATAGCCTACCTTTTATTTTTATGCAAATGACAAACTAGCACGCAGTACCTTTCTGCGATGTTTTGCCTATGACTCACTATCAGTAGATTCTCTGAATTTGTTACTAATTATTATAACAAATAACTAACAATCCAGTCAAATTGTTTTGGAGGACCAAAGCCATTGACCGAAATGGTGCTGTTGAATTAGTGCTTTTCCAATGATACATTCTGACAAGAAGTGCAGATAAGCTATAACAGGTCAACATGTCAGCTGTGTGGATGTTAGGTCTAGGTTGACAATATCAATTTGTCATTTTTAACATATCTTTATTTTGATGAAACGATCTTTTAGGCTATGCAGGTTTCAGTTAATGCATGATTAAAACTTCACTAAACATTATTGTGCTCACCTTCTATCCTAAACAAAATAAGCTTGTGCTTTTTTGCTTTTGATATGAAACAAAGTCTCAACTTTCAAATTCTGTCAGTTTTATAATAAACTTCAAACAATGAATGTTTTGACACTATTTAATCTGACGTGAAAGAACAGCAGTACTTCAACTGTTCATCTCTTTTTTTTTTTTTTTACTACTAGTTATAGCACAAAATAAACATGAATGAGCATCAAAAGATATGTTGAAAGATACAGTACAATTTACCAAAATATATCATGTCACATGTAATCGTTTAAGAGTTTCAGCCTCAGTAAAACGTCATTCAACATCCATAAACGTTTTACTTAGCAAGAAAGAAATGACTGTAGAGATGAGCATTTTGCTACTCCAAGTTTGCATCAATTTGTTTGAGTTATGGCAACTTCTGATGAAATGGTGTTCAACCATCAAACTACATCAAGGAACTTAAAAAAAAGTTTTTAAGTTGATTACTCAAAAAAGTCATTAAGTTACTACAACTTAAATTTCTGTGATTTTTGCTAAAAATTGAGTATACTAAATATAAAGTTAATCTAATGATTAACATTATTAGATTAACAGAACTCAACAAAATAATGTTTTTCCAAATAAAAAGGTTAGAATGTTTAACTTGCAACCATGAATTTATTTAAGTTGTGGTAACGGGTCCCCTGAATTACATTTTAGTGTACATTTTCATTGTATTTTTTTTCTTAACCTATTTTTTTCATTAACTGTTTGAATGTATGTTTGAATAAATGATTTAATGAAAATGTTCATTTCAGTGAAAAAATCATTTTGTTACATCACTACTAATAAATGTGTTCCTGTTCTGGTTCAGGTCTGGAAGTTGGCGGGCAACAGTCTCATGCACTCCTTCAGCACCGAACACGCTAAACAGTCCATATTCCGAAACATCGGTGCTGGAGTGATGCAGATCGAAACCTGCCCCGGTAACCGGATCTTCACCTGCGGAGCCGACGGAACCCTGAAGATGAGGGTCCTTCCCGACCGCTACAACATTCCGGCCAGTATATTCCAGATCCTCTAACATGGGAGCTGCCGTAGAACACTTAACGCTTTCATCGGCACCTCCGCGTTTCCCTAGCTGTGAATTGTAAACGGTAACAAATATCTCGCGCTGCAGAATCTCTTTACCACCCCGCCCCCACTAAAGACGCTGGAAAACACGCACGAGGTCCCTCGATTCTAACAATCGACTACTGTAATTTCCGGAGATGGATCCGGATGATGTGTTTGTAGGAAAGCCGTATGCATGAGCTGTTTGAGTCATCGCACTCCATTCCCAGGTTATTGATCGTGCTCTGTAAAAGTGCTCAAAGCTCCATTTTTACGTGCGTATGTGTGTGTGTCTTCATTTTGTGGCCATTTTAGCATCTAAAATACCAGCACTGTGCTTCTGCTATCAGTGTAAGTCCAGTTGTTGGATTTTGTTTTTACTGTAAGTTTTCTCCTTGGCTGCTAATGTATTTGCGGAGTGTAAAATGGCACAGTACCCTGGTTGGCCCGGCGGCTCGCCGCGGCCCCAGAGACACACCCCCTTTCCTTCCACGCGCACACATGCTGCTGTTGACGCGCTTGTTTCCGTAGCAGCCAAACAGCTAAACATTCCACGCGAGACATTGACGCTCCTGGAAATGACGTGTTTCACCTCTTCATCTTTCAAGCCCTGAAATTGTCACTTTTAGCAAACGGCATTTGGTTTTTGCACAAAATATTTGTTTGTTTGTTTGCTTGTTTTACTTGATGTCTCTTTTTTTGTTTTTGTTTCGTTTGTTCTTTTACAAATGCTCGTATTTATATTTAACTTTAGGAATGTGAGGTTTGTTTTAGATGTCTGGGACAAAGTGCAACACTGAATAGGTTTGTGTTTTATTTATTATTTATTTTTTCATGTTTTATCTATTCTAAATATTTGCACTCAGATCTGGGGGAACAATGACTATCTTACGTTACAAGTGGTAAAAGCTCTATTAGAGGAAACTGTTATTTACAAATGAATGTCTGGCTGTGTGTGGCCGAGTAGTAAAAAGTGAAAATAGTTTTAAATGAATAAATATATAAATATATATATAAATATGAAATTGAACTACAATAATAGCTTGTACAAACACAATAATGCTTTTAGTTTATTTTTTGATTTTATCTTAACTGCTGCAATAGTCGTATATTTGGTTTGATGTACGTGGTATTTATTAAAATCATATTTGTGTTTCTGTCTGATTTGCTGGGCACCATGTCAACTGTATGTATTTTAAATGTTCAACTGATGGTCTGATGTGTATTTATTGAACAGCCTGATCTGTCTGCGTGTGTGAAAATGCAAACCCCAAAAACACTGGTTGATATTTCCGAAGGAACAGGTAGTTCTGTCATGGTCAAAGTTTTACCTTTGTAAGTTGAATAAATTCTTTTTATTTGAATTAAGCCATTTCACTTTTACTGTTTCTACTCAACACGTCTTTAGATAAGGGTTTCAGGGTTTATTTCAGGATTTCCAAACATTTGTTGATACATATACATTCATGCAATATAAATTATACAATATTTAGCATTTTCTCATACATGCTAGCATTATAACACATCTATAGCCAAGTCAATGAAATCAAAATTTACCTTATTCACTCAAATCGCGCCACGTATCTGATCTTATGTAGAGTTCAGCGGTACATTTCCCAAGAAATAGAATTTTTGTCTGACTCCACCTCTGAAATGACTTTCCTGTTGACATCAGAATAGCTATAAAGCAAACAATAATAATAAAATAATAATAGAAAATAGCAAAATAATTAAGGTTTGTAAGATGCTTTGGATGGTGAATTTGACCGTCATTAGACCATGTCCCATTCAAAGAGTGTTTACCGGCTTAAGCAAGAAAAAAAAAAGCACAGTAAAGGCTGTTTCATGTTGACTTATTCCACTCTGAAATAAAATACACCAGTGGTTATGTATGAGAAATTACTAAATTCATAGGACCCACATAGAAATTCCATTAAATATACACATTTGGCCTCATTCATGAAACAATTCCATTTAAATTGCATATTAGCCAAGAAGAAAGAAAATCCAACATTTAAAAATGAAAAATTATACCAAAAATTACATAAATATAGTAGCCCCAAAATGGTTTTGGAAACTCAAGTCATGTTTAAAAATGCCTGAATATCATTACATTTGATAACCGTTATCAAACCAAATGGTATTTATTTGAAAGAAAGAAGCAAGCTCACTTTACAAGCTTTTTTGCTGGTTTGATATTTCCAATGCAGTGACATTGAGATTTAAACATGGCTTAAGTGTCCATATACTTTACATGAACATCTTACAGGCATCACTAGAACATTTATTCTTGATATATTATCTATTCAAGAAAAAAAATGGGTAACAGCCGAAGCATTAGTTATTATTTGCTTATAAATATACATGAACATAACAAAACACAAAGTATTGGAATTATGGGTGTGTTCACACTTGTAGTTCAGTTCTCTTGGTTCCTTTGACATATATTTTGTGACAGAACTTACGAAACTGTGTGATTGGTTGAATGCGTTCGTTGTACAGTATATGCGTAAATATGATGGTATATTTACCAGCTGAGAGCTGCTTATGAAATGTATTAAAGAGTCAAAACGGCACCAGGAATTCCTCCGTTACACACAAACGAAGATCTGTTGTCTGGAGCTGGCGGTTTTGACACCGGTTCTTTGGTTCATATTTCATTCAAACCAGTGTTAGTTTGTAAGCGGATTGAAACCCGCTTTTTCAGCGTTCGCGGTCTGCTTGTTTTGTGCGCAATAGGGTTCGCATGGCACTTGAAACGCAAACAGTTGCACCATTTGAGTTCATTTTAATCAAACCAAACCTGCCAAGTGTGAGCACACCCTCGGTTCTGATTACTCATCAGAGAGGAACTGAACTTGGTATGACTTGACGTAGCTGCTGTCCCATATGTAGAGATGTTTGTCTCTTGGATTGTATGAGATCATGGACAGAAGCCCTCCAGGTGCCCTCAGATCCAAACTGACACCAACAGGTTTCTCTTTCAGGAGGTCAAAGGCGTACGTCACCTTTGTGTCCTTAGTATCCGTGACGTAGAGGATCCCGCAGGCGATAAACGCATTACCGACCTTGGTCCTGGGATAGGTGGCGTTGATATAAGCGGTGACGGAGAACGTTTTCTCATCCAGTCGTGCCACCATGATGTTGTCGTCAATGCTGGAGGCAAATATGATCCACATACCATTCTCATCTGCTGCCAATTTAAAATACGTCTTTGAGTTTTGAAGGAGGTAGGACAGATTGTGATAGAGGGCGTTGTCAATGCTCAGCATGTGTAAGATCTTGGTCTGAAGGTCAAACCTAAAAATTTTGCAGAATTGACGGGATGAGTTATAAGATGATTACATATTACAGGTATACTTAAGAAAAAGCTTGTTTCACAGCTTTGGCTTTCATTCTTCTATGAAAAAAAAAAGTGATCATTTTTAATAAGGACTGTCGCATCTTGCAATTGCATATGAGATTTGAGAGGGGAAAGATTCATTATTGATAAGAGCATTTGGGTCATTCTGCAAGATTTCTGATTTTGTGTTCTGTAGAAGAAAGCAAGTCATCTGGGTTTGTATAGCAGACTAGGAGTGCAACCTACAAATATCAATTATCAATGAAAAAAAAACTTCTTAAATCGACTACTAAAAAAATAGATGTTTTAAAATGTAAATTAAGACCAATTTAATGTTTAAAACTCCAACATTTCCATTGGCTGGCAGCCATTGTACATTAAAGGAGCATATAATTCCTCCAAAAGTTCATTGGTTGCTCTCAAATGTGAATTGTACAACTGCATTTTTAGGCTGAAATATCCCTAAGAAAAGTATTAATCCAATGTTAGACCAACATTTTGCTTTTACATTACATTTAAACATGAATTAAACAGTTAAATGTCTGTCAATTTGTATTATGTCGCATACTTTGAAGTTACGTTTAACTACATTTTTAAACATCTATTAAATAAATAGTTTTGAATGGTTTCCTTTTGACAAATATTTTATTTACATTTTTCTTTTTAATTAATAAATTGGTAGTTGATTCCTTTATTTTATCTTTTTCCTTTATTTTATATGTTTTCACTCCTAGTCCTCCAGCAATATGAGTGTAAGTAAATTGTGAAGGATTTTTTTTATTATTGATTGATTGATTGATTGATTGATTGATTGATTGATTGACCCAATTAAAGCACTTCTAACTGATATTATCTGCCTATGCTGTCTTCAACCATACTTAGCAATATTGGACGTTCCAGCGATGTGGTAGAATATGGAGCCGTTATGTACAGCGTGGCCACAACCTTGGAAAAACTTCCGGACGTCAATGGATTCACTGCTGCTGTTCTGGAATGCTGCGATACTGTTGTACTGCTTTATGATCCGACCTGAAAAATTTGATTCGAATCGTGAATAAAAAAATCCTGGTTACAGTTACAGCTTGCAAATGGAAGTAAATGAGGTCATGCTCTTCAAGATTATGTGATTAAGATCATGTTTATGTGCTGTATTTGTTCTTTCTTCAGTACCTGAGAAATGTTCTGCTACCCAAATCTTCTCATCATCGTGAGAGGCAGTGTCCATCATCCACGCTCCAAACGTGCTGCTCATTTTCATTAGATGTCTAGGGTTCTGCACCGACTTTATAACACAGTCTGACAAACACAAACACAGTCCGATGTAAAGTTTAACAAAGGCCATAGTGGTGTGAAAATGTAGAAAATCTTTTAATTTGCTCTAGTTGGTACCGTTTATTTTCCATGATGCCATTTTCTGACTGATGCTATCATCATTTGGGACTGAATTAAGGTGACCTAAAGATATAAAAAAAGAGATTATATATAATATTACATATTATAATGATGTTAGGTGGGGGGGGGGTCCAATTTTGGATGCTTAGGTCAGATTTCACCCCAAAATCAAAAGGGAAAAATCAAATATTTTTTAAAATGTATTACAGTACTGTAATACAAGAATTTAAGAAAAATAATGGAGCACAAATACTACATACAATTGTAGTTTACAAATTCATTCAAATTTGAATGAATGTTTTTCAAAATTTCTTAAACTTAAAGCAAAACATGTGAAATGGTGAAAGGTGAAATGCGCTCTTTTTGAAAAATGAATATGCATAATTCACCAATTGAGTAATTTTCAGACCCAACTCACTCACCCACAGATTCCTTCCCCAGTTGAAGATGTGCTCTGTGGCTCCTGTGTCTCGGTGGCCCTTGAGGTCCGGGGGGACCTGGAGGTCCAGGGAGGCCAGGGGGTCCCATTGGACCAGATGGACCCATTGGACCAGGTGGACCTCCAGATTAAAACAGAAGCTTACTTGTCACACCAACATTGTTGAGATCAACAAAGGCACAACATCCGTATGGATGGCAGGACTTACATAATTAAATAACATGGTGAATCACTGAACTAGAAATGGTCTTTACCCTCCACAATGACATCATTTGAAGGTTCGCCCTGTTCTCCAGGAGGTCCTGGGGGTCCAGGATATCCTTGTTCTCCTTTCTCGCCAGGCTCACCCTTCTCACCCGGAGGACCTGCAAACAAGCACAAAGGAGCAAAAATATCACATATTCATAGCTCCATACAGCACAGTTCTTGAATCATTCAGAGCCCTGCGTTTATTACATTATTATAGCTGTGTAATAAACATTAAGGCTACACTTTATTTTATGGTGACATTGTTAGAATGTAATTACACAAATTAATGTTAATTAACTGCATATACAGTACTTACTATAGATTTAGGTAAGGGTTTGGTTTAGGTTTAATTACTTGTAATTATGCATAATTTACTGTTATTACTATGTAAGTACATGTAACGTGTAACCACATCTCAAAATAAACTTTTACCCACAGTGCATGAATATATAGATACATTTTCTGAATTGAAGTGAGTGGTGGTTGGTTGCTAGGTGTTGCTAGGGTGTTCTGGGTGGTTGTTGGTTCAAAACAGCTCGTAACATCTAACTAGTCAATCAATAGTCACTTGTTACTTTGTTGTAAAAGTGAAACTTAATGTATTGACTCATTGTTAAACTGTATTAAACTATTTTCCAGTATTCTTTCCATCACATTACAAAGAATTGCATTCAGTTCCTTAGTAATTGATTTGCTGAATGATACTTCTAGAATGTCTGTGGGCTCTTGTGCTCTTGCCAGTCAGTTGTTATGAGCTCTGCTTTATTCAGTGGGAGATCTCGGAGTCTCTCTGAATCCTGCTGTGTGACTGAACCAGGATAAATTTCCTCTCTTCCTGAGTGGATAATAAAAGCCATGGAAAGCAGCCGAATTTTCAAAAAGAGGCTCGAAAAGAGGGCATTTTCTTTCAGAAGGCTTTTTTTGACTATATTCATTCATGTGCATGATGGATTTCTATGTTCTTTTGCGTACAGCTGACCTCGTTTTCCTCGTTTTCCATGTGCTCCAGGCTCTCCTGGCAATCCTGGAATTCCATCTGTTCCATTAAATCCCGGCATTCCGTCCTCACCCGGCAAGCCTAGAATTCCAAAAAATGTCATTATTTGAGGAACACAATATTTGAAATACTACATGTGTAAGTTCAAAGATGTATCCAGATGAATATCGTGAAACATGTCAAGAACATGACAGTGTTATAATATATCTCGCAAACAAAATCAGAAGATAAAAAATACAATGAAGATGGCTGTAAAAAGGACAATTTTTGTATTATGACGGTCTCCCATTTCTCATTACTGCAATGCCAAGAAAAACACTTGGTAACACTTTCTTTCGATGGTCCCCTTTAGACATTCTATTAGCAACTTTGCAACTACATGTCAACTAACTCTCATTAGAATATTAGTAGTGTTATAGACTGTCTGCTTGATATCTGCTAACACTTTATTGTGATACTCCCCAAAAGATAATCTACTGACTATAAGTAAATTTGCAACTGCATGTTACTTTATTCTTCTAACCCGAAACTAAAGGTGATGATACACGGGGGAACTTTTTGAGCAATGTTGCTCTTTGAGAATGGGCAACATCTGGGTATCCAGAGATAAATTTGTTTCCCATTCCCAATTGACAAAGTGCCCACAACGACATCGCTTGGCAAAGCAACATTGCTCAAAAAGTTGCCTCATGTATCTTCACCTTAACAGTTTACTAATGCATATTGAGAGATAATTGACATGTAGTACTTATAAGTTAGTAGAATGTCTAAAGTGGACCATCAAAGTGTAAACAAAAAATATATTTATTTTAAAGATTAAAGATGGATACGTTATGGGGACATTTTTTTTTTACTGCCTTTAATTTCACAAAATGTAGTATCTGTTGTAATATGCATTTCTTTTCTTGTTTATGTGAGTTATATTCTACCACAACATTAGAAGTTAATTTCCTACCTGGAATTCCTGGTGGTCCTGGTGGCCCTGTGGAAGCCGAAAAACAAACCAAACTGTAAACTTAAAGATAATAGATTCAGGAGATAGGTCATGAAAATAAAAATGACCCAATAGATCCTAATGCTCACCAGTCAGACAGACTCCTTTAGTGCTGTTGCAAATGTCCAGCAGAATCTTTACCTGTTTAAAAAAAAATAATAATAAATATTTAATTATATTTGTTGTCAAATATTTTTAATAAGTTTTTACGATCTAGAAGAATCCAATTATGTAACCACTGGAGCAAATCTAAAAACAAAATTTTATTTTTGTATAAAAAAGACAGAAAACAAAGCTGTATATGTATTCATGAAAAGTTATCTACAGCAGATAAATCATATATTATCTCTTCATTAAACTTGCAGAAAAGTCTATAAATTTAGGGCACAATGTACTGTGTTCATATAAAGGAATTTTTTTTACCATTGGCTACTCTTTTTTTCACCAGTATTTTACCTCTATTTTGTTGCACCGTGTTGAGTGCAGAAACTGTCCATAAACTTAACGGATAATCTCCTGCCTGACAATTATTAATAGTCAAGTACATTTTTGTTTTCATATGATAAAATGCAAAATATTAGTATATATTTACTTAATCTTTTTTTTTTTTTTTAATAAGAAACATTTCCATCTATCAGGAAATTCAGACATAATACAGATAACCTACAGTTAAAGCAGTGAAATAAATGCTTTAAGTTCATTCTTATTTAACTTTTTTTTCAGCTTGGAAAAAGACATGATAATGCTGTGAAGGTGTTTTTGAAACTGAACGACTGACGATAGGCATTTAAAACCAGTAAATAAATACTATAAACTATAAAAATACCCCCTACCCTCCAAAAAAAAAAAAAAAAGAAAGAAAGAAAGAAAGAAAGAAAAAATGAAGTCCTCATTATATCCACACTTTGTTGTGGAAAACTGAAATAAATATACACTGTTAAAAAATTACTGTAATACAGTATAATACTGGCAGCAGAGTTGCCAGCCAGTTACTGTAAAATTTACAGTAGTGTTACTGTAATTTAATTTACAGAATTTCCCTGTATTCTCTGATTACAGTAAATGACTGTATTTTTTTATTACAAAGGGTCGATTTACAGCAATATTCTGTAAATTTGAGTCAAACCAACATGTGACCCCAGAATTCATTGCAGTTTACAGCAATATGCTGTATTATTAAAAAACAGCCAGCGGCTGTAAAATAATGCTGTAATTTTTACAGTAATTCATTACAGTGTATACATAAATCAATGATGTCAGTATGAGTTTCTTACTGGGACCATAGAGTAAGTCATCATCATCATCATTCCATCCTGCTCTTCGGTTTTGTGCTGGTAAACCGGCCCATGTGTCTGCTGATATTGATACTGGAAATCTGCCAAGACTTCCTCTCCCACACTCCCCTCATGCTCCTCCAAGGGTCGTGTCCCTCGATGCTGCCGGCTGCGTTTGTTCCTGGAGTATTGATACTCTGCCTCATCTTCGTTCACCTGTGTCATGAACTCCACCACAGAGCTCTGAGATATCTCCACCATCTGCCTCTCCACCTCAGTCAGATGAGCCCACAGCTCTCTCTGCTGAACCAGGAGCAGCACCAGGCCAGCGCAGTTTATCACCGCCAGTACGCACACGCTGTACAAGACCCAACGTATCTGCCAGGACAACTGACCACCGCATTGCCTAAAGCCACCGGTTCTTCTCAACTCCGCCAGAGGATCCAGCATTCTGACTTCAAATTCGGAAAGTGTTCAAAAACTGCAAAGCAAAATTTACTACAAGTCAACACTTTCAAAATAAGGCTGAATAATAAAAGTCTAGAACATTCCCCTATAAAAAGACGATGCGATGAGACAATTGAAGTCCTTGTTTCCAGTCGAGTCTATGTGCGACTGAGGGCTGCTCGGCTTTGTGCCGTCCTGATGCGCTGGAGAAGAACCCCCCACTTGTGCAGTCACCTGATTTATATGCAGTAGAGTCCATTCTTCAGCATGACCGTGGGCTGACCAGCATAATCCACATCGACACCAACAGCCAGTGACGTGGAAGAAAACTAGACAAGCTGAGAGATTTCAGTTTTCCAAATTCTATGTGTCCAAATATCTTCAAATGTGTAGTGTACATGTACTTTTTAATTTGACCATTCAAAGCTTTCTCTGCAAAGCTAGCATAGCTTGACACCATCGTACTAAACATTTTAGCTGATAAAATCTGAAAGTATAACCATATATGAGACAATGGAACGATGTAGACAAAACACTACTGACAAAAAAAGTTATTCAGCTCCAAGGTGATTTCATGAACATGTCATTGTGAGTAAATGTCAGCAGATAAAGCAGCCGAGACCCTTAAGGGAACTCAGGCTGGTTCTGGAGTTTAAGGCCTGACATGCAATTCTTATATTGGCCTTATCAAGCAACATGACCCACTTCTGTAGTTTTAATTCTAGTTTTTGAGCTGATATCAGTTAGCACTCTCACTGAGACGGTCTTCACTTTCTGTAGTTATGTAATGAATGTGGAAAACATACACTCGTGCTATAATTGGAAATGACAGGCACTGCCAGTGTTGGTTGAACATTAATAATATATATAAAAAATTAATACAATCCTGTAACCAGATGATTTGCGCCTTAAAAAAGATGAGAATTCTGTTAAACATTGGTAGAGTGCACTGAAGCAGTGAAGTCTGTTGGGTTTGTGTTGCTCTGCCCTGCAGCTGTAGGTCATTGGCAAATAAAACATTCAAGCTGGGCTACAAGCTCCTTGGTTGGGTTTGTGTGATCACGCAAGCCAGGAACAAGGTATCAGTGCTGAGTCGAGTCTGTACTGAGCATGTGTGAGAGGAGAGTGGAGGTCATTTCAGTTCAGTTCGTTTTTTTCTGTCATTCCTTTAAGTAGTTACTTGGGTACAGCTTCACTGACAAACACCAAGTGCCAGTAGCCAGAAGTCTGGCTTGTTAGACTAATTGGTTCTAACCTTAAAACTGTTTTTAGCTCATCTTTTTTTTTAAGGTCAGCCCAGTTCTTTTCCAATAGAGTTATATTTCACTGAAAGGAAATAAAATAGTCACATGGTAAATAAAAAGTCACAATGATTTGTACATTATAACAACTCTTTGATTGACAACTGTTCATTCTAATAATTCAAACCCTTTAATATAGTTTTTCTACATAAGGCAATACGTTTCAGCAATTTAAGGTAATGCATATTCTAAAATACTTTACAAAAAAATCGGCAATGTATTTTTGATTGGCTGGTACATAATTTTTGACAGTCATGGTGCATGGTTAATATATAAATCTCATGCATAGGTTTAAATCAGTTGTGTTGATGCTACATTTAGCATTTATGAGTAGATAGTCTCTGAATTTAACAAAGTTTGTGAGGTTTATGTAATTAAGGGGCTGTTTTACGCAACATAGCTTTCAACTAAAAACAGAAAACTTATGGATTTTGGCTGTTCATTTAAAGTGTGTTTTGGGAGTCTGAAAACGCAAACTTTTGAAGATGAGATTGTATCTGTGAAAACTGCAAAAATGCAAATTTGTGAAAATGGTGACATCATGCACATACGTATTACGTATTCAGTCTATGGATGAAGAGTTTTCTTTACAAAGGTTTTTTGTCGCCAACTGTGGCCAGGCATACATAACACAGCATTTTTAATCATTTTGTGTGAACAGGAATTGTTTTGACAACGCTGACGTCTCTTTTCTGTCTCTAGATTGTTGTCATGTAAACGTACACATCTTGAAAACATCATTTTAAGACACCTAGTAACTAAGTCAATTGTATATTTTTGAGGACAACTGTATATTTTATGAATAATCTCTGTACATTTTACTTCTTAAATTATGATTTAAAAGTCTACGCATGTCTACGTATGTCTCTTCCTGTCTTAGTGGGTGATTCTTGGCCAAAGTAAGCTATAAAATGCAAAATGCTAATTTAGTTTAACCCTAAACCAGTTTAAAGCTCAAATTTCACTGAATAACCTGACTGATAATGAGGGGCTTGACCATGAAAAGTTTAGATGTAAGTTATAACTGTTAGCTACAGTAAAACATAACCAGTGAATGATTCAGTTTGGCTGATACAGTTACACGTTGGGCTGCTTAGTGCTGCTAGAACTACCTGCAGCTTATTTTTGGAGATGTGAGGATGTTCTTTAAGGTAATATAGTTAAATGTACTTTCAAATGTTCAGATCAAAATGACATGTTGGTTCGGCTGTTTGACATGCTATACCACTTAGGCACAGATCGGTTAGTAGTCAAACCACTTAGTTTTTGAATGATATGGTACAAAGTTCGGTATTCCCATTTTATTGGAATTTAGCTGAAGGAAATACAGTTTTTTTAATGTACTTAACACATTTCACACTACTTTGGAAAGGATCTGGAGGAGATATATGTCAACATAAAAACTAATGCCATATTTCATAATAACATCACTTAAGGAGAGCATCGAAAAAGGGAATTACAAAGGGCCTGAAACAGAGTCTTGTGGCACACCATAATTTTCCTATATTAGGGCAGCTCTTCATTTACACATACACAAAAGTAGGCATTAACTAATAGTTTCCTTTCAATTAAAAATATTCAATTAAAATATTTTTTTTATGAAAGCAAGACCTTTCATAAAAAGTGGTGACACATTTATTATTAAACCATTTAAACTGAGAAAAGATACTTGCAAGACTTTTATAGAACAGGCTCTCAGACCACAGAGGGGTCAGTAGAGTGGACATTGGACTGTTTAGTAAAGGGAAGTGGTTTGGCTTCTCTCCCTGTGCGTTGTGTCTCGAACATTGCTGTTATTCTCTGTCACTTGGCACTCCGCATGAGAAACTGAACAAATGTCCACCCACAAAAGTCGTACGGCTAGCATTGCTTTCATTAAGCTGAACACACAACCAACCCAGAGATCAATATACAGTCTCCTCAGGATTCTAGATGTGTGCCAATGGATGAACAATAAAAAAGACATTCCAGACATATGTGACATAATCACGACAAATTAACCTGTAGGCCTATCCTGGGTTTTGTAACTAATATTTAATCACAAAATGCAGTTTCCACAAACACAATTATAAGGACTTTCTTAGATGTTTTAGTAAGAAAGCACCAGCCAACAACAAATGTAAATGATCTATAAATTTATGGTTGACAGTTCCCACAATTCCCTTCGTTGTGGCTCCCTGCCCAGTTTTGCTACAGGGGACAAACAACTTATTTGAAGAATTGCGAAACTCAAGGACCACAAAGGCCTTATTGAAGTGATAACATATTTAAGTGACGTGGCTTTCAGTGTGCAGACACTTTGTTCTCCAGTGAATTAAAGATTCCTTGTTTCTTTCCGAGAAAGACATTCCAGCCCCAAATACGTAGTATATGATGTTGCTGCATATTGAAGAAAGTTGACTCCTCCTTTATGAAAGGGGGAGAATCTTTACCAGGACCACCCAGAGATTCTGAAATCTTGGAAATCCCCCCCCCCCCCCCCCCCCTGTTCACCTCCATGTCATAACATAACTTGATATATGAAGTCAATGAGTAGATGCGTTATTACTATTACTTTGTGAAAAGAATTCATAGGCTTCAATTGAATTGAGCTATATATTGGGACCAGAAGGTCATATAAACTTAAGGATGGGCATATTTGACTTACATCCAGAAGACTTTAGCAAGCACTTACAGAATGAACACACTTACAGGAGCAACAAGTTTTGCATGGATGAACACAACTTACATTTTCTTCAGAAAACTTAATCTAGTTATGTAAGTTAATAGTACATGATAACTAAGAATCAAAACAAGAAGAAAATGAGAGTCAATGCAGCATATTAGGCAGTTACATCAATATGTATTTGGGATTGTGGATGAGAAGTTTAATGTATTACACATACTCACCTCTTGACACAAACTATGGGGGATTGATTTAAGTTTCCCTCCTTTTACAAAGAAAATGCCAGAATGCTGCATGTATCTGTTCTGACTAAGATGTCAGCTTATTTCCATAAATTCTTTAGTGATTAAAGTGGGCGTTCAGTGAATTCACAATGTCTCTGAATCTGATAGAGACACACAAAGAGGGCAAACTGAAGACACAAAATAGCTTTTGTGTTCACTGTAACAATTTGTTTTTGTTTTAAATTGAATAATGAAAACCATCAAATTCCTAAATGATCTTGATGCTTTAAGACTTAATACAAGACATATGTCTAAGTGATTGTTGAAGATAAAACAAATATAAATGTTTGGTAACATTGTGTCTACAAAGATATTGGTGTATGTAAGAGTGTTCATGTTACACATATTGTATGTAAACAAAGTGTGTCTGAATTGTCCATAATTATAAAATAACCATAATAATGAATTTGAGACAGGTGTGCTAGAAATCATTTCCCATTCTACTGGTTTTAGGCCTGACTGTCCGGTTTTGAAATATCATGACCAGCCTAGAGCTGGATGAATTAATAGGCTGTTAATAGGTATGTATATTAGGCACAATAGTGCATGGTTTTGTTCCAAACAAACGCAGAACCTTTGCATCTTGTGTTAATAAATTGGGTGAGTTAATGATTCAATGACCTATTCAAAAAGACAGTCAATTCATTCCTGAAAGAATCAGCCATTTTGAACAAATCAGTTAAATTAATGATTCAGTGACTCACAGAGAGATGCCACCATATTTCAACATTCCATATTTCTATATTCATTTTATTTTACATTTAACACATTAACCTCATAACATTATTCATGCAAATGTAATTGCAGTGTAAATGCATTTATTAATTAATTGAAATTGTTTTTAATTAATTGTAAGAATGTAACATAAAAGAGACATATTTAATAAAGTTATTGGAAAAAAGATTTGGGATTATGTTTAAGCTTTTATCCTAGCTTCACTGAATGCAAACTGTCCGTTTTTTAGTTTTTTCCACCATAGTCTCAGCCTCAGATATCACACCCACGGGCCGTTGGCTGAATGTCTGATGCATACAGGATTTCTGGGAGAGGTGTGAGTCAGGTTTTTTAATAGCGCACCAAACCACCTTGTTTAAGAAGAAAACCATTGTGTTTACAAATGTGACAATGAGCACAATGACAAAATCAACTAAAAGCTGGATTTTCAAAAGTATGTGAATTTCGCAGCTCCGTAATGTCAGTAAACTTGCGCAACGTTTCTTGAATGAATAATTTATTAGATGCATGCTGGTCTGTTATTGTAGGGACATCGACTTTACATTTTCAAACCCCTAAATATTACGCGAAAGAAAATGAACTGTGATTGGTTGCGTTACATGCCGGTCAAATGCCCTCTTGAACGGTTCTTCACCAATGAAAGTTGCGATAGAGTCCAGACCTTCTGCCGACAGTCTGAAGGTCTGGCTATGCGAGACTATGGCCACCGTAGCTAATTGGTTTATTACAGGCCAAAAGTGCCCACCCTCAAGTCTCTTTGTTATTCTGTTTTATTTTCCACAAATGGAAAAAAAGTTTGTTTGGTAAGAAAAGCAAAAGTACAGTAATACTCCACAACAAGTTGCATTGGGTTTAAGTCAGTAATCCCACGAATGCTTATTGTCAAAGCTAGCACCATCAATAAAAAAACTGCCCCTTTTTGTAGCCTGAAGAATGACTGAAGGTCGTGCCGCAGATGTTTCATATCTCCTACAGTCTTTGATGTCTTAATGAAAACGCAGAGATGAGTTAGGCACAGCTGAGAGTTCGAGTGTCATGATAATGTTTTGGAAACTCAAACTGCAAGGACATGAGGATCACACAAGGTTACACTGAGCTTTTATTTTGACTTTTGGATTATCCTGCTCCAATCCCATGCAACCGCTCGGGTATAAAAGTGTATGTCTGCAGTTCTGATGCTTTAGACTTGTAGAGGCTGTAATTCCCCATCTGTTCTCATGGCAGCTGAACTGCTCCAGCCCTGTGGAATGAAGCCGGTGCGTCTTGGCGAGGCTGTGGTTGAGCTTCTGATCGAAGGTGCCCATAATGGCACTGAAATTGCTCAAGACAATGTGTGTGGACCCACGGCCACACTACTGCTACTGTTACTTTGCCTGCTGCTGGCCATCAGACACCATCAGCCAGAGAAATCTCATGTGCCGGGTCAGTAGGGTTTGTTTGAAAATTTGTCCTTTACTATTTTGCATTTGCGTTATTTTTCAACTGATGATTGTGGGAAAGAGGAATTTCAAATGGTTACATCTCCTATCATGTGGTGTTTTGCCTTTTTATCATTTGTTATTGACTATGCTATCTACGTTTTGGGGAAATAGTGTTGTATATTTATAAAACGGATGGTCGAAACTCTGACTGAATAATGTAATGTAAAATGACTATAAACAGACACATGTGAGCACATTCAATATTAATGCACCGAATTGTTTTGCTAAATGCCACTATAAACATAAATATATCATGTAACATGCTCATCATGTCAATTACTTGTTTGCTGCAATGTATTTCATTCAGGTCCTTGTTTTTTCCTGGGTCTGGGTCCTCTTCTCTCTTACTGTCGGTTCATCTGGTCTGGGATCGGGACCGCCAGCAACTACTACAACAGCAAATATGGAGACATTGTGCGGGTCTGGATCAACGGTGAGGAAACTCTCATCTTGAGCAGGTAAGTCCCGACACACACACATCACCCCTTATGAAAAAGAAGTACACTTTAGCATTCCTTCAAAAAAGGTCAATATTATGGAAATAATATGCAGTAAATTTTAAAAAAGTCTATTCTTAAGTGTAAACCGATTGGAATTTTCTCAAACATGCATGCATTGCATGTTATCTACAATTAAACTAATTATATTATACTTTTAATTTAAATTAATTTTCAAATAGCTAAGATTTTCATAATTACTTCTATTGTCTTTGAAATATGGTTGACATGTACCTCTGACGAGCATTAAATTTACTTTAATGTAATTTCTATTAAAACTTGTATCATGCATTTAAATATATTTGTCATTAAGAAGTTCCAATTTAGTACGTTTATTTTACATATTAATTTTTATTGCTGTCTAAATTAGGATCAAGTACTTTACATTTGCTTTAGTATGTTTGTCAATACATAATAAGTGTATGACCAAAGATTATTAAAACATAATGATTCAAATGTCCTTTAACATAAAATTTGACATTAAAATTGTACTCTCTTTAAATAGACTCAAGTGAACTTGAATTTCATTAATATTATGTTATTTGCAAGTAGGCGTACAGCTTTTTTAAAAATATACTTTTAAGTTTTGAGGTGCACTAAAAGTGCACATTCTAAACAATTTTATGTCTCTCTCATACAATACAATCATACAATATTCCAGAATAAATTAACCAAAATGTGGCATGAATATATTATTTTGATGCTGTGTGCGTCACAGGTCATCTGCTGTGTATCATGTGTTGAGGAGATCTCTGTACACCTCACGCTTTGGGAGCAAACTAGGTCTGCAGTGTATTGGGATGCATGAACAGGGCATCATATTCAACTCAAATGTGGTGCTCTGGAAAAAAATCCGCACCTTTTATGCTAAAGGTGGGCATGCTTTGGTAATATGCAAGGTATTAAATGTGCACAAGCTGATTTAAACTGCATGATCACATTTGACATCTCTATATCACAAATCTATTTTGCTATTATTTTAGTTATCTAATTTCACTTCATTGGATTTTATCATTGTTTTTTTGTTTTTTTCATTAGCATTGAAGCTAAGCATGTTTATGTGTGTGTTATCAGCTCTAACAGGTCCAGGGCTTCAAAGAACTTTGGAGATTTGCACCACTTCCACAACCTCACACCTGGATGATCTGTCTCACCTGACGGATGCTCGGGGACAGGTGGACATTCTCAACTTACTGCGGTGCATTGTGGTGGACATTTCCAACAGACTGTTTCTAGGAGTTCCTCTCAATGGTCAGTCCTGAGAAACACTTACACTAACATACAACAACTCAAAAAAGTATATAGGCACTTAAAGCATCTAAAAATTTGATTGTGTTTTGTTACATCATTCAATGACATTTGTTTTTGAGCTTGACTTAAATGGATAGTCACTTCTGTCATGATTTACTCATCTGCAATACGCAAAAGAAGATATTTTGAAAAATGTCTGGTTGTGTGTGTGTGTGTGTGTGAGTGGGTATTCCCTACATTATGGGGACCAAATGTCCCCACAGGTATAGTAATACTAGTAAATTTTGATCTTGGGGGGACATTTTTTTTCCCCATGAGGAAACAAGCCTATAAATCATACAGAATTATCTTTTTTGAAAATCTAGGGGTAGTGTAGGGGGACAGAATGTACAGTTTGTACAGTATAAAAACCATTACGCCAATGGAATGACCCCATAAAAAATGAAAACACAACATATGTGTGTGGGTGTGTGTGTGTGTTTTATCCATGTATGTGCACATAAAATCCAGACGTCACGACCATCACGTGCCCGAACGTGACCGACTGAAAGGGAACTAAACTGGTGTATTTCTTTTATAGGTAACACTTTATTTCGATAGTCCATTCTACTAACTATAAGTAACTTTGCGACTCCATGTCAACTAACTTTCATTAGAGTATTAGTGGACTGTTTACTAAAACACGTGATTATGACGGTTCCCCAACAGACATTCTTTTCACTACGTATAAGTAACTTTATTAGTTAGTTGAGTTAGTTGACATGTAGTTATTATAGTTAGTAGAATATCTAAAGTGGACCATCGAAATAAAGTGAAGCCCTATATATATTCCATGTATATTCGCATAATGTATAAGCATGTGCTTAAGGGCATTGTTTTCTCTATATTGTTTGTGATCATATGGTTAATGTGGCTTTTTAATACCTGATATAATTAATATGTAATTGCTGGTTTCTTGCTGCTGTGTTGTAGAGCGTGATCTGCTTCAGAAGATTCAGAAATATTTTGACACCTGGCAGACAGTATTAATCAAACCTGATGTGTACTTCAGACTGAACTGGCTGCACAAGAAGCACAAGAGAGAAGCGTGAGTTCATGCTGTTTTGGAGAAGTATGTACATGCATGTAAATACCATGCTATATGAAAATGATAACCATGACACTGCCACCACCACAGTGGTTTTTTTTTGTTTTTGTAAGGAACATCTGCTGCGTCTAGCTTTAAAAGTTCTTCCGTTCTTCTTTTAGGACTGAATTGTAAAGCAAATTTTTATTTATGCATCGTGGGGATTTCATTTATTTATAGAGTGTATGTGTGCGTTTCAGTCAGGAGTTACAGGATGCCATCACAGCTCTGATCGAGCAGAAGAAAGTTCAGCTGACACATGCAGAAAAACTCGACCAGCTCGACTTCACAGCAGAGTTGATATTCGCTCAGGTGAATGTGATATGAATGTGCCAGTATGTCACACACACACAGCATGTTGTGTTTTTGTGTTTTATGGGGACTTTCCATAGGAGTAATGCTTTTTAAACTGTACAAACTGTATATTATGTCCCCCTACACTACCCCCTAACCCTAAACCTACCCATCACAGAAAATGCTATTTTAGATTTTCAAAAAGGATAATTCTGTATGATTTATAAGCTTGTTTCCTTGTGGGGACCAACAAAAGGTCACAAGTTGACACACACACACACACATCTCTGAAGCATATATGAGAATGACTGACTTGTGTATGTTTAGAGCCACGGGGAGCTGAGCGCTGAGAACGTCAGACAGTGTGTGTTGGAGATGGTGATCGCGGCTCCGGATACTCTCTCTATCAGCCTGTTCTTCATGTTGCTGTTACTCAAACAGAATCCGGACGTCGAGTTGAAGATCCTGCAGGAAATGGAAACTGTTTTAGGTCTGAGCAGGCATACATGATTCAGTCTTTCATTCTTTTTCACCTCTTTTTGAAAGTATGCTAAAGCATATTTTTTCACAAGAGTACTCATGGAAATAATATACTTGAAAAGTAAAGTGCAAACTAAATGTAATGTTTTCAGACTCTTAATGGCATGGAATTTACAATTAAATGAAAATGTATTATAGTTTCAATCATATTAAGTGCTTTTTAGGCAGGACTGTAAAATCATAATTACTTCTATTGTCTTTGCAAAAGCATTTATGGTAAACGAAAATATATTTTAATGTTTCTAGTGAAACTTGAATATCATTTTCATTCTTTAAAGGAATCATTTGCTCATCCTCATGTCATTCCAAACCTCCAGAAATATTCTGTGGTACACAAAAAGAAAAATGATGAAGACTAATCTTTGTAATCTTTGAATGAATCTTTTCCCATTTGGTGACAGGCTTAAAGACAACATTAAAGTATCACGAAAGTAGTCAATGTTGTTTTATAAAAGTTTGGATTGCCATGAAAATGAGTAAATAATTACAGATTGTTCAGTTTTGGATGAATTACTCATGTTTGATTGGTAATTTAAACATTATGTTCTGATTGTGTTTTGTAGCTGGTAGGAGCCTGCAACATTCACATCTGTCCAGGTTAAACGTTCTGGATAGTTTTATCAAAGAGTCGCTCCGGTTCCACCCGGTCGTGGACTTCACCATGCGCCGGGCGCTGAAGGATGATGTCATCGAGGGCTACAAAGTGAAGAAAGGAACAAACATCATATTAAACGTGGGTCGAATGCACCGATCCGATTTCTTCCCCAAACCGAATCAGTTCAGTCTTGACAACTTCCAGGAGAATGTGAGTCTTTATTATAATAAAATCTTTTTGTCTAATTTTTCAGTCTTTAATGAAATCATTTTCCATGCTAAACAAACAAACAAATAAGAAAGATTCCGATACTGTTACTCTGAGACTATTTTTATCATTCTAACACTAGGATTGAATTTAACTTTGATTTAATAATAGAAAATTCATAATATATATAGTTCAACAATCAATGTTCATTACTATATAATTTCCTTTTCATCATTTTATACAGTAGTTTTTATAAAATCTACCAGTTTAATGTGTATCTCTCTTACAACTTTACAAAATGCACTGTGGTTAAAAGTTAGAATTACGATTGTAAAATGACAATTTATTAAGGAATTACTTTATGAGGACTAGTATTGCAACTAATGCACTGTAAAATGTAGTAACCTAAGTCTAGCCCATAAAATTAGTTTTGTTGGTACAAATGAATGGATTTAGGTTGATGCTACTTCCCAACACAATAAGTTATTTTATTGCAAAAACAATGGCTACTAATTATATATATATATATATATAGCCTACTAAAAACTTTATACATTTTAATTTAATATTTTGTACAATAAGCCAATACATAAAGAATAGAAATATTGTTTTGTGAGCATAGCAACACCAGTAGTGTAATACCTTTCTCTGTCTCTCTGTAAAGGTGCCGAGTCGTTTCTTTCAGCCGTTTGGATCAGGCCCAAGGTCGTGTGTGGGAAAGCACATCGCTATGGTGATGATGAAGTCCATTCTTGTGACGCTGTTGTCTCGTTTCTCCGTGTGTCCTGTGAAGGGCTGTACTGTAGAAAGCATCCCCCAAACCAACAACCTGTCGCAGCAGCCGGTGGAGGAGCCGTCAAGCCTCAATGTGCAGCTCATCCTGAGAAACCCTCTCTGATTCACCTCTATCAAATGTGCTCTGATACACTCTTAAAAAAACAGGGGATTGTTCCCCAAAGAACATTTCAGATGTTGAAAGAACCATTTTCTTTCTTAGTTTGAGGAACATTTTTAGAACCTTTTTAGCTATAAAGACCCTATTGTATTGTAAGTATCAAAGCATGTTAAAGGTTCTTCATGGAACAATAGAAGCCAAAAAATAACCGACATTTTTAAGAGTGTACCATGTATTTATCTACTGCTTTTAATCATCAGTCTTATGAATATTTCTGTTTAAATATCTATTCAGTGTGAATGTAATTGTTGTTATAAAGTACGGAGCCACTATAGGGACATTTCAATACTTTTGCATTCTCTCGCAAAGAACCCAAAAGTTTTGCGAGCGAACACAATGTTTCTTTGGGGGAAACCATGTCTTTTAGGGCCTCTGTAATAATTTATGATATTGTAGCATCCTGTGAATTACTGGTTCATGCTGTGTTTTTTTTATTGTTAATAAAAGTTAAAGTATTATCAAATGGTGTTATTGTAATTGTTTGTTTAAAAAAAAGTAATTTTACTGTGTTCAAAGCTGCAGTCTGTAAGTTTTGACTCTTTGTCACCATCTCTGTTTGTAACCTGCAATTACAGCTAGGTGCAGAATTATCACACAATTATAACACGGCTCCTCAGTGCAGATTAATCTAAATTTTTGAGGAACTCGTGTAGGCTGTCAGTCACCACACTGGTGTGGATACTGTGCTTGGGAATCACTTAATAATAATAAAATAAGTTTCACCAGAAAATGTCATCTGAACAAGTAAAATGTCTGCCACATTGGTTCTAACAAAAGCTAAAAGTTAAATGTAATGATCGCAAAGTTAGTACATCACATTAAACGGTGCAAATTATTATTATTGTTATACTTTGTTCTCAAATTGTTAATGTTAACAACATTAACATTGCATGACTGTGTATTTGAGAATTAGCATTAAATACCCAATAGACCATTAAAATGTCTAAGCTGTACAGTAGAAAAAGCAATCTCTGCATTTGTAAACCATTCTTGAATACAATCGACCATCAAAATGACAAGCTTAATAATTACAGCTGCTGTAAAAGAGCCTTCAACTGATCAGCCACCTGTGTCTCCTTCTTTATGTATACAGACGTGAAGTAATGACACAAAGGCAAACTCGTCTTACCCGTGGAAACCTACCAGTACCACTCTAATTAAAAAAAGCATTATTACAAGCTTACCTAAGGTATGGAGATAGATTTGAACACTGGCTTTGTATATACTTACTCAATAATTGATTTTGGATCATTTAAAAAAAAAAAAAAAAAAAAAAAAAAAAGTTACGGACTGTAGCTTTAAAGAAAAGAACAAAGAAACATTTTGCAGGTTTTTTTTTTAACTGATTGAATGTAGGCCTCATTCATCTGAGCTTATTCTTCTCAGTTTTTGAGTGGGGATAATTTTATCAATATTCAACAAAATGTGGAAAGAATTTCCACTGTTTATCACACGAGTGTGCTTTAATGTTTAACCTGGAGGTTTGGTTTAAAATGCTTTTATTTTGTACAGAATGAAATAAAGTCGCACTTCCATCGTCAAAAATGTGCTGCGTAAAACATGAGAGCGTTGGTCAAGCAAACATGCTTCAGCTTCAGTTTTACCACAACTGATGTGTGAGGTGATGAATCTTTATATCTGAATAAAAGCCTAAATTACAATTATTCATCATATAAAACGATAAAACCAATCAGTTCATATGGATTAGTTTTTACAATGTAAAAATAGATTCATATTAGATTTATGAAGCATAAAAGTAGTAGTCGTGAACGAAGAAGAGGATGAACGAAAGTCTTACAGGGTTTGGATTGACATGAGGGTGAGTAATGGATGAACTAAGCCTATAATAGTTAGTTAAAAAGAGGATAAAGAAAGAATTAAATCATTATTTTACATTTTTGTATTTACACAATAAAATACAAGTAACATTTATGTGTGTAGATAAAGGCAGACAAGTTACACTGAGGCAGGCAGAGACGAATGCAACAGGCCTTGTTTTGCATGATAGGAAGGGGAGTTTTTATTACTTTATAAATTATCAAATGTGCGCTGCATGTGTTTAATTAGCCTATGTGATAAAACACATCCAGTAGCCTATATATGGATTTTGTGTATGCAGCCACAAATTTTCACCCCTAGAGGGCACTGCGCACCATGTCAAGACACTGTGAGCGCTGCATGTACTGTAAATAAATCATGCAAACTTCACAACTGTTTGATTTAGATGTTAGATGAACTCAGAGCTGTCGAGTTTTAAATGAGTTCAATGAACTCAAAACTAGTTGAACTGCAAACAGATGTTCAACAGCCCCGATTTGTACAGCTCCTGTGATAGCTGGCAGGCAGCATAAGGGTCTCAGGGTCCATTAGCTTTCAGGGGCCATTTCTTCCATATGGGCCCCATAAAGCATGTCAGCCAACACGGAGAGCATGCACACGCGCACATACACACACACCACTGCTTGGGTTCATTTGTCATGAGAAGATGTAAACAGGGAAGATTAACTTAAGAGAGTACTTGGTATGCATATTGAATTATTTCGCAAGCCACAGCATTCAGACCGGATCTGAGCTGCTTATTGTTTTCTGTGAGAATCGCTGGCTAACGCTTAGAGGAACATGGAAATAAATGTGACGCATGTCACGTTATTGCCGTGGTAACCTGCACAGCTGTGTTAGTGAGAAATAGACGTCACTGTAGACAAATAAACATTGTTACACTCAAACAAAACACACACCTGTCTGATCCACAGATCTCCATCTCAATGCTGTCTAAACAGGAAAACGTTTATCACCAAAAACACATTTAGATATTTATGGAAGCCCGTTAATGCTTATTGCGACGTTTTGTCCCAGAATTCTGACTTATTTTCTCAGGATTGTGAGATATAAAGTCAGAATTGCAGTAAAAAGTCTGAATTGTCAGAAAAAAAGTCATAATTCTGAGATAAAAAGTCAGAATTGCGAGTAAAAAGTCCGAATTGTGAGAAAAAAAAGTCAGAATTTTGAGATAAGAAGTCAGAATTGTGAGTAAAAAGTCTGAAATCTGAGATAAAAAGTCGCATTCATCTTCTTAATTCATAGAATTGTATGGAAGCCCGTTTCCGCCACTGAAAAAAAGAAGATTATTGCTTTTTATCTCAGATTTCAGACTTTTTACTCGCAATTCTGACTTCTTATCTCAGAATTCTGACTTTTCTTTCTCACAGTTACAACAAATAATCAATACAAAGTAACAATTAAATGGATGATCGACATTTACCCAGTCCAGAAGTCATGTATAATGTTGCATAAAAAAATTGAGTAGACTTTAAATCATAAGAAGATTTTATTTGACGATAACCTTGTCTTGAGAATGGTGAGAACCAATTCAAGGTAAACTCTATGAAAAGAGAGATAATGTATTGAAGAGCCTGAAAAAAAACAAAAAAAAAAAACAGCTTAGCTTCTGTTTAAATATGCAATAAATCCCACAATGAGATGAAATCTACAGATGTCCTGCTAGCTCTGTCAGATAACGTTTAACAGATCAGATCAGTTTAAGGCTCAAATTCCAATCATTTAGCGAATACATTTTAGTAGAAGAAAACAGAACTATCTGATTTAACAGGAATTCAATAAGATAAGCAGAAAAGCTAAAAATGACTTCACTGAAAATGAAAATAACCTCTGCCTTACGAAGCACAAGGAAACGGTGCTGCAATACGCTATTCAACAAATTATCACACACGGCAAGGCCGTGTGTTTGATTTTGAAAGTGGTGGGGACATCCACAGAAGCTGAGAATTCAGGAAAGGAATAGGATAAAGTATTAATGTTTTTAGTTTATACTGACCTTAACAATGTTACAGGTAACCAATAAAGAAGGAGGCAGTTTAACAGACTTAACTTTACTCCCTGTGTAGTGCAATGCAATTATCAACGTCAATGTGTCTTGTTTCTTGCTATTTGAAGAAGCCAAACATGACTGTGTCTGTCGTTACAATAAATGAACTGTTGGCATCAATATTATCCAGTTTGTTCTGATGGGCTTGGCACACAGCAATACTGTTAAGTCTCACTCACTTGTTCTGAACCATGTTTTAAGTCTCCTAATCACTGAAACTTCTTTCAGCCTCAGCTGATGAGACTGGGCTGACATAAAGCAACCTGACAATGGTTTAAATTTCAAACAGGCCCCTCACTTCAAGACCAAGCCTTCAATGCTGTGTTTTCATGTTTTATTGGGAGTTTCCAAAGACAATGATTTTTATACTGTACAAATTGTTCTATCCCCCTACCCCTAAACCTAACAAAACTTTCTGCAAGTTTACATTTTCAAATAACATAATTCTGTGGGATTTAAGCTGTTTTCCTCGTGGCGAACAAAAATAAATGTCCCCCAGGGCCAGTTTTAGACATTTGGAGGCCCTAGGCAAAATTTATGTTGGAGGCAACATATGTATGGATATTTAACATCTGTTATTAAAATTTGTATATTCTATTTTTTATATCTCCATATTAACTAAGGTAATCTCTTATTTGTTTGTTGGGGGTGCTATCATGCTTTTTTTGTAATTTGTTCAATAATTTATTTACAGAAGCCTAACACACTCAACAGGGACAGTAAAATGAAAGAAAAGGAAAACCACTTCAGTAAATGTACCTAAGAGTGTATAAATCAACAGCAAGTGAAAGTGAAAGAGACAAACTACTAAACAGAAATACTTAATTACTTCATAAAATTGTACGCTTATTTTTCATTAAATATAACAACAATATTTATGTTTTGAAACCTGAAAATAAGTGTAATGTAAAGTAGTAGTGTAAACATCAGAATTTAAAAGATACACAGGTACTTTTATGAAATATTAAAAAAAATACTCTAGTGCTGAAATATTCTAGCTCTTTGACTTTGAATCCGAACTTTGCTTTTACTTCAGTATTTTGCTAATCGCTCCCGACGCGATTTCATTTATTGTCTGGTCTGGACCCGTTGGCGGTGCTCACGCTCTTTTAAACTCATAAACTGGCAAATGATCTACCCAATGACGGTGATTGACAGAACACGTTTATTTTTAGAATACATTACAATGAGTCCAAAAGAGATGATGACAACTCGCACAGCTACGTTACGAACTGCACTTCTTTGCGTGCCTGTTTTTGCTTTGCGCCCCGCGAATGAAGTTCATTTTGGCGCCATCATAATTCAATTCAAAAGTCAGTGAGCTGCAGAAAAGTTGCCTTTTCGTACCTTTTTTATTCAGAAGGTGGGACACACTTTGATACAGTGACATAGTTGATTTCATTACAGGTGAGAGTCACTGTCAATTCCTCTAACATTCCAATAGAAAAAGAGCCAAGCATTTTGCTGCCCTATGTTACGGTAACGGAGGCTCCTCCTTCATGACCGAGGCCCTAGGCCACTGCCTGCTCCGCCTATAGGGAGCGCCGGCCCTGATGTCCCCACAAAGATAAGGATTTCGGATATTGCCATCTTACTGTCCCCACAATGTAGGGTTTCACACACACACGTTTAGGTTTGGCACTAAGGCCTGGGGCACACTAGACAATTTTTAAATCTTAACCGATTTTAAAACTGTGGGAAACCACAGACATATTGACAGTTTCAACCAATTTTTAGCAGACACTAGATGATTCGACAGGACTGCGAGACCGCACACCCGTTGATTGCAGGAATGATTTCATGGTGAGAATTGTGAGATCAAACATGACTTAAGAAAAACAAATGGAGGATATTCAACTTTAAGGCTCTCCTGCCACCTGTTCTGCTTTACAGTAAAAAAACAAAACAAAAAACAAAAAAAACAAAGTGATCTTCATTCTCAATACTCCACTTTCAGGGCGAACTTTCAGCTAAAGAAGCACACAACATCCAGTGGGTGATGCTTTCTCACTCTCATTGGCTATTGCGGGTATCACATCAGAGGAAATCCGATCAAGTAAACATGTTTGAGATCAGGGACAGTTAAATAATTGTAATGACACCACAAAAGAGGATTTTTTGGACATTGTTTTCGACAAGCCTTGAATCTGGCCACGCGCCTCTAATCGTTCGAGGGTGCAAATCGGGATTAAAATCTTCAAGAGTGTGGCCAGCTTGATCTCATGATTGTCATGTAGCACCAGACATGACATGCAGGAAAAAAAAAAAAAAAGCTAAATCTTGTGCACGATTTACTAATTCATTCCCTCAATTTACTAAAACATGTGCACGATTTACTATTTCGTTCCCTCAGTATACTAAAACTTGCACGATTTACTATTTCCTTCCCTCGATTTATAAATCATCTGTATTTTCATGACACATTTATTTAAACATACATTAAATAATCAAGACATCACTAGGGTAAGGTAAATGCTATGTGATAATTGTCAGGAAAAACTACAGATTCAGTCTGCAGGTAACAGGAAAAAAAAGCTTTCTGCTCACACTGGGCACAGTGAAAAATCCACAGGAACAGAAGAAAAAAAAAAAGTTCAAAACAAAAATTCACTGGAACAGGGAATCCTTAACATCCTCTGTGACGCAGTGTCAAAGTCCTTGATGAGAGCCACCCCATTGACGCAGTGTCACAATCTGACAAAACTCCTCCAGGAGTGTGCTAAACCTGCAGAGGTGAGCTGGGGCAATACATCCAAGTCTCCACCAACTCAGAGACGGCAGTGGTCGATAGCCAAACAACTAAAGCCAGGCGAGAGACAGACACATCCAAAAACAAAAACAAACCAAAACATCCTTTGGAGTCTTAACAGACACAGCTAAACAGGAGTGGTGCAAGAACTAAGTAATGACAACACATACAAAGACAGTCTGACAAATGACCTGGCACAAGAGGATCTAAAATAGACGAGGGCTAACGAGGAAAGATAGGCAACAGGTGTGACAGAAACACAAATGAGAATGAGGATAACGAGTGGGAGGGGAAAACGCCACACTGACAGCGGGACACATGGAGAGCTGTCAAAACAGAACCACCAAGACAACAAAACAAAGCAATTCAGACTGAAGTCATGACAATAATATTTATAAGCTGTTTTTTATTGGTGTCTTTCTGCCGTTGAAACACTGATTGAGTGATTACACGAGAATTGATATGTTTCGGTAAATTGAGCAGTATCTTTCAACATACCTTCAGATGTTCATTCACGTTTATTCTGCCTCCTAAAATGAGGCACCTTATGCAGCGATCTGTCACGCCACATTAAAGTACATCAAAATGGCACTTTTTTTTGTATGAATTTCGTAATAGAATGGACAGAATTTTAAAGAGGACACTTTGTTTCTTATCGAAAGTAACAAAATTACAAAACAGAGTAACAAAACGGAGATATACATATAAACATATATTCGAGCAAACACTGTACTTTGCGAATCATTTGTTTCGAATCAGCACCAAAGTCACGTAATTTCAGTAAACGAGGTTTTGGTACGTCATCAGAAATGTAAATGTAAATCTTCGAAGCAGTGTTTTAAAATCGGCCATCACTAGATATTGTAGAAGTCGTTATTTTGGGGGGATTTGGCGCACTTTATAATATTAAGGTTGAACCACTGTACTCACATGAACTGTTTTAAATATGTTTTAGTACAAATGGGACAGAATGGGCCATCTGAAAGTATTAATTATCTTGCTGGCAATAGAGGCCTCACTGAACCATCAGATGTCATCAAAAATATCTTAATTTGTGTTCTGAAGATGAATGAAGGTCTTATGGGTGTGGAACAGCATGAGGGTGAGTAATAAATGACAGAGTTTTCATTTTGGGGTGAACTAACCCTTTAATACCATGCTGTACTGATCTAAGCACCGCAGCTGGAATGTTAGCAAATGAATCATCTCCTGTTTCATTATGAAAACTGAAAAGTGAAAGCAAGATGATTCCTGTATCCCTGAATCTCTTCTGAGCATTACAAGTGTTTCTTATAAAACAGAACAGTTTTGACAAAGAAAAAGTTCCCCTAAAAATGAAAACCTAATTTCGTTCTTTCTTCTGTGGAACACAAAAGGAGAATTTTAGTCAAATGTCCAGACTGCTCTTTTTCATACAATGAGGGGAACGAGGGATGCTAAGCTCCAAAAATTTGTAAAAACAAATTTTCATTTTTGAATAAACTGTTGCTTTGAGTAAAGTTTACATATTTCTCTTTTGTGGCAAAGACAAGCAAGGACATTTGCTTTGTATTTAATCAAAACAAAGGGACATACTTTCATTTTATTAAAATCATACTGGCACAGAGAGACAGAGCAAAGTAGAAAACCATTAGCCCTTTCATTCAGCATGGGCACTTTTCCAGCTCTGAGATCACATCAAAGTTACATTTCACTTTAGATCTGGCTTCTGCGTCAGATCAAATCCTCAAGACACTCTGTGGTTTTAGAAAGCCTCTTATAAATACTGAGCCCTCTGTTTCTGTGTGAAACTAACCCAGAACAACATCCTACATATCATCATCATTGTTATTATTATTTTAATTTATGAGACTAGAGTCACAACCCTTTAGAAGCAATCTGCCTTCTAATTAAATCCCTATATATTCTGGGATGCAGTGGTGTGGTGTATTATGAAATTGAGGAAGTCCACTCTACATAGTCAAATAAATTTGGGTTTCAGTTCCATTTGATCTTTCTAACTTAAAGGCATATGAAACAGAATCTGAATGGGTCTATATTGTATATAATATATTAAAAACCAAGACGTTACAAACCTCATCACATTTCTGCTTATTTATACAAATGTCACATTACTTAAAATAATAATTGTAATATTAAGGAAACTGTTAGGATTATGTTTTGCTCTGCTTAGTTTCATTGTGTTTTGGTTTGGTTCTGTTCTGTTCTGGTTCTGTTCCCTGCATTTGTACATTGACCTAGTCTGAAACCATAGTGGACGTTACTGAGTCCACTCATTCAATCCCACAATGCACCGCAACAACGAGTGTACAACCGATAACAGCTAGAGAATACCTATAATTCATTGTGAGAGTCGCGCTGTGCGACGAATGAATTCCCTCGTCTGACCACGGATGGTGCCGGCAGGTGAATCATCCATCCATCCGCTTCCTAATGCGGTTAAAGCGCAATGTCATACAGGTATAATTTAATTTTTACTTGATTATTATATTGTTTAATTAAGGTTTATACATGCTAGTTTTCATGACATAGCTCAAGATAAATGCAATGTTTCTGTGTTTCAAATGTTTATTCAACAGCAAGCCCAAACCATGCAAAAGTCACTCACTTGTTTTCACTCACTCCTTCAAGTGAACTATATTGGACAAATCTAGGGAAAAGTGAATGCATTTCAGGGGGCGATTTTGAACACAGCACTTGTGTGCCAGTGTGTGCCAGTTATACACTAATTAAGTTCACCTGTTGCTCATTTACTTTTCTCGTTTACCCAAGTGTATTTAATCCCTCCGTTTCGTGATTGTGACAATGTGGTGATGGTAGTGATGATTTCCTAGTAGGTGAGTTGTTAAAGGGTTTGTTAAAAACAATGAAAATTAGCCCATGAGTTACTCAACTTCAAGCCATATAGGTGTATATATCTTTCTTTTTTCAGACGAATACAGTCAGTTATATTAAATAATGTGCTGGCTCTTCCAAGCTCTATAATGGCAGTGAATTTGAAGGATTTGAAGGATTTGAAGCCCAAAAAAGTGCAATCGTCCATTATAAAAGGGTTAATAAAGGCCTTTTGAAGTGAAGCAATGTGCTAGTGTAAGAAATTTATCCATATTTAAAGTTAATATTAAATTTAGTGTTTTGTTTTGTTCTCTCCTGTTTACGCATTCGTCAGTATGTTATGCGTCAGGTTTGTCTTGGAGGATTTTTCTTATACAAAGCCATCACTTGGCTTCAGGGTGGTATTCCAGAAAGCAAGGTTAACTTACCATCACATATACCTTGAACTCTCATTTGATTAACCCAAACCCTGCTTACTCGAGGTATGCTGGTTCCAAAATCGCATCAGGGAGTAAATTCAACCAATCCAGAGTATGTTCCCAAGATTTTAAATTTCTTGTTTTATTTCTAGATTTTCTCAACTGAGCGACGAATCGATCATTCACCATGGAAAAAGACGCTAAGAAAAAGAGCGCCATTCTACTTCCTCCTTTTGTTTAATGGCGATTTACATAATCTACTAGTGCACATCGCCACCTATTTGGAGGTTGTGTAATAATTTTTTTCATTCTTTTAATTGAATAAGTAATCTTTATTCACTGAGAGTAACAATTATAATGTTTGTTTGAAGCTAAATATTTAATAAGATATCACATATGTATTTTATTATAGAAAATATAGAATAGAAAACATCCTGTTAGCAGCTCCATGTGTGTGATTACAATAAAATAAATACTTATATTATATATAAATTGAATAAACGTTTAAACATTATAATAGTGCTTTATAATTTATATATATCTATCCCTTTTATACATGTTTGTGTACCGGTATGTGTTTTTTTATATATATATATCAGTAACTATGTAACGAATTTATAAGTAGTTACCTTTAAAAAAAACTATTAATTAAATAACACTCATCTGAATACCTCTTAAGAAAACTAACCCTGGAACATAAGCTGCTTCGGAGCAGGTTATATTAAGAGAGTAAGTTTTTTTTATTATAAAAAATAAATAAATAAAAAACCTTTCCTTCCCTTTTCCCTTCCTACTCTAGCTTATGGTACTGAGCAATGTATGAAACTTGTATTGTGAGCACTTCCTGTGTTATTTGCCAATTCATGAAGAATCACTTGTTTGTTTTCCTCACTTGTAAGTCGCTTTGGATAAAAGCGTCTGCTAAATGACTAAATGTAAATGTAAATGTAAGTTGCTATGGCTACTTTCATACCCCGAAAGTTACCTTTGTTTTTGGAACCGAAAGTTGAAGTTATTAGCTTACTTCCTCTTAAACATACCTGGGTATGTCACATAACCTCATTCTGGAATACACCCCAGAAGGCCTTTATTAACCCCATAGAGCCGTATGGTTATCTTCTATGATAGATGGATGCTTATTTGAGCTTCAAAATCTCATCCTCTTATGAAGCTTGGAAGAGCCAGGACATTGTCTAATATAACTCTGATCGTATTTGTCTGAAAGAAAGTCATATACACCTATGATGACTTGAGAGTGAGTAAATCATGGGGGTAATTTTCATTTTTGGGTGAATTATCTCTGTAATGGGATGTAGTGCTGCAGGGATGACATATTTTTGTAGGCCAACCGAGATCTTGATACTAGGACGTTTTGTCCGTCATTATTTTCACAAATGAACACAACTTTTATGAATTTTGAAGCTTAAGTCGGCAGAAATAAACTAACCTCAGGCTATAAACGAAATGCACCACATTCTCTTCTCCTAAACATCACCATCAACAAACATCTGACAACTCATTCCAATTTTTCCCACAGGATTGTAGTGGGTGGACCTTGGTCCCTCTGTTTGTGAAGAACTTTTTTTCAAATGCAATTTTCCAAAATTCTCATAAAAATAGATGGATGGAACATGATGCCACGTTGGAACCTTTAGTCACATTTTTCACAGACGCATCTCTATGAAAAGTTGAGTCTCACATTTTGTCTTTGTTTTTTGTTACTCTCAATTATTTTCTCATCTGATTTTTTTCGAGGTAGCACAGCCTCTCTTGCCTCAAAGAAGAAAACAACTCTGCTGTGAAAATCGCAGACAGGAATATAAAGTGATTCATAAGCTTCCTAAACTAAACGACCTGTAAAAGCAGTTCTATAATTAACTGAGAAATCTATCAGACATAATAACAGTTGCACACCCACATGCACGTTCATTCGACATTTACCAGAAAAATCAGGCAGTTTGTGGTTCGCCTGAACTCAGGATTGTTCTGGCATTGGAGATTTTGAATTGTATTTTTTATGGTGGGCTTTCTGGGAATGTATTTGGCAGTAACTTCTTGAGCCGTGCTGTTCCCTGCAGGGTTTAATCTCAGAGTGAATTAGACAGCAATTAACTCCCATTAAAGTGTGGTTTCATCTCTTTCTGTCTCACTGGCAGCTGCATAAGTGTGTGTGTCATTATAATAGACTGTATTTATGTGTACAGGATTAATGGTAATCAATGAATGTTAGCTGTGTCACACAAGGCAGTAACCCTGGCTGTGTTCCTAATGGGATATTAGCATGCTGTTTAATGGACAGTATTACCTCCTATTTTGTGAAACAATATGCAATGACATTTCCCATGCAGCATAGTTTATTGTCCAGCTATTAAGTATTTGTAAAATAAAACATATTTCACACTGGTATACAATGTAGGCATACTATTAATGGATGTACATAGTTTTGTTATTTTTCTCTCTATGCAGAGAGAGTTTAATGATAGCGATTGCTCAGATCATGATCATTTCAAAATAAATAGTTAAAAGAGTTTTCTCACTTGAAGATCACCCTGGGACGTGTACTTAACTAATGACCTGTCAGGATAGATGATATAATGACAGTCCTTTTCAGAAAACCTGACCCACCTGCTCCAGATGACTATCGGAAGCATATCTCGACAGAGAGAAAAAGTGGTTGTGATGTTATAAATGTGCTAAAAATGTGGGTATAGCAAATCTTGTCATGCAGTATATGATGCTATAATTGGTGGCTGTGTCGCGAATGTTGTGAGACCCCAGAACTTAACTCTTAAATTAATATTATGTGATGCATATAGTCAAATGAAACATTTATCTGTGGAAATGTATTGTGTAATTTGTGCAGATATGCCTGTTGATATAGTAGTACGCTAGTTTGTTTTTACACAGAAAAAAATAAATTTTCTTAGCTTAACCAAAAATGAAATGTCTGTCTTTAGTTACTCACCTTCATGTTGTTCCAAACCCTCAAGACCTCCGTTCATATTCGGAACACAAACTAAGATATTTTTGATGAAATCTGTGAGCCTTATTGCCTCTGATAGACTACTACACACTTACCACTTTCGAGGTCCAGAAAGTTAGTAAAGACATCATTAAAATTGTCCATGTGTTTTCAACCACATAATATATTTATTTTAGGTTTCAGACATTTAAATGCACATAAATACTAACAAAACAACACATATAGAGTTTATAAAATACACACTGATGTCTGGAAGCGGCAATAACAATCCTTTCCATAATAATTAGACGACACGTTTTATTCATATCAGACGCACATTGTAAAAAGTGGTGCTTTATTTTCCACTGACGAGAATCCATGAAATGCATTATTAGACCTTTTTCCAAGGCTGCATGATAGTAAACCTGTTTAAATCATGTTTAATCATTATGAAGTATAACGCTATAGTGATTTTACAAAGGCTGCAAAAAGATGTACATTTACTTTACCCATGTAAAGAAACTAGGAAGACTCCAGGTGGTGAATACAAAATGGCAAATTTCAATCAATGTCATTGAATATACATCTTACACATTTGTAGCTTTAAAAAACCCAACAATTTTCCACCAAATAAAAGAAAAGGCCATGAACGAAGAAGAGTCAACGTTTTTACCATCAATCTTAAACTGAGCTTTAGCGTGAGCGGATCGAGATGATTGACTGCTTCACTGGACTGAACTGGGACATAAATTGGACTCAAAGAGAGAAAGTTCATGACCATCTGTCTATTAAGATGTGACAGCTGACCACACACACCCTCAGCCTGAGGCACCTCCACACCATCTGCCACCACACTGACCCTGCTGAGAGCCACGAGCTATCAGACACTCCTGAAGGACAAACAGATCACAAGACAGACACAATGACAGCTGCACAGACAGACAGAGAGAAAGAAGCTAATGAAGAAAACCCAAATCAAGTTTCACAGCAATCAGAACACATTTGACTTTAATTTACAGTAATGCGCAACAGGATATTTGACCAATGACATTTCATTGTGGGCAGAGTGTTCAGTAGAAAAATGTGTGTATTTAATAGTGTTTTGAAAGACATTCAGAGGGTTATTTGAATTAAATTTTTTTTTGAAGGCAGAGATGGTCAACTAAGATTTATGAATAGAAAAAATTATAGCCTGATGCTCAATATGGAGGCTGAAGTCGGGTCTTACAGCTACACTGTAATGAATTACTGTAAAAATTACAGCATTATTTTACAGCCGCTGGCTGTTGTTTAATAATACAGCATATTGCTGTAAACTGCGATGCATTCTGGGGTCACGTGTTGTTTTGACTCAAATTTACAGAATATTGCTGTAAATTGACCCTTCGTAATTTAAAAAAATACAGTTATTTACTGTAATCAGAGAATACAGGGAAATTCTGTAAATTAAATTACAGTAACACTACTGTAAATTTTACAGTAACTGGCTGGCAATCCTGCTGCCAGTATTATACTGTAAAATTTACAGTAATTTTTTAACAGTGTAAAAACTTCTGTTTGGGAACTTTAGAACACGCATCTGGACCAGATTGGGGGAAAAAATGTACGAGTATTCACTCGGCATACATACGTTTTATCCAAAGTGACTTACAAATGTGGAACATCACTAACAATTTGTCATACCCTTGTGAAAAGCAAGTGTGCTTAATTGTATTGCCTGTGCACTTGTAGTGTATTTCAAATCTTAAAAGTATACATTTTTTTAAATTGTTCTTAGAAATAATATAATATAAATGAAATAAAAGGCTACTTGTTAAAGAAAGTCCTCTTTCATGACTGTTTTAACAAACGTAAGTACACTTTGTAATATCAAATTAAACTTTTTACTTTAAAGTCTATTTTTACGGAGCCCCTAAAGGGACGTGGTGGTGGAAAAACTTTGGCAGGGGAGGAATTAAAAAAATTAAAAAATCTTTTGCATTCCCTCGCAAAGATATTATCATTCCCTTGCAAAACCTATTGTGAGCTCGGACAAAACCTTCCTGTTTAATGTCCCTCTGGCTGCAGTAGTGTTTATTAAGTCAGCTCCGTGCATTAATACACACAAATATTGCGAAGCTCATTTAGAGTTTGAACTTGAACTCAAATATTAAGAAATGTGCGTTCAGTAAAGTTGACATATTCGAATTTCCAGATCAATAACTCATGAGCTAAACGTTGTTATACCACAAATGACAGCTATTTCCAATGAAGACGACGAGTTACAACAACCCAATTTTCCTCAAACAAGCTTTATAATATAAAAATTGGTCTCTATTAGCAGGCGGCGCTGAGACAAGTCCGAAGGGACCGTCTGAAAAGTGCAAAATCAGAAAAGCATTTCTACAAAAATAGCCATTGATAACTTCAATGATACACACTAGTGTAACCAAATTCCAAGAAAGCTCAAATTCCGAGAAAGCTCAAAGTGCTGCAAATAAGAAAACACATGCAAATAAAAAAACACATGCAAATGAACAAAAAAACGTGATCATCAGTTTGACAACACATGTGCTGCAAATACAAAAACGCGCTGCAAATACAAAAACGTGCTGCAAATACAAAACGTGGTGCATATAAAAAAAAAAAGCGCTCAAATAGCACAAACCACAACGGAAATGTTTCAAGGGGGACCCCAAAAAGTGACGGACCCTACTAGGACCTGCTTATTAGCTGTGTCCAAAACCAGTTCAACTTACCCGTTCACTTATTCACTAAATGCATTTGAGTGCACAATGTGTTCACAATCATTAAATACTATGAAAACTGCCAACAAAAATAAACAACTGTACATTATTTCATGTATTTATTATTTTTAATAAAGTGTTTCTCAGTTTGCTAGAAACTCACGCTCACAGATGACGTAGTAGTCGAGCGCCTCAGGCGGCCGTTATGATGACGTTACATTAGTGCGCTACAGAAGATTAACGAATATTTTTAAATCATCCACTAAATTATCATCTCTTAAAGTTTAATGAGTTAACAACAATGCCACATATTAAAACACTTTTCTGTTAGTGAAACACATTACATGGAGTTAATGCCTACATAATATATTTTAATATTTTTTAGTTTGTGCTGTTGTCAAGTAGGATACGTCACTTTTTGGGGTCCCCCTTGAAACATTTCCGTTTTGTTTTGTGCTATTTGCTGCACGTTTTTGTGTTTGCATGTGTTGTGAGGATTTGCAGCACGTGTTGTCAAACTGATGATCACATTTTTTTTTATTTGCATGTATTTATTTTTTTTTATTTGCATGTGTTTTTTTTTTTATTATTTGCATGTGCTTTTTTTTATTTGCATGTGTTTTCTTATTTGCAGAGCGTTGAGCTCTCGGCCACCATACATGAGTTACTGATCCGGAAAATTCAAAATCTTTAAGCACTGAATTTTAAAAAAAAAAAAAACAAGTTTTAACAATCTTTTGTCATGCTTTAAAGAAGCGCACTTATTTTGATGTGTTGACTAAAAAAGACTTTAGTCAAAAGAATTACTTGATTATAATTTTTTTGTACATTTGAAGTTAATATAGCCTGTTAATGCACTAAATTGCAACTTCATTACAAATGTGTGATTAAATTATTTAAATACAGTAAATAAATACAATAAATAAAACTTGCAATACATGACTTTATGGTGAATTTTAGTTTACCATAAATGTTTGTCTGCAGTTAGCTTTAATAGTACAGTATTTCAAAGACAATAGAAGTAATTATAACTGTAAACTAATGCATTTTCATTTAATTGTTGCCAACATACAATCAAGTGTCAGAAAACATTCCATTCAGTATGCTTAAATGTATATTCTTGTGAAATATATTATTTTCTGTATTGTATTAGTAAAAGACCAAAGCTGCTGCATTTCTACAATCTGTCGATCTGGTTCCAAGTCTGCTCATAGCACAGAATCTACTATTTTAAAAGTGTTAAAGTGGATTTTATTAGCTATACTGACTCTGGTGACTTTGTGGTCTTAGTTCTTTTAGATTTTATCTACAGCATTTGATACTGTTGACCACTCTACATTGATGTCTTTATTAGAGTCATGGGTGGGGTTAAAATTAACATTCCTTAAGTGGTTTCAATCATATCAGACAAAAAGATTTTGGTCAGGTTTGGTAATCCCTCCTCTCACTTGTGGTCTCCATAAAGGCTGAATTCTGGTACCAACTCTCTTTTCCCTTGTACATGCTACTGTTGGGTTCCATACTTATAAGGCATGGGGTGTCTTTCCACTTTTATGATGATGATACCCAGATTTATTTATCGATCAAAAGAAATGTGCTCGGACAAGGTCAAAACTCAGCAAACAATAAATGTAATTTTAAAACTGAGGTGATTGTGTTTGGTCCCTCTCACTTTTTTTTAGGCCAACAGCATAGATTTTGGGAGGCTAATCTGCTTTTAGCTTGTTGAGAGTGCGTAACCTGATTATTGTTTTTGATGATTGTCTAAAACTTGACAAACATATCTCCTCTGAGGTTGGATCATTTTTTTTATAACTTTTTTTTGTCTACTTTCAAAAATTAAACACTTCCTAACTGATAAAACTTTAGAGATGGTTGTCCATTGAGGGTGTAACAGTACTCAGCCCGAACCATTTTGCCATTTTGTAAGTATTTTAACTATGAAACTCTACAGTAAATTTTATTTTTATGGAAGGGGTAGGTTTAGGGTAAGGTTTGGGTGTGGGAGGGTAGGTTTTTAGCAATAATTGCATGAATCTGTATTAATTTGATAGTATAATTTATTTGATTTTACTAGCTGTTATTTCATACTTAATAAGATTTGAAAGCAATGTAATCTTACATACATTTCATTCATAAAACATAAAATAATTTACTTTAAAAGATTGTTTCAGTCAATGCTTATTTCTTCGCGGAAGGCGTGGCTTGCTGCAGTAGGCGTAATTTGTAGTACTGCAGGACGCAGACAGACCCTTCTCCAGTCAAAGGCGATCCATACTCCAGTCCAGAAGGGGGCACTCGTGGTAATGCAATGCTGTTTGCTAAACGCCAGAACAGGAAAAAAGTCAGAAAAAAAAGACAGACAATCTATGCATAGATATGTTTACGTGTATTCTCTCAACCAGTGTTTCAACCACGGAGAAAAAACATCAATAAAACAGCTTGAGAGCACTATCTTGCATATCATTGTATTTACCTCAGGTAAGTCATTTAATGTCCACAGCATGTTAGTTCACTAGAGAAATTAACTTTAGAGGGAGCTTTTCATTACATATATCCACTAAATTAGTGTTAGTGTTACAGAAAGAGACAACACAGTTGACTCAAGTGACTTGATAGTTTATTTGCAGGTGGCAGAGAGCAAGCAGGATGAACAGGTGAGAGTTCATTATCAATGGCTAGTATAGCACACTTAGCTGGTAGATAAAAGTCTATAAATTTGCAGGTGATTTTGAAGGCTGATGATAAGCGGAAGATCTAGAGAGAATATGAAGACGGGAAGGAATCTCTACGAGTGCAAAGATCATTAAGGAAAATAGAAGCAATATTATGTTTATTTTTCTAACCCCTGCTGTACCGAACCCATTCCGATCTGTGGCTTCAATACCGAGGTATGTACCGAACCATCATATTTGTGTATTGTTACACCCTTATTTTCCATGCATTAATATTTCATTTGCATAATATGTTGTACATAAAATACTACACTATTAATCTAAAGGGATGGTAAGGGGTGGTTTTAAAGAGGGTATGCTTTCTTCAGTTTTTTTTTCAACAAAGGTTGTCAACTGTTTTTTGTCAGATTTTAATACATGATTTTAAATGTTATAGAAACATAATTCTGACAAATGACATGGTAACTCTTTACAATAAGGTCTCATTTGTTAACAATGAGCAATGCATTTAATAAAAATGCTGTTGTTCACAGTGAATTAACTAATGTTTACAAGTACAACGTTTGATTTTAATATTGCATTAGTAAATGTTGAAATTATTAAGATAATAAATGCTGTAGAATTATTGGTCATTAATGTAACTAATGAAACCTTGTTGTAAAGTGTTACCAATGATTTTGGACATTCCATTCAAGTAGATATCTCTGAAAAAATTAGTTCTTACTTTGGGATGGACAGAAAGCAATCTAAATTAAAGCTTATGATTTATGACTAATCAATTTAAAGTTGCAGGAAAATAATTTCATAGCACAAACTGACTGATGGCACAATGAGAGAGCACACAATTTCAATCCCTTGTCTAGACATGATACAGAGCTATATGTCAGGGAGGAGACGGGGGGGGGGGGAACTCAGAATATATAATAATATAATGAAAACGTAATTCTTTCTTCTCAATAAAAAGCTACTTCAAATGACCATCAAAGAAGAAAGACGCTTTTTGCCCCCATAATGGTGTAGTTACGCCATCTACCAGCAGGGGCTAACTGAACCACACTAACCAGCCAAACCTTAACCTGTTGGTCTGTTCATCTGTTCATTTTTGAGCTGGATGGTGGGGTAAAGACAATCTAAAGCAGCCCCTTCAGCACTTCTGTCATTTGACTTTCACTTCTCCATCCAATAAGCATTTGCTGACATAAAAAACTAAACTTGCCCCTGAAATAGCACATAAAAATGCCTGAAGGAAAAAAAACCTCCCCAACATACAAAACATTCCTCACAGGCAAGAGATCAGCTCAGAGAGGGAGACAGAGTTTTCTTCCTCTTAATGTTTTTGTAGGCATCACAATGTCGAGCCGAGGGGAGGAGGGGAGTAGGCA
This sequence comes from Opsariichthys bidens, assembly GCA_037194245.1. Taxonomy (NCBI): domain Eukaryota; kingdom Metazoa; phylum Chordata; class Actinopteri; order Cypriniformes; family Xenocyprididae; genus Opsariichthys; species Opsariichthys bidens. The sequence goes on from CM074278.1 coordinate 9,129,671, forward strand.
GAGGGATAGAGAGAGAGAGAGAGAGAGAGAGAGAGAGAGAGAGAGAGAGGAGAGGGAGGGAGAGGGAGAGAGGGAGGGAGGAGGGAGAGAGGGAGAGAGGGAGAGAGGAGAGAGAGAGGGAGAGAGGGAGGGAGGAGGGAGGGAGGGAGGGAGGGGAAGGAAGCAAGCAAACGAGAGGAGAAAGTGGAAGCAAGAGAGTGTCAGTGAAAGGCAGCCTGACTGCACAGAAAAGGCGCTCGGCAAACAGCGCGCACTCATTGAGTCAGTTATATTCTGAACACGGACGGCTGGTGCATTTGAGCTCAAGAAAACAGTTTTCAGTGTGGAGGGACAGGACAGAGACAGACAGAAACAGAGGAAGTGGAGTGAAAAGAGGAGAGGAGAGGTTCTTTGTGGAGAGATGGACTCAGATTCTGGGGATCAGAGTGAAGGAGAGTTCTCTCCAGGTAAGGGATCAGTCCTCTCTTTCTCATCTTCTGTTTCTCAAACTTGGTTTGCAGTTTTGCAGGCGAGCACAGGCACGTGCTGCTCCTTTTCTCATGAACACATTTAACATTCATCAAAGTACTCATCTTCTTCCTTGCCCAGCGTGACAGCCTGTGACAGGGTGACCGTCCACCAAGTGCTCGTTTCGTCTCTTCAGAGCTTTTTTTATCTGTGGTTTTGCTCTCTGAGGAAAAGTTAATTTGTGATATTTGAGCTGGCTGAACGCAAGAGTGGTGGAAAAATTAACAGCAGCACTTTGGTTTATGACTGGCAAGGTTCACAGACTATGATTCAAGCTGGCAGACAAACCTAAAAGAACCTTGCGATCACGATAAAGACTGAGCATAATCCCCCTGAAAGAGTTGTAAAAGACCCAGAGCAAAGACACAAGACAAATGAGGTCTCTTTAATATATCAGTTGTTTATTCTAGACCGATCCTCCTGCTTTTTATCCTGAGAAAATAACCTACTAATGTGTCTCTTCTAGTTCCAGAAGAGATTTCAACAAACTGTGCTGAGAATTGCCAAGAAACTAAAGGCTACCGAGTCAGAAATCTCATTTGAACTCAATCTTCCTTGATCAAATGTTCTGAACTACTCTATGCACATTCATTTTAAATCTCTGTACTCTTATTGTATGCCAACATATGTTCGGATAAAAAGGCAGATATAAGATATACGTAGCTGAGAACTTCAGAATGACATTATAGTATTCTTACAATTAAATACTACCAACATTTTGCAGTTTCTTTGTATTTAGCAAAGAGTCTTCACAAACACACATGTTGTGTTTTTGTGTTTTGTGGGGACTTTCCATAGGCGTAATGGTTTTTATACTGCACAAACTGTACATTCTGTCCCCACACACTACCCCTACCCCTAAAACTACCCATCACAGAAAATGTTCTGCTATTTTAGATTTTTTAAAAAGATAATTCTGTATGATTTATAAGCTTGTTTCCTTGTGGGGACCAACAAAAGGTCAAGATTTACTGGTTTTACTTGCGTTGTGGGGACATTTGGTCCCCACAATGTAAGGAATACAAGCACACGCACACACACACACACACACAAAATCCCACAAACTTCCTGAGTTGAAAGAATTTAACTGAAAAATCAGTGACCACTAGATATTTAAGAGAGTTAAATGACGAATAAATTTTCACATTTGGCAGAACTATTCCTGCAGGACTCCCTCTATCCATTGCTGATGAGGCGTAAATGTGGTAATGTCAGTTGTATGTCTAAGTCATTACATTTGTGGGGCGTCTGACAGACTGTCTCAGTTTTGTATGTCTGTGCTCGGAGAGCTGCTCTGTATGGCCCTCTGAGGTCTTCGGCTACTGTGAGGTTTGGCTGAAGGTCTCTCTCCAGCTGTGGACTAAAGAGGGAGATGCTCTATCATGTTTCTGCTCTTCCATTGGCTGATCAACTTCTGCTTTTTATTTTCACTCAATTTTCTTTGCTGAATGAGTTACCAGTTTGCCTCAGACTGCATGGCCATGGACCACCCAAATCCATTGGCAGAAATGGCAGAACTGATTGGATGGTTTCAGTCTGAATGGATGGTCTACTCAACTTTGGGGAAAAAGGACATTTCTTATGCCTACCTGGACTGGAAACCGGCAGCAGTAATTTGTCATATGATGGTGAAGATTGTTGTAACGGCATGTGCAGTGTAGCTGAGTGCATTTTTAAATTGTAGTCTCATGAGTTCTGACACCCATTTAATCATTTAACTGTAAAGGTTAAACATGTACTGGCCATCCATCCATGGTGTTTCCCTGCCTAAGGCCCAAGATGTTGCGATACGCTCTAGCATCCCCGGAATGGGATAGGACAAGTGGAGAAAAGTTTTGCTCACTGCCTGCAATGGAGGACGGTCAACACATGGAACCCATGGCCCCCCAACGGAACTACTAATGCATGGAGATGATTATAGGCACCTAAAGTATAGATGTGGTGTTGATGCCGGAACAACTGACACCAGAGTAATGTGAGTGGCTGCTTGAATGCTCTGGTGGTTAATTAGAAAATTAGATGGGCTACTCTTTTCAAATTTATATTTAGAAACTTCATTTAAAGGCTAATTCACACCGCACTGACAGATGCTGACCAACTGCCAATCACCAGATTACAGTAGGGGAGAGTGAGGTAAGATCAGCCAGTGAGTAAGTTGACCCAGCCCTTGTATCTTGGCAACTGTACACTTTTACTGCCATATATTTTGGAACCACCGATAATTTATGCCAGACTGTGAAAAGGAGAAGCACATGGGAGGACTGGAAGGCACCCATTTACTTTAAAAACAAAAATTACTTTTTGGCTTGTCAAAGTAAAATTTTAGTATAACAGATGTAATGGCTGTTACATCAAAGCAAATTTATCCAGGTCTAAAGATGTTTATGATGCATACTGGTGATTTAGCAAGGTATAAAACCATGCAACTTTGACTTTAGTGTATATTAGTTTCAGATATTTATTAAATTATTCTAATTTAGTTTTTATTTAATTTTACTCAACAAACTCTCTGTTTTGTCTGTTTTTGGGAAGGTTACAACCTTCAATTTGATTATTACATTAGTTTTTAAAAGAGGAAAATTATCTTTACAATTTCACATGAGTTTGATTCAGATTCAGATAGATGGTCAGTTTACACACAGATGGTGCAACTTACCCACTGACCTGGATCAACTTACCTCGAACTTGGGGTAAATTGAGCCACATAAACACTTTTATATAAGAAGCCACATCTTTTGAACCCTTTGTCATAAAGCGTGTTTCCTTTACCCTTTAAAATTGCAATTGAAAATACGCTCAATGAAAACACATCAATTTCGCAAAAACTCTCATATATTGCAAAAGAAATTTACGCTCTTATGATGTGGTTTTTCAGACAATTCGAAAAAATAATATTTCTCAAAACTGCAATGGAAACAGTTTTTAATGTAAATGCGAAAAAAAAAAAAAACTGTTTCCATTGCAGTTTTGAGAAATATCCTTTTTTAAAGCCCTCTTTAAAGAATAATCAACTTTTACACATGGCAGGTGACGTATGTAAAAGATAATTATTCTTTAAAGAGTGCATGGTATGTTTGGACAGAAGACAAGAGTTCTTCAGTAAGACAAAAGTATTATGGGAATACTGGATTCTAAACAGAAATGCAAATATATATACGTAAACCTACCGACGTCCATTCCCATGATTTTTGTAATGACTTACCGCAAGAGGACGAAAAGATGTTTTAGTCGCATAACATCGGTTAATGGAAACGTTTTTTTTTAAATCTATATTAAGAAAATATTGCAAAAGTTTTGTGCAAATCTGTAACGGAAACGCGGCTATAGATGCATTCTGATCATTTAAAACATCCTGAAATTGCCTTAGATACTTTAATTATATTTCTGCCTCATTTTCCTTCATCTTGAGGACCACATAAGTTTAAAAAAAGGCTCATCTTACCCCACTATCCCCCTATGTCACTCATTCCATGACCTAACAATTGAACATGCTTATTTGGTGAAAACAAGCACCAATCAACACCAACAGACGGTGATGGGGTAACACACTCATCTGACAAAACCCAATGATGTGCCTGTTGCCGTTAGTCTGCATCTGTCGGTGCACTATGAATTTGCTTAAACATGCCTGGACTGCAGTGGGGGAGAGATTGTACTATCCCAATAAAGTAAACAAAAGCATAAGGAGCACACTGAGCAGTGCAATTGTGGCCGTTTCCATTCCACCCTACACACATACATTCTTTCTCACATGCACATGCTCTCCTCATGATGAGTAACTGCAGAGCTGATTAGAAACACTACAATGCAAACCCACATGTGACTCTGCAACTCAACAGCTACAGGCTTTTAAAGGAGAACACAGATTACTTGAGTTGAAGATGTGGAAAAAAACAATATGAGCCTGCTATTGCAGTTATGCTGCTGCTTCATTTATGTGTGCAGTGTGAAACAAGAAAGAGATCTCATTTATGATTTTATTTCCTGTCCTCTTTTAGATTAGCAGGGATAAATTCAACATAGAAAAATTATTCACGTGGTATTTCCAAAGCCAACATGTCTTCCCTTGTGAAAAGAAGTGTACTTAACATCTTTAAAGAATATTTTGTACTTGCAGATAATTTAATATTAATGAAATAAAAAGGTCATTTAAGTGTACTTAAAGAGAGCACACTTATGTAATGATGTCATATTAAATGTACATTTTAAATCATCACGTTTTAATAATATTTTGTCATGCCTGATGTACAGATGTGCTGACCAACATACTAAGGCATATGTAAAGTACTTGATTATTCAACTGTAGAATGTTATGGAATATTATTATTTAATGTTAATACATTTTGAATAGACTTCATAATTACAAACAGTTTTACCTTACATCACAAGTTTCAAAAGAAATGACATTAAAGTATATTTTAGTTTTCCATAAATGCTCATAAGCACTTTTGACATTACATTTTAACCAGACAATAAAAGAAATTAAGAAATTACATTTAAAGATGTACTTGTTGGTCAGAAAAGCAGTTTATCTAATTGCATTTAATATAAATTTAAATGATCAGGCTACTTAAGTGCCTGAAAACATTACATTCAGTTCATAATTAAGTTTTTTTTTTTTTTTTTTTCTAAAAGTGTATATCTTTTTCACAAGGGTTGACTAAAGACCCATGTCTGACTTTAGGCATCAGGTACCCAGACGAACAAATTTCCTCAGGTTGTTTATTGATATAATGCTGTGTGTGTCAATATAAGTCAGTTGGGAATTGGAAACTGCAGACGCTGTTTGGAATGTCTGTTTTCTGAAACCCAGCAGTTTTCGGTGGATACTGCTGAAATGTTTTGCATTGGGTCAGGATGTGTGTTTTAGTAATCAAAGGTTTTGATCTCCTTCCTAGGACAAGTGTCCATCTTTAGATTCTCAAGTAAGCGTGGGTGTGTGTGTTTGTTGTGTCAGCAGGCTTTAGCCTTTATCTCTGAACCAAAGCAGTCTGACACACAGACAACAACCACTTTCACACATATAAATTGAGGTAAAATTGTCTTTCCCAGTAAATGTACCACGTTTGTCATTTACACATGCAATGATTTTCCAACGTATTTCAACCGTTCACACTTTAGCACTAAAATTCTGTGTAAAACTGCAATGTCATTTGCTGAAAATCACTTTTAAAGCTGGAAATATAGATTCACTCTTAAAAATAAAGGTTCCAAAAGGGGCTTTTCGCAGCAAAGTCAACTTTAAAAAAAAAAATAATAATAATTACACTAAATTAATGCTTTAAATCGACAGGCCTAATTATACATTTCACTTTTAACTGAGTTAAATCCAAGTCGAGTACAGATCCACGTGAGATCCATCTGCTCTAGAATCATCTTTAATACATGAGACAGTAACGAGCTTCTTTTTGATCTCTTTGTTCTGATATCTGACCTGTAGCACCACACGACCAACCAGCACAACTAACACACTGCAGAGAGAGATAGTGAAGCCACGTGTAGACCAGAACGAAGGCAAACCTCTCTCTGTTTGTGCTGCTGTGTCCTGCCAGAGGAAAATCAGCCCCACCAAAAAGATAAAAGGAAAATGAGAGAGAATGAAAGAGAGTTTTTCCTCCTTCAGAATGAAGAATGTGTGAGTAAATGAGAAAAATAACCACCTAAATTGTCTTTTGAGCTTTCTCTATGCTTAATCCCACAAAGGGGAAACAGTCATAAATTTATCTCACAGGCAGAGAGAGAGCGAGAGAGAAAGAGAGAAATTGCTGAAATAGGGAAATTTTTCTCATCCACAGTTAACAAGAATCACATCAGTGAAAACAGACAAAAGCATGCTTGACTATAAACTCTCCCTGAGGCGTACCACAGCCATTTCCACTGCTCTCTCCCATTAAACAGAGAAATGCTATAGTAAAGCATTCTTAATTGAACTGCCTGGTGTCTGTCAGGGTTTTATTAGCCTCTGTTTACAGTCTTCAGATAATGGCAATAATAATAGCCACATTAGCATTTCCAAAGGAAAATAGTTGTGATCAAAAGGCAGCATAAGACTGTTGTTAAAGTTTTCGATAATTTGACATGATGTATGCAAGAACATTTTAGTAAACCACATAGGCTTTGAGTTTTACTGAAATGATCAATTCACCTCCCTTCAAAGATCCAACTAGTGAAATGATCTACAACATCTGCTCAAATGTTCAATGTGGAAAATACTGACCTCTAATGAGAGTTGGCCAGATGTGATGGTTTAAAAAGTATAAAGTACTAGTATTTTTCTTACACACACCTACAGTTTCACTTTAGAAGACATTGATTCATCAATTGGGGTTGTACCATCGTGTACGCTTTGTGTGGTTTTTGAAGTGTCAACTTTAGGGGTCCCATATGAACTCACAGAGATGGTTTCTTTTTTTTTTTTTTAAGTATTTTGTTTGTGTTCATATGAAAAAAGAAAGCCATATACATCTTGGACAGCATGTGGATGAATAAATAATGAGAGAATTGCCTTTAGGGTTAGTTCACCCAAAAATGAAATTTCTGTCATTAATTTCTCACCCTTTGCCATTCCACACCTGTAAGACCATCTTCAGAACATAAATTAGGATATTTTTGATTAAATCCAAGGGTTTATGAACCACGCAGCAACGTTATTGCACCTTTTGAGATCCAGAAAGGTTGTAAAGACATATAGTCAATATGACAGTGGTTCAACCTTAATGAACCAAAAAAGTTTTGGGGCAAAAACAAAAAATCTTTTTTACTTTTGACTTTATTCGACAATTTCTTCTCTTCTATGTAAGTGTCCTATACAGTTGAAGTAGTGAACGCATTGGGTTTAACCACTGTACTCACGTGGACTATTTTAATGATGTCTTTACTACCTTTCTGGACCTCAAAAGGTGCAATAATGATGCTGCATATGTGTGGTTCAGAAACCCTTGGATTTCATCAAAAATATCTTAATTTGCGTTCCAAAGATGAACAAAGGCTTATGGGTTTGGGATGACATGACTTAATAACAGAAATTTCATTTTTTGGATGAACTAACCTCTTTAATAGAGCTCCTATACTGGGTGTTCCAATTTCTTTCATTCAATTTAATATGAGTGGCCTGTCTCTGCTACAGTATATACTACATCTTATGCCAACATGTCCTATTGAAAATTGCTGTATAATGCCTACTGTTTCACATACAATTTCTAAAAAAAAAAAATAGCAGGCAGTATACAGTATATATTGCACAGTGGGGAGTATTCTACTCCTTTGGGATCATATCCTCTTTCTTTCTGTTTGTGGGTCTTTGGTTAGGGTGTGTATTGGTGTAGGTCTTCATACCCTTTAGCTTCGGAGATTGAAGTTTTATGTATCCAAATAAGTGCAGATGAACTCTCTGTCTCGACGTGACTGACAGAATTGTTCTCCACAGGTCCATTTTCAAAATTAATATGCATAACTCATAGAATAAATGGGTTCTATAATTATAAAAGCATCCATTTGGAGAGATGTGAGAGTGTGAGCCAAGAGTGAGACAGTAACCCTCACACAAACACATCAGGGTTATGGGGAAGCTGGCAGGACTGATTCAGGCTGAGAGCTTTTCTGGACAGGAAGTCACCCACTGAGACCGAGACTGAGACTGTGGTGAGGAGGGGGTGGGCAACGTCTATGCTAGTGGCACGGGTTGTCTGTATCTAGACGCTCGTTTTGTTTGCTTCTGACCCAGCTATACTTTTCAAAGCACAAAATTGCCCCCAGAAGCTAACTCTGGTAAAAAAAAAAAAAAAAAATAAAAAAGAAGACTTTTCTGATATCCTCAAAAGAAAAAGAAAAAATGCATCATGAGAGACTGAATAATGTCTATTATTTTTTAAAATGCTAAAGGTTTTTAGGCTTTGACCTTGGGGTTTATCTGCAGTTAGAACTTAAATTACATTTTCAGGGAAAAAGAAAACAGGAATGGTGCTAATATCCTGCAAAACTTGCCGCCATGATGCTAGGGTGTTATGGGTGGTTGCCAGGGTGTTGCCATGGTTTTGCTGGGGTGATCTAAGTTTTTTTAGAGCACTGTTCTGGGTAGCTGTTTGTTAGCGTGTTCTGGGTAGTTCATAAGAGATCACCTAGAATAGCTGACCCAAAAATGAAAATTCTGTCATCATTTACTCAAGCTCATGCATCCAAACCTGTATGACTTACTTTTTGTCTGTGGAAGAATTATAATTCTATGAGATTCTGTCGTTCATTTCATCACTCATTGAAAACTGTAAGTTTGATAGTTCAGAAAAGTAATAGTGCTGAAAAAAAGGAAAAGTGCTGAATTAGTTTCAAACTAAATTTTAATCTTGGGGTTAAGGATTTGATGACAGATGCAGACAGTAAACATTGGTTTTGCTTGTGCGTTCCAGAGAATCGCTTGGATTGGAGCCTGTGGAATGCATGCAAACACACACACATTTGATTTTCGATCATGGTGGGGACTTTCCATTGACCTACAGTGCATTGTGTTTATACTGAGTAAGATTACTTAGATATGTAATAGTACACCAGCAAGCTGCATTTTCAGGTATCATTCATGTGCATACATTTCTACAGAAAGAGATACGTACACCTTTGTGAAAAAAAACAGTACACTTTATCTCTTAAAAACAAGCTTGTTATGAAAATAATATACTTTAAAAGAATATACTTAAGTGTGAACTGAATGTAATGTTTTCGGACACTTAAATCCAATTAAATTCAAATTTAGTTTAAATTTTTATACTTTAAAAAGTAATCAACTAAATTAAATCTTTACATGTAATTTCATAAAATTTCATAATAGCTTTTATTGTCTTTGAAAAATGGTTAAAGAGTCTGACAAGCATTTGTGGTGAACTTAAATATACTTTAATGTCAATTCATTTGAAACATGTATGTCATGTTTTTAAATACATTTGTAATTACACATTTTGTAATAATGAGGTTGCAATTTTGAACATTTAAAATATATTAACACACTCTACAATTAAATTTATAATCAAGTACTTTGCATGTGCTTTAGTGGTCAACATCAAAATATGAGTACTTCTTTAAAGCACAACCAAAAATGAAAAGAATGATTTAAAATGTACCTTTAAGTAAAAAAAAAAACATAACTTTAATAAACTAAAAATAAACAAACAACAAAACGAAAGTAAAATGGCGGCAATTCCTCACGGAGACTGCCGCCCACACAAACATAATAAAAACACAACATAAAATCCAGGCCTGGTTCTCTCTCGTCCTTCACTATTGTCGCTCCTCTTGTATTTCCAGAGCTCCTCTGTGAGAGAAACGAGACCGGTGCAGCGCACAGCTGACGCTCATTGACAATCAGGTCACCGGCCTCGCGCCGTTCCCTCACGGCTCTTGCCCGCCCTGCTCATCACAAATATATGCATACATATAATGTTAACACCGTGTCCTAACTACACGAGATTCCAGCGACAAGCAATTTGACTGACCACACTAGATGCGACGTGACAAAGAGAACCAATAAAATCAATCAAAAACCACAGCCTATCAGAAGAGGTGTGGGTGGGGTCTCTTGGCAAGAGCACAGCAGACACTATGAAATGGGTTAGTACATAGAAAAATTTGTAAATATTACACCCTTTAAACATTATTTAAAGTACATACGGAGTGACTGAAACAATGTTTGCCATGGAAAACACTTGTTGGTTCACATTGAGTATACAGTTTGAACGTTCTTGTGCCCATTTATTTATTTTCAAGATCTGAGATGAATTAGCCAATGTTGTTTTCATTATTGCTAAAAAGCTGGGTACACCGAATGATATTCAAACTCACATTAGACGCTTTTAACAGTAAATAAAGCACATAAACATATATTATCATGGCCATACTTTGTGATGCTGTTCCAGCCGTGATGTCACTGAGAAATAGAAACCATTTCTAAAATAAAATCGTCGCGTGTCGCCGTCGCGGCTGGTTAGGACAAAAACTCTGATTAACATGGAAAAGATACCTTTTATTGTATGTCGTCGCGTCACGTTTGGTTAGGACAACATGTAAGATTTAAAGTGCACATTCAATACAATACTCTAAACCTGTATAACTTTCTTCTGTGAGCACAATATTTATTGTGCTTCATTGTAATATATATCCATTTTATATAAAGAATATTTTGAAAATGTCTCCGTGTTTGTTGTATTGGACGCTGTTGATTTCCATTTATGGACAAAAACAGCTGAAACATTCTTCAAAACATCTGAACAAAGAAATGAAAGAAAAAAAATGTATTACTTTCTTTGACCCTAAATTGTTGATGCATCTTAATAGGGAAGTGTGATTTTGGGCAGATCAGATTATGACCTACTTGCTTGGTTTACTTATCTAAGCATCTTTTGCATTATATTAAGCAACTTATTTTCATTCTGGATCCGTCAGCACTAAAGCAGAAGGAAAAGCTTGAAACTTAAAGGTATCAGGGTTCATCTGACTGTTACGTATCCTGTGCCTGCTGTTTCCATTCACTCACCACCAGAGGTCAGCCATTCACCATTTCAGGGCACAAAGTTGTATATTACTCCGGACTACATTTCCCAGGCCTCACTGCTCTAATTACTTCCACACCTGTAGTCAATTCACAAGGACTATAAAACAATGATTTACAAACGTACTGTTTGCCGAGGATTGTTTGCGTTTATCGCTCCTTAGCTGATAGCAACTTTACAGAGCCTTTCTTACAAGTATTCCTAGTCTTGTTTCGACTCTCTCGTTTTTTCTGTGTCTTGATCCCTGCCTGGTTTCTCGGGTTCGGTCTGTTCTCTGCCTGCCCTGGACTCTTACTTGCCTTGGACTACCCCTCTTCTCGCCCTGCTCGGATACTCTTTGCCCCTCGCCTGGACTCTAGCCTGGATATCTGGATTACCCCCTAGCCTTGCCCACTGGATTACTTTCTCTATTTGTTGACCTTTGCCTGTTCCTGGTATGCTCTTTGTCTGGTCCATATTATACGTTTGTGCCTTTGTTTGAGAATAAAAGACTTTGCAGCTGGATCCACACGCTTTGTGTCTCAGTGACTTCGTAACACTGACATTTCAAGATCTGCTGGGAAGGACGTAAAAACTGTTAGCTTCCATTTAAAAATCAGCTGCCGGGTGCAAACCTCCTGCGGTTTCTGCCGAGTCTGGAAAATGCACGTGTGTGCCAGACGAAAGGGAGCGTAACTCTGCCCTCAAAGGCTTCATTAAATCCACATAATCACCCCGGGCTGTTCTGGCTTCTCTTCTGGAGGAGGACACTTATATTTGACATTGGTTGGCCAGTCATCATTCTACTCATGGTTTTCTTCCTTTGTTGTCTTTTTTAGACTCACCAAAGTCTAAATAATCATAGAGCAGCTGCTCACAGTGATATCACAAACAGCAGATGAACATTTAACTCTTTAAATCTGTCATTATGTGTGGAGCGTTGAGTATGTTCAGAGGCATAATTAGATCTGATTCCATGCTAAGTGTCTGATTGGCTCCTCATTAGTTGAACCCCCACCATTGGACAAATATCATGGTCTTTGAAAACTGACAATTATATGTAAGATATTAAACAGTTAAGAACTACAATTATCAATGTAATTTTAAGAACTCCCTGTGATATCAAATATGACATTGAGCACCCCCACAGTGGGACTTTACTAGGGCCAGTTGATATTCTGGGCTCAGTCCAGACATCTGTAGAGGAGTATGGTGCCATCTTTTGATGAATTATTGGAGCATAATACACTGTAACAAACATTAAAATGAATATTTAAACAGTGGAAAGTGAAATTGTTATGCAGTCAATACTAATAATTTCAAAGAATTTGAACTTTGTGTTGCACACTGCATGCAGATGAGAATGTTTCCTTGTGTGCATGTGCGTATATATACTTATCAATTTATTTTGGTTTTGGTTGTGTCTTTGTCTGTGGGTTTTGTTTCGTAAAATTAAGAAATCATAAAAATCATAAAAAGGTATAAAGCAGGTTGTTACAATGAGCGCTTGAGGGGAACAAAAATGCTAGATGTGGCAAACAAGTTCCTGGTATCTCGTCGTAGAGTTATTTCTCTGAAATATTCAGTGTTTATTACATCTAGATGGAGGGAAACTGACCAAAATGACACACATTTTCAAGCTAGTGTGGTCTTCAGAACAGAACGCTGTGTCATTATATAATTGAGCTTCTGTTTTGAAATAGTAGTTAGAATAAAACGATGTATATAAACCCATTTGAAATAATTGGTGTCAAACTGACACGGCTCTTTTCACACTCTCAGAATGCATGCTACTCATTCCTATCCATCAAATCCTTTCTCTAGTATGGATTCCAATCATCCGTGTAGTCAAGAGCACTTTCAGTGTGCATTAACACAACTTGCGTCATTTACAGAGGTGTTTTTTTGTCTGAAAAACAATATGTTTGCTGTAAATCATTATTTAGGTAGGAAAGTCTATATACTATAAAGAAATGATGATAATTGAAGGCATCACCCCGGTTCCCCCTTACCATAACCATGAGTTTCATTTCTCAACGATGGTGTCAATTTTGCCATGACAATTCGCACCCTGAGAATGTTTACGAACATGGATTGTGCAGAACCTTTGCAAGCATGGATTCGACAGGATGTTTCAGAGTGGTAAATTCCTAAGGATTGGTGAACCGTCTCACAAAAAACGACCGCCTAAGACACACATAAGCTTCTAAATATCACAAGGAGTTTATTACTGATCCATTAGAATAAACCGTTAAAAATGTATTGCACTTGTGTCTACCACAGACCTCAGTTTCAGGCATTCAACCAAAAACCCATTCAAAAACCCCATTGACTTAGGGTTGGTGGAAGTGGAAGTGCATACATGCTTACTCATTACCAGGTTTTTGGACTAATTCCTGCAGCCCTATATGAGGGGTTTGGAGAACACTTCATAAAACATGGCACGACTCTCAGTAAAGAATGGACTGAACTTTACCAAAATAAATCTCATAAAAGCATAACGCTGGGCAACAGTCTATGTACACTCAAACACCCTGAACCAAATACACACCTTCAGAGAGCAAAGGACATCTGTCTCTCTCAAACAAAACACAATTTAACAAGCCTGACGTCAAACCCTTTTATGTATCGGAGTTATTACATGACCTACATTCAGTCAGTCAATCAGAGCTATCTCTATTACCACACAATAAATTGATTACAAAAATCACCACAGGGCAAAATCCAACATCTCGCAGAGTTGACAGCTGACTTTTATGTTTAATCACACATTAGAAAAATGCAGGCTAGTGCAAACCACACACACAGCAGACACATTGAGAATAACCCATATACCCTCTGCACTCTCAGACAAAGGTCAGTAGGAGTCAAGCAGGACTGATATCAGATCAGATCAGATCACAAAGATATGTGTGTTCATACTTGCTCTCTTCCAATTCCTAGTGAGCCACCTCACTGGCTACTACAGGCAACCACTGGGAAATTCACATTGAATGTGTTCTTGAGGTCAAAAACAGCTTGATGGAGCCCAATGGAATGGAACAGAATGTAGGAACATTTTGAACATATTAACTATTTTCTCTTCAAGTACACTTAAATGACCCATTTTATGAATACGTATGTGTGTGTGTGTGTTAGAGATTTCACATAAGGAAACCGGTTTAGTTACAGACTAGCCAGAGGAATGTTTTATTGCTTAGGGCATGGTTGCCCTTGTGAAAAAGTACACTGTAACATACTTTTAAAAAGAGGACCTATTGCAGAATTTTTTTTTTTTTTTAATAAAATAAATATACTTAAGTGCAGACTGAATGTAATGTTTTCTGACACGTAATTCCACTAGTTTCACAATCCTTCCTCATGATTTGAGAGTATGACAGTGTTGAGATTGTACAGACTTGAGTAGCAAAATTGACGCTATATGGAAAACTTGACTTTAAAATTTAACTCGATTTTCACTGCTTACATTGAAATACACTTTGAATACAATTAGCTGTTTGCTTGAAAGATTCTTCTTTTTTAGAACAAACTGGGAAAAAATACCCTTTTAAAAAATATTGAAATAATTGTTTTAGTTATATTTCCCATTCCCCTTTTACTGTGTACAATTAGCTGAGAACAAATGTTTTTTTTTTTGTTTTTTTTTACTGCCTGACATTGCCTCTTTTAATCTATGCACTTTTCTCTTCTGATCTTCTGTATTGTATAAGAAGCCCTGACCTTTACATCAAACTGAAAACCAAGCAGACTAGATCAGTCTTTCCAATGAATTTTACTCTCCATCATTGCTCACACTTTCCCTCTCTGTCTCTTTTCTTTTCACATTTTGCCCGTTTTTGTTCCATCCACGTTTCCTCTCTGTCTTTTTCCAGTATGGAAAGAGTGAAGCCTCCCAATATTGTGCCAAGCGTTCACTTACAGCGAACCATCTCTGCTGTGCGTCTTTTAAAAGTTGACAGCTCCTTGCAGGAATAAACGTCTCTGCAGAGTTGGTGCTGATCCCAGACGAGGAGGCCCACGGCTTTGCCGCCACCACACACGACTAATCAGACCGCAAACTTTATTACAGTGCTTGCAAGGCCGCAATGCGTTGATACTCCCCAAACATTTGGGTTTGTTCTTATGGCCTAACTTTGATTTTTAAACTTATTAAAACATTTACACTCAAGCTTCAAACTTTTGTTGTTCATTCAGCTTTAAAGGGATAATTCAATCCAAATATGTACTCACCTTCGTGTCGTTTCGAACTTGTTGGAATTTCGTTCTGCAAAAAACAAAAGAAGATATTCTGAAAAAAATGTCAAGTCAGTGGTTTTGGATTCAATTAGCTTTCATTTATATAAATATAGAAGCTTGTTTTCGCCACTAAATAAAATAAAATAAAAAAAAAGGTAATTGCAACTTTTCACAATTCAAATTTTTTTTCTTGCAATTGACTTTTTCTCGGAATTGCATGATACAAAGTCAGAATTGCGTTATATACAGTCAATTCAGAATTGCGTGTTATAAAGTCTCAGTTAAAAGACAGTTTTCTCGCAAATTGCGAGTTTTTTCATGCAATTCTGACTTTATAATTCACAATTCTGACTAAAATCAGTTTATGTGACTTTATAACACTTCACTGCATTGTCGGCTGAAGTTGGTCCTCGTCGGCTTTTTTCGGCCAATTCGACTTGTTGAATCAGAGTCGGGCCGTCGGCGAGGGAGACAACTCTGATTGGCTGTTCAGTATAGCAAACGAGTAAGTTTATGCGAATATAAGCAAAAATTATGGAAGCAAGCAAAGAAGTCATGACGGCACAGACAGAAGTTTGTTCTAATTTTACGTCATTTTACCTGAGCACTCGAATGCACAAATATTTTCATAATATGAGTGGAATAAAGAACATGATCAGCATGATTGATATTCAAAACGGTTAGCAAGAGCTGCTTGGTTTATGGTTTGTATACTTGCAGTTTTAGTTTCGCTTTCCCTTTTTGAATGACGAATAGTGACAAATATATCTGCTTAAATATGCAGTAATCTCCTTTATACGTAGACGCAGAACGCACGTGCTAGATGATAGTTGGGTGTCGAGCGTCAGTTTGGTGTGTCAGGGCAACTTTGAACCCAGACGCTGCCGACGTGAGCCGACTTTGCAGTCTGCTTTCATGGCCACTAGTTCGTCGGCGTTGGCTTGGTGTGTTCCCGGTTTAAGACACAATTGCGAGTTTATAGCTTGCAATTGTGAGAAAAAGTCAGAATTGCGAGTTATAAAGTCAGAACTGCATGATAAAGTGTGAGAAAACAGTTTTTTTTAACAGACTTCATAATTTGGGTAGTCGTGGCCTAGTGGTGAGGGAGCTGAGCTTGTAACGTGAAGGTTGCCGGTTCGATTCCCACGCCGGTGGGGATTGTGAATAAACAGCACTCTCTCCACCTTCGATACCATGACTAAAGTGCCCTTGAGCAAGGCACCTAACCCCAATTGCTCCCTGGGTGCTGTAACTGCACTGCTCTGGGTGTATGTTCACTTTGTGTGTGTGTGTGTGTGTATTCACTACTCACTGCTGTGTGTGCACTTGGATGGGATAAATGCAGAGCACAAATTTCGAGTATGGGTTACCATACTTGACAATACGTCACGGCTTTCACTTTCATACGCAATTCTGATTTTATAGCTTGCAATTATGAGTTTCTCATGAAGTCAGAAGTGTTTTTTTCCCTCACAATTGGACGAGTTCCTAACAATTCTGACTTCATAACTCGCAATTCTGACTATAACTTGTAATTCTGACTTTATATCACAAGTTTGACAATTGTGAGTTTATATCTCACAATTCTGAGAGAAAAAGTCCGAATTGCATTGCGCACTTATAACAACAGACAGATGTTGTCAGCTGGTGTAGCTGTTGTTATAGTTATCTTTATAGTTCTTGATGTGAACAAGCCTTAAAGGGTTAGTTCTCCCAAAAATCAACATTCTGTCATCATTTGCTCACCCTCATGTCCTTCCAAACCCGTAAGACTTTCACTCAACAAGACCAATTGAGTCTCTTTGAAACATCAAAGAGGTAGTTGCGTTGACTGTCAATGGAGGGACAGAAATCTCAGATTGAATTAAAAATATCTTCATTTGTGTTTTGAAGAGGAACGAAGGTATTACGGGCTTGGAACGACATGAGGGTGAATAAATAATGGCATAATTTCCATTTTTCAGTGAATTAACCACTTAATATGCTGATTTGGTGCGCTAGAAAAGTATTCATTTCTTTAAAAAAATATCTAACCTCAAACTTTTGAACGGTGGTGTGTTTCCAAACTGAAATGAACTTGAGTTTTCTTTTCCTCCCTGCAAGCACTGCTACTGTATTTCTTTGCAAATGCAATCTGACTTCTAAATTATAACTCTCAGATTCTACACAGGATTCCAGCTGCCAAAGTCGGATCATCGCTAGCCGTCTCTGTTTTTATCGTTTACTGTACATGTCGTGATGGCTGAGTAGGAGAGATATGAGAGCAGAAGAAGCTGTTTTCATGTTGAGTCTGTCCCTCAGGGACCTCACTGGAGAAGCTTTCAGAAATCGGAGTGTTCTCCTCAGAGGAAGACAGAAGAGGGAAAGAGACAAAGAGAGCGAAACGAGTGGGAAGGAGAGAGGTAGCCTATGGCAACATTAGGTTTCAGATAGGAAAGTAAAGATGATTTCTCCTCCTCAGAAAAAGGAATTCCCTTAGTACAAATCTTTTCTTAGGAGCGCAGAGAGCTTTCATGTGTTTTGAACATATCTGTATTAGAGCTAATTAAATTATTTAGGCTTTTAAAGAGATCCTTCTGTGCACTGAACATGTGGAAAAAACATACTACTCAGATTTTAGAATTTAAAGAAATGTTGGCCAATTACACACAATAACTTCAAGTGTGTAAACGAATAAGAAACACGCTCAAGACCCTCCTTAGGGCTGTGCAGCGCTTAGCCCGGGGCAAATCCATAGAGATTTTTGCCTCTGTTGGTACAACTAGCCAATCACCATTGAGTAGTTCACTTTCAGATGTTAGAATGTTGAGGAAAAAATACATCGTAGAGGAGGCGAGCATCCCTTGGCATATCAACCAATCATTGCAGAGATGTAAATGATGCTCCTGATATTGAATATTTGATTGCCAACAAATTTACCAAGATACCATTTGTGCAGCAGTTACAAATGAAAAACATCAATCACATTCACAAAAAAAACAGAACTAGCTCTTTTAACATGGACATTTAAAAGGTCAGAAGGATGGATTTTTTTCTTTAAAAAAGCCATTTTAAAGCAATTAATCAAAAAAAAAAAATCCCTAGATCTCTATAATTATTGTGCTTCCTAAAAGTAATAGCCACTGCTTATAACCAGATAGAAAATAAATAATTGTATAACATATTGTTTACTTTCCAAAACATCATTCTGAAACTGAAAAGCACATAAAATACACACAATTCTATCATGCACTCCTCATTTCTGCGTATGTTTCCAAATCTTACCCTAATAAGTAAATACAAGGATAAAACAAACTTGAAATGGTTTATTTTCAAGTCAAAATTCTCAGGTACGTTCATGAAATTACATCTTTCCAAAATACGCTTATTTGGATAAATCGTATGTATTATTTTGTATAACACTTCTTTAATTTTCTTTGCTTTTTCCATGCATTGTTCCAATAGATAATTCAAAATAAAAAAGACCAAAAATCTTGCTGCAGGAAAAGAGACAGAACAAACAACATTTCTTATAATCGTATTGCTTCACTGGCATTTTAAAACATCAACGTTATCGATATAAATATTTCCACAAAAATCATCCATGTTGATTTTCACTGAACTAGAGCTTCTTAAAACTATTATCACACTCTTTGGAACAATAACAACGCCTCTTGGTTGAACTGATGTTTGGATTTCAGAAATTTAGCGTAGTACAACAAATATCCATTCAAAGTCTTTGCTTGATCTTTACGGCAAAATTGCTTTTTGATGACTGCATCCCTGAAGCTGCTGTTGGAAGCTCCATATACCGTAGAAACAGCCATAAAGTGATTGGTGTCTTGAAACTTGAGCTCAGCCTTTGCTCTACACCTGCCAATGAATGGACTGACCTTAAATATAATGTTTTTTAAGTGATATTTGAGCGTAAAAACAACATTTATTCTTTGATTTAAATATGCTTTTGGTATTTTCCCCATTGAATTGAGCTGTACTTCACAAATCAGTGTTAACAAATTGTCAATATTATGTTGAAAATGTCTGTTAACTGTTAACTTTATTTTACTGTAGCTAAATTAGCCACACCTGTGTCCATTGCAATTACTGCAAATAAACTGTTCGTACCCATTGCAGAAAGTCCAAATTATTGTTTTTAACCGACATGCTACAGATGCCTTTCATTTACATAATGGTGAAAAAAATGGAATAATGCCACGATACTACCACCGTTTTTTTTTTTTATCACATTTTTCACATTTTCAAGACACTGTGCACTGTAGTTGTCTATTTGTAACCCTTGTTAATGGAAAAACATTTATTGACCCCATAGGTCTGGGATATATGTGTCATCGTTGTTTCTGACTCCTAGAAAGGGAGCTACATTCTACATTCAAATTCATAATATATTCATGTCCAAACAAATTACCACACACACTCTCAACATGATTTGTTTATGTAAAATAACATATTTGTCATCCTGTAAAGCCAAGAGTGTTTTACAGAGAAACTAGTGTGGAGGGGGTGTCAAGAGGAGAGAAAGGATCTGTGTTGTGTCTAGAGTCATGTGTTTTCAACACCTTTTTAATTAATTCTTCAGTGTTTGAAAAAAAATCCCAGTTGACAGCTTCAGACATTCACAGACACACACACTTATACAGCAAAAAAAAAAAAAAATAGAACTGAAGAAATCACACATATTAATTTATCTGTGCTGCATCTTATACAACAAGCACTGTGTGAAAAAAAAAAAATATATATATATTGAGAAATGTGTGTATATATACAATATTGAGTGTGAGAAATAAATCAAGAAATTGATTCAAACCAATTATCGGTAGTGTTGCTTTATAAAAGAGCACTTACTATGGAAATAATATTTCTTAAGTCAGTACAAATAAAATACAATTTTTTTAAATATATATCAAATAACACAGTACAGGGTAAACGTATAGTCAAGTACTTTACTATGTTAGTCAACACGTCAAAATGAGTGTATTCTTTAAAGCATGACAAGTGATTATTGAAAGTTATTTAAAATGTACTTTATAATGTAAAATGTTTTACATTATTCAATTTATTATTAATTTGACATTACTACAAAGTGCACTTTATAAATGTACTTCATTGTGTTAACCCTTATGTGCTGTTCGGGATGTTTTCATCCACTATGGGGAATTTTTGAGTCTTAATTTGGCCATAACTTTCTCCATGTTTCAGCAAATGGAATGATTTTTGGTGACAAATCTTATTTTGACACATATTTTGGGAAAATACTTTTAAAAAAATTTCAAAAACTCAACAGTACTCTGTGGGCAAATTCACTACCTTTTCATTATGTTCGTGGCTGAAAACAGCCACGATTTTAACTGCTTTAAAAATGTATCAGATAAATATTTTTTTCCAAATTTTTTTGCTTAAATCTATTAATCAACCTCAGTCCTGATCAAAACTACTAAATTTAAAAAAAAAAAAAATCAGGATTTTAACTCTTTAATTGCCAAATTCATAAATGACGTCGCTGATTTGGGAAAAAACGTGTCAAAGATTAGAAACAACATTGGCTTTGATGTGTTGTTAGTTTTTGTGCAGCATCAGATTTTAACGTTTTAAAGAGTTAAAATCCTGATTTTTTTAAAAAAATTTTAGTAGTTTTGATCAGGACTGAGGTTGATTAATAGATTTAAGCAAAATAATTTGAAAAAAATATTTATCTGATACATTTTTAAAGCAGTTAAAACATAACGAAAGGGTCGTGAATTTGAACAATGCACAAGGGTTAAGTATGGTCATGAAAGTGTACTCTCTTTAAGAGTGGCCTTTTATTTCATTAAAGGGTTAATTCACCCAAAACTTTAAATTCTGTTATTAATTACTCACCCTCATGTCGTTCCAAACCCGTAAGACCTTCGTTCATCTTCGGAACACAAATGAAGATATTTTTGATGAAATCCATGAGCTTTCTGGCCTCTGATAGACTGCAACGCTATTACCACTTTCAAGGCCCAGAAAGGTAGTAAAGACATTGTTAAAATAGTCCATGTGACTACAGTGGTTCAACTCTTTTTGCGTGAAAAAAACAAACAAAAATAATGACTTTTTTTCTACAATTTCTTTTCTCTATTGGCAAATTCCTTTGTCAGCATCACACGCATGCATCGTGGTGCTCACATGAACATCATCGGCCAATAATTAGCCGGCGTTCGGATGTAAAACACGGAAGTCCTGCACTGTTTGTTATGTGAACAGCGTTATGTGAAGACTGACATGGAAGAGAAGAAATTGTTGAAAATTTGCTTAATGGTTACTTACCATTAAGGAATGCCTTTAGAGCCCAACTCTCTATGACAGTGGTTCAGTACTTTTATTAAAAAACTTTTGTTAAAAAGTTAAGTAGTTAAACCAAGTTTAAGTTACAAAGGTTATTCTGTCAACAGCAGTGAGAGATTTTCTCTTTGTCTTTTGTTGTTTGATTAACATTAATGACACATAGAGCAGCAAGATTATTAGGCTGCTGTCACTTTAAGACCAAATGCATGGATCCAATATAAAGAATGCGAAGCCATGTTGAGTTCTCGGTAACTGTGTTGTTTAGACACCACATTAGGAGGATCACATTGCTTTTCTGCAAATGAGTTTTATGATTAGAAAAATGAAAATGTCGCCATTTTAGGTCATTCATGCTCCATCAAGAATTTCTATAGTAACTTTCCTTTCATGCAAGAAATTTGACTCTCTTTGACAAATGACACTCTAAGGACATTTCATGCTAACATTCCTAAAACATTCAGCAAATATTAATAACACATTCCATGAATGTTGTACTCAGAATGACAACATTATGAAAACATTCAGCAAATAATATTATAATGACATTCTCAGAATGTTGTTCCAAGAACATTTTCTCAACATTGCAAGAATATAGTGTATTTTATTTATTTTATTATGTAAATTAGTGTATTTACTAATAACAGCATTGAATGTTACATAAACATTATTTTAAGAATGTTTTGTCCTACAGTTATAACTTGTATGGGAACGTTCCCTGTTAGTTGTAGGGTACAGCTGTAGTAACTTTTTTTGAGTGTGTGGAAAGGGTAAAAAAAACATTTTGGATAAAAAAACAACAACAAAAAAAAAACTAACTGAGCTTGTTTATCTTGGCCATGGAGCAGATAAACCAAAGGATTTAATCTTTAGTGAACTTCCCTGTTCTTCGAGCTGGCTCTGTGTTTACCCATGAGACCAAACCCAAATCCTGTAATGTCAGAGTGCATATGCTGGTGTAAATGAAACTGGTGGATAACGTGTGTGTGTGTGGGCGGGTATTCACTAGGTTATAGGGAGCAAATGTCCCCACAGGTATAATAATAATAATAGTAAATTTTGATCTTATGGGGACATTTTTTTGGTACCCATGAGGAAACAAGTTTGAAATCATACAGAATTATCTTTTTTGAAAATCTAAAATAACAGAACATTTTCTGTGATGCGTAGGTTTAGGGGAAGGGGTAGTGTAGGGGGACAGAATATACAGTTTGTACTTTATAAAAACCATTATGCCTATGGAATGTCCCCATAAAAAATGAAAACAACATGCGTGTGTGTGTGTGTGTGTGTGTGTGTGTATGCGAGTGTTTGAATCATGTCTTTGTGTATGAACCAACTTAACCATATTTTGTGGACAAATTTGCACCCAGAAGTGAACTGAATCTGACAAACCCTCCTTTTGGGTATGTCCTCATTTGTACAAAAAGTATCAAAATAATATAAGTTAAGTGTTTGTTTGTTCGTTTGTTAATTGTACAAATGCAGAACATTGCCTGATATAATTAGGGTGTGGGTTACATTACAGTATTTATAACAGTATTTATAGCTACATGTATGCGTATATATATATATATATATATATATATATATATATATATATATATATATATATATATATATAATAGAAGTCCATGATGTTCCATTTAGATGAAGTAAACACGCTTGTGCAGAGGGGATGTTCATCAGATGCACCATCTTGCTGTGTTTAGTTTAATCTTGGTGTGGAAAGCATCATCTGCTAGTGATTAAATTTATTACAGTTTATATTTGCAACCGTTTATATCCTCACCCGCTAATGTTGAATTCAGTTATATATAAGCACTTACATATACTTAACATGATGTTTTACTGCTGTTGACACACTTAAAATTAAATAAAGTGAGGTTCACTCAAAAATGACAGTTCTGTCATCATTTACTCACCTTCATGTTGAGTCAAACCTGTTTGAACCATACTGTAAGAGGATATGTTTAGGAAAATGTCCAGGCTGCTTTTCTAAATTGAGAGTAAATGGGAACTGAGATTGTCAAGGTTTTAATATAATATACTTTGAAAATAGAGTGAACTAATGTTTTCAGACACTTAATTGCATGTTATTTACAAATAAATGAAAATGTATGTTAAATGCAATTAGTTGAGGTCTAGTACTTCAATTTAACTTCAATTACTTGTCTTTAAATTATGTGTAAAATATGTACTGACAAGAATAACTGTTAAACAATGTAATGTTCTAAATTCCTAAGAGTAAGATTTAATTTCGATAGTCATGCATGCACATTTTGTCGAAAGGTATTGAATTTCAGGAACAGGAACATCTTTTCTAAAATTGAACTTTTGTTAAGTGCTTTTAGAGCAGATTGTATGAGTAGTTGATAATTATAAAATATGCCTAACTTTGACTGTCACATCTAAAGTACATGATGAAGATGAAGACTTTCAAAATAGTAACAAGGTTTTTTAACAAACTCGAGACATAATGCAGAGCAAACAATAAAAAACCTGCAAAAACGGTGACATCATGCACATGCGTATTACATGTTTTGTCGATCCACCTTCATTTTCAACGTGTTTTCAGTGAATGTGCGAGACTTCCCATTTATTAGTCACTATAGAGAAATAATGAGAAGAATATGAAAGTGCAGAGGCATTGGGTGCTCTGTAAAAGGACGCGTATGCGCAGGCGCGTAGTCTTTCTTTATAAAGTGATACTTCTTGTCTTGCATGAGTAATGTAGCGTTTTTAGTCATTTTCGGGAATCCGAGTGAACGGCGATATTTTTGATAACATTGTCATACCCTTAAATACTCAATGATAACGAACTCTATAATGACCAGCTGTGATTATAAAATGAATATCCATGGTAAAAGCTGACTGGCGGGAAACAGAGGAAACAGCCGATAAGCAAAATAAAAGTCCTGCTGCTATATATCTGCAGTGTCATTGTGAACTCAGAGCTGTCCATAGGGCGGTTGTATGTTAAAGTGAGTGCTTATTATTGTTCACATATATATTTCGTTCATTCATTATCTTTATTGTACTTGTTAGTTTTCCATGTCTTTAAATTTAAAATATTTCATTGTCTGTCTCCTCATTAATTTGACCACTAACCGGGGCCCAGGGGGTCCAAAATCCTTACAAACAGGAATATTCTGCAAAATTTCTATTTGTGTGTTCCATAGAAGAAAGTCAATCATACAAGATTTGAATGACATGAGGGTATGTGAATGATGACAGAATTTTCACTTTTGGGCAACCTATTCCTGCAACTTTTCCTACTTTCTGTACCATAACACAAAAAGTCACAGTCACTGTACTTTCTGTTGTTGGTCTAAGATGAGAGAGTAAATTCAATGGGATCTGACAACAGGTGTGTCATTACGTTCAGCTGCGGTCGGCTCTGATCATAGGGAGGACGGCTCATGTTCTGATTGGACGCAGCAGTTGGAAATAACTTGTCACATATTATCACTTTATAGTGTGAGACTTTTTGTTTACCCTTTTTCACTTTTTATGTGTTTGTTAGCTCAAAGCAACAAGCAGAGACAACACACTATCAGCACTGTCTCCTGCTTGCTTGTGTGTGTGTTTGTGTAGCCCTTTGTTTTTATTCTGATTCATCATTCATCATTTAATGTCATGCATCCTGATAGTTCCCATTCATATAATTCATTCATCTGTAACCATATCAAAAGGTCAGAACCAAAGTTCAAAGCGTAATAATCAATCACTGAATGTACCTGATGTTTATTGCCCATACTAAACAAGCAAGAGGCAAGGAGTAAAAAATAGATTTAGTTTTCCAAGGTTTGAAAACGAGCCCTTATAAGGTATTAAACTGAAGGATATTATTAGCGATGTTTCCATTGCTACTATTGCTCGTACTGTATGCAAGGGGACCTTAAATATGAGGACAAGAATGATACCTCAAGTTTTGCAGCTTATTGAGGAATAATCAACTTTTATTTTCTCAGGTGATTTATTTCGATTGTTGTTATGATTGGATGGATGTTAATGGACAAAAAAAAATCTCTTATACATACTGAAGAAGGGATATGAGTCATATCTAGAGCTCAAAATATTATACAACAGTGGTTCTTAAACCTTTCATGCAAAGTACCACCTTTGATTGTTTAAGTAAATATTGTAAATATAGTTTGATTAAGTTGAAACGTTGCTTGGAACATTTCTGCATAGTTTCATTCATGATAAAAAAGTGCAGCGTGTACCTTTATTTTGACACTTTTCATATTTTCTCATTTAAACTCACCTGTCAGGACTCAACAATAAGGATCGCAAACCTGTCGTTCAGCCATGTAGGTGGATGATGCCATGCAGAGTTATTTTGCTTTAATTTCCATCAATCATAGGTTCGTTCATATGTATTAAAGCACATAAACACATGCTCACTCTACAAAAACGGTGCTTAAAATCTCTTGACGAACTAAAAGATGTAAATCACATTTGTATATATCCGAAATAAAAGATACATGTGACGAGCAAAGCGGGCGAGAGCCATGAGGGAACGGTGCGAGGCCGGTGATGTGATTAATAATGAGCGTCAGCTGTGTGCTGCACCGGTCTCGTGTCTCTCACGGAGGAGCTCCAGAAGCATAAAAGAGGAGCGACGACAGTGAAGGACGAGAGAGGACCAGGCCTGGATTTTATGTTGTGTTTTATTATGTTTGTGTGAGTGGCTATTTTACTTTCGTTTTGTTTTGTTGTTTATTTATTTGATTAAAGTCATGTTGAGTGTTCGCCGGTTCCCGCCTCCTTCTTCCCGTACTTACGAACTGTTACAATATACATTGTACTTAATTTCAGCTTGCTTATTTTCCTCAAGATAACAATTTATTAAGTTTGCATGTGATAAAAACAAGAAACTATGCTTATAGTGCGTGAGCTGTCGTTCCAACCACACAACTTTTTGATGCAGTTTGGAATGTTTGTTTTAAAGATGGTTTCGGGAAACACCAAATCGTTGCACTATGTTAGTAACAATGGAACTTGCGATGTTGGTTGGCTAACGATGTGAAAGAAAACTAACAACGTTTGCAAGTTATATATGAAATATACTGGCAATCGGGTATAACACACTGACTCCACTGAACCTTATGCATTACACACAGTAATCAAGACTTTGAAGTTCCCTGGTTGTAATAGTATTTCATCTGAACTAGTCTGAGTCTGAACTAAATTCTCTCATTGTCTTAGTATTTCTCGCAACTGTGCATTTTTAAACCAACCATCCAGAGTTTGCAGAAAGCTGTTACACTTTAACTTCTCTCTGCAGCCTGAATCATCACAAGGCATTCTGCAAAATGACATTGTTTGAAACTCCATATGAAACAGTTGATATACAGATCACAATATTGTGTTGTTTTCCACATATCTTATGTGCTGTCTGCCTCTATGTTTGAGTTTGTGTTCTTTTTTTCTTTTTTGTAACTTGTAAAATTAATTGCTTATATTTTACATAAATATAAGCGGGGCGGCACAGTGACTCAGTGGGTAACGCTGTCACCTCATAGCAAGAAAGTCCCTGGTTTGAGTCCCTGCTGAGCGAGGAGTTACTGTGTTCTTGTGTTTCATTGTGAGTTTCCTCCAGTTTCCCCACAATTTAAAGACATACAGTAAATTGGCAATACTAAATTGTCTATTTGGCTGATTTGTGAGTTTTTGAAGTAATGTGGCACATTATAGAATGTGATGTTTCACTAAATTTGTGAGAATGTTTTCAAAAAACAAGCCCTCGCATATATAATTAATATAACTAAACCTGTACACACACATACGTCCCCACACTCCCTCAGTAAGGTTTGTTTTCTAATACCATCTAATACTACTAATGAGGTTAACTGTACATTTACAATATGATGTTTTCATGATCAGTCATTTAAACTGGCCGTGCTGACAATGCTGATTAAATTTACAGTGATTCTAGGGCAAGCCCTCGGCAGACACAAATACGTCCACACACACACACAAACCACTGGAGGACCAAAAATAACCCCTAATAATGTCTATTTATGGCGCACACACACTGTGACAAGCTTGTGTTAATCACTCACACACTCATTACCCCCGCGGCTGCATGTACCACTTCTCGAAACTGCGAGCTTGTCAGGTGAATTTAAGTGTGATGTTGTGACACCACAGTAGTCATTAGCAGTTCTCTCTGTTCTCTTCATCATAAATGACTGGAGGATTATGGGTAATTAATGCCCCTGGCTCAGTGAGACACACTGCAGTCATTATAATCCATATTATCAGTCAGAACCCGCTGTTAATATGGCACAAAAAGTAACAGAATATACTGTAGTTTTCTAGTTTTCACATCGTACTACAGTACCACAATGTTTTTAGGTAGGTTTTATTTTACCATGGTATCCCTTATGAAAAAGAATTACACTTTTACAAAGAATATTTTTGGAAATAATTGAAAAGAATATGCCTATGTGCAAACTGTTTTGAACACTGAAAATGTATCATAGTATCAAATTTATATTAAATCTAAATAAATGCATTTTTGACCCACTTAAGTATGATTTAAGTACATATTTATATGTAATTTCATAATTACTTTAATAGTCTTTGAAATAGTGCACTGCTGAATGTACTGACAAGCATATATTGTAAACTTGTATGTTGAAATTATAATGAAATACTTTACATGTGCTTTGATACAGGAGTATTCAATTAAAGGTCCAAGAGGTCCAGTTTTTATATTTCCTGCGCAGGTCTGGAAAATACTTTTTTGGAAGAGTTATACATTTCCATTGAAACAGCAGCTGTAGTAAAAGAAAAAAAAAATCATAAACACTCAAAATAGTCATCAAAGATGAGAACAGCTGGGCCCCGAGAGCCAAATGAATTATGTCTATGTTTTTTTTACCAATAATAATAGTTTTTATATTTTGCACAAAGTATAAGTATAGTATAAAGTCTAATAATCAAAACTCATAATGAGCAAAAAACGTCAAATCTCAAAATAATTTTCCAAATGATTCTTAATTTGGCCTGTAATCAATCATTCCAGTGGGTGATGCAGGTCACAGCATTTCTCCCATCTGTC
Source organism: Opsariichthys bidens (assembly GCA_037194245.1). Lineage (NCBI taxonomy): Eukaryota > Metazoa > Chordata > Actinopteri > Cypriniformes > Xenocyprididae > Opsariichthys > Opsariichthys bidens. The sequence goes on from CM074278.1 coordinate 9,158,303, forward strand.
TCTGGCTTTACTTATCCAGGTTTTGCCAAAACTGGGTAGTCATGGCCTAGTGGTGAGGGAGTCGTACTTGTAATCTGAAGGTTGCTGGTTCGATTCCCACGTTCGATTCTCCACCTTTGATACCATGACTAAATTGCCCTTGAGCAAGACATCTAACCCCTAATTGCTCCCCTTGTAAGTCGCTTTGGATAAAAGCATCTGCTAAATGATGAAAAATGAAAACTCTTTTTTAGGGAATCTGACCACTGAGTTGCCGGATGTCCGATTGGTTGTGTAGGTTGCATAGTGGTACCAAGTTCAACCTCGAGTCAAACTATGTGCCCAGTCTATCGGTGCTTTTTCCTTGCTTCCTCCGTGATCGAAAAAAAATGTGCAAAAATTGTGCCTTTAGGGGTACAACAGCTTGTCACTGAGGCAGTTCCCTTTAAAAGGACATCATTGAACCTTATTTACCACTTAAAAGTTCGTAGAATAAGCTCTAAGCTACTAATATACACCTTTTAGGGGTAAAAAAAAAAGATACAAAGATGTCCTTCTAAGGGTACTGCCCCAGTGACAAGCTGTTGTACCCCTAAAGGCACAATTTTTACACATTTTTTCTGAAAGTGTTCAATGAGAAATGAAATCTTCCTCTGGGACTGGGCTACCCTTCATGAAAGTATTTGACATGGCGCAGAGCGGAAAATCATGAGGGGAAAATAAAAATATTATGATATTTCATTTTTTTTTTCTAGAGTTTGTTTAGCCATTTGGCTCAAGTGCTGTATATTTCAAAAGTATTACAAAGACATAAATCACTCTGTGAAACATACACGTAAAGCTGTCTATAGTACAAAGAAAGGTGTGTCATGTATTTAAAATCATCCCACCTCATTTTCCTACAGATGGCCGACTGAAACGGATGAATATGCACTTATGTGAACTCAAAGGATCTGTTGGCCGTCCCTATACACACTTTTGTCTGTTAGTCTGTTAGGTTTCAAATGCTAAACCAATGGCGAACGTTCAATTCCTTAAAAAACAAGACAAAATCAAATAAAACCAAACACAGAATCAGTGTCTTCACTAATGTCTTCTTGATGTCATCCAGCATTTGATCTCTGCAAACCACAGCAACAGCCTGAACACAGTAAACAGGAACAGATGGTCAGATGAGAATAAGAAAGGGACAGAGTTTAATTGGTTTTGGTTGGTTATTTTTTTTTTTTCCAAAAACGCCACAAACAAATCAGTCATATACTTAAGTGTGGGTTTAGCTTGTTGTGTTCGTGGAGGTCATACAGGTGTCTAGAGCATTCCTCACTGTCCTCCTTCAGTTGTGCTCTTGTGCTCCAAACACAAGATAAGGTTAGCAGAAAACCAGCACACTATTATGACAGCAAAATATACAGGCTACTAGTTGAGATATATTATTGATATAGCTGCTCGAAAATCCAATGCAGGCTAGTATCTCTGTTTCGGAAAATAGTAACTATTTTCTAACTGGTTCACCAGCCAATAGGCTACAAAAACCAACTATATATTTCGGGAGTGGCATCGGAAAATGGCTTCAGTTTCAGGACTGAAAAATAATATTATATGTAACATTGTTCAACATTACAGCTTCCACACTCTGCACGAACACTTTGATATCTGCTTAAAATAGCACATATGTATCTAGGTTAATGTCAAAGTTGGAGCGAGTGACCGTTTAACGTGGCTAATGTTAGTCGACTACTTACATGTTTCAAATGATAAGCCATGTCTGAGGTTGATAGGCAAACATTTGGATTTCCTGCCTGACATAATACATGTACCAGCCATGTTAACCATCTGTCCATCACAGACTGCATGACTTTGCTAATTCTAGTTTTTTTTTTCCGTATGCTGTCGGAATTATCATAAATACGAGTTTCCTAGTTAAAAATTGGACATGAATGGCCTCTCAAGTTGTATTTACCACTGGGAAGTTGGGGGATAATTTTGATATCAAAGTTCCTGAGATGGGGAAATTTTAAAATGGCGGAGGGGAAAACGATTGCTGCTGCAACTGGAATTCTTTATTAGTGTAAGAGTTAAAAATTTAGCACATTGTTAAAAGATGAAAGCTGATGTTATATTTGAATATTTTATTGTTAATTCAGTAGTATCTATTCAGTGTTAAAGTGGATATTGCTGTGAGGACTTTTATGACGACGGGGGGTATAGAAAGAGGAGGGTGGAGGGAAAGGAGAGGGTGAGAAAAAGGTGAATAAAAAAAGAGGAAGAGGCTAAAAGAAGAACTTGTCAGTGTCTGAGGGTTTTATTTCAATATTCCAAAAGTCATCTTGGGATAAAGCCCCAAGAACACCCAGAAGCATATTACATAATTTTCTTCTTTTTTTTTTTTAAACAGCTACATCGCCTTGTCTTGTTAAAGTCGAGCATATTTACAAATTATGAAACATTTAAAGTGTATGCTTTTTAAATAAGTTGGGCAAACTCAAAAAAAATTCAAATTGCAGTTATCGGTTAGATTAATTTTTTGTTTTACTTATGATGTTCCCAATTTTAAGCAAGCAGAACTATCAAACTCTAAATATTTGAGTTTGTAATACTCATGCATGTTAATTGCTCTTAATCTGAAGTACTGAGTTCGTCAACTCATACATTTTGATAGCAATTAACATAAAATATTCGGTTAATTAACTTTTTATTTTGAGTTCTTGCAAATCAAATGAGTTATTTACTTTACTGTTCTCTACTTCACAAAAAGGTTAAATGAGATTAAGTTAAGAAACTCAGATTTTTATTTTGCACTCATACATTTTTATTGTTCTTAACTTGAAATTTTTGAGTACACTAATTTATACATTTAACTTAAAATTTTCAAGTTACCTCAACATAAATATTTTTGCAAACTAATTCAGAAAATGACACTTGCTAATTTGCTAACATGTTAACAATAAAATGGTCTAGGACTTGTTGAATGAGTAAAAAAAAACAAAAACATATAACTTACCTGGTCTCAAGCCATGTGGCATGCACCACTTGTCACCATGATGGTAACTACCCAAAAACCCACATCAACAGAAACTCTTTAGCGTAACAAAACATTAATCTCTACTACCATTAACCTTGCGCAATAAAACTTTATACAACACTTAATTTTAGCAATTACTCTCCCTTTTGAGTGCCGTGGGCAAAGCATGTTGGGAAATAAAAAATCCCAGTCCAGTTTCAGTTAAACTTAAGTTAGTCTAAATTAAAAGAAATTAATTCATACAACTTAAAACAACAGTTCAGTTTACTTGAAATATGTCAGTGCTATGAACTCAAAAGAAAAATAAAGTTCTAAATACTCAAATAACAGTAAATAATTAGTTCAGTTAAAGTAAATAACAGTTACTTTAACTGAACTTATTTGTTTAATTTAAGTTTGTCCTACTCAAACCAATTAAGTGTTTTGAGTGTTAAGGTTTACAATGTATTGTATGTTTCATTCTCTGCGAAAATAGCCTGTATTTCACCGAAATTCCAGAATCATCAGCAAGTTCAATAGCACATAGCATTGTGTTTATGTGGTTATTAGGGGTGTGACGAGACCCCTATCCCACGCCGAGACACGAGATCGGGTTCACGAGACGAGATTTTTATAGTATTCTTAAGAAATCCTCAATAATGAAACGTATGAAGGGAAAACAGTCTTTTATTCAACTGAAAATCATAAAATGCTAAAATGTTGGTGCATTTTGAAATCAACTTGTAATGCATGTCATTTTACTTCTATTTTAATGAATTATTTGCAGTAAAACAACATGCAAACACTGCTAAATGTTCTGCCACAAAATCAACCAATTGTTTTCTGCCCCGTGCAATTTCACATGAGAAATCTCACTGAACTTCTTTCTACAGATTGAACATAAATTAAACAGTATAAATAAAATAAACATATAAATAAAAAAAAATCAAATAACACTTTAAGTGTCACTTTAACTGCAGTACAAAGTTGACCATTACTATTGATTGTGTGGCTGTAACTGTTATAAAGCTCTGCGTACACTGAGAAGTCCAACCATCAGCAGTAATAGCGATGCTTTCTGCCTCTTTAGGGGCCGTTCACATATCGCGCCTAAAAAGGCGTATAAAGCACGGCCTAGTGGTTATCAATGAATGGGTTGCTAAAGTTTATTTAACTATTAGGAGGCTGCCCTACCTTTTAGTTAAGTCATCAAGACAACGACAATTATACTGGTAACACTAGTTAGTTAACAAATGAGACCTTTTTGTAAAGTATTACCATTAAACTCATTGCAGCTCTGATAACATTGACTGGGGCACTGCACACGCTCTGAGCTGATGTTCGGAATACCTAAATGCACATGTAATACAGAAATGTGCATTGGACTGTCAAGTTTAGTGTTCATGTATTCATAACTTTCAGAATATAAAATCGGATTGGATTCATTCGAATTGACGAAAACTAGCGCACTAGTTCGACATACCTACTGAGGGTTAGTTTTAGAGATGCATCTTCATGTTTGATTTTTTAAAAAGTCAGCAATATTTCATGGTGCAGTTCATTTCGCACAGCCAATGTAAAGCAGATGGGACATTTTTAAAAAGGAATGTTTGTGCACATTATTTCAGTGATCAATAATTCATGAGAAGTTCATTAAATAAGCGTCACATGCCATATCTTGATAGTCCCGATTTAGCGTTCAGTCAGAACTGGCATGTGAGATGGGGAACAGCACAGTGCAGACTGTCTACAGCACACATTTCTTTGGATTCGTTTATGCCTTTCACTGATTAGCATATTACGTCAGTGAATCCTCAAACAACGCAGACAGAGCATGCACATAAACACTGTCAGTGAATGAAATTCATTATTAGTGAACTCCTCTTGCTCCCTAGTAGAAACTTTGAGAAAGCAGGGGTTCTTTTTCTTTCTGTTTTCACCTGTATGAATCTCTACTCTCCCTGACAACAGCCCCTGACAACCCTGTGTAGCTGGTCAGTGTCAGGTTGCTCTGGTGTGTGTTGATGCCTCAGGTCGTGTCTGTCACTCACTGACTTTACATCATCACAGAGAGTGATGCTAAACAAAGCCCCAATTCACAACAACAACAAACGACAGCGCTGACACAGATGCAGACACAGTCAAACGCCTGTGCACTGCAAAACCAACTGCCAGGAGTGTTAATGGTTTAAGAATTGGCTTTTGAAAACTCCATGTTGTTTAATCGGAAAGTTCTGACACCACAGAATAATTGTAGAAAATATACAAAGATGAAACATCTTGCAGACTGAATGCACAGAAAAAGAAATTTTCAATGCTTTGTAGATAGAATTACCAACAAATGAATCTTTAAAAAAACTCGCATATGGGTATAAAATGGCTGCTGAATTAACATTTGACTCAAACCGCAAATCCATAGATCTGACTCAAAATAAACTTGTGTATGAAAATATGTTGTCGCTTAAGGTTTGTTAGATTTTAAATATTTAAATGACTGAATAATGGGACAATATGTGATTAAAGATATACATTAATTAGTTGGAAAAACATGTTACCAAGACTAATTTGTTTTGTTGTGTATTTTTGTTTCATAACATTATAACATGCAGTAAATTAAAGTGGAATCAGAATCAGAACATAATTGTTAAATGCATTAAAAATCAAATATGCTCTGATCAGCCGTGATTCGGGTCACACATCATTTTTGCTTTTAGTGTGGAAATTACTTGTCGTTAGGACACAGTCTTAAACTATGTTGGCCTAGTAAATCATTCCCTTTTATTTCAAAAAGTACATTCTTTTTTAATATGATAACCACATGATATGCCAAGCAAGATCTCTTCACAAGAAACACAAATGCCAGCATCTGCAACATTAATTCGCCTCTATTTATTCACACAATAGCACTGCTTATTATAGTCTGCTTTTATACTGTCATTCTGACTTACACATTATATTGAAAGCCACTTACAGTGCAACTAATGTACATTTTACCAGTACATGACAGAATCAAATCCATGACCCCTTGTGAAAGAGTCTACTTGAAATCTTATAACAATAAGGTATTAAACATATACATAAAGTATATATATATTTGATCATAGATTCTTGTCAGTACATTCAAGAGTACAACCATATTTCATAGACAATATAATTATGAAATAATATGTAAAGATATACTTAAGTCCTACTACTGAAATTTATGTCATTAAGTACTCACACTCGTGTTGTTCAAAAAAAGTAACCTTCTTTCGGAACATATTTTGAAATCCAAGGTTTTTTGGGTTTTTTTTATCCACCAATAGAAATAATGTAATTAAGGTCATACAAGGTCCAGAAAGATAGTAAAGACATAGTTAAAATAGTCAACATGAATACAGTGGTCATCCTTTTTAATGAAGAGACGAGAATACTTTTTGTGCGCAAAAAAAACTAACATAACGACTTTATTCAACAATTTCCTCTCTACCTTGTCAGTCTCGTACGCAGCTGACGCAGTGAACATAGTCCAGCGCTTCCGTGTTTATGTCCGAACGCTGGCTCAGTATTGGCTGACGCTGTTCACCATGATGTATGCGTGTGATGCTAATCCAGTTGCCAACCAATACTGAGCCAGCATTCGGACGTAAACACGGAGGCGCTGAACTGCGTCAACTGCATTCGAGCCTGACAGGCTAGAGAAAAAATGGTTGAAAAGCGCACAAAAAGACTCTTCACTTTATAAGATTAAGGTTGAACCACTGTAGTGAAAGATTATGTGAATTTTCATCATCTTTAGTTAGATGCATTTAAATTGTGACTGTGCCTCAGACACAATCAACTCTGTCCTTGATGCAATCAACAGTCTGAGTCTGTAAAGGTGTCAACCAAATGGCTTACAGAAACTGAATAACAAAGGCAGAGTAGATTGCAAGGTAGATCAACCTCCTGAAGGAGGACCTAACAGTTATTGATTGTTTGTAGCCCTTTTGTCTTCAAGTCATCTTTATTTATATAGCGCTTTTTACAATGCAAATTGTGGCAAAGCAGCTTTACATTAATAAGAAAATGGAGTCATTGTGCAGCTTATTCTATATATTATTGATTCATTCCGTTGCAAATATCAGTAGTTATTAGTCTAGTTAATTTAGGTATATCAGCACTGCAGAAAACAGTGACGTAATCGTCCGGCTCAGCTCAGTTTGTATACAACGGCGCCAATGCAGGCATATCAAAAACATTGCTGAATATCAAGCAAGTGTCCCCAACGTAAGCAAGCCAAAGGCAACAGCGGCAAGGAACCAAAACTCCAACAAATGGAGAAAAAAACCTCGGGAGAAACCAGGCTTAGTCGGGGGGCCAGTTCTCCTCTGGCCAACAGTGAACACTTGTCCGATACTCAGGCAGAGTTACGGGTCATTAAACCGATTTGGAATCGCAACAGTCAAAATATTTAATCTAGTTCCATCTAGTTTAAGATCTTTTTGATCACGCCGGTATGGGATGGTTTGTTGTCTTCATGTATAAAGTTCTGTCTCAGATGTTATTTTGAAGGCTGACACACTGCTGAAGATCTGTGCTACACTACTGCCTTCAATAAACTCTTCTCCCCACACGAACTCTGGGCAAGCTTACTCATTTTATGCATTAGAGAAATCTAATACATTGGCGAGCCACCCAAAAAGACTGCTCAGCCAAATACAGCAAAATCTAACAGTAGTCATGTTTATTATTTTAACTATACTTTTCTTGAATGGCAGTAATTACATTTCTTTCTATTGGGGGGAAAAAAAACAACAGTAGGTTGAGTACTTAATGATAGAAATTTCATTTTAGGGTTCACTAATCCTTTAATTGAATTAAAAAAAAACCTTTAAGTTCAACGAGTTGTATATATATATATATAAACTATAATGCATTTAACGTAATTGTGATTACCATGCAGTTAAGTGTTTGAAAACATTACATTCAGTATCCACTTAAGTATATTATTTTAAAGTATATGTTTTCCCATATTAAGCGCTCTTTTTAAACGAATCCTACTTCTTTTTCACAAGGGACCACTGTGCTGCTAGTGTCATTCACTACCAGCTGAGCTACAGGAGCAACAACTGGATGAACCAGTCTGTCATTCAGAGTGAACATCATTATTCCTGTCAGAGACACTTGCTAAAGGTCATGCCTCGGTCATCTCACCTGGCAGCCAGACGCGTGTGCATAGAAGTGAACTTCACTCTGGCTTTCTTTATATGAAATGGTACGACTGGAGCTCTGGTCGGCCATTCGTGTGGCATTCACGAGTCTTCTGTGGCATTCAGTGGCATTCTCAAATGACGTATTTTCCAGACCACCCCGCTGACATATAACAGTGATTTGTGTGAGGCAGTAAACGAATGCGACGGGCTCTCTGTAGAGGCGTCCAGGACGGAACCGCTTCTCTGTATTTGGTTCTGTAAATTTAATCACGTCTGTAGTGTGTAATTTGAACTTGGAGGCATCTAAATAAAATTTGCTCTCAGATTGCCTACGCCTCCTACAGATAAACACAACAAAACAATACCCTCCTCCCTGTGCCATCTCACCAGCACAGCCCAAGATAAACCCACACACTCTGAGATATTACACATCACGATGACCTTATACGGTCACCATAGCTCTGTTCCCAAACCTAGCGAGCTGCCTTATCGTCTGCTGTCTATATTGGCAGCTACCTTCTAAGGCTCTGTTTACACCTGGTATTAAGATGCATTTTCAGTGATCCGATCACAAGTGGTCAGCTGAGATGCATTACCATAGATAAGCAGTGTCCAAACATGCTCTTGGAGTTTAGGGTTAGGCCTCAACATACCTGCCAGGAATGTTTGTAGTATGTCTAGTAAGACCTTGATTAGCTGGTGCTTCTCAATACTCAAATTGATACTTCCTTGTTTCCTCACTCCTTTGTCCTCCATCCTGTGACCTGGAAACCGATCGAACTCAGCCATCTTAAGGGGACCTATTATGCAAAATTCTCTTTTACATAGTATTTGAACAAAAGTGTGTGTTCACAACCACCCTATAATGGTCAAAATCCACCCACTCCTCTTTTTTTTTTTTTTATTCCCATAAATCAGTGGTTCTGAACCTGTGGCCCGTCACGAATGCAAACAAGGCCACGATATGCCGACCACATTTAAAAAATGTATTTATTATTTTTTTTAAACTAAGTCACAGCTGTGTGATCGTACGCATCAAAGGGTTAAAATGAATATGTTTGAACTATATTTTTTTGTTATAAAATCATTTTGGTGGTCATATATTATTTACAGACATATGTTATTTTGAGTTAACAAACACTTACAAGCTGACGCTGTAGCAGAATTCCAATAGTAGCCATTATTTTTTGTAAATTTAGGAATCAAAATGGACAAATTTGTTTTTAGAGGAGAAAAATGAAACATATTAATGAAGGAACACATTGCAAACAAGAAGAGTAGCATCAGCAATGAAGATAAGTAGAATAGAAGAATCAGTTTGTCGTCACTGAGAGAGATTGGCAGCCTTTGTTTGCTCTATAGTAAAGTACGTGGCATATGCTAAACCCACAATGTCAAAAGACATTATTTTAAATCGATAAATCCTGCGGATGCTGTGCGAAGGATTGCGATGTGAGAGATTGTAATTGCAATGCGCTCAATGTTGTTTGTAAAAAGAGTTGAGTAAGACTTTATTAAGGCTTTTGGTGACTTATGATGCAAAATTAAATAGTTCCTTAAAGTGCTTGTATACATTTTGTCTATGTTCATTGAACATTATTATCTGATTGCTGTAATGCTAATGTCAGTAAGTTTGTTTATATTTGGTGGAATACATTGTTCTTTTCATTGTACATTTTCTTTGACATACTGTGTATATCAGGGGGTTGTGTAATATGAGTTTATTGAATAGAAGAGTTTCACTTTGATATGAAGAAGTCACACTGCCAGCCATTTCAACACACTGTGTAACAAAAGTAAATTTCTAATAGTATTTGTTGTTTTTGATTTATGACAGAAATAAAATACCAATTGGGTCACCAGAAAATAATAACATTATCTGCTAATACCATAACATTAAATCTGGTTTTCATCGGTGACGTCATATTTAAATGATACGCGGCCCATAAGACTTGCATTTGGACCATAGTGTGACCCAATGAGAACCCCTGCCATAAGTCATAAGCAGTGTCTCAGCACAAGCCGTTTGCAGATTCTTCCTTATGTGACGTCACAAAATGCCCTCAGTCTGCCATGTTCAGCAATGTCACGTGGTTGCAACGGCGATAGAGATGATAATCAAAACCAAACATATGTTTTAATTTTTGGTATTATTCCGAGGCAAGAGCTGTAAAGCCTCCACCCTCTTCTGGAAAGCAGGTGGGGAGCAGCAACTCATTTATATTTTATCATACATGCACAAAAACTGCATGTTTTTCCTTCCACTCAAAAACTGGGCATTTACAACATGGTATAATAAATTATCTGTGGGGTTTTTAGAGCTGAAACTTCACAGACACATTCTGGGGACACCTTAGACTTACATCTTGTAAGAAGGGGCATAATAGGTCCCATTTAAAGGGCATCTCAATTCTCTGATCGAGGAAGCTTCCTGAGGAGTCATGAGGTAGGATACACAGGTGTATCCTTCCCTCACATCCTGGGAGGTGTGGAGCTAAGACATGAGGCAAGGAAACGAGATGAGAAGCAAAAAATGAGAAGAAAAAGTTTGTTTAATTTGGGTTGTAGCTAAACTATGCAGTGCAGTGGAGGAGCATGATTGGACACCCCTGGTCTAGATCCTCCCCTTTTATTTTGTCACAATCTAGATCACTTTTGAGGCAGTGCAGGGAGTGGCACACAAATATCATTGAATGAATGAATGATCAAGCGGGGCAGGACAGAGATGGAAATGATCATTTTGAGATCTGTGATGTTTTGGCACAACATGGCGAACTTAGAATCGATTGTTTTGCCGCACATTCTTAAAACATAGGCAGTCTTTTGGTCGACTGCATTCAACCACATGAGCATCTATACTACGAAAGCAATCCAGTTATAATGGCACACAAACAGTTTTCCAATTTTTATTGCGGAACCCCTTTCCGGACAGCATGTGCTGATTGATTTCTAACTCATATGCAGAGGTCCTTTATAAATGACGCAAAAATACAGCACAAGTATGTACAAAAAGAGGAACATGGCCTGAACAAACAAAACCTTTCCGCAGCATGCTACTATTGAGTGCTCTTAAAATGCACTTCTCTTTTTAAGTGTGTACTTCATCAGAAATTAGTGTAGAGTTCACAAGTGTTTCCTGTACCGTTTTCTCATCCCTGCTGAATCTAGAGCCACGGCAAAAGAAATTTTACCCAAAATGGGAGCTTGTAGTCTGAATTGAATGTGATGAAATAATGGCATGAAAACACATCATTCTATTGAGTTGTCCTCATGAATGTTCTCATGTTTTGCAGTGTAATCTGATTCGCGAACAAATGAAGATCATGAGCTGGTTCTTTTAATTAATTGTTTGAAAAAACTCAGGAATTAGTACTCCATATTTTTGTATTTAAATTTACACTATTTAAGCAATTCGTTTACCTTATTGGAGACTTTAAGTAGCACGTTGATCTACCAGTGGGTCTTTTATTTGAGCCATTAGAGTGTGCACAGATCCACACTTAGAAAATCACTTTTCAACATACTACACTTTGGAATACTAATAGCACTTGTTCTAATCTCACATACTATTTAGGATAGATAGAATGCACATTGGAACACAGGGGTTCTGATTCTATCCGAGCAGTTACTGAAATCGCAGGATCCCATTCAGTGATGTCTGAATCAAAAGCCCTGCGGTATTAAGCATTTTGGTCGATCGAATCACAAGTGGGTGATGCTAAAAACAGGTATACACTTCTAAATAAAAAATAAGAACAAACATTTTGAGCTTGTCCAAAGGTAGTCGAAAACACATTCAACTTGACTGCCTTCGTCGAGTGAACGCTCAAGTAGTTGAATATGTTTGAGCAGCTACAAAAGACCGCCTACTTTCAGCCTGCTTACCTAATGCATACACATTATGGGAAGTGGACTAGCCAGACTAGCCAGATGGAAGTTTGTTGACTGGAGATCAAAGTTTGACCATTCCTGATTTCTAACATGCACTCACTGCGTTCGCCATGGTCTTTCGTCTATTGGTGCAGAAATGAAAGCTAATGCTCCTGTATGTTTTTCTTTCGTCTCCGGGCATGTTCAAGCTTATTTTGTCCATTTGATCAAAAGATCTGAAAAAACCCTTACATTTACCCGTCCATAGACCCTCCCCTCAAAGAAATCAGCACAGAATTGGTTGAATTTTGATCAAACGGATGGATTAAAATACCAGGTGTCTCCCTCGTCTACTTGTGATCTGATCTACCAAAATGTATCTTAATACCAAGTGTAAACAGGACCAAAGCGAACCACAAACTACTTTGTGTAGCCTACTTGAAGTTGTTAAAACCACAATTATTTTGTAATCAATTCAATTTCAATATATACATACTTTGTTTTGATGCTTTTCCCTCCCAAAACAGAATTAGTTATCATAAAAAACGTATGCTGTTTAATGTATTTAATACCTTGAACGCGCATTAATACATGGTGATTCATATCATTTGTTGCCAGGGTTTCAGTCTCCATCAATGTGACATGCATTTCACCAAATATAAAGGTTCAGAAGAGAAACTTGCCAAAATAGATCATCAATTTGTTTCTCAGATCACAGAATCCCGCAAGAGATTCATTGCCAGGTCCATAAACCCTCAGCCCTACCTAAACACTCTCCATTTTTTCACTCTCCTATTTTTGGCCTAAATCTTATTATTGAGCTATTGAACGTACTGTTTCCACCTTTACAACAACAGATCAGACAGACAGCAAACCTCAGCAGAATGAACACGCTGAGAGCTCTCACACACCCAGAGAAACTCTGGGTACTGCCCACAGTGTCAAACAGAACAGTCTGACCAGGAAGCTTGTACTAATATTATCACAGTTCATTAGACATCGTATAAATCATTAGTAAATCAACAGCTTTGCTGCTGTCCATTTGCACATAATACAGTTATCGTGACTCAGTAAAGTTCCTCTTAAATAATGTATTAACGTCAGTGTGTTACATAAAGTCAGTGGCAATGTTTGCTTATGTAATATTTAATCAAAACGTACTCAAAGTCATAAATAATTTTTTTCAAGTCTTACTTGGAATTTTCTGTCATTATTTCATTCAAATTTGAAATTAAAAGAGTGAAGATGGAATAACAGAGAATCTGTCAGCAAAGCAATGTCAGTCTATTAAAAAAGTTAGAACATTTCATTTGATGACAACTCAATGGAGGTTACATCGATAATCAGGGTTTAGAAAAAAACATTCACACTTCACTTTGAAAAATATGTTGAAAGACAGATGAATGTTTTGTGTTTTAAGCCTTTCAGCACGGTATTATATTTCACAGAGATGGTAGACCGTCCTTGACCTGGGTGCTCAAAACACTGCAGCCCATTTATAGAAAAATGTTCTCAAGAAAATCTAACATTGCTGACATTCAAACTGATTTATATGAGAGCGAGAGAGAGAGAAAAATGTGGCTAACTTTGTCCGTTTTTCTTTTTTATAGGGCAAGAGAGCTTTAACTCCAAGAGTTTGGCCCTTCAGGCCCAAAAGAAGATCTTGAGCAAAATGGCTACCATGGCCGTGGCGAACCTCCTCACGGACGACACCAGCAGCGATATTCTGGACGAACTCTACAAGGCCAGTCGTGAATACACCAAGAGCAAAAAGGAAGCCCACAAGATCATCAAAGATGTCATCAAGATTGCGCTGAAAATTGGCATTCTCTACCGAAACCACCAATTCAGCCCTGATGAAATGGAGACCGTCGAGCGCTTCAAAAAGAAGATGAACCAGGCCGCCATGACGGTGGTGAGCTTTTACGAGGTGGAATACACGTTCGACCGCGGCATTCTTTCCGAGCTGCTGATGGAATGTAGGGACCTTCTCCATGAGCTGGTGGAGCACCACTTGACCACGCGCTCCCACGGGCGAATCGACCACGTTTTCAACCATTTCGCAGACCTGGATTTCCTGACCGAGCTGTACGGCCCATCTGAAGAATACAGACTTAACCTGAGGAAGATCTGCGACGGGATAAACAAACTCCTAGATGAAGGAACACTTTAACCTCCTGTTCACAGTTTGTCAGATGAGACTCCATCAGGCTGCTGGGATTCGAACTGAGTGATTTTACACAACTTGTGTTTTTTGGTTTTGGTTTGAAATATAGGCTGTCATGATAACTTGATGATGTGATTGTAACCCAACCTGTAAGTATGGTCGCCCAGACGCAGATTAAAGTCAAATCCTGGTCTGTATTGTCAACGTACCAGATGATTGTTTGGGGAAAATCTGTTTAAGTGGGAAAACCTGAAAGAATCGGTGTCCCAAAACCCTGCCCTTTGTGTGCAATTGCAGGAACGTTTTAAATTACGAGCTCCTTTACATGCACTGTATGAAATTTGACCTACCTATCCTTAAAGAATGGCCTAGCAATGCAACCCTAGCTCTTTTCTGTATGTCTTCAAGAACCAGTTAAGATGTCCAGTTATTCTACTCGAAAGCTAAAGGGATATTGTTCACCCCAAAATCTGTCGTCATTTACTAACCCTTATGATGTTCCAAACCTGTATGGCTTTATTTTTACTGTGAAACACAAATGAGATATTTAGCATAATCTTTCAAGGTGTTCGTGTCCGTAAAATGGAATCAATGGGAACAAAAAGTAAACGTACCATAAAAATATACCACTGAAATTTGTCCGTATTCAGTGATAATTTCCCCTTCAGACAACAAATATGTCAATTGGCATTATAAATGGCGTGAATGACTTTAAAGGTGCGGTATGTAAACTTTAGTGGAATCTAGCAGTGAGGTTGAGAATTGCTCAGTCCACCGCTGACGCAGGACAAAGATGTCGTCGACTGAGACAGCAGATTGTTGCCAGCCAAGGAATGGGGTTTCTTCTTACTTCTTACTTTGTTTCTAATAAATCAGACAATTACTACTACTACTACTACTACTTCTTCCTGCGCATTCAATGTAGTGGCGATGTAACCTGCCTCTAAAAACATCAACGAAGAAGAAGTTAGATCACAGAGAGGAAACACGCTCGGCAGAGCAGTTTAGCTGATTCAATTGTGTTTAATTAGGGTTGGAGCTAAACTCTGCAGGACAGTGACCCTCCAGGACAGAGTTTGGACAGCCCTGATTTAGGGCTACTGTAGAAACACTCTGGCGACTTAACATGTAAGAGGACCCTTATGTAGTGTATGTAGATAGAAATGGCATATTCTAAAGTAATAAAAACATAACGGTTCATTATGTAAGGTCTTTATACACCACTGAAAACATAGTTTTGTATATTATATTGCATTTCTGTCAATAGATCCTCCTAAAATTTACACACTGCACCTTTAAGTATATCATTACGTCATTTTGAAGTCCAACCCCATTCACATTTTTGTCTGGAAAACATCACCTCTAAATAATACAGGTTTGAAACAAAATAAAGCAAATAAATGTTGATGGAATTCCTATATTTTCGAATGAACTATCCCTTTAAGATTGCAAAAGCATTTAGAGTTTAATAAAGATATGGCGCAAACCTTTGTTGAACAAACAAAGTCATCGTTCACCAAAAATAAACACAACTGAAGTGCAGCAGAAAGATTGTAAATAAACTTTGGGGTTTTGGTCTCTCTGGCTTTTGCATTTGTAATGACTCAGTGTCACAGCAGCTCCCGTGCTTGGATCCTGTGCTTGGTTTTTCCAGATCCTGATGTTTCAGAGCATGTAAATGTGTGTATACATGCAGGAAAGAAATGTGACTATTCCATAAACCTGTTCAGTAACCCCAGAGTGTAGCACTATTAGCTGTCATTAAACGATCCATATGAACTTCCTGTAGTGTCCTTTTGTCATTTCAACTGCTGCGATTGCTCTGTGTTTGATTAGTCCATACTAAGATTGATTAGTTCTATACAAAGTCAGATATGGGATATATCTACTTCAACATCTTTCTCCCGACTGTTTTATTGCAATTATTCAAGTAGGAATTTGGACGAATGAATTAAATGGAAAGCAACATTATTTTACTCAACAAATATGTTCAGTTAAGCCTAGTGCACACGATTTAGTCATTGATTTTACAAACATGATCCCCACTGTAAACCATGTCACACTGTGGAATCTCAGTTGTCTTTAAAGGAGATGTGAGCGGAGCAAGTGGTCATTAATCAATATCAGAGAACATGTCAGACTAGCAATCAAAGACTACAGATTTTGGCCTGGGATCAGAGGAATCTTTTAGAATTCACAAAATTTGTCAGTCAAATTTGTTGCCAAAATCGTACAGTGTTCACCTGGCTTTCATTAGATTAACTAAGGATGATCTGTGACTACAATTACTTTACTACCCATGATGCTGTACAGAAATTTCCACCAATCAGAGAGCTGCAGAGAGCAAATCATGCCAAATGAGCTTGCAGGGAACACCCTTCCGCATGAAGCACCACAAGATACGTTATAGAGTCGGTTTTATTATGCTATAAAAAAGTACTTAATTGGCTGTCAATGGAGAAAGAAGCTTTTTGCCCTCACAATTGTGTAGTTACAACCAGGGCTGGGTAGGTTACTTTTAAAATGTATTTCACTACAGATTACAAAATACATGCTTTAAAAAGTCATTTGTAACAAATTTCGTTATATTACTCAAGTTTAGTAACTTAATCTAAATACTTTAGAATACTAATAAGTGTGGAACAAACACAAAAAAGGTCATTGTGAGTTTTTATCTCACAATTTGGACTTTTTCCCTCAGAATTGAGTGATATAATGTTGCAATTGTGAGTTATAAAGTCAGAATTATGACATATAAACTGACAATATTGAGAAAAATCAGAATTATGAGATTTAAACTGACAATATTGAGAAAAGTTATAATTATGACATAAACTCGCAATATTGAGAAGAGTCAGAATTATGAGATATAAACTCACAATATTGAGAAAAGTCAGAATTATGAGATATAAACTCACAATACTGAGAAAAGTCAGAATTATGAGATATAAACTCACATACTAAATTCACAGTTGCAAGAAAAGTCAGTATTGCAAGTTTATATCTCCCAATTCTGACTTTTTAACTTGCAATTGTGAGTTTAAATCTCGTAATTCTGAGAAAAAGAAGTCAGAATTGTGAAATGCAAACTCACAATTGTGAGGGAAAAAACTAATTGTGAGAAAAAGTTGCAGTGACGAGTGAATTATAAAATGACTCTCAAACAACTATCATGAAAACAGTGGAAAACATGAAACTTAACTCCGCTTCTTCAGACTGTCAGAGTCAGAGAATCACCAATTGCTGTTTGAATGACATTAAAATTCAAAGTAATCACTTTGGTAATCTAAAATACTTTTCAGATGTAACTGTAATCTGATTACCACCCATTTAAAATGTAACTGTAATGAAATACAGTTACTCAAATTTTGTATTTTAAATACGTAACTAAGTTACTTGTATTTCGTTACTCCCCAACCCTGGTTACAACATGTACCAAATGGTAACAAAATGGACCACGCCTACCAGCCAAACCTTGACCGCTTGGCTCACATTCTGTAGCTATGAGAGGGAATTTCGATGAGTGCTATTGTCACTTTTAAAAGTGAATGAATGGCAAGAAATATAGGAAATGTTCACCAAATGTTTGTCGTTAAAAGATTTTTTTGTCTTCTATTCATTTCTGTCTTAATGCTTTTCAAACCTGGTCTTTCAAATATGTTGAAATGTCAGTCTGTTCTCTCTATCTGTTCAGAAAAGAGGAACTTGTAAAAGAAGTTTTAAAGCTCTGACAGACATGGTTAGTAAATGGTCTTCTCTAGTTTGGTAGAATATTTAACTCCACTCCCAATAGACTTTCAAAGCTGCATTCAAGTCATGTCAGAATGATACAAGTTGAGCATACATGAAGTCATAATTGTCAGTGGGAAACAGGGCTTGTCAATAAGAGAATTATGGCGGAAGCTTTTTGTTATTGATCATAAAATGCTGTACTTACTGTATGAATGTCAATGATACAATTTAGTTCATACACATTTTGTAAAAAAGCTTGCCAGAAAACACTCATTTAGCTTCATTAGGAGACCAAATGTTTCCCATTTCCGAACACTGCCCATCATTCTCTGTGGTAACACAAGAATGATAAAATACATGAATAAAACATCAGTTGCACATCTAATGTGATTCATTTGGTTTCATTAGCATCATGTTGCATTAGTGCTAAATAAGCTTCTTGTGTTTGTCAGGAAGTGAGAAAAAAAGAGAGAAAAATAAAATTGCCACAAATCCATTTAATTCCAACCAAAATCACTTGAACACAAGTGATGTTGTATAACAATTTTCAAACTCAAATGAAGAGAACCAAGAGAACATCACAGCATAATATCCACAGACAACAGCAACGAACTGGACCATTTGTTAAAACATGTTAAAGTGATAGTTTACACAAAATTGAAAATCAGTTGAAAATCAAAACCTCACTGGACTAATGCACTGGAACTCAAATGTAGCTATGATTTTTCACTACAAATTCTGCTATAAAAAACAGTTGAAATAATGCAATTGCTTCAACAAAGCATACTGTCTTTTTTTACAAAGTGGCAATACAGAAAAATTAGTTGTGTCCGTGGACCTATGTGAACTGGAATAATTTTGATAAAGTTTTATCTATACGGAAAGGAAAAGGAAGGAGGCCTTCACAGGTGATAGTTTAGTTGACATTTCAAGACTGTGTTGTCGTCTCATCTGGATAATGTCTGGATCTGGCAGACAACGGTAAACCTCGGGATAAACAGTGAGAGACAAATATTAGCGTAGATACCATTCTTCTTATGATGTAGCGAGTACATCAGGTGTTATGGGACGTGTTCTGGCTGACCTAATTTGTGCAGCCTAACAATTTACAAGATCTGAATTTTAAAATTAGATAATGTGTTATGTGTATACCAGGTTAAAGAGATGCTTCCCGAACAATGCTAAGAAGACTGTCCAATAGGTGCTGAAAAGGAAAAGGATGTAATGCCTGCGGTTGGTTTTGATATTCTGGGTATTATCAACTGGCCTGAATACTGAGATCACAATAGACGTGAAGGACTATAAAGGCATTAAGAGCTCAGGTACTGCGAAGCTAAACCATTTAGTACTTTGTAAGTAATTAACAAGATCTTAAAATCTAGACAATGTTTAATAGGGAGCCAGTGCAGTGTTGACAGAACCGGGCTAATATGGTCATACTTCCTGGTTCTAGTAAGGACTCTAGCAGCTGCGTTTTAGACCAGCTGGAGTTTGTTTAACAAGGGAGCAGGGCAACCACCCAGTAGAGCGTTACAGTAATCTAGCCTTGAGGTCATGAACACATGAACTAACTGTTCCGCATTTGTCATTGACAGCATATGTCATATTTTATATATATTTTTTAAGATGAAAGAATGCAGTTTTACAGATGCTAGAAATGTGGCTTTCAAAGAAAGATTGGTATCAAAGAGCACACCCAGGTTTCACACTGATGACGAAGACTTAACAGAACTAATGCGCTGGAACTCAAATGTAGCTATGATTTTTCACAACAAATTCAGCTATAAAAAACTGTTGAAATAATGCAATTGCTTCAACAACGCATACTGTCTTTTTTTACAAAGTGGCAATACAGAAAAATTAGTTGTATCCGTGGACCTATGTGAACTGGAATAATTTTGATAAGGTTTTATCTATACGGAAAGGAAAAGGAAGGAGGCCTTCACAGGTGATAGTTTAGTTGACACTTCAAGACTGCGTTGTCGTCTCATCTGGATAATGTCTGGATCTGGCAGACAACGGTAAACCTCGGGATAAACAGTGAGAGACAAATATTAGCGTAGACACCATTCTTCTTATGATGTAGCGAGTACATCAGGTGTTATGGGACGTGTTCTGGCTGACCTAATTTGTGCAGCCTAACAATTTACATGATTTGAATTTTAAAATTAGATAATGTGTTATGTGTATACCAGGTTAAAGAGATGCGTTTTTAGTCTAGATTTCAACTGACAGAGTGTGTCTGCTTCCCAAACAATGCTAAGAAGACTGTCCAATAGGTGCTGAAAGGAAAAGGATCTAATGCCTGCGGTTGGTTTTGATATTCTGGGTATTATCACCTGGCCAGAATACTGAGATCACAATAGACGTGAGGGACTATAAAGGCATTAAGAGCTCAGGTACTGCAAAGCTAAACCATTTAGTACTTTGTAAGTAATTAACAAGAACTTAAAATCTAGACAATGTTTAATAGGGAGCCAGTGCAGTGTTGACAGAACCGGGCTAATATGGTCATACTTCCTGGTTCTAGTAAGGACTCTAGCAGCTGCGTTTTAGACCAGCTGGAGTTTGTTTATCAAGGGAGCAGGGCAACCACCCAGTAGAGCGTTACAGTAATCTAGTCTCGAGGTCATGAACACATGAACTAACTGTTCCGCATTTGTCATTGACAGCATATGTCATATTTTATATATATATTTTTAAGATGGAAGAATGCAGTTTTACAGATGCTAGAAATGTGGCTTTCAAAGAAAGATTGGTATCAAAGAGCACACCCAGGTTTCACACTGATGACGAAGACTTAACAGAACAACCATCAAGTGTTAGACAGTATTCTAGGTTATTATGTGCAGAGGTTTTTTGTTCCAATAATTAGGTTCTCAGTTTTTTTCTGAATTTAGTAGTGGGAAATTACCATTCATCCCATTTTTTATATCAGCAATGCATTCCGTTAATTTTCGGAATTGGTAAGTTTCGTCGGGGCGTGAAGAAATATAGAGCTGAGTATCATCAGCGTAACAGTGAAAACTAATGCCATGCTTCCTAATGACATCTCCCAAGGGTAGCATGTACGGAGTGAAAAGCAAAAGTCCTAGTACTGAGCCTTGCAGTTCTCCATATTGAACTTGTGGTTGATATGACATCTTTTTGTTTTCTACTACAAACTGATAACGGTCAGATAAGTGTGATTTGAACCATGCTAATGCAATTCCACCAATGCCAACATAATTTTCAAGTCTATTCAAAAGAACATTGTGGTCAATAGTGTCAAAAGCAGCAGTGAGATCTAGTAACACTAACAGAGAGATACAACCACGATCTGATGATAAGAGCAAATAATTTGTAACTCTAATGAGAGCAGTCTCAGTACTATGGTACGGTCTAAATCCTGACTGGAAATCCTCACAAATACTATTAATATTTCTTTCCAAGAAGGAACATACTTGCAATGATACTGTTGATTTTGATGATTTAAGTTTAGACAATTCATCCCTTTCTTTCTTCTTTGAAACACACACACACAAAATGCAGTTTTGTATTCATATAATGAAAATCAGAGGGATCCAGTGTTGTTTTGTACCCCATAGGGAAAAATGAAGAAGGTTAAGCGAGATACATAAGCAGATTCGGTCTGGACTTGCTAATGAGGAATGACACTAATTTTTTCGAACAGCTTAGGATCTCCCACACATTGCTTCACAGTTTCGAGAAAGTGTGACTGAGAGCCCAAATTTAGCTGCAGCGGCAAACAGCATGGGTCGGGTCGCCCAGAAATTAAATAATTATTAAGGAATAGAAAGACATGACAGGCTGTTAGGCATCAGCAGGCTACAATTCCACCCCCACACAGTGTGTGCGCTAACTGTGGAACCTTAGTAAGATGAATGACAGAGCGCTGATCAAAGCTGTGGTTTCGCTGCTTCAGGGGAGGGGAAGTGTTTTTTGAAACAGTGGGTCAAATCAATTACAAACTGATGCTTTGATTTGTCACTCAAAGATGTTTTTGCTGCAAGATTAAGTGTCTTAAATTTGCTTAAGGATATCATCACAATGTTTTCTAAATTGTGGTCATAAAAATTAAGGTGTTTTAGTTGTAGGCTACGGTTTATACTTTGTTGCAAAAATGTGTTCTAGTTTGATTCTGTCACTCTTTGAGACCCTGATTTTTTTTTTTTATGTTAAACAACAGCGTGCTTGAACAAAAAAAATTACTAAATGTTGCTTTCATTGAGTACCAACCTTTCCATTTTGTTGTTTTTTAATCTTTTTTTGTATAAGAAAGATGTCCCTTTCACCTTGGCATAAAATGGAAGTTGCAGTAGGAACTTAATAGGAAATTCTTCAATAGGAAGTACGTAGTACAATAGCTATGGAAGCTTGTTTCTGAATAAAAAATGAAAAAGGGACTTTTTTTCTCAGAATTCCAAGATATAAACTCACATTTATTTTTCTTGCAATTGCGACTTTATTTTTCAGGAATTGCAAGAAAATGTCAGAATTTCAAGATATGAACCCAATTACTTTATTCTCGCAATTGTGACTTTATTCCACAGAAATTGCAAGAAAATGTCAGAATTGAGATTATTTTTATTTTATTTTTTATCAAAAATTGGCTTTATAACTCGCAACTGCAAGCTTATATCACAATTCTGAGGAAAAAAAGTCAGAATTTCGAGATATAAACTCGCAATTTTGACTTTTTCTTTTCTCGCAATTCAGTTGTTGTGCCAAATAATCAACATCCTGCCAAATTATTATCCCCCCTGTTTTATTGGCTAATCCTAACCCCACCCCTAATCCTAACTCCTCCCCCACACTTAATCCTAAACCTACTAATACTGGGGGGGGGGGGATTATTTGGCGGAGGTAAGATTTTGGCACAAGACGTGTTTTCTCAGCAATTGAAAGGAAATATCCAAATTATGAGCTGACTTTTTTAAAACCGAATAAGACTTTATAACTCACAGTTCTCAGAATCACAAGATGTAAACTCACAATTGAGAGGGAAAAAGTCGCAATTACCTTTTGTATCTTTTTATTCCGTGGCAGAAACAAGCTTCCATATATAGCCGAGTGAAACGGCTTCTCAAACAAGAAAAAAATGTAAGGTGGGACTTGATTTTGTCGATCTGGAATTAAGTGGTTCGTCCTCACACCGAAAAACACATGCATGTTAACCCTTCCAGTTATTTAAGATGTAAAAACAGTCTGTTATATTGCTTGATATTGCAAGCTGGAATTTGTTGTATTATTTTCATTTGTCATAATCACACCATTATTTTCATTATTTACCTAATGAACCGGAAGTCTTGCACATTCACAGCAAATAAGGTATATAGATAAACCAGTAAGATTTTGCAAAGAGTTCAACTGAATCATTAAAAATGATCAGTGCAAGAGAACGATTTGTTTGAGAATCATGACTTTGATCTTCTGATCGGGAGTCAAACTTGCTTTTGAAACCTGATTTTCTCTCCTCTGTCTAATATATAGTTGCTCTGAACTTTCATAGCACGTCTCTATATTTGAATATCTTTGAATAAAAGGAAAACGGCTCTATAATTATACCCATGACAGAAAGAGGGCGGGATGGAGAGAGAGTTGAACACTCTGGTTTTAATCTCTTTATAACACCCACCAACCAACTCTCGCAGACCACCCACCTCTGCTCCATGACTCACTATGAATACGCCAGCCAGCCAGAGACTCATAAAACACATAACTTACACACACACACACACACACACACACACACACACACTTACACAGACTCTCTTTGTTTACACGAATCATAACAGTGCATGATTAAAATTCACAAACTGTTCTTTAGTTTCCTGAAGGTGTCTTTGGAATAAAAGAGAATCACATTGTGAGATGAAAGAACAGAAGAGCCATCTTTAGAAACATCTTTATAAAGATTAAGTAGTAAACACAAAGAGTTGGTATTCACATATCAAACAATCAAATCACTTCAAAAAATCTGAACTTTAAAACTAAAACCCCTTTTACTGTTCTTAAGATTGTTCACTAGGAAGTTAAATGTTGCTTAAATTATATCCATAAGTGCAGCATATAGAGTCACAAACAGAAGATACATTCTCTTCTGAGAGGTATCAACAGTCTGTCACATGACATTAACATTCACTATGTGTTGAATCACTCATTTGAGATCTTTTTTTATAATCAATAATCTATGATGCTCCTGCTACATACAGGGAAGTCAATGGAGGCACCAAATCAAACTGTCATCTCGTCTCATTTTACCTACATTTATTTTTTGCTGACAATGTTGCGTGAGATGAGTTCTTTCATGATCTCGTTGGTTCCTCCATAGATGGGTTGAACTCTGGAGTCTGCAAAAGCCCTGAAAGAGAGAACACGAGACAGGCATTAAAAATGTTCTGCTGCTTTTCATTTATGGGTCAAGAGAGAAAGTCTTGCTGGGTGAATCTCAAGAATGTCCGGGATATATTTCACCTCGAGAACAAAGAAAAATAAATACATTGCATTTATTGACGCTTATTTTTAAGACCATTAAGATATTTTACACTGTGACATTTTCATGGCAAACACATGCCACTTGAGAGAAAAGAGTGAGAAAAGTTTTTGTGAAGTGGCCACAAAAACAAAAGAAAGGGTGGAAAATGGTAATAAAAATAATAACATATTTTACCATTTTTACCAACTACATAATTACCATTTTTTAGCACATTTGTGCTTAAGGTTCAGAATTTTTACATATATCACTGTGGGAATTAAATCAGTAATATCTGGATTAACCATTTGAGTAATTCTATTATTTATATTACTTATTTATGAAAAAAATAAGGCTACTCCTTGCCATACTCCAGACATGGAGCCTTTTTTATTTTAAAATGATTAATTATGATTCTCAAGCATACATACACACACACACACACACTTTTTCTTTCATGACAGTAACAAGGACCATGAATTTACTCAACTCTCATTACAAAATTAAGAAAATGTAAAGTAAAAGCAAACACTCCTGATGATCCAATTAAATAGGTTGAATTTTTTATTACATATCATCTTGGTAAAAGATGATATAATTTAAATATCTAAAAACTATTGTATCTTAAATAAAATATTCAAAAGTGTATATATAATTATTAAACTTAAACACTAGCAGATTTTTAAAAATATATGACTATTACGGGACGTTCTGAAAGAGGCATTTCACACCTACACAGGGTACAACTGCTGCCAGCAAAATATGCAAATATGCACTAATCTGATTTCTGATTAGTCTTTCCTGATAACTACATAGTCAAACTGTAGCTTCCATGGAAAGCCCACTTAAATGTGTGTTAGAGCCATAACAACACTAATAATTTTGCAATATTTTTCCTTGTATTGAGTATGATTATGTTCTTTTTGAAAAATATGTATTTTGTGTTAATTGTATTGATCACGTGACTTTGACCAGTTTATTATGCATTACGTATGCGTAAGAAAAAAACGACGAAAAGGATTATGGAAACAAGGAAGGGTTGGAATTAGACCGTCTTTTGACTGTGACAATTTCTTGTGTTTGAAACTGGGCTAAGGGTAAGAACGTTTTTGAATTTGTTGTTTTGTAATGTAACAAGAAAAAGAAGAAGTAAACATTTAAAAGACAAGTTTTGACTCACGCGTCAAATCCTTTGTGCCACACCCTTAATGGATATGGTGAAAAACATGGTTCGGATCGCCATTACAATGTGTTTTCAAAAAGCACAAAACCATTTCTATTAATGATAGTTCAAATGAACTCAATTAAAGAGTGTGAGATATTTGTAGTGATGTGACAGTGTAGAGCTGAGATAAACACGCCCTCTGCTGGACATTAGAATAACTGGAATTGGAGAAAAACAACAGAACCTGCCATTTCAAGCTGCCAAGCTATGGAGCCCCTAAAGAGACATGGTGATGGGAACAATATAAGATGGGAGGAAAAATATTTATACAAACCTTTGCGAGCAAACGCAAAGTTTCTCGGGGAACGCAAACCTTTTGCTAGAGGGCGTAAAAAAGAAATTTCATATTTTTCCCATCACCATGGATAAGAGCACCTTTAAGCATGTGATCAGTTTATGACAAAACAAGGAAGGAACGGAAAACTTATTCCCCATTTAATACTACAACAACAACAATAATAATAATTATTATTATTAGTAGCAGTAGTAGTTGTAGGAGTAGTAGTAGTATTCAAAATATTGTATTTTATTATTATTTAAATTTTAAAATTAAACAAATCAATAAACAAATATAGTGCAATTACAATAATACTATTATATTGAAAAAAATGTGTTTTATTTCACAGAACAGTTAAAATAGTTTTGTTTTATAATGAGCTGCTCAGATGTAAAAAAAAAGTACATTTTAATGTATATTAAAACATGTACATTTAATGTATTTGAAAATGCAGCATTGTTTCCCTCTGAATAACGCAATTTACATTATTTATACTTCAATTTGGAAAATACAAAAAATCTGTATAAATAAGTAAAACTCATATCCCTGCAGATTGGACATTCTAAATTTTCCTTTTGTGTTTAAAGGAAGAAATTAATTTGGTTTAGGCGACATGAGGATGCATGATTTTTTATTTGTAGGTGAATTATCGTTTCAACCACTGTGTGCAATCACTGTAACAGAACAAACACTGCATTCTGGTTACAAGGCCAAATTAAATGGCGCTGATGTTGCTCAGTGACTGTTACTCACTTGGCTATCGGATACTCCCACATGTAGCCCCATCCTCCATGAAGCTGCACGCACTGAGTGGCAACTTTATTCTGCAAATCTGTAGCCCTGAGGAGGGAAAAAATCATTCACAATTAGCATGACATCAGATGCTTTCTTAACTGCTGTGATTTTGTTGTGTGTTCATTTTTTTGTTATAGAATTTTTCACATGTCCAGGTTTCTCGAAGCGGAGGTCATCATAGTTGTGTAAAATTCAATGGCGGTGAATGAGAGAAATATATTTTTTGTGTCCCCATTTTCTCAAATAGCAAAAGAAAAACTCAGTGTTTTCACAACTTTCAAACAGAGAAAAAAATAGAGAGAGATTGATAACGGCAGTCAGAAGACAGAAAGAGGTCAACTTTACTGTCACTCCCACGGCTTAAGTGTTCTTAACGTCATACGCCCTCACATTTAGTGTTGTCAAAAGTACCGACTTCAATAACGGGAAGTTTTGAAAGCACACGGAAGTGTTTGAATATGAAAGTGTTTTAAAAGCAGGCTTCTATCAGCTGACCGCTCCGCCAGCTTTCAAACTCTCCTGTGTATATATGTGTGTAAACGCTCGGTGAAGAGCTTTATTGATGACTATTTACAACATGTTTTTGAAGCGTTGATCATTGTAGCCAATCACAGACATATATGTTGAGCGCATGAACACAATGGCCAATCAGAGGTGTTTACAAATCTGCTCAACTGCGCTCAAAGTGTCAAATTTTTAAAATTTGGTATCGAAGTCAGTACTTTTCACAACACTAGTCACATTTTGTGGGCAAAGTCTATTGTCAATAGTGTAGCGCTGTATGCAGCACAGCTAACACAGAAATCAATTTCAAACAAAGTTTTAAGCTTTATAAAAGGTTAGAGCTGCAAATTTCGCCCTCATGTAAGAATCCTATTGAAATGACTGGAAAATGCACCAAACAATGTTAAATGTGACTACTCCTATAGACAGGTTTGTCAACCTAGTCAATTAGAAATAATTCTCCTTTTTGTATTTTACATGCATGTTTATTAAACTGTATTAAAATAATTCAAACTGAAACCTACATTAGAAAACTGAACAGAGATCAGTGGAGACTCATTTGGGTTCACCAGCTCAACACCCTCTAACAAGAAACCATAAGAATTAAGAAACCAAGGCTCGAAAGAGTATGATGTGACAAAGCCTCGTTTGTTGATATAACATTACTTGGGGAGTACAAAAGCTTTCGAAGCTTCATTAAGCAGTGTTTCAAAAGCGCCCAACACAAGTATTTTTACTCAACAAGAGACTTACCAGTATTTGGCCATGGATGCCGTGCTTGAGTCCAGCTTCTTCTCACTGTGGAGCTGAAGGCAACTGTCAACAAAAGCTCGACCTACACAGATGTCCGTCTTCAACTCAGCCAGTTTGTGCTGCACCACCTGAAAGACAGATAGATAATCACATATAGTTCTGATGATGATGATGTGTTATTAGTGCAAACATGATTTAGACCTCATTGATTTTACTCATCTATATGCGCAAATGAACAACGTAATGGAGCTTATTTAATTTCCCTGAGCATCTGTCTCAAACTGCTGGCAGGATGGAGGGATACCGTTACAAAGTGAGTGTGTGGCCGTGACCTTACGTGAGGTTAAAAGCAGACTAAACAAATGAGGAAACTAATTACGAGGATCTGGCACAGAAACTCAATACAACTGAAAGGGATTTTTGTAAAGGGTCATACCATGAAAGAATCAAATTATCCTTTTTTGAGATGAGAGCTGATTGTACTATGAAAATAGTCTAATCGTACTCTACAAATATTTCCCTGAGTCTAACAAAAACATGTATTGAAACTAAGTTTACATGTGAACAAGACCTATAAAGTTTTCATAATCTAGGCCACCCTAATCACGACGAGGTAATAAACTGAAAGTAGAACAGACACTGATCACCAAAAGAACTAATGATAGAATAAAATGTGTCAAAGTTCATCAGATCTTTGCTCTTGCTGGTTGTGTGTATCACCTGCAACTCTGCAGATTCATCTGAAGTTTATTACAAGTTTATTGTCTTATCATTTCAGTCTACATTTAATAGCTTGTGCAGCCTATTTCAGTGCAGATTGTTTTTGAATCTGTCAATGAGGCTAATATATAAGAATGTTCCATGAAGTGGCCACAAAAACAAATGAAAGGGTGGAAAATGATAATAAAAACTACATGACCGTTTTTAGTACATGAGTACATATACATATACATATATACACATATATATATATATATATATATATATATATATATATATATATATATATATATATATATATGAATATCTTTAATTATTTTTTTCATAAGATGAATAATAGAATTACTCAAAATGGTTAATCCAGATATTACTGATTTAATTCCCACAGTGTGTATTTATTTATTTATATATATATATATACTAATACTATACTATATATACTATACTAATAACATGGGCATTTCTTGTCTGTTACTCTTTCCTCAAATACAGTAAATTAACTTCAAGTTAAAATAAACATTTTATGACTCCTAAAAAAATAAATTCACTCCTTTAAAGGGACAATATGTAATATTCACCACTAGAAGTCACTTATTCAAAACAAAGGCATAGCTTGATGACTCCCTGATTTTGCGTAATCATGGAGGTGTTGTCTTCACCCCCTTGGCAGTTATTATGAGACACTTGTTGCAAAACATGGTACTCGCGATAAATCAAGAAAACGAGATTTAAACAGTAAGACTTACTGTGTTGAGCTATATAACAATGATTAGTTTTCTGTCGATGAATGTATCCAAATGGTTGCTCACCTATCTCAGTGGTTCCCAAAGTGGGGGTCGCGGGACCCCGGCGCAGGGGTCGCGAGATGATTTCTATTTTTTTTTTTTAAAGTGGAAAAAAAATATAGGCCCTATATATTTTTGTTGCAATTAATTTAATTCAATACTTATTAAATGGTGTTTGCAGAAAAGTCTGATTAAAAAATATATGATGTAATTTTGTCCCAGACATTATACGAGATTACGTCAGCGTCAATCACAAGTTGCGTACATCACGCGCTGTTGTTTGCTAAAGCTAAAGGTGTTTGGAGGCTACAAACAAATAATACCTGCTTTAAAATGAAACGGTGGTTAATATCCACAACAGAAAAACCGAGAGGAGGAGAAAAGTCACAGGTGAGGCCGGTTGATGGTGTGAAGACTGCAGTTGCGGAGGTTTTATGAACAGCATTCATATTTTCAAAGCTTTAGCATAGCAATTTTTCAGCTTTATGCACACTTAATATCTAATGCAAGCACATTTATAAATGCACACAAACACAAGTAGCTTCAAGATATTGTGACATTATGACATTGAATTGTTTATTGTAAATGAAGGACATCGTTTTGATGTGTAAAACTGACATTGATATTGCATTATATGTGTGATGCTGAGAGAAATGAGGAAGAATTATTCAGCATGACACAGAAATGCTTTACCGAGTACTTAGTGTTTCGGACACGTTGACCATCAGATTAGCATGAGCGAGCGGGCGTGTGTTTGTGTGTGCGCCGCTCAGACCTGCTCGACTGGTTCCTGATGGCAGAACAATGTTCAACCCAACATAGTTGCACAGTTACTTTCCGAGAGAGAACAGGTGGATATCGAGCGGCTCATGCAGAATTGTAACACTGATTTTTCACGTAGAACAATAAAATATAACTTTGTATGCTTTGAGAATGGGCATAAAATCGATTTGCTGTACATTTCACGCGACGGGAGGGGTTGTTGAGGTGGGGGAGGCGCGGGGTCGCGGAGCAGCAGCGCATTTATCATGGGGGTCGCGGGCTAAAAAGTTTGGGAACCCCTGACCTATCTAATGAAACAGATAATATATTAGAGTGTCTTTGGTATTTCCATAGTTTCTACAAAATAAATGGAATGTATTAGGTATGATGTCATAGGCGATGCACAGACATGGTCTGTATCCTGGTTCAAATTAATTATTTCTCTGGATTTAAACATTCTTGGAAACATTTGGGATAGTGCAAATACACATGCCAACAAAATACATGAAAAATCTTCTAGTGTTTTTTGGACATTTTAATCCAAAAATCTTACATACTGTGCCTTTAATATTTACCTGCAGGTCAGCAATGGTCCTGCCAAAGGCCTTCCGCTGCATCACATAGTTCCTAGTCTCTTCAAACATGAACTCACAGCTGGCCAGGCCCATGACTGCTATAAGAAGGCGTTCCTGTGGAATGACAGAAAAAGAAAAAAACTGACTGAAATAGAACTGTTCAAATTAGCAGAATCTTATTCCCTTCATATTCTGATATCTTCTACTGACAATTCAATCTGTGTACAAAAGATCTTCACAAACGGATATAATATATGAGGGGGAATTGACTGGGTGCTCGAGTTAGAAGGAGGGGGGATACCAACTCTAATTATAGAAATAATACGTATTAATACTATATAAATTCTTCTATAAAAGCATCACAAGCTTATAAACAAAAATATAAATCAGAACTTCTGAAGACAGTCAGTTCCCTTCAGAGCTGGACAGCAGAAAATTTGTGCTCTCACTGTTATACCTGTGGCAGCTCGTTCATCAGATAATAAAATCCTTTATTGACCTGACCCAACAAAGCTTCAGCGGGCAAACGCACGTCCTCAAAAAACAGCTCAGCTGTATCCTGCACAGAAAAGGAAGACCCAATACATTTATAACCAGACCTCTATAATATTTCAATAAAGTCTATTAACTCTTACACAATACAGCAAATCATAAGTTTTTAAAATAGATGTTATGTATATGGAAGGCTTCAGGAGGCACCTGAGCTTTGAGTCCGAGTTTCTCTAGCTTGCGGCCCTTTTGGAAGCCCTTAGTGCCGGCGTCAACCAGGAAAAGACTGATTCCATGAGCGGCCGTCTTTGCTTCACGGTTAGTCACAGCAACTACAATCACTACATCACTCATCCAGCCGTTTGTGATGAACACCTGAAAGAATACGACAGAAGTAGAAGACTGTGTTTTGACAAAACCTGATGTAAAATTAAAGAATATTCATAACAACCAACATACTAATCTGCAGAAGATTCACTCTACAAAAGATGTTCACCCAATATAATAATAAAAAAGCAATTAAAAATACGAGAGAGCTCAAAACCTTCTCGTTAGTCTAAGAACAGTTTTTATTGAGACCAAATTGCCAAAACGACTCATTGTACTCCCATCTCTTTCTTAGGTGAGATGAAAATATCAGCACAAGACTGCCTGCATAGACAGATCAATGCCTATTTCATCTTCATGCTTTTAGGCCACACACTGGTGCATGTTAGTGTAAGGAGGGATACCACTTGAAATAAAAATAGATTTAGATGCCTTCTATGTTTCAAATGTTGTGCAGTTCTTAGTTGTGGAAGAACATTGTCGCTGCATTATTTCTGAAGGATTCTTCTTCTTCTTCATTTGAGAAGTGGCTGTTTATTTTCAACAAAACACCTGATTAGGCATAATTATTATGTTACAATTGGATATAGGCTTTGCAAAAACAATTTTAGGGAAAGATGGACACAACCCTTAAAGCTGCAACATGTAAGAA
The DNA here is from genome assembly GCA_037194245.1 of Opsariichthys bidens. Classification (NCBI taxonomy): domain Eukaryota; kingdom Metazoa; phylum Chordata; class Actinopteri; order Cypriniformes; family Xenocyprididae; genus Opsariichthys; species Opsariichthys bidens. The sequence goes on from CM074278.1 coordinate 9,190,565, forward strand.
ACTATGTTAAAGGATTCGTTCAATTTAAAATGAAAATTACCCCAAGCTTTCCTCACCTTCAAGCCATCCTAGGTGTATATGATTTTCTTCTTCGGAGTTATATTAATAAAGAGCATGACAGAAGAACTGCAATCATTCTAATATGCTGATTTGATGCTTAAGAAACATTTTGTAATATTAAATTGCAATATTACAGTTTTTACTGTATTTTTGAACAAAACAATACAGGCTTGGTGAGTGGAGACTTCTTTAAAAAAAAAAAAATTGTAATGTTTCCAAACTTTTGACAGGTACTGTATTTCTACTCTATTTTGTTTTGTAAACATTTGATTGTTGATCATTCTTTTTTAATTCTACTCTAACATTTTAATGTTTTATTATAAACTATTTATGTATTTTAAGTGCTTGTATTTTGTGTCTATCAGTTGTTTACACTTGCATTGGATTAGTTTGAAAGATGCTATAAGATTGATTGATTGATTTTTGCATCAATTGCCATTGTTCATACCTTGCTTCCATTAAGAATCCAGTCGGTTCCATCTTTTTTCGCAAATGTCTTCACTCCTTGAAGGTCACTTCATAAAGAAAATAGAACACTTGAACTGGGATGACAATATATCACAGTATGACTCAGAAAGCATGAAAACATAATGCAAACTGGGAGTTAGTGTCTTTGTATCTTTAAAAGTGAAGTTCATTTGTTCGACAATCCAAGGGACTAAAATGCCATTTATTCTTTAATGTCATGCCTGCACTGAATCCCACCTGCCAGCTGCAGGTTCCGTCATAGCGATGGCCCCGATGCATTTCCCAGCAGTCATCTGTGGAATATAGCGCTCGATCTGAGCCTGAGAGCCATAGTGACTGATATAAGGCATTACAATCTCAGAGTGGAGAGAGAACCCAGGACCACTGCAGTTACAGTACATTCTACAACACACAAAAAACCCCTGCTACATTACAACACACACAAAGCCAAGGGAAAAACTCTACAGTCAGGGTGGAGCACCATTCAGAAGCCAATTGACCCTTCGCAAAGACCCGCCACCTTCAGTTACTGTTGCTTTGTCCGACAAGCCATGCGCTCTCACGCCACAAATCATGTTCTAAAAATACATCGTGGAGCAAAGAGGACACTGACAATGCGTCGATAGACATATGAAACTGTTTCATATTTAATATATCGTAATTTTTTAAAGAAGTTTAAACAATAAATACCGTATAGTGGCTCTTTAATGTGTCGTGACAGAGCTCCTTCAAGCGGCTCGTGAAGCGATCATCTCTTCATACTAGTTCATTTATAGCATCAAATAAACATGAATGGACATCAGAAGGAATGTTGTTTCAAGTGCGGAAAGACGTGAGGACACACAATTTTTCGAGTTCAAGTTCACCAACATTAATCTATTATCTCCCCTGACTGCTTTATCAGACAAAATGGCGGATTCGATGTTATGATTGGTCTGTTTGTGAAGAGCTAATTGCATTTTAAATTCCATTTCATTTATGTCAGCATTTATTTGTATTCAATATTCCTATTCCTACCTGTCTACATTAATATATATTAAAACATTTTATTTGATATAATATGGAGTATATAATATGGCGTTTGTGTTGTTTTGGGATGGCAAGATCAAAATTTGATTTGAAGACTGTGTTTACATCCTACTGAACGGTTTAGAAAAGGTTTAAATCAAATTCAATTTAAATCGTATTTTGCCAACTCATTCCGACTGACGTGGTTACATGTGACTTTTTTTTATTATTATTATTCGAACTGGACTACTAGTCACAGCTTTTTAATATTCTGAATTTTGCCCAATCTACTGTGGGTTCAGGCAGGTAGGGGAGGAGCTACTTTACAGCGGATCGACTCACTGCTCCTCCCACACGATAGCAGCCGACAGGAGGTCTCCTCCGATTCCTCCATGCTCCTCAGGTGTAAATACTCCCAGCAATCCGTATTCTCCAGCCTTTTCCCAAACCTCTCTGCTGACCTCACCAGCCTTTTCCCACCTACAAGCAAGCACATGAGCATACATGTAAGACTGTATCACATTTTCATCTTGTATCTATTACATCATGTCACAATCAGGATGAGATGGAATGAGAAACTGGTGACTTACTGTGTGTGATATGGAACAACTTCCTCTTGAAAAAACCGCCGCACATTCTGACGGAACAGGTCGTGTTCCTCTGAGAAAATCCGTCTGGTGCCGATGTCCATCAGTGTTTTGGCCATGGGCGTTTCAGGTCGAAAAGGCACTGCCGTTTCCCCATGCTGGAGCTCTGCATGCTGCATTCTGGGAATCAAATTAATACCTTAAAATTGATTAGACTATAGTTCTTTAAATCTTATAAATATATTACTTTTTATAAAATTACCCCTGATTTAACAACATATTGAGCCACATTCGCATTCCACTGTATTTATGTGGCACTCCAAAAGTAGTTTAACAAAAACACTTTTGGTCCTGTTCCTGTTAGTATAACATTCCTCAAAAATTCTATTAATTTACATGCTAATTTCACTGTGAAAAACACATAAGAAACACCAGTGTCATTTGAAAAAGCCACTTTGACCCTTACTCATAATTTTATATACATCTGCCCTCTTTATAGGTCATCATTATAACATAATCTCAACATTTCTGATAAAAGTGTTGACCCAAATAATATTGAAAATGATCTTCTACTACAAATAAATAATTTAGGTGAAAATATGGATCGGGAATGATTATTTTCCATAAAATGCTATGGTTAAAACCAGTTATTGCGTCAACCAAGCTTAAGCTTACTTTTCTACAGAAAAGTTATAGTAACAACACCTATCAGTTTTTGTTTTTATATTTAATAATAAAATTATTACGTTGTTGTTTAGGAATAAAAGGAACCTTTATGGGAAATTACTAATTCTAAACTAAATATGGACAAATAAACTATTTAAGAATAGATAAAACATTAAAGCAAATAAAATGAATATGGGAGAAACCGTTAATGAATACAATAAATAAAACACAATGACACTCACCTAGACACAGCCACAGTAAACCCCTGTTTACTCCGCAAGTAAACATTTTTCGTGGCAGGAGAAACACTCCTAAGTGTCTTCAGCGCAAACATGTTGAAGTGGACGAATAACACTAAAGCTCAATGTTTGACAAGTCAAGTTCTGTCCGTGAACTTTACTCTAATTACAGAACGAAAAATTAACACTTCCGTCTAAAAAACAAAACAAAATAAAGACAACGTGTCAAAATAAGAGTCCCTGTGCGTTAATGCTGTTCATATCATTAGCTCTGCCTGATACACTAATGGTGTGACTGAATGAGTGCGAGTTGTCATCATCTGGTTTGGACTGATTATAATGTTATAATGTAAAAAAATAAACGTGTTCCATTTGCCGGTTTATGAGTTTAAAAGAGCGCGAGCCAGACTGTTAGACACTTTGAATTTGTACAGATAGTGAAGTTTTTTTTTTGTTTAAAAAAAAAAAAGTACTTCTGAATCTTTTAAATTCTGCATTACTGCTCTAACGTAATACTTATTTTCAGTTTTCAAAACATAAATATTGTTATATTTAATGAAAAAAAATAAGCGTACAATTTTATGAAGTAATTAAGTAGGCCTATTTCTGCTTAGTAGTTCGTTTCTTTCACTTCCACTTAGCAGTTGATTTGTGTAGGCTTATGCACTCTTAAAAATAAAGGTTATCTGTGGTTACATGAATAACCTTTAAAATCCATGGAACCTTTCCAAAACAGGTTCTTTACTGTAGAAAAGTTTATTTAGATTCTTTTAGAATGTTCTTGCACAGTGGGAAAAACAAAATGGGTTCCATTAAGAACTGTTCACTGAAAGGTTCTACGGAGAACCAAAAATGGTTCTTTTATGGCATCACTGTAAAAACTCCCTTTTTTGAATCTTTATTTTTAAGAGTGTATAGCGCCAGTGGCGGACTGGGTAAATCAGTAAATCAGGCCGGGAATTTGACTCCACCCCAGGCCCCCTCTGCTGCTGCAGTCACCACCACCACCAAATTCATGTGTCCACCAGCCTGCTAAACTAATAGGGTAAGTCTGTTAGTTAATGTAACAGGTAGACTAAAATTCATAATATGAACGGATAAATAAATAAACCCTCAAAAACTCACTAGGAATAGACCATCTATACTACCACACCAAAGACAAATATAAAATTGGCTTACACATTTTAAGGGATAATAAAAGATACATATGTGATATCATGACCCAAAAGAGGGAAATAATCAAGCAGACGGCGGTGGTGAAGCTTCAGTTAGACAAACATTTTTATTCGAAAGAAAATAATATAACCATTAACATAGCCATTGATACAATTACCCAACAGGAAAAGTAAATAAAATAAACAAACAAAACCCACCGATGGCCACAGGTTACCTAGATTGTGCAGACGGAAATGGCATGCAGACAAACGTGCTCCCACTGCAATCAAGCGCACGGCAAATCACACTGCAGACCTAGAAGGAAAGAAAAATTAAGTGACCAAACCACCACACCACTGCGATCCACCAGTGAAGGCAACCCTGCAGCCAGCGTCAGGTCAAAAAGAGATCAACAAAAACAAAACATACAGTAATATTAACAGTGGGTAATATAAATGAAACAAATAAATCAACACTATAAAGTGAATATGACCTGGTCCAGCATCAAGTCAAAAGAAAAAAAACACAGTCTCAACAATAATTCAACCTAGAATAAACGGTAATCGTGCATCCCTGTAAGGGAAAACAATCCATTACTAAACAGAAATATTTACAATACAAAAGGAAAAGTCACATACCCAAAACACTTTAAAAAGAAATAAAACATTGAAGAAAAACATTTAAAACTCCCTTTTTTAAAAATCCTATAAATATAAATAAAGATAATACCTCTACCATCCGTTATCTTGGTTTAATGACACTCGGGTAACCATCCAGCCACAATACTAAAAACAAACAAAATAACATGATCAATAAAACACGTGTTAATACACATGGCCACACAATCGGATAATAAAGCTACTACCTCTTCACGATGCATCGTTTTCAACACTCAATGTTCCACTCTTTAAAATGTAACCGCACAAACGATCGGAAGTGGAAGAACAAATCTCATCACTCAACTGATGGGATTTGTAGTTCCTGAAACACGCCCCGTTACACATATTCACATGTTAAAATATTTATATTTTATATATTCCCAATGCTCTATGTATCCCCATACAGTATATAAAACAATGTACTAGTTTGTCATTAAGATGCGCTTTTAAAACCTCTATCATTATATATATATATTTGTATTATTTATTATAAATAATAGATTTTATCTATTGTAAGTTGCTTCGGATGAAAGCTTCCATCTGCCAAATCATTAAGTAAATATTAGGGGTGGAACGTTTTTTTTGTTTTGTTTTTTTTTTCATCGCTGTTGTTGTAATGTCTGGGAACCCAGAATGTTCATCCATTAACAGAAACATATATTAACTGAACCCTGATTGTTTTACGTGTTATTTATAGTAAACCATATTACAGATGCTTTGTCACATTTAAGTTGAACAGCCGATGGCCAGTCCGCCCCTGTATAGCGCATATTTGAGGTATTTATGCCACAGCAATAAATCAATAGGAAGGGGAAATCCCGTCCTCAAAATGATTAAGGAATGATGTTCATTTACTGAATTTTACTGTAGCCCTGTAGAGTGTGTTTATGTACAGGCTACTGTACATACATTTCTGAACAAATTACTACAAAAAACAAACAAACAAACAAACAAAAACACACATGATAACATCCCCAACATACAAATAAGAGATAATAGTTAATATGGACATATAAAAATAAAATATATAAATTTTAATAACAGATGTTATAAAGGTATGGAATAATATTTGTTTCCAGTGTTTTATTAGAAGGGGGTCTCCAAAGTAAATTTTGCCTAGGGCCTCCAAATGTTTAGAACCGCCCCTGCATGACAATAAAGGAAAAACACACATAGTAAATTTCCTTAAAAGTAAAACACTTAAAATGGCCTATATGTAAAATGTGGGGATTTTGACTCCTCCATCTATTAACAAAAATATTTAATCAAATATTTATTTAAATATCTAAATAAAGTGACTCTTTCTGCAGGGTTTTGAGACTTGATTTGATTTATTTAAAATTTTCATGGTGTTTCATTACTTATTCAAGGACATACATAAGCACAAATGAAAAAAAAAAAAGATTTTTGCAAAGACAAATCTGACATGGTAATTTTCCCTTTTTCCATCAATGTGAAGTTCGCTCATTAACACTTGCAGGTATTACAACAAGGTCTGATAGATATAAAAAAATGTCTTGTAAATGAAAGCATTTGTTTATTTGCTTATTTCTAGACTGAATGTCAAAATTAGTGTTTCAGTGTGATGTGTCATAATCTCTGGTTAGGACATCAGTGACCTCTACTGGACACCAAAAATAAGCACACCCAAAGATTTCTTTATATGTCTTTCATTTGAATTGCTTATTTCTAATATATATACATATATTAGGCTATAAAATTGTGTTGACAGTCATCTTTGTGAATCTTTGAGTCATAATTTTCTCCTACAATACTGAATGAAGAAAGAAAATACTTTTGGTTTTATCAACGCTGCAACATTGAGTTCTCAGCTTGCTGGCTGTAATGAACCTGCATTACTTCAACAAGAAAAGCCTTATCTTCCTAATGATGCAGAAACTGATGCATGAGTGTCACAGGCTGAGAGACTGATGCAGTGCAGAACATGTGGAGCAGCGCTAATGAAGACTGAGAACAAAGAGCCTGTTGTGTTCCGACTCACAGAGAAGAGTCCACTGACCTCTGTCCCACTTTCACACACAGACACAGAACTGTCGGCTTCAAACATACACAGCCATATCAAGACAGTAAAATCAAGTGATTTTAGTGATGCCTTGAGTATAAATAAATATTGTAAAAGTGCCAATGAAAACTGAAAGTATCTTTAAGACACATGAATGGAACATTATTGCTCTGAGAACTGTGAGAATCTCCTTTGGTAAGATCTTGACATGATTATGGTGGGTACAAACAGAACGACTCCTGTGAATTAGACACAGTACGCAAAACCCCTGTTATACCCACAATGCACCAAACACACTGTTTCACAGAGGGGAGAGAAAAATGTATCCTACTGATGGTCGAAAGGCATTAAGAAAAGACTGACACATTTAAAACGACTGTACCATTCATTTAAAGTTCAGTTTAAATTCATCCAATCGAAAAACAATGTTTTATTTGTTTTGTTTTGTTTTGTTTGTGCAAATAACACTCCCCAGCAAAAAATAAATAAATCAAATAATTTTGTTAAAATAGTAGTATTTTCACTTGACACCAGAGTGTTGATGTGTAGACACATATTGGCGAGCTTTACTGACTGCATAAATTATTGCTTTATTAATTTTTCCGGCTGTTTTTTTTTTTAAAAGTACATTATAGAAAATATATATAGATATAACCAGTGTTGGGGCTAATGCATGTAAAAAGATCACGTTTTTCAAGTAACAAGAAACGGATTACTTTTCAAATTACAAGTTACTTTTTGCACGGCTTCATTCCGATGTTGACGCGTTCTGTTTCTCATAAGCAACAGAAATGGCAGCGTTCATCAGTTATCAAATTTTGATTCACTCATGAGCTGTGTCCCAAACCGCTCAAACTCGTTCACTCATTCACTAATCCCTATATAGTGTACTGCATTTGAGTGCACCATATCTACAAAGTACGGTGGCCCAGTAGTGCACAACACAACGAAATTTAAACATAAGTTCACAACACAACGAAATAAAGCCGCAACACAAGTGCTCGCACAAACGCGGTTGATCTCATTTTCCGCGTTCTGCCCATTGCTGGAACAGCTGAGAAGAGTGTGGCACGAGAGTGACCTCTAGAGGCGAAATAAAAACTATCACTGATGCCTGTTAGAGATTGTTTTGACACGTGATGTGAGGCTGCGCGCTGCACAGAATGGGATTTTGATTAGATTATTATCAAGTGTTCCAAAATAGAAGCAAATAACGAGTGAAACTATATATATAATATGCCTTTGTGCGTAAACATGGCAATTTTAAGCATGATTGTTTGGATTTATATGAAATGGTAACACTTTACAATACCATTTGTAACATTAAAGGACAATGAAAGTGTTGTTCATTGTTAATTTGACCATTTACATTTTAACATTTTAAAGTTGCCTCTTACGTTAATTATAATGCACTGTGAATTAACATGAATGATCAAGGCATAATTAATATATTTGTATTTTTTATATTTAAAACTTACAGTAAACATTTTGCTATTTTTTTATTCAAAGCAAACAAAATGTAAGAAATAGAGTTAAAACAATCTAGCTGCTCAAACTCTATATAGAACAATTTTAAATAATATTTCTGCACCTTTTGTATTTGGATTTACTTGTACTTTTACTTTCAATACTTAAGTATTTTTAACATAAAAAATAATTTTAATACTTAAATACAAAAAATATCACATACTTTAAAACTTTTACTCAAGTAATATTCTAAACAGTGACTTTTACTTCTACTAAAGTCCTTTTAGATATCTTTACTTTTACTCCAATAAGGCTTTCAAGTACTTTATACACCACTGCTGTATCACATGATCTGTTTTAAATATATCTGGATCTTGAGAGTTTCAGTGACATTGCTGGCAATAGAGGCCTCACTGAGCCATTGGATTTCATCAAAAATGTATTCATTTGTGTTCCGAAGATGAACGAAGGTCTTACTGTTGTAGAACAACATGAGGGCGAGTAATAAAAAAATCATTTTTGGGTGAACTAACCCTTTAAGTATGTATTTGATGAAGCTGTTTGAGGTCACATGTTACCTGACAGCTGTATGTGTTGACACATGTGTCCTGCAGAGGAATCATGAGCTGTTTAACACACACCTGGAGCCATCAGCAACTCCCAACCTGTCAAATCTACAGTAACTGATGTCAAATAATTACACATTCTAACAAAGATTATTATATCAATGCTTAACAGATCATTAGTCTATATATCAATATGCTTAATATTGGATTACATACACCTAATGTCTGTACACTGTAAAATCCAATAGTGATTTTAACTTACTTTTTAGTTAACTTTACTTAATGTCTTAACTTAATTGTAAAACTCTAGTAATCTGTACTATTCACATAAGCATAATATGTGTCATTTGTATAAAAAAAGAAATGAGATGATTGACAATGCACCCAAAAGCAAACAATAATGGAAATTTTGTCGTTTGACCTTTTTTCATTTGCGTGATTTCAACTGTCATATAGCAATATTATTGTATGGGGACATTGTCAGAGGGTCTGTATCTATATAAGGTCCAATCAAATTTGTTTTGATTTGCATTGATATAATAAAGTTTACCTTCTTAAATCAGAATTATTTCAGTGAATTTTGTTCTTCAAACTAAAATTCGAATCCTTTTTTATAAAAGCTTTGCTAAGCATAATAAACTATTGCTTTTTCCACCATAAATATGAGGTTATGGAGATAATGTCACATTTTTTATTCATGCCAAAGTATTTAAAAGTTTTCTTTATATATTATTATTTTTTTACTAAAACTTCCAAACAAATATATTGGAATATATTATACAGTAAGTTTAATATTTTATTTCATGAATGATTTTTGTGTTTCATAATTGTTAAATGTTTGCTGAAAAGCCAATAATAGTCTATTTTTAGCCAGTTCCCATGGTGACATCTTAGACCATTTGGCATTTAGTGTCATAAAAGGTCAGTGTGTTCAATGAACTTTATCTTCCCCCCCCCCCCCCCCCCCCCCCAGAAATTGTCAGTCAATTAAGACCAACCCTGATAAATATTAAAGTCTGCTTATAAAACCATATATTATATTTAGATCTTTTATTTATTTATGTATTTATTTTCCCCTCCCTCCCTCTCAGCAAACACACGTAGGCTAACAGAGGTGGATTAAACAAAGCATGTCAAATCTCTCATTTGCATTTCAGTCTGCATTGTCATGAATCTCTTCTTTTGCTGTGATATCTCTTATCTGCTCATCATTGCGTCCATCGGTCGTTTATTGCCCCGCAGCATGAATGAATGCGAGTCGAGCGCGTGACGCAGGTGCTTCAGACTGACGCACATGGGCGGATGTGACCGTGCCGTCCTCCTCCTCCTTCATCCATGAGCTGCTGGAGTCAGGGCCCGTTATTCACGAGGAGCTCCCATCAGCTTATCCGCTGTTAATTATAGCCAGCGACCTGGTTTCAGCACTGCAGGGACTCAACAGCTCCCGCAGAACTAAAGCCTTTGCGCTTATAGAAGAGAGGCGCTGAGAGCGCGCGGCATCCAGCCAACACCAGCGCGCTCCACAAAACCAACCCAACGACGAGTTCATCTCCACAGAAGACAACACGGATAAAGAAGGAAAAAAATCACGACACATCTGAAAGCAGCTGAAGGATGGCGTCAAAAAGCGTAGGGTTTGTGGTTGTCCTTGCTGTAATATCGCAGATCAGCGCGTTCCCCACACCTGCCGGACCCGACGGTGAGTTGGGCTACTGAATGACAAAAAAGCCAATACATCTGTCCAGTATATTATGTGTACATTTAATATTTATCTATCGCCCATATATTATATAGGTGATAGATAAAATAATCTAAAAATCTTATCTAATTTGATTTTAAGGACACGTGACATTAACATATGTCTGGACTTCAATGGGAATTTAGAGTAAATATTGAGCAAAAGAAATTCTTTATCTTCAACAGTCATATTGTATTTAAATATGTACGATTATAGGCTCTGTACGGATGATGTTGAGCAATTGAAAAAACCCCGTATTGTTAGACTACTAACTTCATATAAATGTGGAAATAAGGTTAGGTTGTGTTGTTGTTGTGTTGTTTTTGTTGTTTTCACCATTTATTGCATAGGAAGCTCTGTGTTTTCAAAGGCCTTTAATCTTTTGTCCTGCAATCCGATTATTCGGTGGCAGCTTCTCTCGGACAGTTTGGACTGCAACTGAATGCATCAAAGATCTCAACAACCGTTGCCAGAGCAAAAACATCCATATTAATAATATTTTTACTTCAAGATAAAGATATCTTGAAAGTGTTTTGATTCCATCAAAATCCTACTCAATTCACATAGGTGAGGTGTGTAGATTTTTTGACATTTATGTTGTTACAATGTCTTTACATTGTAGTTACAATGTAATAACCAATCGATAGTAATCTGAGCTTGATACTGTAGTGATACTGCAGATCTTCTCTTCTCATCGTTCAATCCTGGACTGGGTATTGAAAGGATAGTTCACCAAAAAAAGAAAATATCTTTAATCATTTATTCACCCTCACATCATTCCAAACTGTATGACTTTCTTTCTTCTCCGGAAAGCAAACAGGAAGTTTTCAGTTTTGAGTGAAGTATACCTTCTGAGATCGGTGATCTTTGCCTTTATTGAATGCATCTGCTTCTTTCCTGATCTAGATAAGAGCATGTACAACCGAGAGCTGACTGAGGAGAAGCCATTAGAACAGCAGGTGTGATTTTAGAAATACTAACTTATTGTTACTGTTACTGTTATTGTTAATTAATGTTATGTGAAAAACACAGATGAATATATCCACCTTCAGACTACGACCAAACATGACAATATAAGACTTTTTTATGCATAAATAGATAAAAAATAAAAATAAGCAAAAGTCAATTTTATTTTTTTCAACAGATCGCAGAAGCTGACAGCATCAGGAAGACAGGTGAGTTATAATCTTATGGGGACAAAGTCCTTCAAAGTGATCGATAGCTCACAAGTGCTTGCTGTTCATCCATGCAGATCCCAAGCCAACACCACCAGCTGAGGCAGAATCAAACTCCGAAGATGATGACATCACTTTCCTCAAGTCTCTGGCCGAGAAATCCAAAGAGTCAAACAATGAGACTCCCATCTCAGATTCTGAGGATGAGCGATACGGTACTGATGAGGCCGACTCAACTAAGAACAGAAGACTGGCTGATGACTATGACTCTACTAAAAGTGGAATGGACTACAAATACCAAGGTAAGAACTACAATTACCATACTAACTAAGTTTATTCGGCATAGCATACTATGCAGTGTGTGTCCAGTGCACTGTATGTTGATTAATTCTATATGCATGGATTAGACAGATGACCTACTATTTGTCAAAGAGGACACTGTGTGGAACAATGTATCCCGCAATACAATAGCATGCTCTTTTCAGTGTAACAAATGAACCAGATTTGTTGCATGTATTTTATTTAAACCTATTTGACCTATATAACAAAATTCAAGACATTTGTAAAGTTAAATAAAAAATCTAACCACCTTTATGTCTGTTTATAGCTATATTATACCTAATTTTTCCACTTACTTTAAAAAAAAAAACAATAGGCAGTATTCAGTGTTTACTATGTTAATATTCCATTTTAAGTATTGCTTTGGTCTTCTAGTCTTAACGGTTTTATGTGTGAGGACATTTTATAAAAAAAAAAAGTAAAATATATGAACATTTTTTGTTGTTGTTGTTTTGACCTGTCAAAAGCCATATTATCTCCAACTTTGAAAATCTAATCCCTCCCTGTGACTGTATGTGATCCTAAATACAGGAACAGGTGGCAGACACCATAGGTCAATCAGGAGGTATTTTGTAGAGAGAGAGAGAGAGAGAGAGAGCGAGGCAGGGGATTATCCCTCCACAGGCTGCTGTACTGCATGTTTTATAACATTAAACCTGACAGTCTCCCACAACAAGGCAGTCAGACTAAACATAGATGCACAACATAAAAGCCTTCTAACCAAGGATAATAGCTCAAAGAGGTCATGTCATAATTTTAACATTTTTCCCCATCCTATATTGTTACTCAGTTTCTTGCGCCAAAATCATGTCGATTTCAATCGATTTCAGTCAATAACAATCTCTTTCATAAGCCACAATTATATTGTGACTTATTGTGATTGTTACCTTGTGATTTGTGATTCATAAAAAATCCATACTGTTAAGATCACACTGAAATGATTGTGCATATTGTTAAAAAATCAACTTCAGCTGCTCATTTCTATTATTGTTATCCTTGGGAAGGATCTGCAGAGTAGTAGGTCCTACACAAAACAGAAGATTTTGCTCTGTTTTACTGATTAGTTATTCTGGTGTTTAGGAATAACAGAATCTATTCTATGTGGTACTTATTGCCTCATTGGGTCGACCATGTTTCTGAACACTGAATAGATGTTGGACATGCGGGCAGACATTAATTTATTACATTTTTATCGTCATTTAATAAAGGCACACTTACCACCTAAGACCTCTGACTCTGTCAAAATTAGCATCATTTGTTTGATCAGTTTCATGTTTCAGGCAGATGGTGAGTTTACTGGAAGCATGTAAGTCGATCTCTGTGGTAGATAATGGCATATTAGCAGAGTGGGAGGTGTTTTTGTGTGATTTCACTGGGTTACAACAGACAGACAAGAATTCTTGGCAGATTCCAGCTCCAACATTCAGATCCCCGTTTCACATGTTCTCCTCCTACTTAGTCTCGCTTTGTAAGAGTTTTGAGCTTGTAGGCTTCTAATAAAATAATTCCAAGGTTTCAAACACAGCTCACTGAAAAATAAACCTATGGATAATGCACCTTTAATTGTATGTGGGTGTGGGGGTTTGCCCCAACATTATCATGGGGTCTTTAAAGTGTAAGTTCACCGATTTTCAACCCAGCATTATATTGCAATGTCAGTAGTATTTGTAAATTAAGTCAACATCACTGTGACTAAAAGTTTGCAAAGAAGTATTTCCTACTAAAGCAAGGCGGTATTTGACTCTTATCAAGCCGATCCAAGCACAGACTGGAAGTGGCCATGGACAGAACATGCCCAGTGCATTATGAGTGTTGAAGTTTTTCTTCCTTTTTCTCTGTCAAATACAAATGACATGGAAGCTAATCTATTGCCAGAATCTGTTAATAGATATTAGCTATTTATCATCTAAAAGACACACACTCTGACTTCTTGACATAAAGGTTGAATGTGAGAGTGTTATGTAATATTATAAAGCATATGGATGCACTCCCTGTAACTCATTCAAACTTTCTAAAATATCAGCTTATGAAAGGTTATCAGTAAGTAAAGTATGGTCAGCTGGAATTGTGAAATAAACTTGATAAGGACCCAGAGGTGAAACTATTATGAAATAATTAAAGTTATTTTGAACTGAATTATTTTATTATGTGAGAGTACAGTACAGTTATGTAAGAAACTGGCTGCCTGGGGCATTATCATTAAAGTCTTTAATCTCATAGAATTAGAAAGGTTATTAAAATTTAATAAACCTTATTGTTATAGTAATCCTGATAGTTTTCATCTTTAGTGTGAACAGTGCTTAATATCCAGTTTTGATGAATTTGTTTAAACTGAGCGATGTGAAATATTTGCATGCGTTTGGTTTCAGATGATCCTGAAAGCTTTCGGCAGCTGGACGGGACTCCGCTAACAGCTCAGGACATCGTCCAGAAAATCGCCAACAAAATCTACGAAGAGGATGACAGAGGAGTGTTTGACAGAATTGTGTCTAAACTGCTCAAGCTGGGCCTGGTAAGAAATTCAAATCGTGGCATGAGCAGTGATTCTAATGACTACCATATTGATGAAGCATGCAATAAACATCATACATAATGTATTAATTGCTCTAGGGGAACATATTCCAGTTTATCCAGCTGAATTGCATGGGAAATTGATTGTCATACAATAATCCCTATGTGAATTGATTGTTCTAGCAGGTGTTGTGTTCTTTTGTTTGTCCTTCAGATCACTGACAGTCAGGCAGAGACGCTGGAGTATGAAGTTGCTGAAGCCCTGCAGGATTTGATCACCAAAAATGCCAAAGAAAACATGATTGGAGACCTCAGTATGGAGTACCCCATAAATGCAGCTAAAGACACACAGAACAATATGGTACGAGTGTGTGACTGTGAGTCTGTAGTAAGCGTTTATCTAGAATTTATTTTAAAAATTGCCATTTCTCTGTTTGCTTGGATTCCTCTCTTAAGGACGAGGAAGACAAGCCCAGCCGACAATATGAGGAAGAGGATGAAGTTGATAATGTTGCTGGAGATGATGATAATGGTGATGAAGAACAGGAAGAGGAGAGTAGAGATGACACAGTGAGGGCTGATGATTCATGGGACGCCGAGAGCGACGGGAATGACAGAAATGAACTGAACCCTGAAGACGGACTGCAGGACCTTCAGTTCTTCCCCAACTTCTACAGACTCCTCAAGAGCCTTGACTCAGGTAGACATACAATATAACATAATACACACAATAAAAACAGAGTGCAGCACACCACAGTAGAGGGTCACTGTGATTTTGCCAAGCATTTACATATTTTGTTGATCCTTGAACAACATTCCTATCCAGAAAATTTAGTCCCAACCTAATATCTCTACCCCAAACCTAACCCTACCCATTAGTTATTCCTCAAATCAGAGCGAAATGACAAGTGAATAACACTAATGTAGAAGCATCTAACCCTGGTTATAAGCCTAAACTTGACATAAACTGTAAACTAGTCCCTCAAATCTGACTGGTTGATTGGAACGTAGTTCCAAAGACGTTGATCCAGGAACATGTTGTACTTGATGTCACACTGTACAACACAAACCAAAACAAAACACTCAACATTACAGAATATAGCATGACAAAACACACACAGAAAGCAACTGTACAAAAAAAAAAACATCTCTCGTGAAAAAGAAATGTGCTTAATTGTGTTATATAAAGATAAGTCCTACTTAAGTGGGTCAAAAAAATACAAAAAATACAACACTCCTGAGTATAGCAGAACACAGCACACACAAAAGCAACACAAACCATAATGAAACACAACACAACACAACACAGCTCCTTCAGTAAATCAACAGCTTTAAGGTCTTTAGAAACATCACCATCTGGTTAAACACATTCCCTGTGGTCTCAGCTGTCCCCTTCCTCAGCAAACACCACATTAATCCAGATTAAAGTTTAGTTTCATCGCTTAATCTATCACAAATCTCTCCTCTCACTTTACAGAGCAAGATAAAGAGGAGAGAGAAACCCTGATCACCATCATGAAGACCTTGATCGACTTTGTGAAGATGATGGTCAAATATGGAACTATCACACCTGAAGAAGGAGTGTCTTATCTGGGTAAGAACAAAATACTCTGTCCATCTTATTTATGATGTATTTTTAAAGAAGCAAATTGTAATTTGAATGTGCAAGGCTTTTGGTGTCAAAAAAAAAGTCTGGTGCTTGATATACCAAACTGGTATTTATCATACTATTTTAATTTATTATCATAATCATAAACACACGGGTTAGAAGCGCAGATAGTTTTACCCTTTACTGCACATTGTTATTCGTCTAGTTATTTACCTATTGCAGCTAATGAATCAGAATTCTCATGCATTTACAGGAAATAGCTTACTTTCATATTGAAAAATAAGATAAATAAGGATGTCCAGTTGGTGGCCATCTTGGTAGTTTCTGAAAGAAGCTCCATGTCACTATCCCCTAAGACTTAAGCCTAGTCCCAGACTGAAATGCATGTTTGAGCTGTTTTAACTGAAAAAAAACATTGTTTTGATTCAAACCAGTAATGTTTTTTTTTCTAAGGCACATTTATAAACGCTACTCAAATGTATTTAGGCCTAATCCTGACTGTGAAGCCAGGCCTATATGTTTCAGTTTAGTTTAGTGACCAATTTGACCTTTTTTAGGTCAAATTAGGCTAAAAGATTTCATGTTGATTTAGTTAATGTGTATGTGAGAAACCATTCTTTTTGACTGAAAGGCCTCCATAGTGTTGCGATATCTCTGGTTCATTTTTTTTGAAAGTGAGTACCCTCATTTTGTACTGTGCACGATGTGACAAAGTAATATAAGCTGTCTCTTCAAAAGAAATCATATTTTATCTGCTTCACTTTAGCTGTGTTAAACAATAAATATGTTCTGACTGGCTGTTATTGTGTCACATTACACAGTATTGTCTCTTTCTGTGAGCATAGCAGTAAATACTTGCAATGGTTTGTCACGTCTAGTTAGGACATGTTGTATGTTTGTGTGGGCAGTAAGGAATCCCTGAGATAAGCTGTATGCTTTTGTGTGCTCTTGCGTCTTGAAACAAAGCTTTGTCCAGCCTGAAAGAGAGACGGAGAGAAAGAGAGAGCAGCTGTATTTTTACTTGCTTCTTATGTGGAATGTTTATCCTCAATCAAATGAAATTTTGAGAAGATAGTTGAAGCAGATGCCTTATCGGTGTTTGCAGTGTGTACAATCATACAACAGAATGAACGTCACTTTCTTTGGGGTCAGTGTTGGAGGATTCACTTGTGTGTTGGCAAAGTGGGCCGTTTATGACTTGATGAAGGCTTAGCTCATGAATATTAATTGCTACTTTTGTTTCCTCCTCTAATGACAACCACAACAACCAATTAACAAACGTTTACTGCAATGGTCTCAAATTCAGTTTCTGGAGGGCCAGTGCCCTGCAGAGTTTAGCTCTAACCGTAATTAAACACGCCTGATCCAGCTCACCAAATTAACTTTTTGAGTTATCGTTTTGCACTGACTCAGTTGAGTTGTATTTACTGAGAATATTAATTTGACACATTTGTTTATTTGAACTTATAAAGTTTAGTTGGAAGATTTTCATGAAAGTGAGTAACTGAGTCAGTGCAAAACGATAACTCAAAAAGTTAAGTTGAGTGAACATTTTCTTTCTGCATGGAAGATTTTAATCGTGAAGGTCCTTGATTAGCTGGATCAGATGTGTTTAATTAACGTTGGAGCTTTTTTTCAGCATCAAACCAACTTTCGTTGTAATAACCAAATACCTTATGCTTATTCGACCATTGCTAAAAGTGATTCCTACTTGTAAATGATGTCAGCCCTTTTGAAAAATAAAAGTACTAATTGTGTACTGTTAATAATATATTTTAAAAATATATTATATACATATATATATATATATATATATATATATATATTTAATATATATTATATACATATATATTATATATATAAATATACTGAGCGAACTAAATGCAATGTTTTTGGACACTACATAAATAAAATTATTAAATAAAAATGTATTGTAGTTAAAATTTATATTAAATGCAGTTAGCTGAAATTAAAAGCACTTTTTGATATACTTAAGTAATTTGTAATTTCATAATTACTTGTATCGTCTCTGAAATACGGTTAAAGTGTACAACCGAATGTACTGACAAGCATTTATAGTAAACTAAAACATGCTTTATTTATATGTAATTTCTAATGATAATAATTTGTTAGCGAATTTAAATAAATTACCATAAAATGTAATATTGAATAACACTACGTTTAAAAGTGTTTTACATGCTTAGTATGTTAGTCAACACAACAAAATAAGTGTACTTCTTAAAGTATGTCAAAGATTATTAAAACATTATTACAAGTGTAATTTTTAAAAGTGTTTAAAAACTTAATATAATTTTAATTCATTATTTATTCATTTTGATAAGTTCACCTGAAAATGAAAATAATTGTCATGAATTACTTACCCTCATATCATAACAAACCCATAAGAATTTTGGGTTACACTTTATTGTAAGTTGTCAGTATTACAGTGTAATTATACATTTAAGTACAGAGTAACGACAATTAACTGCATGTACTTAATATAGGGTTAGGGTTAGGATGCGGGGTTGGTTAAGGGTTAATTGCATGTAATTATACATAATTTCTAGTTATTACTACATGTAACATATGCAACAATGACACTAAAATAAAGTGTTACCGAATTTTGTTCATCTTTGAAACACAAATGAAGAATAACATATAAGAGATTTCTGTCCCTCCGCTGACAGTCCACACAACTACAACTTTGACACTTCAAAAAGATTGAACCTCATTGGTTCTCGCACATCAAGCAAGCATGCTTGAGCTTCCGATTACCATATATGATGTGTGGGTTTATGAATGTTTATATCTTAATAAAAGCCTAAATCTTTATGATTTTTTTGTCGCATTAAAGTGGGAGTTACCTGAACTGTCAATGGAGGGACAGAAATCTCTCAGATTTGATTAAAAGTATCATTATTTGTGTTCCAAGGATGAACAAAAGTCTTACGGGTTTGGAACGACATGTAATTAATGACAGAATTTTCTTTTTTTTTTTGGGTGAACTATCCCTTAAACATTTGAAGTACAATAATTGATTATTAATTGTAAGGGAAAAATTAAATGACTCAGATGCTATTTATTTGACTGGCAATGGATCTGTTACAGTATTAAATCCCTTTTGCTAAGGATTGATCGATCCGGTTGTGTTTCCTGTGGGTCAGGTGACACGCATTTCAATAATGAATGCAGATGAATTATATTTCACACACTGATGCCAATAGTTTAACGTCAGTCTGTGTCTGTATGTATATGAGCAAAGAATATCAACCTTTAACCTTCATGTTACCTTCACAGTTTTGTTAATAAGGCCTAATCGAACAGAATTCTTAGAATTCTAGAAAGTTCTACAGAGGTAAATGAGAGACCAGAGAATTTATTATTATTATTATTTGTAAATTTCCATTTACTCCAACAGCATAAGGTTAAATAAATAAATAAATAAAGTATAGTGTCTGGTTAAACTGGAATGTGCACAAAAAAAAAAAAAAAATGAATTTGTATTTTATTAACTTTACAATGATTCCAGAATATTTTAAATTTGTAACCAATCATAACTGATCAACGGTGTTTTGATTGGACACAACCAATGTGCAGCACATCTCATGCCCTTATATGTTCAAGCAAACAGCATCTTGTTTCATTCATTCTTTTGTTCTCTCTCTCTCTCTCTCTCTCTCTCTCTCTCTCTCTCTCTCTCTCTCTCTCTCTCTCTCTCTCTCTCTCTCTTTCATTCCATGTAATTAATTTGGTGCGTTTCTCTAACGAGATGGTCATGGTCGTTCTGATAGAACACAGATAACAATTTGGAATTCTCCATTGCGTAATAATGGGGTTACTCTGGCAACCTACGGCACAGAATGACAGTGCTGTAAAGATCAAATGGAATGGCAGGGTGTGTTGCCAGGATACAGCTGGTTATTGATCTGCTGTGGTTTAAACATGAGATGAGGCTCTTATCATTGTGCTCTAATGTATGTGTTTGTCTATGGCAAATAGCTCCAAGACACAAAAGTGTGTACACGACATATAACGCACATCTGCATATGGACTGTTGGAAGCAGCTCTCTGTTGTCAAATATAATTCTGATCATTTAAAAACCATGACCTCTATGAAAGAACATTAGACATTACTAAAACTGTAGTTTTTTTTAGATTCTGAAAGTGTTTGGTGGATTAGTAAATTTAAAATATTAAAATATTACTTTTTGTTTTTGAATGTGTTATCGTTAATAATAATAGTAAAAAGTAAAAATGCATCAATAAAAAAACCTATTCATTGGATAACTATAAGTACATTAATATATGGTAAAAGCTGCATTTTTTACTCTCTAAAAAGACAATGTAATTTTACTGTAAAAACGTTTTTTTTTGTTTAATTGACAAAAACATTCAAGGCAATATATTATTATAATTAAATTTTGTTATTTTTTATTAGTAAAAAAGATATATAATATTTATAATTTATAACATGTTTTATGAGGAAAGGGGTATTTACTCAAAAAAAAAGAAAAAAAATCTTATTGTTATTCGTTATGTTATTTAGTTTATATTTACTGATTTATTGAAGTGTTATCTGATGGTGTTTTGTCTTTGTGAAAGGTAACATTTTGCTCTGTATTTGTTATCATTGACTATTGTTTCTGAAGATGCATTTTACAACCCATTACAGCAAAAAAAAGAAAAAAACCTGATTTGAATAGCTTAAATATTATAAGATAATTTATTAACACTACATAGTTTCAATAGTACATTTTACACATTCTACTAACTACAAGAAACTTTGCAATTACTAATTTCTTAATATCTGCACTTTATTTTGATGGTCCGCCAAGAGACATTCTACTGACTCTAAGTAACTTTGCAGCTACGGGTATGTTTACACGACAGCATTCCTTTTTCCTTTGCATTTTTCCAGTGCAGATGACAACATTGACAAAATGATCCCTGATCACATGGATCCACAAAAATGACTATAAACGCTATATTCGTCACATACATCACCGGTTTCACAAATTCACATTTTTGTTGTTTACACAGAGACAATAATGATATATTTTTCAAAAACTTGCACTGTGAATCACGTTTTCAGGCCCCCAAAACTCCATCGTTATGTAAACAGCAGCCAAAACACAAAAAGGTTCTCTGTTTTTAGTTGAAAACGGTGCCGTGTAAATGGCCCTTATGTCAACTTATTCTACTAAACCCAACCATAACCCTAACCTAACAGTCTCCTAATATTCTAATGAGAGCTGGTTAACATAGTTAAGTTACTTATAATTAGTAGAATGACAAGTGGACAACCGAAATAAAGTGTAACCATTGTTATTATATAGTTACAAAAAGGGGTAACTCTTTACAATAAGATTTCATTTGTTAACATTAGTTAAGCTTCCATGAACTAACCATGACAAATACATTTATTAATCTTATAATGTTAATTTCAACAAAAGTTGTATCTGTTAATATTATATTTAATGGACCTTAACTAACATCAGCTAAAAATGAAAAGTTGTATTTTTATTAACTAATGTATCAAATGTATCGTTCATTGTTATTTAATGCATTAACTAGTTAATTTTAACCAATGGGACATTATTGTATAGTGTTACCAGAAACAAATACCATCTCCAAAATGCTAACAACATCATCATCACTGTATTTATTAATATGTTTTTCACACAGAAAATCTGGATGCAATGATTGCACTGCAGACCAAGAACAAGCTGGGCAAATCTTTGGTTCCTCTCAGCATTACGCCCCCTACAGGTAAATCATCGTGCAAATCTGACCCACCGTCACACCTCAAACCAGCCCAGGTCAAAACACTGCAAACTGCAAGTCATTCACTGCAGATTCTGCTCAGGAAGACTTTGGCATCACTATACTGTTTCCCCCACTCATTGCAGGAAAAGCATTGGATGATGATGACAACACCAAAACAGAAGCTGCCAAAATGCAGAAGGAGTATGAATCCCTAAAAGACTCAACCAAAGATATCCAGACTGCTGCAGAGATCAGTGAGTATAAGGATCTTGTATCATCTTCGCCATCATGTTTATGGTTTTGGATCTTATTAAAAGCTTCATTGGTTCTGCTGGTGTAATTGAACTGTTTATCTGGGCTCCCTGCAGGCTAGCAGAAGCACTGAGGCAGATACACTGATAATCCTGTATTAAATACAAAACTAGCCTGCAATTCCACAGGAAACATACAGCCGGACTGCAGTATGTGTGTTATAGAGATACAGAGAGAGAGAGTCAGTCCCATAAGGAGACTCTGCAGCAGCCCAACAGTTTGAGGGCATTGCTGTAAAACGCAGAGTGAACAGACAGTAATGAATGAAATTATGATGCCTGGTTAAGGGACACTTTTATCGATTCTTTGAAATGTACCACACATTATTGTTAAAAGCTGTGATAATCACTATTGTTTATTACCCAAGAACCATTTAGAGCACAGCCATTATACATTAATGCTGCTTTAATGACAGAATTACCACATTTATGAGATGATGGCTCAGAACTGACGGAAATTATTTGTTGCTATGGAAACTCTCATAACACCAAAATGATCTGTGTACAAATTTGTATTGGATTACTGAAAAAATATGTCTATTCTA
Organism: Opsariichthys bidens; assembly: GCA_037194245.1. NCBI lineage: Eukaryota > Metazoa > Chordata > Actinopteri > Cypriniformes > Xenocyprididae > Opsariichthys > Opsariichthys bidens. The sequence goes on from CM074278.1 coordinate 9,213,457, forward strand.
AAAGCAACATCATATTCTCTTGCTAAAGATTGAACAAGGCAGACGAGTTATAATCATTAAAACAAGCAAGAAGAACAAGAATAATGTTTTCATTTTCTTCTGTCACTTTCCAAAATTGAAATCAGGATTAATAATGTCATACGTGTGAAAACGTGTAATTGAACAAATAGTTCTAACCTTGCTCGGAGGAAGATGGGAACTATCTCTTTGTGCCAGTTTTTCTGGTGATTAAGGGACATAATAATAATAATAATAATAATATTCATTTCTGTCTGTCAGGTCATCCCGGGAAGTCTGAGAGTTATCTGGATGCAATCAGGAAGAACATCGAGTGGCTGAAAAAACACAACAAGGAAGGCAACAAAGAAGGTAAATGTTCACCGGATATTACATATTTACAGCTGCTGGAATGGACAGAGACTGTGCTGTATTTGCTCTTCATTTAATCATGATTCAAGCCAGCAGAATGTATGCACTGTCTTTTGTTTTAATGTTTTAATGCACATACTCTGTTCATTTTGTTTGTAATATTTTTCAGATTAAACTGCATTAGGGCAGAAATCAATTTCTACAAACTAATTAGACAGTGGTCAAATTACTGTAATGTAGGCCAGCAGCCTATATGCATAATGCAAGTCATGTCAGGCTGTTGCTAGATTTTGGAAATGACAAAATGGCACTATTACATAGGACTGGCATGAAACTCTAGATGGCGCAGGCTGATAGATAACTCATTTGGTAGTGATCACGTCATTATCTACATAGCACAGCTGATTGGCTGCTGATGAAACAACAACCAATGAGTTGTGGCTCAACATTCAAACAAATACCGTCAGTGTTTGCTTGTTAGCATTATGCAGCGTGCTTTCAGAAACCCTCCACCTTCCCCAGCTCCACCTGAATAGATCTGGTATAAGCCGGGGGTTAATTCATGTATGTTACTTGTGCAGCAGCATGTCTTACATGCTCACAGCAAATATGTCTGTGAATGTATTGGTAGTAGCAAGTCTCGGTACTTGCTCTGCAGCAGCAGCAGCGTAGCAGATCTACTCAGCCAAAACCAAATATATTAGCATTGCCATATCCATTCCCATGTCAATCTCTATTACCATACCAATTACCCGAGAGTTGTCATGACAGAATTATATATCCTGTACTGCTTGTGAACATTCTGCTAATCTGTGTTTAACTGGTAAACAACCTTCTCTCTCTCTTAGAGCTGTCAAAGTGTTACCCCTAACCCAAGGTTATATAGAAACATGGAGAAGAACAGTCAAATTAAAGACTCCTTTTTCCCCTTCATTTGCAATTAAAATAAGCGTGGGTGAGAGCGCTCATGAATATGCGTCAGTTTGATGAGCTTGGCTCTGTTACAGCGCTGTAAGTCTGCTGTGTTTTGGACAAAAGATCTGTGTATTCCTCTCTTTATACCTGCCAGCATGAGAATGAGCGACTGTCTGTGTTCTTCAGGCATCATCTGCTCAGCTCAGAAAATGAGAGAGTGTTTAGAGATGAGAACTTTTGTTCTATTGTTCATATTCCAAACAGATTTAACATTAGAAGCAGCCTGTTACCATCTAGACGAGTGAATCGTGTCCAGGTGATATTCATCACAAAGGAAAATAGAAAATTATTCTGCATTTAGCAAATGAAGCCAATTTTTATCCCTCATACTCATTGCTGTACTTTCTTTTATTTAAATCAGAATACATGAAAGGAAGTAAAACCAATAATTCAGTGATGAATACCTACCTTTATTTAAATAGATTAATAAGAATGAAACTTTTTAAAATATGGTAATGAAATTTACAGAGGGAAAATGTACATTTTAAACATTCAGTGTGTAATGTTGCTGTTGGAACATGAAAAAGGTTGACAAAGTTACAAAGCACTAAGTCCACTCCAAAAAGAGGTATTCTATCAACAAAGATGTGACAGTTTTCCTCAATTATTGCATTGGTGGTGTGTTGAAACTCGTGGCTATTTCAAGGGGCATGACATTTCAAAACACGTTCTAAGAGGTTGACCAATCACAATGCACTGGTCCAACCGACCAATCAGACCACATTGTGCTTTTTGGAAGTAGGGGCTTCATAGAGACAGGAACTAACCTGTCAGCATTGCTGACACTCTAGTCTAATGCTGCATCCCAATTCGCCTACTTATACTGTGCCCAAAAAGTATGTACTGTTTTTGTGAAGAAAAAGTACGTACTTTTGAATGTATAGCAGAAGAGTAGGCTTTGGGTTGTACAGGACTGCATCTTAAACGGACAACTCTGTCACTTAGTTACATGCAACTTGTTACTTGCACTTAGTTAAACTGCCCTGTCAATCATCATGTCAAAAATCCTCCACATTCAATTTAATTTATTTTTTCCTACCATTTCGGAGAGAAATGTAGTCACTCATTCTGCCAGTCAAGGGTATTTCATGTGGAGAACTCTCCTCATGTTTGCATAATGATGCATTTAAAAGTTAATGACCAAACCCATCTTTATAAAAGTTCACCATGCTGTTGCAGATTTAATTTAATGTGGATAACATTGAATAAATATCTTTTGTCAGGTTAGACACTAATTATTAATCAAGTCAAGTCATCTTGATTTATATAGTGCTTTTCACAATACAGATTGTTTCAAAGCAGCTTCAGAGTGATAATGGGAAAATTAATGGACAGAGATTGTTTTGGCTTTACAGCAGCTCAAAGAAAATATTATTATTGAACTAAAGTAGGTTTTTGATTGCATCACTTCCATTGTAGAAATTAACTATTAACTTAGGTGTCATTTAAGTGGCCCATTTCCATCTGAAAACTGAAGACCTTTAATGCATTCTTGCCATTCATTTATGTGTTTAGTCTATAGATTTGCGCATTTGAATGTGTATGTGCACAGACGCACATATTTTTTACAAAGTAACATTGATAAATTACTTGTCTGGTCCGCATTATACTGGAACATTAGTCGTGTTGATGGATCTATGGGAACTGGAATAATTTTGATAACGTTTTATCTATACATAGGGAAAGGAAAGGGAAGGAGGCTTTCGCAGGGGATAGTTTAGTTGACACTTCAGGGCTGCGTTCTTCAGGCCTTCATCTCATCTGGATATGGCCTGGATCTGGCAAACTAAGGCAAACTTCAAGTTAAACAGAGAGAGACTAATATTAGCGCAGATGCCATTCTTCTTATGATGTAGCGAGTACATCAGGTCTTATGGGAAGTGTTCCCGGTTCCGGCTGACCCAATTTATGCAGCCTAACAATTTACATGTAGATAATGTTTCATGTGTAAGCCAGGTTAAAGAGATGCATTTTTAGTCTAGATTTAAATGGACAAAGTGTGTCTACTTCCCGAACAATGCTAGAAAGACTATTCCAAAGTTTAGGTGATAAAAATGAAAGGATCTTAACGGGATCTTAAGATCTATACAATGTTTAATAGGGAGCCAGTGTAGTTTTGACAGAACCGGGCTAATATGGTCATACTTCCTGGTTCTGGTAAGGACTCTAGCAGCTGCGTTTTAGACCAGTTTAGACCAGACATAGTTTGTTTATTAAGCGAGCAGAGCAACCACCCAGTAGAGTGTTACAGTAGAGGGTGTTAGACAGTATTCTAGGTTATTATGTGCAGAAGTTTTTGGCCAATAATTAGAATCTCAGTTCATATATATATATATATATATATATATATATATATATATATAATAGTAGAAATTGCCAGTCATCCAATTTTTTATGTCAACTAAGCATTCCATTAATTTATTTGAATTGGTAAGTTTCGTCAGGGCATGAAGAAATATATTAATCACTCAAATCCCTTTATATAAACCACTCTGTTTAACTGACGGATTTGCACACCCATCATGTCTGTAGTTTTTTAACAGTTTTTATTCATGTTTGTAGTAATAATTGAATCCTCTTCCACAGCGCAATGGGTGTCGCTGTTACTCATTTCAACATACTATGATTTGGGATGCCCTAATTCTAATTCCATATACTATTTAGGATGGATAGTATGTGAATTGGGACACTGTCAGTCTCAGATGTCACGCCCCATATGGCACACAAAATTTAAAAAACTTCAGGAGTTTCAAAGTCGTCATTTGATTGGTTGAATTCTACAGGATATCCGGCAGACAAGTATGCTGCGTTTTTATAGAGTCCGCCTTGAAGTAATGCCATGGCATGCAATCGCTTAATGGCACAAGAAAGGCTGAAGGTTTTGCGAATGTGTGTGCCAGAAGTCTTTGTCCATTGATTCTAAGGGAAAGTAAATTAACAGTGGCATGCATTGCATGGGAATCTGGTGAATGATTGTAAGATAGACATGTGTGACAAAGACAGAGAGAAAAAAAAAGAAATTGAGAGGAAGAATGTTTTGCTTGTAAAGAATGTGGGTTGCTACTTTTTTTCTTTTAGTTCAGTCTCTCTTCAGAGCCTGTTCAGTTCTTTGAACTGATAAACTCACACTACAGCGTAATTATAAATAGTCATACATTTACAATGGAGGTCTTTACTGCTCATTTTTTGTTAAAGCTGTTATAATAAGTCTTTCAAAGAATTGAGTCATTTGAGTTGTAAAGCTGTCTGATGCATTCATTTTAAACCCAGAACACAAACAGATCTTTAAAAAAAAACATTACAACTTAAAAAAAATATCATCCTAAATTAGGGTATGTTTACACTACAATGATCCTTTCCTTTTTTCGTGTACAGACGACAACGTTTTAAAAATGATCCACATTAATAATGAACAAGAACTCATGCAAACAGTGACAGGGAACACAGGATAGCTAAACAGAACAGAACATGACCGTACAACTCGGATGGATGATGGATTTTCAGAGACCATTACTTCAGTGTCACATGATCGTTCTAATATTCTGATTTTCTGGTTAAAAACATTTATTACTAACATTTGTTCTGCTTAAAACGTTTCTAGAAATTGTGAGGGGTGTTTTAGGACTCTTTGATGAATGGAAAGTTCAAAGGAACAGAATTTGTTTGAAATATAATTTTATAATTGTAACAATGTAATACTATCACTTTTGATCAATTTAATGCATTCTTGCTGAATAAACGTTTTCATTTCTTACAAATAATTAAATTACAGATAACCCAACCATGTTTATGTCACTTTAATACATCTCTTCTATCATACCAGCGGAGCACTGAAGAATAAAATATGAATACAAAGTATGAAACAATAAAAAAGTGGCAATGACTTAAAGTCCTCAGCTTGAAAAACTTATGTGGCCCATTCACATACGGATCGTAAAGTAAAGAAACTTGTTTCTGCCAAAAATTAAAAGAGAATTATGACGTTTTATCTCACAATTCAGACTTTTTTTCTCATAATTGTGAGTTATTAAGTCAGAATTGAGGAATATAAAATTTGCAATTGCGAGTTATAAAGTCAGAATTGCTAGACAAATTGCAGGGTATATTGCATATTGCAATTGCAGGGTATAAACTCACAATTGTGAGAAATAAAGTCATAATTGCATGATAGGATCTATCAATTCACAATACTGACTTTTTCTCACAATTACGAGTTTATATCTCACAATTTTGACTTTTTCTCACGTACGTCTGCAAGATGTCTATTAAAGATCACTTCATCTGGAAAGCATCTGCTGGTTACATCTGATAGACATTTTCAATATGTCAGTTTTACATGCATTCTAAATCATAAACATCTTAAAGACATCTTCAAAACGTCTATTTGACATCTGACAGGAAACAACATGAGCAACAGATGAGCAAACACTCTAAAAAGATATGTCTTCCAGATGTAAACATGCACATCAAATAGACCTCCCCGAGATGTACGAGTGCTATATACATCTTACAATTCTGACTTTATAACACCCAATTGTGACTTTTTTCCACAAAATTAGTCAGAGTTAGTCAGAATTGTGAGTTTTTGTCATAAAATTCTGATATTTAAAAAATCAGAATTGTGAGATAAAAAGTAACCAATATCATTTTTATTCTTTTTTTCAGTGGCGGAAACAAGCTTCCATAGTAAACAAACACGCCGCTACTACAGTTATTAAACTAAAAGCTACTGACCAAATACAGATATCAGAGCACTGAATAATTACAAAAAAAGACAAAAAGGAAAATTGCCACATTTTAAAAACTCAACTCAACAATGTCCATGAAATAAACACTTTTTATACCACCTAAACTTCAATCGGTGACAAACAATAACAATAAAGTGAAATAATCTAACTAAAAATATATATTCATCATACCTTTAAGCCTAATCAGGATAGCTGCATTCTTTGTGGTTCAGGAAGTTCAAACGTGTCAAATGTCCCAATCAAAATGTGATTTTGTGAAACAGACATATTAATCCTAGAAAGCCTATGCACTGGGTAATTGTGATTTATTTATTTTTTTTAAAAGTTGACTTTTCAATCTATTCACATTCATCTTGACTGAGGGGGCAGGATAGTCATACACATATATACTCGGTGTGAGTGTTTTAAATACAATATGAGTCATGGTCATTATGGCCACTGATAGACATAGTCAGGAAACATGTGAGGTCTGGAGGAAACTCCACTGCTCTGTTTGGTGTCTGTGAGGACTGTCCAGTCTTGTTCAGTTGTAATGGTCAGTGTAGGAAGAATCCACTGGTCTATAAATTTTGCCAGAACCCACACACACCAACATGCACAAACACACGCTCTGCTGATAGCCAGCATTTTCAGCCCACACAATGTTCTCGAACACACTCGCACACACATGCTGTGCCAAAACACGTGAATTTAGAAGTTGATTTATGCATATTTACTTTCAGGCATCCTTTGACCTTTGACAACCAACGTTAATAACGACATAATTTCTAGACAGAAACAATCATACATTTCAAATAATTGTCTTAAATATTCATTTAGCATGAAACATTATGTTATTTCAACCTACTTACAGATTTATATAACATAACCCATAACAATTCTCTTCTGTCACATGTCAGAAGAGAATTTGTATGAGTAATGTTATATAAATATAAAATAATATTTCTAAAATAGTAAAATAGCCGCTCTGGTTAATATTAATATTATTTTTAAGGGAAAAAATATCTCATTTATTTATTTAGTTAAAAAAAAATCATTAAAAATATTGAATTATTTTTTTAATAATTTGAAGTTACTTTGTAGTAAAGTTGTAGCATTTTAAATACTATGTAACATCAATGAAAAAAATACTCAGAAATTGCTTGTAAAGTTCACAATTAATTACAAAGAAACAGCATGTAACACATTGACTTTACTTACAGTACATTAAAATAAAAATAATAAAATAATATTTTCCTGACAATCATCATTTTTGGCTGCATGAGACTTTTCAGCTTTGTTGTTTTGAGCAACCAAAACGTGAGCTGTTAAAGCTCCGCCCTCCTCTGGAAAGGGAGCCAGGAGCAGCTGCTCATTTGCATTTAAAGGGACACACACAAAAACAGGGCGTTTTTGGTCACACCCAAATAAGGGCAAATTTGACAAGTGATTATAAATGATCTGGGAGGTATTTTGAGCTGAAACTTCACAGACATATTCTGGGGACACCAGAGACTTATATTACATCTTGTGAAAAGGTATAATAGGTCCTCTCTAAGGTATTGGGGCACAAAAATGGCACCATTTCCTTGTGTCTGTGCTGATCAGTTTTCTTCTCTCTATTTGTATTTCTAAGATTATGACCTCTCTAAGCTGAGGGACTTCATGGACCAGCAGGTGGATGCGTACATCGATAAAGGCATCCTTGAGAAGGACGAAGGTGATGTCATTAAGAGAATCTACGGAAGCCTGTAGAAACCAGTCCAGCTTCACATGTAATAGTGTAACAGCAAGTCTACTAAATACTTCGACCGGGCATACTAACACAGATCCTAATGCTATGACTCCTAATAAATAAGATTTAGATGCAACTCAGACAGTATTTCCTCCTGAAGGCAATATCCTCTCTCAGTGCATTCAGCAATAGGACGCAATCTAGTTCTAGATGAGCCACAAATCACATTTGAGTTGTAAGTGTTCTTACGCATTAGAACAGATTAACAGCATTGGCTGTCTAGAAGAATGAAATTCAGTGGATTTTCTGGTATGAATTGCATAGAAGCTTTTGCACCTCTTTTGCAATAGACTTTTACAGCATTATAAACATATAACATTCATTCAAGTATGGTGTATAGCATTCTTTCCTATTTTTATCTGATTTGATCAAGGAAATGAACCTGTATAACTGTTTTTCAGTCAACCAAAAAATCAGCTTTGACTGTCAGTGAATTGCTTTCTTCCTCTGTTGTTGTTTTCTCTCCCTCCTCTCTAGGGGGTCTTTCTCAATCTTAAGTTAGGTTTTCTTGGTTTTGTTCTTAATTATTCAACTCTGTATATTCCACATGCTATAGATTCACAAAAATCAAGTATTTTTAAATGTACATATTGTGATTTTTTCCAAAACTCTATTAAACATTGCCTTTCTTTAAATACGTAACTTGTGTGGGTGCCATTGTTTAGGTTTTGATCCTCTTGGTCTATAAATCAAATGACTGTAAAATGAGATCATTTAAACATAAACAGTTCTGGTGGGTTAGTACATTTACTAAATGTAAATGTAAAATGTGGGTGTATTCAAGGCCAAAGCTAAAGTATCCGGCAGGGTTGCCAGGTTTGCACAACAAAATCAGCCCAACTGTTATTCAAAAAAATCCAAAAAACAACTTGTAGCAACAGTGTATAAGTAGACAATGTCAGTGGGAAAACTGCAGACTTGGCAACACTGGTATCCAGTGCCCCGGAGCAGGTTGTTGCTGTTGGTCCCCCTCGGTTGAAATCACTGCGGCCCCTACAATCTTTTTTTTTTTTAATTGGAGAAATATATAGGAGTACAGATAAGTTTAAAGAATTCAAATCAGAAGTTCCTCCGAATTTTCCTTTTACAAACCAAATCTAACCAAAGTTATAGTTACTTCTGCAGTTATACATGTCTATACATACATATTTACACACATGAATAAACAAATTAACTTATTCCTATACCTGCACATGCCATCTATGTATACACAGTATATACAAACATATGCACGTATTCCAACATATAGAAAACAATCGTCACCGACTTTCATCCCTCCAGCTACAGCCCTGGGTATTATTTCCATAGATATGAACACATATCCTGCTTTTAGCCGGTCAGGATACATCACCACCACAGCATCCTGGAGAGGACAACATGTCGGTTTTATGGTTTATATATAATAAACATGTACACCAATCAGGCATAACATTATGACCACCTTGCTACTATTGTGCTAGTCCCTTTTTTGCTGCCAAAATAGCCCTGACCCGTCGAGGAAGGTGTGCTGTGATATCTGGTTTATTCAACACATCCCACAGACGCTCGATTGGATTGAGATCTGGGGAATTTAGAGGCCAAGTCAACACCTTAAACTCGTTGTTGTGCTCCTCAAACCATTCCTGAACCATTTTCGCTTTGTGGCAGGATGCATTGAAAGAGGCTGAAAGAGACCAAAGCCACCAGGGAACACCGTTTCCATGAAAGGGTGAACATGATCTGCAACAATGCTTAGGTAGGTGGTATGCGTCAAAGTAACATTCACATGGATGGCAACAAACTGTGTATTCAGACACCTTTCTATCAGAACCATTATTAACTTTCTGAGTAATTTGAGCTACAGTAGCTCGTCTATTAGATCGGACCACAGGGACCAGCCTTCGCTTCCCACATGCACCAATGAGCTCTGGCCACCCATGACCCTGTCGCCGGTTCACCACTGTTCCTTCCTTGGACCACTTTTGAAAGATACTGACCACTGCAGACCAGAAACGCCCCACAAGAGCTGCCGTTTTGGAGATGCTCTGACCCAGTCGTCTAGCCATCACCATTTGGCCCCTGTCAAATTTCCTCAAATCCTCACACTTGCCCATTTCTCTTGCTTCTAACACATCAACTTTGAGGAAAAAATGTTCACTTGCTGCCTAATATATCCCACACACTAACAGGCGCTGTGATGAAGAGATAATCAATGCTATTCACTTCACCTGTCAGTGGTCATAATGTTATGCCTGATCAGTGTATTGTCCACTGTCCTGCAGAGTTTAGTTCCAACCCTTATTAAACACAACTGAACCAGCTAATTAAGGTCTAACTAGGCATACCAGAAAGGTACAGGCAGGCGTTTTGGAGCTGGTCAAAGCAAAACTCTGCAAGACAGTGGTCCTCCAGGACTGAGCCTGGACATATATATGAACAATCTAAAATAATGTTTGTTCATAACTTTCATTTTTTCATCACACTGTAATGAATTGCTGTAAAAATTACAGCATTATTTTACAGCCGCTGGCTGTTTTTTAATAATACAGCATATTGCTGTAAACTGCAATGCATTCTGGGGTTTGACTCAAATTTACAGAATATTGCTGTAAATTGACCTTTCATAATTTAAAAAATACAGTTCTTTACTGTAATCAGAGAATACAGCGAAATTATGTGAATTAAATGACAGTAACACTACTGTAAAATTTACAGTAACTGGCTGGCAACCCTGCTGCCAGTATTATACTGTAAAATTTACAGTAATTTTTTAACAGTGCATTTAGCAGACGCTTTTATCCAAAGCGACTTACAAGGGGAGCAGTTAGGGGTTAGGTGTCTTGCTCAAGGGCACTTTAGTCATGGTATCAAAGGTGGAGAGAGTGCTGTTTATTCACAATCCCCACTTTCAATTCCTGCCGGCGTGGGAATCAAGCATAATAAAACCACAATGGCCTGGGACACATTCAAGCAACAGTGTTTTTCATAAATCTTGGTTGGGCAGATTGTCACATTTTTATTTGTCACATATGATTTGATGGTTGTCATTTATACAGTTCCTTATTCCCATTAGCAGTAGTTACTCAAAACAGTATTTTTTTTATTATTATTATTACTACCTTTTACATTTGAGTTATTTAATGAAAATGTTTAGCGTTTCTTTGACATGTAAGGGTAAGGGTTCCAGTGTTCCTGCTAGACTGGCAGGACGTCACAAATAACTACATCATGGTCATGGAGCAGCCCTTGCCTTGCATAGACGTTCATGAGGGAATCCTCAACGAGAGGACAGCAGGATATGTGACAAACTAGGGATCCTCCGATCAGTGCGAACATCTGGACCAGTCCTGGCCTATCACAAAGTTGCACAATTTTTCTAAATCATACAAAAATGACCAATAGCTTCAAACAGAGCTGGTCTAAAGTATAAGCAAATAATTGGATGCCTCTCAACTTTTTGCACTTTTTGCTAGCCTGCAGCTTGAGCCACAGAAGAGGATTATTAAAAATGAGCTGTTTTTTGTCATCAAAAACTTGCCAAGTCAAATCAGCTGGAAATGCAATGCACTTAGACAGATAATGCTAATTTAGATTTTTGATCCAGGTCATGGAGACATTAAGAACATCAGCAAAACATTCCTGTCACGGCCACGCTGTCAGCATTGCTTTGTGTCTGATGGGCTGACATCCCTCCAAAAAAAGAAAATACATTTAGTTTTGTAAGAAAATGTAGCCTATGAGATGTTTTGTAAGAAAACTTATGAGAAAATGTGTAAGAAAATGTATGACATTTTGTTAGAAAATTAAGAAAATGTAGAAATAAATTTGCTTCATATTGCAACTGTCCCATAGCACACTCCCCTGACAGCCACACTTGAGGCTCTTGCAAGTCATTCGTCTCATTCGTCATGAACTCAGATCATTTACTGTCAACCATCTCACACACTTAAATGAACATAATTAATCAACAGATCCGAGATATTTAAAACTATTCATCAGACATTGACATAATTGATCAATTTTAAATCTGTAAACTTCCAGTAAGGAATATAAATGAAAATGTGGCCTACAAACCTTTGCTCTTATCTTGACGCACGCCAAGCTCTGAAACTAATGGCGGCACGGGGTAAAAAAACCCCAACAAAATTAGGCCCTGTCCACACGAACACGGGTAGTTTCAAAACCGCAGCTTTTTCTATGCGGTTTGGCCGATCGTCCACACGCAAACGCAGAAACCGAACTTTTTTTGAAAAGGGTGAAGGGTGAAGATTTTTAGAAACTTGTCATGTAGACGGTGAAACTGATGATTTTGGACAGTGACATCGGAATGCGCGCCGTTATCTCCATTGTTTACGTGAGGCGAGTCTGTGCAATGAAGGACTTGCTGCTATAATAACTGGGCTAACAGGGTTTATAACATGTGCACAGAGACATGAACAGTTCTCTTATTATATTAATGAACAGAGGGGTCAGAATGCAATAGGCAGGTCACTCTTTGTTTGTTTTTTTACTTTGAATATGTCCTGTAATGTTCTGGTTTATGGAATTAATATTAATAATAATAGTGATAAATTGCTTAATAAAATGTTGTTAGCCTACCTAAACAGGTAATCAAATTTTTCCAGGCTTCTGGCCAACATGGCTTTTGACAGCGCTTCATAATGTGTTTTTGCGTTTTCATGTGGACGGAGATTGTTTTAAAACCTTGCAAAAAAAAAAAATGGAAGAAAAACTCAGTTTATAAAAACACCCATGTATGTGTGGACTAATGCACAATTCCTGATTTGTTTTTTCTTTTTTTCGTATTTAGAAGGATATAGTTATGCAATATAACACAAACAAGAGTGCTGTTTTCCACAAATAGGCCTAGCATATTACGAATGTGAAATTGATTTCGTAGAACAGCACAAGAGGTTTAAATAACTGTTATGTTATAAATGTTATGTATTGTCTGGGGTTGTTCCTTAGTTCCAAAGCCAAATCAAACCATTTCCCTTCTCTGAGCAAAACCTTTCATTCCAGAATGAGTAGTTTCTGAGCAAACTGTAAATGATTTAATGACTCATTAAAACGGTGATTTTTCTTTTCTTTTTTTAATTTATTGTTGTTTATTTCCTGTCGAGTACTTAAGGCTCCTTATTGCATTGCAATTGCAAGTATCATGTTCATTCAAAAATGTAATGGGCCTATTTATTCACAAAGGTTGCAACTAACTTTAATTTACAGATCCATCTTATAATAACCCAACACTTTAGGGTTTTCATCCATGAAACACGAAGCTCTTATGATCATCTTACAGAAGCATTTATTCTGCATAACCCAAATCAAACAGCACAGTTAAACATTTTTATTAAACCCCAACACACAAAAACACAACATTCACACCAAAACAGCATTAATTATCCCTTTCAACCTCACACATAAAGCTTTTATAGGCAAACAAAACAAAACAGAATAAATTAAAATCAGCAGGCAGCCACACATAGTCCGAGTAGTTTTATCTGTGATGTGTTATACGGGACAGACTGCAGATACAGTATTTCATATGAGCATAGACTGTGGTTATAAGTTTGTGATGTACATATTGATGGCTATTGCTTCCTAAAGAAGACAAACTCAGCTGTAGCATCTTTACTGTTATGAGAGATGAAACAACGATGATAAAAATCAAAAATAAAATCACTATAATACTGCTGAAGAAGGCAATGATCAACCTGTGGTCCTGTGTTGCAGTTTGGGTAATGGTAGAGTAAAAAAAGTAGGCAAAAGAGGGATGGAATAATGAAGATGATGATGATGGGTCATTGTCAGCGCTGCCGGTAAACAGATGAAGAAGAATCAATCAGATCTCCTGATATGATGATGTTGAGTTGGTTGGGTCGTCTTCCTCTCTGAAATTAAACACAGACAAGCAATATTTTCTTTAAAAAAAAAAAAAATCAGCTGTAACTCTAATGGAAGAAGAAAAAAAGGAATATATATATATATATATATATATATGATTTACACACACCATATAGTTTAGTTTCCCATTGACTTCCATTGTCATATAATGGAAGTAGTCCACACAATTGAAGTCAGGGGAAACTAAAATTGTTTAGTTACCAACATTCGTCAAAACATCTTCTACGTTCCACTAATGAAAGTAGGTCAGACATGTTTGGAAAGACATGAGGGTGAGTAAAGCCTAAAGTATACTTTGTTTTTTTTTTTTACACGTACACTTTACAACGCATATGCTTGCAAAGTGTACTTCATTTGACTTGTACATGTACACAGGCATTCGACGCATGAGCAGTTTTGAGCAATCTCTCTCCACAAGTTACAACCCATGTAAATATCTTTGTATTCTTTCATGCTAGAGTTGAACAAATTAGGGAACTTTCTAACTTCTATGTAGGCCTCCATTGTCACAGTAGCTTGCATGCGTTCCGGTCTGTTCTATTTATGCAGTTTTTCTTTGACTACCTTGTGAATCTACACCTCCAGGGCTTGGTTGTCACCTTGTAGATAAACTAATAAAAAAAAGAGCATTTGCGACCTGTCCATGACGAAATTCACATCACGCGCACCATACGCTGACCCTTGCGTACGCGTAAAAAGTGAAGTATAATTTGGGCTTTAATGATGGCAGATTTTTCATTTTGGGTAGACTATCCCTGTAAGAGTCATCTGCTCCTCCAGAAGGAAACAGTTTAATGAGATGTCTTTGGAAATAACTACAACAGGCTCTGATATGGCCCTGTTTGACTTCCTGTATTCCCCAAACAGGAAATTTGTTTTAATTGAAACCAGCATGTTTGCCAGTCAATAAATATTTCCAGATTGGAGGTTTTGGATTGACAGTGCCTGAGTGTGGAGAGAACGACCAATGATCAGTGCTGGCCATTGATCACTTCCATGACTCAGTCTCAGCATTGATCTGATCAAAATGTCACTTCTGTTTGATCATTGCATGTAGAGGACATGGTTGAGCATATGTGTACTGAGGGTTTGTTACTTCTTTTCCTGAGCTTCATGATTAATTGAGCAGTTTTCACCCATTGTACTACATATCCCTTACACCGGCAGAGGGAACATTTTCATGAATCGCTTTTCAATTCAATATTATTGTACTTCAATTATCAAATGATTAAGAGAGAACATATTACACAGGTAAATAATCCCAGGAATGGTTCACCCAATAAACAAAATTCTGTCATCAAACACAATTGGTGCCAGTGTCTCATGGCAGATTGAGAAGCACTGAATACTAACTCAAATGTCCAGTTTGAATACTGAAATTTCAGTCAGTCCTCTTGAAAAGCTATTGAATGGGCTCAAGACTTGTATGGACTACTTGCATGGTGCTATTGTATCATTTTTGGACCTTGACAGGCTGTTATCATGTCTAAGACACATCAAAACATCTCCTTTTCTGTTCTACAGAAGCATATAGTCATATAGATTTGGAATGACATAAATATTGAGAAGAATTATTTTTGCATGAAATTCACCATTTTGAGCCTCCCTATTCTTTGAGCTTCACGCAGAGATCAGAGTTTAACATTTGAACTAGTTACAACCTGCAATATACTGTCTTCAGCAAAGACGAGCCAAATTGCAGCTTGGGTGAATCAATCAAGCTCACACCTGTAGACATGTTCGTGTTTTGTCTTTTTCAGGACTGATTTGACTGGTTCCACTCTGAGAAACATGTCAGGTGTATGTTTATGTAAAAAAATAGATGACAAACAACTTTCTTTGCCCTAAAATTGAGGGAAGACAACAATGCTTCTCTTGAAACACTGCTGCTTTATCCACTAAAAAACGCCAATGCAAGTCTGACTGACTCAGCTAAAATAAAAACTGCACCCTGTCAGACTGATGGACAGATGGACAGGTCAGCAAATATTCATGCTCTGCTTCAGTAAGTTTCCTACTGCTGCTGATCAAAAAGGTTCTCTCGTGAGTCAGTAACATTTTTATATATAAAAATTTTACTTCTTTAAAAAAAGTGCACATTATGCTTCCAAGATACGTTGTTTTGGCCAATTTCTGCATGTAACCTTTATAGATAATCTATATAGTCATAGGTTGACTATAAATATAATTGATTCAATACTTAATATTATAATGATTAATTATGTGATTTTGACTGTTACATCACATACAGTGCCAGTCAAAAGTCTGGAAACGCTACTATTTTTAATGTTTTTGAAAGAAGTCTCTTTTGCTCATCAATTATTTGATAAAAGAAAAGCAATATTGTGAAATATTTCAACAATTTAAAATAATGGTTTTCTATTATAATATACTTTAAAATATAGTTTATTTCTATGATGCCAAGCTGAATTTTCATCAGCCATTACTCCAGTCTTCAGTGTGATCTTTCGGAAATCTTTTTATTATGCTGATTTGATACTTCATTATTATCAGTGTTGGAAACAGTTGTGCTGCATTTTTTTTTTTTTCATCCTGTGATACTTTTCATTTTTTAACCATATGAATCTATACTATCACCCTTGTTGAATAAAAGTATTAATATCTATCAAAAAAAACAAATATTGACCCCAAAACCTTTGAACGGTAGTGAATATTGTTACAAAAGATTTTTATTTAATAAATGTTGTTCTTTATTTGAACTTTTTTTCATCAAAGAATCCTGAAAAAAAAGTAGGTTATTAAAAGTTGCACAAACTGTTTACAACATTTATAATAACTCATATTAGAATGATTTCTGAAGGATCATGTGACACTGAAGTAAATTAAATTTTAAAGTATATTAAAATAGAAAAACATTATTTTAAATTGTGGTATTTCACAATTTTACTCTCTTTTTTTCTGTATTTTTGATCAAATAAATGCAGGTTTGATGAGCATAAGAGACTTCTTTTAAAAAAAAAACCTAAGAAGTAGTAGCGTAACTTTTGACTAGTTCTGCATGATTATAAGGAAATGGGATCTTTCGTTTAGCAACATGCTGACGGGGTTGGTAAGTCTTTAACGCACATATTTGATATTTGAAAAATATAATAAAATCAGTAATATTGTGAAATATTACTACAACTTAAAATAGCTTTTCCATTTTAAAATGTAATTTATTCCTGTGATGGCAAAGCTGAATTTTCAGCATCATTACTGCAGTCATCAGTGTCACATGATCCTTTCATGAGGGTCCTGCTGTCCTTCAGTTTCGGGACCCCTGCGTTTGGTTACATTCAGTTGCGGTCTATCTAGCTTGGACAGGAAGAACATGTCCAGTGTCCATCACTGTCTGGTGCATATTTACAAAGTAATAAATTCATTTACAGACATAATACCATATAGAGAGTGTTAGTTTTCAGTTAGGATGCTGCCTCATTAGGTCACTGGCTACGTAGGCAACAGACAGCAACATGAACAGAGCTTCTGTTCATCATTAATTAAGAGGTCAGAAGGTTTAATAAGGCTCATGCAGGTCAAAGGTTCATTTACCTCCCACCATCCTCTTTCAGTTTGCGCGCGGCTTGTTTGGACTGTTTGATCTGCAAGTCCAGCCGGTGCAAGTAGTCTTTGGCAGACAGCTCTTCCGCCTGCACGGGTCGGGTGTTGGGCTCTGGGACGGCCGGTTCTGGTGGGGGGGATGGGATGTCCACATCCTGACTCACACACGGTGACTCCAGCAGTGTGGTTCCCTCACTGTCAGGTGACTCCAGAGACAGTCCGTTAAAGAGGGAACGTTTGTCGGACTTCACAGGAATATTGAGTGTATTTCGCAGGAATATACAGTCATTGCTGAATAGTTTATTGACTCGTTTAATTTGCTCCATCTGTGGAAATCAAGAACAAATATGAAAATATCAAATATTAACATCTATTTTCAAGAAACAGCATTTGCTTGTTCTACATTACCTGAATATGTCGCATGTAACTATGAGTAAATATTTGCTTCGAGATTGGGGTTATAATCAAGGATGTGATTTCATTAGACGACTCCTGGAAATTCCCGCTTTCACTCAATGAGTTTACAAATTTATTTATTTCTCACAATTATATTCAGCTTCATTATGTCTGCATGGCCATCGTACGCAATCATAACTTAAACTTTGTGATGTGCAAAAACTATTTGCAGGAGTTCTATTGGACTTAATAGGTTTTCAGCCAATCTAGACGGTTCAAACATAAAAATTCTCTACAAATGCTCTTTGAGTAATATTAGAATGTTCTTTCTGATGTTATCGGGGCTTTAAAAATTTTTATGAAAACATCAGCACGAAAACATTTACACATCATTCATGGACGTTTATCTAACGTTGTTTAAATGTTACTACTACTTGTTTCAGAAGGTCCAAAGAACATTTAAAAGTAACGTTTCCATAATGGAATGTTCCCTCAAGGTATGTATAACCAAGAAAAAACGTTATTAAAACATTTTTTTTTTTTTTTTTTTTTAAATGAACGTTTTGAACGTCTAGGGTTAATTTTTAATTATTATTATTATTGTTTTTTCAAACTTTCAGATGCCCCGTCGCATCTATGATGGACAAAAACAACAACAAAGAAAAGAATACACTAGTATGACACACAATAACGTTGCCTAGGTAGGGAGCTCACAAGGTAGTGAAAAATGTAACGGCATTAGCCCAAAAATGTTGTCTAGATAGGCGGCTCTCTAGTTTTTCAGGCACACTCCATGTTGCGCCTATTTGATGCTCCAAAAGGATGCACAACAACGTTGAGTATGTATGGAGATGACTAGGAAATGGTTTCTTGAATTTACGTGGACTTTATTAATGTAAACTCACCGTAACACCATATTTGAGCGCTATACCCTGCAGTGTGTCCCCGTCCAATACCCGGTGCTCTATGTATGTTTCTCCTAACGGCGCAGTGACGCTCGCGGTGCTGCCGTACGAGCGTGTCTTTGTACGGGCCAAACTCTGCGATAATTCACTGTCCGACTCCGAACCGGACCGTGATCTGGGGAACAGCGGCTGTCCATACCGTCCGCCTCCTCCATCATCTCGCAGCGGAGGCAGCACCGGAGAAAACTCCGCCATCTTCAATCCGTTATTATTAAAGCTGCCGTGACGCACGCGCGCGCGCGCCCTTCACCACCAAAAGACTAATATTAGCCAACTCACAAGATACGCATGTTTCCACCGTCACACCCCGGACGTCGCATTTTTAACGGTGATATTTAGAGGAAGATGGAAAAGTGTGTGATTTTTCCAGTCGCCATTGTCGTTACCGCGGGCCTGCGTGAGAGACGCGGTCCAGTGAAACCTGATCTGCGCGTGTGTGAAGATGACACCCCTATCTAGCTGCAAACTAGCGCGTCGCGTTTTTCAGGGTAACGAATGGAATGTGACGTCGGCAGCCAGTCGACCAATCACACGATTTGTTCAAGCGTTGCGTGCAGTGCCTCGTTCCTACGCGCTATGAGGTCCAGCAGTGCTTCTTGTGCTACAACTTTCAGATAAATAGATATATTTTTATGTTTTTTTAAACTTGACGAGTGTATAAATATCCGTTTAGAAAGGAAATGGTATAGGGCTAAAGTTTAATACGCATTTCACAATAATAATCACAGGCCAGCCCTGCAAGGATTCCCCCCGTTTTAAAGCTTTGTTTCTTTTAGAATGTGATTGTGAGTTATTTGTTTAAAAACGCAACTGTTCATTTACACAGACAGCAGAAATGTAACACTCTAATGTCATCAAACAAACGACACAACGCTGAAATGCTTTCAGGTGTTATGATGAACTAAATTTATCATATGAATGCTAGTGATTTGACAATACTGTACATGCAGAAAGTATTTCCATGAAATGGGAAACGTCTCTGTGTTATGTATTCAAACTTCAACATGTCACAAAATGCAATCCAACCAGATTAAGATAGTAGTCTGTGCAGATTATCACTTAACATAATAAAACCCACATAAATACTCCTTAATGGATTTGAATACTTACATCATAATACAAAATCTTGTTGTGCTTTTAAATACAGAGGATGTGATTAATGAAAAAGAAAAACGACATTATCTGTTGATGACAGAAACCACCCTGAATCTGTTATTTTTTTCCACCCCTGAGATGTTTCTTGATTTTTTTAAACCACTCATGACCTGGTTTTAAGAGAGAAAGAGGAAGCAGGTGTCTACATGTTTCTGGATTGTGGTTACACTGGTTCAGTTTAAAGCAAACAATTACTGAGGAAACAGATTCTACCAATTCTTCACTTTTGACAGCGCTCTCATTAATAGTTCTCCTCTTATCTGTCTTAAGAGGTGAACCCGCAAGCTGTTGTAACTTTTAAATATGTAACTCAGTGTATTTGTGTGTATATTAGTCACTTCTCACAATTGACTGTTCGGAAAGACCCGCCCCCTTTAGTTACTGTTGCTATATCCGACATACTATATGCTCTCACCCCACACATCATGTTCTACGCAGTGAAAAATAAATCCCGGAGCAATGGACACTGACGTGTCAACAGACAAGACAGAGCAGGTTACTTTTGATATGAAACAAAGTTTCAAATTTAAAATATTGTAATTTTTTAAAAGACGTTTAAACAATAAATCCCGTATAGTGGCTCTTAAAGGTGTCGTGACAGATAAAGTTAAAACAGTAATATTGTAAAATATTTTTAGATTTTAAAATAACTTTTCTATTTGAATGTATTTTAAAATGTAATTTTTTTCCTGTGGTGCAAAGCTGAATTTTCAGCATCATTTCTCCAGTCTTCAGTGTCACAAGATCCTTCAGAAATCATTCTAATATGCTGATTTGCTGCTCAAGAAACATTTATTGTTATTATAAATGTTGAAAACAGTTGTGTACAATTTTTTTCAGGATTATTTGATGAATAGAAAGTTCAGAAGAATAGCACTTATCTGAATTATAAAGCATTTGCAACATTATAGTGTCTATACTGTCTGTTACGAAGAGTCAGTGGAGTGGGGGTTCATGTGCAGTTTATTTAAACAGATCAGGGCCACAGCAATAATCATGTAGGAGGCAAACCATAAACAGAAACGGGAAAAGGCTAGAGTCGAGGCAGGCGGCAAGCATACAGAGTCCAATAAACAGGCGTGGGTCATAAACAAGATTACAGTCCAAGGTCACAATAGAATAAACAATCCACAGGAAAAACGCTCAGTATTGATCACCGGGGCAAATCAAGACTTCACGGTGTATGGTTGTGTGAGCGGTGCTTATATATGGTATGTGATATGGTTCAGGTGTGAGTGTAATCAGTCCCGGGTATGAGGGCTTGTGGGAAATGCAGTCCGAAACAGTTAGTACTCGGGTGAGGGCTCCCTCTGCTGATCCGGAGGACAAGCGACCTCGGGGTCTTCCACGGGGTCGAGGGGACGGTTTCTCCGGATGCATCCTGTGGAATTCCTCTGTGAGGGTAGGGTCGAGGATATCGCCTGCTTTGATCCAGGATCACACCTCCAGGCCGTACCCCTCCCAGTTGACCAAGTATTGTAACCTGCTGCCCCGACGTCGTGAGTCGAGTAACACTTGGACCCGGTACGCCTCCTCGCCGTCGACAAGAATGGGCGGTGGGGTCTGCACTTCGGCTCCACTCTCTGACTCTCCCCACGTACCAGCAGCAGGTTTGAACAAGGAAACATGAAAAGTGTGTGAAATACGATAATGGTTAGGTAACTGTAAACAAAATGAAACTGGAATAATTTGTCTTAAAATTTTGAAAGGACCCACATACCTTGGACTGATTTTGCGGCAGGGAAGTCTGAGACGGAGATCCTCGGTGGACAACCAAACCCGTACTCTGGACAGGGACGTCGGTGTCGGTTAGCTTGGTGTTCTTGTCTTGTCTCTACTGCGTAGAGTAGATGAATGTGTGCTCTGTTCCAGGTATCCTCGCTGCATTGTAGCCACTCGGTCACTGAGAGAAGTTCAGAGGGTTCACCGGACCAGGGAAATAGCGGTGGCTGATGGTCCAGGATACATTTGAATGTCGTGAGACCAGTGGAGGGTTTTTGCAGAGAGTTCTGAGCATATTCTGCCCACATGAGGTATTTATTCCATTCTGATTGGTTGTGCTGACAGTAGGAGTGTAGGAAGCAAGTGAGTTCCTGATTCAGACGTTCGGTCTGACTGTTGGATTGAGGGTGATTACCGGATGTGAGGCTGATGTTTACATTAAGCAGCTTGAAGAATGTGGACCATACTCGAGAAGTGAATTGAGGACCTCTGTCTGAAACCATATCATTGGGGAGACCATAGAAGTGAAAGACATAATCGCATAAGATTTGAGCAGTTTCGAATGCAGAGGGGAGTTTGGGTAGTGGGATGAGTCGGCAGGCCTTGGAAAATCGATCAATGACTGTGAGGATGGTGGTATTGCTCCGGGAATTAGGGAGACCGGTTATGAATTCTATAGCAATGAGAGACCAAGGACGTTGTGGTGTGGGTAAAGGCTGAAGTAGACCGGCTGGAAGTTGTCGAGATTTGGAGGTGTTGCAGATGGTGCATCTTTTTACAAAATTGGTGGTGTCTGTGGACATAGATGGCCACCAGAACTGATTGGTGAGGAGTTGTTGGGTGGCGGTAATTTCCGGATGTGCCGAGCTGGGATTGGCATGGACCTGGTGTAGGAGCTTCTCTCAGAAGTGTTCAGGTATATCCTTGCAACATACTTTGTCAAGACAAAGCGTCCGCTTTGGTATTCTTGGAGCCGGGTCTAAACATGACAAGAAAATTAAATCGGGTAAAAAACAGAGCCCACCTTGCATGACGGGTATTCAATCTTTTGGCTGAACGTAAGTATTCGAGATTCTTGTGGTCCGTGATAATGGTGAATTGGTGCTGTGCTTCCTCCAACCAATGGCGATTTCATAGGTAGGAGTTCTCGGTTACCAACGTTGTAATTCCTCTCTGCTGCAGACAATTTCCTGGAGTAGAAAGCATAGGGAAACATTTTGGCTGGAGATCCGTAACATTGAGAGAATATGGCCCCGATACCTGTGTTGGAGGCGTCTACCTCCACTATGAAGGGTAGATTCGGGTCAGAATGATGAAGAATGGGCGCTGACATAAAAATGTTCGTTGAGAGAATTGGAATAAATTAGGATGTCGTCAATATAAACGATTACCCATCTGTCAAGCATGTCACGGAACACATCATATATGAACGACTGAAACACAGAAGGACTGTTAGCTAGACCGAACGGCATAACCAAATATTCACAGTGCCCTGAAGACGTGGAAAAGGCAGTTTTCCATTCATCCCACTCTCTAATTCGTATTAAATTATATGCACTGCGTAAGTCTAGTTCAGTGAAGTACCTGGCTTGATGGAGTTGTTCAAGGGCTGCAGGAACCAGCGGCAGAGGGTATCAGAATGTCGTTCTTCTTGACAAAAAAGAATCCAGCAGATGCAGGTGAAGTAGAAGGTCTGATGAAACCTTTAGCCAGCATTTCCTCTATTTAATTATTCATAGTCTCAGACTCAGGTTGTGACAGGGGAAATATTCTGCCCTTGGGTGGTGTAGAACCAGGTATCAAATCAATGGCACAGTCATTTGGGCGATGTGGTGGTAGTTGGGATGCTTTAGCTTTGCTGAATGCTTCAGTTAGATCATGGTATTCAGGGGGTAGATCTGGAATCTCAGAAGACATTTCATTAAGGACAGTGGCATGTACAGGCAAAGGATTAACACGAGTTAGACATTGATCATAGCAAATAGGATCCAACTGTAAAATTTGTTCATCTTTCCAGGAGATATGCGTGTTGTGACGACGTAACCAGGGTAAACCCAAAATGATTGGGTTGTATGGAGAATGGATGATCTAATGGATTCTTGGTGCAGTACTCCGACATGTTGAATCACTTCCTCTGACATGTGATTAATTCTCCCTTTTCCCAGGGGATGACCATCTAATGCCTTCACTGTTAAACAAGAATCACATGGATGAGATTATGTTTATGAGCGAATTCATGTGACATGAAGTTACCTGCAGCTCCAGAATCAATTAAGGCTGATGCAGATATGTTTTTCTTACGAACTGTTAATGTTTCTGGCACTTTAACACAAGACGATGAACATTGAGAATGAGTGTGAAAACTCGCCGACTCTGAATTGGATGACGCGGTGGGACGGATGGGACAGGATGATTTCAGCTGCCCGGCTTGACCGCAGTACATGCAGAGGTGGTGTTGAATTCGGCGTTCTCTTTCAGCTGGGGTTAATTTAGTGTGGCCAAGTTGCATCGGTTCAGAATTGGATGTTTGGGTCTCAGAGAATTTCATCCGAATTGGTCGACATGAGCGGATTAAATTATGAATTTGGATTGTGAGTTCAATTAATTCGTTTAGTGATCTCCCTTCATCGCGACAGGCCAGTTCTGCTCGTAGTTCCAAGTGTAACCCTTTCCGGAACAGCAGCTTCAAAGCATCCTCCACCCAGTTAGTTTGTGCAGCGTGAGTACGAAATGACAAGGCATATTCAGCTGCTGAACTTTTCCTTTGACATAGTGCAAGTAACTGATTGCCAGCCCTTCTACCTCCGGTCGGATGTTCGAAAACTTCTCTGAATCGTTGCAGGAATATTGTGAATGTAGTGAAAGTAGATCCATCCCTCTCCCCATACTGCTGTGGCCCAGTCGAGGGCCCTTTCGGTGAGCAGTGAACAAACAAAGGATATGTGGCTGGCATCCGTGAGATACAGAATGGATTATTGACTTACAAACAATGAGCATTGTAATAGGAAACCCTTGCATTTAGCTGGATTACGTCACATTTTTCTGGAAACGCCAAACGTGGGTTCACGCTGCTGTGAGAACTGGTCAGGTGATAGGTTGAAGGCATTGCTGCAGTGGTGGTGTCGACGGTGGGGAGGCGAAATCCCTTCAGCGTCTTTACCAATTCCTCCGTGAGTGAGGTAAGGCGATTGAGCTGGTGTTGATGCATGGCGAGTTGATTTGCTTGAGCCGACAGTTCAGTGTATAGTGGAGTCCAATAAACAGGCGTGGATCAGGTTGGCAGCAAAGAATCATTAACGAGATTACAGTCCAATGTCACAACAGAATAAACAATCCACTGGAAAAACGCTCAGTAATGATCACCGGGGCAAATCAAGATTTCGCCGTGTATGGTTGTGTGAGTGGTGTTTATATATGGTATGTGATATGGTTCAGGTGTGAGTGTAATCAGTCCCGGGTATGAGGGCTTGTGGGAAATGCAGTCCGAAACAGTTAGTAGTTCAGGTAGTAGTTTAGTTCATGTGAGGGCTCCCTCTACTGATCCGGAGAATGCAAAGAGGGAGCCTCATTCGTGACACTGTCACTTTTAAACAATTTAATTTTTCTTGCCGAATAAAAATATTAATTTCTTTCCAAAAAAAAAAATACCTCTTACTGACCTCAAACTTTTGAACAGAAGTGATAATGTTACAATATATTTCTATTTCAAATAAATGCTGTTCTTTTGATCAATTTATCAAAAAATACTTTAAAAAAGTACCCTGGTTTCAACAAAAATGTTAAGCAGCACAACCATTTTCAATATTGGTAGAAAACAATGAAAGTTTCTTGAACACCAAATCATCATACAATGATTTCTGAAGGATTGTGTAACTGAAGATTGGAGTAACGATGCTGAAAATTTTTGGCCATCACAGCAATAGAAAATTACATTTCAAAATATATTAAAATATAAAGCAGTTATTTTAAATTGTAATATTTAACAATTATTACTGCCAAATAAATGCAGCCCTGGTGAGCATAAGGAACGTTTCCGAAACATAACATGGTTTATGGAAAAGATATTTTCATTCTGGTACAAAACAGCAGGTGTGCCCAATCGGCTCTATTATTCCTGCAGAGTTCTGATCCAACCCTGATCCATCATGCCTGTCTGTAATTATCAAATGTTCCTGAAGATCTCAATTAGCTAGTTCAGTTGTGTTTGATCAGGGTTGGAGCTGAACTTTGCAGGAATGTAGATCTCCAGGAACATGATTTGGCACCCCTGTGATATAGTGAGATCAGGCACCCCTGTAAAGATCAGTGAGGTCAGATCTAAGCCTTGTGCAGTCCAGTCAAGTTCTTTACTTTGGGCACAAGGTTATTGTCTAGAAAATGACTCTCGCCAAACTGCTGCAACAAAGTCAGAAGCACTCTCTAGAATGCCACTGTGTGCTATATCACTGGAATTACTGGAATATCTAAACCTGTTCATCATTGTGAAATATTTTTACCATTTAAAATAACTGTTTTCTATTTGAATGTATTTCAAAATGCAATTTATTCCTGTGATGCAAAGCTGAATTTTCAGCATCATTTCTCCAGTCTTCAGTGTCACACGATCCTTCAGAAATCATTCTAATTTGCTGATTTGCTGCTCAAGAAAAATTTATTATTATTATCAATGTTGAATACAGTTGTGTACAATTTTTTCCAGGATTATTTGATGAGTAGAAAGTTCAAAAGAACAGCATTTAACTGAAATATAAAGCTTTTGCAACATTATAATGTCTATACTTTCACTTTTGATCAATTTAATGTATCCTTGCTGAATGAAAGTACTAACTTTTTTAATTTCTTTCGAAGAAATTTCTTTTGAGATAGATAGATAGATAGATAGATAGATAGATAGATAGATAGATAGATAGATAGATAGATAGATAGATAGATAGATAGATAGATAGACAATAGATACATAGATAGAGAGACAGACAGATAGATAGATAGATAGATAGATAGATAGATAGATAGATAGATAGATAGATAGATAGATAGATAGATAGATAGATAGATAGATAGATAGTGTGGCCTGACTGAATAAATTACGTTAAATATTCTATATGACTTAATGTCAATGCGAGAATCCAGGTTTCAGACTTTATTAGGCACCCTCAGCAGACAATAGACCCGCTGCTCTCTTTAAGTCCTCCCTTCTCAGTAAAGCTCATTACTGAAAGGACTAAATTAGTATTCATCATGTTTTGTTTATTTAGAACCACTTGAATAATGTTTCCATAATGTCATTAGTATATACCACTTCATACACACATGCACTTATATTCTCTAATAGATCAGAGCTTAAGAGTGGCAGGGTTACGGGGTTATGCATATTTTAGCAGGGGAACTGAGGGCATCATGTGATATTCGTTGCACCTGGCGCAGGTGAAAAGACAGATGTTCTATAGGAGCACGTCTTCTAATCATGTTGGAAGACTTCTTAAAGTCAAGTCAAGTCAAGTCACCTTTATTTATATAGCGCTTTTTACAATGCAAATTGTGGCAAAGCAGCTTTACATTAATAATTGGCAAATAATTTTGGCTTCACAGCAGCTCCCAAAGAAAATGGTGTCATTGTCCAGCTTATTCTATATATTATTGATTCATTCCGTTGCAAAGATCAATAGTTATTAGTCTAGTTAATTTAGGTATAGCAGCACTGCAGAAAACAGTGACGTAATCGTCCGGCTCAGCTCAGTTCTCATACAACGGCGCCAATGCATGCACATCAAAAACACTGCTGAATATCAAGCAAGTGTCCCCAACTTAAGCAAGCCAAAGGCAACAGCGGCAAGGAACCAAAACTCCAACAAATGGAGAAATAAACCTTGGGAGAAACCAGGCTTAGTCAGGGGCTATTAAAGAAATATAGAGTGCACTACATTGAGTGGCAAATGAACATTTCTATGCTATTGCTATGCAGATGCTACAGTGTTCTGGGTTGAAGTTGCTAGGGATTTTGTGTGATGCTATAAAGTTGCAAAGGTGCTCCGGGCAGTTGTCAGAGTGTTCTGGATGGTTGCTAGGGTGTTCTGGGTGGTTGGTATGGTGCTCTAAGAGCAGACCTTTAGCATGTTAATCTGGCCTTTACTCTCAAGAAACAGGTTAATCAGAGAGTAGCTGCAAGGTAGGGTAATTTCCAATTTGCAAGCCTCAATATATTTTCTCTCAATGGAATGCTATTGTCGCAACCAAAAACCAATGCCCCTCTTAATGGAAATAACATCACAACATTTATTTCATATTATATCAAAAGATGCATCAGTTTCTGGTCAAGATCTTGCATTGACAATGCAAGAGGTGAGCACTCTGTAAACTCCAGCACATCCCAAAGACTTACAGTGAGGTTAAAGTCAGGACTCAGAGGTGCCAATTCATGTGTCAAAATGATTCTTCATGCTCTCTGAACCATTTTTTCACAATTTTAACCCTGGTATTGTCATCCAGGAATATAGCCATGTTGTGTCTTCCTACATGGTTGTTTAAGACATGAAAAGCTACACTTTCCAAACATAAAACATGACAGAAACATAATAATCACTGTAATAATGATCCAGACTCTTAAGTTGTTGCCAATTCAAATCCAATCCAATTCTTTTTTCTTTTTGGCCATGTGATATCCGTCAAATGGAGTTTGACTCTTCGGTAAAATATCAGTCTAAATAAAATCCCAAACCTGATACTTGTTGTAAATACACTTTTACTATTTATTGATATGTAATATATTTGTATTTCAAAATTATCGGTGCCTGCTTTGAAATTCCAAATGCCCTCTTGGGCAATTTATCCTGGCACTTTCCCTGCAAATAAAATCAAATAAAAATAATGGCACACCTGTCCTCAACAAGCAACATGATTTGACATTTGAATTCAGGTTCATAGGATAAACAGTACCTACACTAGACGTCTAGAGGTGGTACTGATGCTTGACTTAGCAAGGATGACTAAGAATGAATTGTGTGACAAACAGGTGATGAATGTCAAGGTTTGTGTGAACATAAGCAATCAGTGTTGGAGGTTTCACAGTGGTGTGTTTTGGGTTCTGGATGTTCTTACGGCAGGTGTTCAAGGACCCTGGAGGATTATTAATCTAAACGAGCTCAGAGCATCTGTTCATTCTCATGTGTTCTTATTAACGCCACTTACACAATCGCCATTTCAGTTAATGAAGTGTGAAAACATCATCTGTTTGCTATTAAACAAAGAAAACCAGTATGTCAGGGACTGGGTCATCTCATGGCCTTTTATCATTAGATGGTAGATGGTTTTAATGGAAATGAGTCATGTCATTTTTGTTTACTTTCATCCTCCTCTCCTTTATTCCACAGATCTTTTTTGTGTCCCTCACATCAATTTTTTACAGTCATCTTCCTCTTCAAACATCAAAGCTCCTGATCAAACACAGAAACATGTGTCGTGTGGAGTAGCTTACAATATCTTTTTTCAAATCCAACATTTAATACAATGTTTAACTCATGGTAAAACACAATATTGTACCAGTTTTAATGTAGAGCACCTGTTCGTCCACAGACTCAAGGACTCAGAACTATAGAACTCAGGGAAAGTCTGGGACTATAATCTTTTTTTGCTGTATTTTGAACATTTTAAACCATTATGTTTATTTATATATATATATCCATATTATGGGGGGCCAAACAGGAAATAATTGAATGTAAATCCAAATATATAAATGTAAATCTGAATATATAGTTATAAACCTGAATATATAAATGTAAATCTGAATATATAGTTATAAACCTGAATATATAAATGTAAATCTGAATATATAGTTATAAACCTGAATATATAAATGTAAATCTGAATATGTAGTTATAAACCCGAATATATAAATGTAAATCTGAATATATAGTTATAAACCTGAATATATAAATGTAAATCTGAATATATAGTTATAAACCTGAATATAAATGTAAATCTGAATATATAGTTATAAACCCGAATATATAAATGTAAATCCAAATATATAAATGTAAATCTGAATATATAAATGTAAATCCGAATATATAGTTATAAACCTGAATATCTAAATGTAAATCTGAATATATAAATGTAAATCTGAGTATATAGTTATAAACCTGTATATATAAATGTAAATATGAAAGCTCTAGCGCAAGTTCTGCAGGAAGACAGTCACTGTCTTGTTACGTCACTGAGTTTAGGTCTAACCAATCATTTTCCAACACTTGTAGTATATACGATTAGTACTAACACACGTCTGAGTTCACAGATGCTGATGTCAACCTTTACCTCCATCCTCCCCACCACCACCTGTCCATACCTCCGGGGGGTCGGCTACGCCCCTGCCTTCATCTTCAGGCAGGAAATGCAGAGTCCGCAACCCTCAGGATCTAAGCTACGGATGGGGCCTACGCCAAAGAATTTTCTTACTATATTTGCTTGCTGATTGTTAATAAATATAATTGTTGCGTTATCTTACTTCCCGAGTCTTTCTGGTCGAACTGAATATATAAATGTAAATCCTAAATATATAGTTATAAACCTGAATATATAAATGTAAATCTGAATATATAAATGTAAATCTCAGTATATAGTTATAAACCTGAATATATAAATGTAAATCTGAGTATATAGTTATAAACCTGTATATATAAATGTAAATATGAAAGCTCTAGCGCAAGTTCTGCCAGGAAGACTCAAATGTTACGTCACTGAGTTTAGGTCTAACCAATCATTTTCCAACACTTGTAGTATATACGATTAGTACTAACACACGTCTGAGTTCACAGATGCTGATGTCAACCTTTACCTCCATCCTCCCCACCACCACCTGTCCATACCTCCGGGGGGTCGGCTACGCCCCTGCCTTCATCTTCAGGCAGGAAATGCAGAGTCCGCAACCCTCAGGATCTAAGCTACGGATGGGGCATACGCCAAAGAACTTTCTTTCTATATTTGCTTGCTGATTGTTAATAAATATAATTGTTACGTTATCTTACTTCCCGAGTCTTTCTGGTCGAACTGAATATATAAATGTAAATCCTAAATATATAGTTATAAACCTGAATATATAAATGTAAATCCTAAATATATAGTTATAAACCTGAATATATAAATGTAAATCTGAATATATAAATGTAAATCTGAGTATATAGTTATAAACCTGAATATATAAATGTAAATCCGAATATATAAATGTAAATCCTAAATATATAGTTATAAACATGAATATATAAATTTAAATCTGAGTATATAGTTATAAACCTGAATATATAGTTATAAACCTGAATATATAAATGTAAATCTGAATATATAGTTATAAACCCAAATATATAAATGTGAATCTGAGTATATAAATGAAAATCCTGAATATATTGTTATAAACCCGAATATATAAATGTAAATCTGAATATATAAATATAAATACGAATATATAAATGTAAATCCTGAATATATAAATGTAAATCTGAGTATATAGTTATAAACCCGAATATATAAATGTAAATCTGAATATATAGTTATAAACCCGAATATATAAATGTAAATCCGAATATATAAATGTAAATCTGAGTATATAGTTATAAACCCGAATATATAAATGTAAATCCTGAATATATAAATGTAAATCTGAATATATAAATGTAAATCTGAGTATATAGTTATAAACCTGAATATATAAATGTAAATCTGAGTATATAGTTATAAACCCAAATATATAAATGTAAATCTGAGTATATAAATGAAAATCCTGAATATATTGTTATAAACCCGAATATATAAATGTAAATCTGAATATATAAATGTAAATCTGAGTATATAGTTATAAACCCGAATATATAAATGTAAATCTGAATATATAGTTATAAACCCAAATATATAAATGTAAATCTGAGTATATAAATGAAAATCCTGAATATATTGTTATAAACCCGAATATATAAATGTAAATCTGAATATATAAATGTAAATACGAATATATAAATGTAAATCTGAATGTATAAATGTAAATCCAAATATATATATATATATATATATATATATATATATATATATATATATATATTATATATATATATATATATATATATATATCCGAATATATAATAATAATATAATTATATAATATATATTATATATTCGTAATTACATTTATATATTCGGATTTATAACTATATATTCAGATTTAACATTCAATTATTTCTTGTTTGGCCCCCGCATAATATGGATATATTAATATATATATTCCCAGCTTTACTCTGGGGGTAAAGTCCAGTGATGGTCCAGTAATGCCAGTAATGCTTCATTGAAATAAATTAGTTAGCTCACTCATAAAAGAATCTAACATGAAACTATATTGTGATTTATCTTGGAGCTAGTTTAGTTTTGTTCATGGCTCAGAACCAAGGTTGCTGTAAAAGACACTGTTGTGTAATCTACAGTTAGGATAACCTTATTGTCTAATCGCTTTTTGTCATTTAAAAACAAGCCTCCTCGATAATATCAGGTTAACACTGACCTCTACTGGTCATGTGGTTATTACATGTAATTCGTCTTTCTATGTATAGATGGCGCACATCGACCGATAATGTCCGTTCATCACTCCTCGTGTGTTTTCACAACTACTAAAGCAAAGAGTGGGTCAGCACAAAACCTGTTATTTCCTGTGGTAAAAACCACACTGCAAGTTTGTTATTCATTTCTAAACAACTCTTTACTATCATTTGTTCTAGGTTCGACTGAAATGTCTATCTATCTATCCATAGACATTTGGTCTAAAAAAATAGGCCTTCTTGCTTATTCACATTCAGATGCTGCTAACCACAAACGGTTTACAGGTCAATATTTAACTTCTGTCACACAGTTGTCCTCTGTCTGACAAGGACATTTAACAATGCAGTCAGTGTTAACTCACATAGGCCTGCTACAGATATGAGATCACACACACACACACACACAAATGTTGGGTTTCCATGTTTTATGGGTACACTCCATAGACATAATGATTTTAAATGCATAGTCTGTTAGTGCAGTTTTGATTGAAAGATTGGGTGTTCGCTGCGTGCGTGTGTTTGCGCACACTTCTTAAAATAGCTCTTTTTAGGAGTTTCAGACTGGAGAATTCATACCAGCAATGAGACAATAACAAATGAAACAAAGAATCCGTTCTTTCTTGACCCACCTCAGTTTCAGAGAGATGGCGAGAGAAGCACAAGAACTTTTAAGATGGTTTTGTTTCTTTAGATGCCCCCCTTAAAAAAAATGTGCATTCACTTTTAGATTAAGTTTATTGTGCACAGGTTGATGATGCATCAGCCAATGGTTTATTAAAGGTGCACTTTGTAGTTTTTTATCCTCTAGAGGTCGCCTATTCAAAACAAAGGTGTAGCTTGATGACGCCAAGTTTGAGCGTGGAATCTTGGGACATGTGGTCTTCACCTCCATAGCTGGTGGAAAAGAATTGGGACGGGACACGGGCAGAAATTGTGTTCATGAATGCGATTATTATTAACGTTACTGTAGTATGACGCAGAGCAGGACCGAGTGTTTTGGAGCTGAACGAGGCCGCCTGTTTGTGAGAGATGAACGCGAAGCTTTAAGGGAAATAAATAAAAGCATAAGCTAATTTAGATTTCATTGCACAAACTGTAACATTATTCAGCCTGGGGTTAAATGGCCTCCTACCTGGTTCAAGACTCCTATTCTGGCTAAACTTTTACAGAATGAATATATTTATATATTACTGGTCTAATATGCTGGATGCGGTTTATTGTGATCTTCAATCTTTGTCAAGTCAGCATTACTGCTTGCAATTATCTAGTCTTCCATGTTGTTTTTTGACCACAAAACAGCTAAAAGGCATTTGATTGATAGTGAATAGAGTCATCTCTAATTGGCAATAATGTGTGGCAGCTGGAAAAGTGGCTTTTTTATGCATAAAAAGTGACAGCTTTCTAATGAATGAACTTGGAAAGCAACACCTCCCCTTTCTTCAGAATGCTGCATTGCTCCCATTGAAAATGTTCTGGGAATTCACTGTTATTGGGTACAATTCATTTAAAGCAACTCTTTTTATTCAGTTCATCTCTTCCCTCTCTCTTTCTCTTACAATAGTTTACATTTATAGATAGTATTAAAGACACAACTGGGCTCGCCGACTCCTGTCAATAACACCCACTTTTTTCCAGAGGGAGCTTCTGTAGCAGTGGTCGCACTGTTTACTGCAAGGACCAGTTTCTCACAGGGAGTACCTTTGCCCTCCTCTGTACAGGAATCACCTGTGCCTGCCGCATAAGGAGTTCCTTCTTCCGCTCTCATATGTAAGGATTTCCAATAAGAAGGACCTGTGAACGACCCTTGCCCACAGGAAGCTCTCAGAAAGAGGACCCATACAATTGTGGCCAGTCTTTGCCCCTTCCCCGCAAAGAGGATCTCTGCCAGACCACTGCCTATTAAAGAAAGGGGTTTTGGTATATTGACCGCACTTTTTTTTTTCATATAAATTATTTTATTTTACATTAATTACACCATTCATGCATGAGAAAATATAATATAAAAAATGAATAATAATATAATAATTTTATGCCATGCATTTCCATGTGTTGGGAAAAACGGGAAAAGGGAAACGAATAGGCAATACAAAAAAAAAATTTCTCCATAAATCAACCATGATTCAGAAAAAGCACATAGAAATGAACATAGAGAGTTCAAAACACACACACACACACACAGGTTTGTTTTGCTGTCAAATTGAGGACATTCCATAGGCGTAATGGTTTTTATACTGTACAAACTGTACATTTTATCCCCCTACACTACCTCTACTCCTAAACCTACCCGTAACCAAAAACATTCTGCATTTTTACATTTTTAATAAAACATTTTTTAGTACGTTTTTAAAGCTATTTTAAATATGAGGACTCACGTCCTCATATTTCATGTTTGCGTCACAATATCAGTGTAATACCCATGTCATTATACAAATTTGTGTCCTCATAAATCACAAAAACGCACACACACACATAGTCATCTCTTTTCATCTGGGTGACCTTGACCTCAGATCCGATTCTGTTATTTCTAATCTGTGCATAATAAACTTTTTTCTGTTCCTCTTATTGAACACCACAGATCATACTGCGATTCACTTTCAGGATCATATCAAGATCATTTCAATATCAAGTAATATTCTATAGAGGTTCAGTAATTTGATTCCAAACCCAGTCTATAGATCACTGAATTGGTGCTGAGGAATGTGGTTTCTCCTCAGATCCAAACCATCATGAGGAGTTCACAGGAAACCCCGTAGATCATTTGGGACAAGTATAATCACAGAAGAAGATGAATACATCTGGTGAAAATACATAAGTTCAATGACGTCAGCCTCAGAGCAGAACATTTTCCATTCCTTAATTTCTGACACGCACACACACACACACACACACACACACACAGAGAGAGAGAGAGAGAGAACTTTATGACTCATTTCCCATGTAGCAGCAGTGAGGTTTGTTGGGCTGGTGTTGGTTAGGATGAGATAAGCTCTGCTGGAGTTTAAGACATGGCAGGAGTGATGTAATCTCAATGACATCATGTGTCTGGCATCTCAAAATAATCATAGAAACTGGTTCTGATTAAAATAAAGCCTCACCTGCAGATTTCACTCTACCTCTGCACACACCGCACTGCTCGTGTTTCTGAAAACATCTGTGCACATATCTGCTTAAAGGTTGTTTCCCAGTATCTGATAAGTGTCTGAATGGCTGTAACTATAGAGTATAGAGTACAGGTCGAGCTTTATTTTAGAACATTTATGAACAGTTTTGGGGGTAATGCATTATGCTTTGTAATCAGATTACTTTTTTCATGTAACTTGTAAAGCATTACTTTGAACAAAATATCTGCGTTACTTTGTTTTTCCATTTATTGACTGACAGCTCTCTTGTCCCCAAGTTGAGAGAAATCGGAAGTGATGCTGCATTCACTCTCGGAATTATTGTAAATATGAATTTCCTTGGTAAAAAGTGCACATGAATGCCCTCCCATTTCAAAACTCGAATGCGATGAGCTCGTAATCCGTTCAGAACTGGGAATTATCAAACTTCCCATAGCATGTGAAGGCAGCACAAGTGCAGAGGAGTTTTGTGTGCTGTGTTAACATGATGGGTGTAAATGTGAACATGCACTTACTCATCTCACTTGCACAAAGATCCAGTATTCCTCAAAATGTATGCAAACAGAAAAACCAACTCCAAATATTATGGAAACCTGCAATTATTAAATATGTAAAATAAAACAAATATACTTTATGCATTTAATATCACTTTATTAACCAATGCCTTTGCTGCTGACCTTCGATGCTCCAATTCAACCATACTAATAAACAAATATATATATATATACTGTACAAACATGAACTTGCATTTCCTTCAGCCAGAGGCTTATTTCATTTTTGGCATGAACGGGCCTTTACATTTATTAAAAATACTACTTTTGTTGTTGTTATTAAAATACAAACAAGCAAGCTCATCCCTGGTAAGAAAAAGTAACGTAATAGTTACTTTTTACGGAAAGTAATGCAAGTAACACAATTAGTTACTTTTTAGGGAGTAACGCAATATTGTAAAGCATTACATTTAAAAGCAATATTCCCCAACACCATTTATGAATCTTTATCTTTCTAGACTCTGCCAAGGCGTTTTAATATTTATTCCTCAAAAGTTACAACTATCTTTCGTTAGTAAATATACCAGCTTTCTTGACATTAAAATGCTCTAGAAGTTCTAGTAAAAGTGAAATCGATATTAGTCAGTTTAATCAATAGTTTAAATAAGCATCAAGTCACTAGTAAACCTTAAATACATAAACTTACTAGAACTCATTTTTAATGTAATCTTTAAATGGTTTATTTTTGTTTTTATTTTTAGCCTTTTTAATGATTACACTTTTTTCAACTCACAAATCCATTTGGATAACCCAACTTACCGAAGTCCCTATTATCTATCAATTAGCCTTTTTGTCTTATTACAATTATTTAATTAGAACTAATAAAATCAGTACTTTATTTATTAAAAAAGACGAACATGTTTCACGTTTCAACTCTTTGAATCTCACAGCAGGATTAGAGAAAGAAAATAAAAAGACAAATCCGTAAAAACATACATTTTATTGAGGACGTCTGATACTTTACACAGTTGTGTTATTAACAGTACATAATAAGATTTCCTCTTCTGGAATCCAGACATGTATTATCGACATACAAAATTGCTGCAATATAAGGAGGCATTTACGATACATGATATTTATATGTATACCTTTATATGTGCGGAGTCTCCTGAAGAGGATTTGAGATGGATATTTCAAATAAACTCAAGGTAAGATTGCAGAGCTCCTTCTTACAAGCATAAGCTTTTAGCAAAGTAATGAACCTTTAACCCATAATCAAGCAAAGATGGAATGAAACATGAACCCTAACCTAAAAAAAACAAACTACAATTTCATACACACAATTTCAGCATTTGTTCAAAAAGAAAAATAACGGACAAACAAACTCAAAGTCAATTGATACACAAGGCTCTTACAAAACAGAACAGTACAAAACAATAAAACACAATGTCAATGTTGAGAAAAGGAAAACTTCAAACTTGGTCCTAGCTTTTGCATTTAAAAAACATGTTCCCCTATGTAATCCAGCTATATAATCCATACTGGCCATTCTCAGACTGCTCAGTCCGAGATGCCATACTTTTGTACTAAAGGTCCATTCACCACCTTCTTTAAAATCCTGCCACAGCATCTGTGCTCTACATATATACCACAATCAATGAACCTTGTAAGAAGTACAAGCTCACAAAAGATGACAAGCAGTATAAAGGTAAATTCAGTATTTTTACACTGTTATTTTGAAAGCATGTTAGATCGCTTTAGTGAAAAGATAAAGCTTTGCTTTACATTGCAAACATGCACGTATGTATGTATATTCTGGGCTCTAGCTGCACCGGGACAACTAAATGCTCCCAGAATGGTTTGCAATTTAAAGGGATAGTTCACCCAAAAATGAAAATTGTCATCTTATACTCACCTTCAATGTTGTTCCAATCCTGTGCGAGTTTCTTTCTTCTGTTGAACACAAAAGAAGATATTTTAAAGAATGTTGGTAGCCAGATAGTTGACGATAGCCAAAATTCTTTATCTTTTTTTGGTGTTCAACAGAAGAAAGACACTCAAAGATATGGAACAACATGAAGTTGAGTAAATGATGTAAATGGGTGAACTATCCCTTTAAGATGAAACCTTTTCTCATCCCTCTCGCTCTCATTGAGTGAGTCCCGAATTTCCTCCTCAGCACAGACATGTGCTTCAAAAATATTCTTTTAGATGCAGAGATACACAAACTAAATGAATAATCCACCCCAAACTGAACGTTTTGCCATTTACTCACACTCATGTTGTTTCAAACCCATATGCGGTTGTTGCTTCTTTTTTTCATGGAACACAAAAAGAATCTTCATGCAGCACTTTTCAATACAAAGTTCGCAGTGATTACGTCTCGTGAGCAACATTCCAAGCCATATAGTGAAGCAATGATTTTTTTTGATGTTACTGACATGCAACCTTGATAAGATAGCTACAGTGAAGGGGAATATAAGTCAACGAATTAAATTTCGGTCTTTACCACACACAAAATATTTATTCAATAAACTACATTTATGGTGCTTTTTGTGGCAGCCTTGGTTACCTGCGTAAAAATATCAACAAGCGTATGGGTTTGGAGCAAATCAGTGCGAGAATAGCAATTTTTAGAGTGAACTATTGCTTTAATAAACTCAAAAATGAAATCCAAACTCCTATTTCCTGTCTGACCTCAGCTAGAGTCCTGAAAATGAGAGTATTTAGGTGTTAGTCTTTGGCATGGTATTAGAAAAGCCATTTCAGATGAATCTATAGAAAAGGTACTCTCATCTAAATCTATAATTGACAACTACATTACATAAATGCTTACTTCTTGTGAAGAAAAAAAAAAAGAAGAAAATATCCCTTAGTGCATTGCATGGTGAAAATAAACCTCTTAGAAGTCTACAGCTTTTTAAGTCATATGTGAAACCAGTCAAAAACCTCTGACCTTCATTTATACACCCAAAGTTGTCATTAGTGCTAATCTAGTACAAGTTTTTCAATCTCCAATGACAGTAGATGAAAATGGGGCGCTGATCTTAAATTAGCACTGTAATTCTTCAGGCACGCAAAGTATCAGCTGGCGTGTCTCGGGAATGGAGGTGAATTTTACCATACGAAATGTCTTAATCGGCAGCAAAACCGATGGGAGAACATGTATCAGAACGTGCGATGAGGTGCAGTGTGGAAGCAGAGTGTTTTTAAGACGACCAAGCTGCCCAATGACATCCACACACAGCCCACGCAGTAGCCCTCACGGTGAAGCTAACAGCAAGAGTATAGGCGAATTATTAAGGAGTGTCCATTATGATCAGCACGACTCTCATTGGCTAACGCGGCTCTGTTCAAACCTGTGCTCCAAACCCAGACTCGACAAATCTAGATTTAGCTCACATTTAGCGGGGAACACAGCAGATCCAGTCCAGTTGAGTCTAGATTTGTTCAGAGTGAATGTGGGCAACAGGTTCTGATCCAGCCGATCCAAAAAGAGATCACTATAGAAACTTGTGTGCATGTAACTGTCGCGACCTGTTCGGTTTCATTTCAACTTTTATAAAGAAAAGAACATAAAAGGTTTTACATTAGCAAAAAAAGTAAAACAACAAAATCTGCAAAAGAGTTGCAGCTATAAAAACGGACAACAATTAACAACAATAAAACATAAAAGGATCATTGTGTATTAACATTAGGGAGGCAAAGTATCCAGTTGTGTCCCTTCTTCAGGTGATGCGGCTCCCTCAGAGGGTTTGGCACAAGAGTCTGATCCGCTCGAGAGAGAGGGAGAGAGAGAGAGAGAGAGAGAGAGAGAGAGAGAGAGAGACAAAGACAGAGAGAGAGTATATGCTCTACACATCCCTCTCCACTCGCCTCTGCCGCACTGAAAGAGAAAACAGAGACGTGTTAGTAATCGGATACATTCACTGAACTCTGTGTCAACCGCTGTGAGCTACGAGAAACTTTAATGAGATCTGCTCATTTAAGAGGATTAATAAATCAAAAGGTGTGTTAGTCGATCCTTTATCCTGTTACAAAGCTACATACGATTACCAAATTAAGCCAAAAACTTGTTTGTCATCATAAACAATCAGGTCCCCCTTTACAAATGGGTCTTTCCCATCCAGAGGATAGTCGTTTCAAATTGCAGCAGGTTTGCTATCAGTTCTCTGTTATAGTGCATTATCACTACTTTAGCTTGTACAGAAGCTGTTCATATTTTGGGTATATTTTAAAGGGTTAGTTCACCAAAAAATTTAAATTCTGTCATTAGTTACTCGCCCTCATGTCGTTCCACACCCGTAAGACACAAATTAAGACCTTTCTGATGAAATCCAAGAGCTCTCCGACTCCTCTGTAGACAGCAATTTAACCACTGTTTTAACCACCACTTTCAAGGTCCAGAAAGACACTAAAGACATTGTTAAAATAGTCGACGTGACTGCAGTGATTCAACCTACAGTTTATGAAGCGATGAGTATACTGCAAAAACCAAACAAAAACAAATTTATTCAACAATATCTTCTCTTCTGTTTCCTACGCTTTTTTTCATCTAGTGTCTTCCAGGTCCAACATCACAATGCCGGCTCAGTCTTGGGAGATGCTGACACAGGAGCTGGCCAATAAGGAGTCGGCGTTCTGACATAGAACCCGGAAGTGCTGGACGTAAACAGCATAGGATAATGACTCAGAAGAGAATATATTGTTGAATAAATTTGTTATTTTTGTTTTGTTTTTGCACACAAAAAGTATTCTCGTCACTTCATAAAATGAAGGTTGCAGTCACGTCGTCTATTTTAATGACGTCTTTATTACCTTTCCGGGCCTTGAAAGTGGTTGGAGTCAGACAGTTCTCGGATTTCATCAAAAAGATCTTAATTTGTGTTCCGAAGATGAACGAAGGTCTAACGGGTGTGGAACAACATGATGGTGAGTAAACAATGACAATTTTCATTTTTGGGTGAACTAACCCTTTAAAAATGTATCGTTTCACATTTTCTTATTTGCTTGTTCTTACAAGATGTTCAAAGGGAATGAGATTTAATAAGCTAGCTGACTAACAGGCAAGCAGGATGCATACTTAATTTCTCAATGTATAGCTTTTTTTAAACTATTTTTTAAATTTACAAATATATTCATTTAAAAGGTCATATAAAAAAAGGTTATAGTCATATTAACCGTCTTTACATCATTTACTCACGTCTTTCCACACTTATAGATATTTCGAAGAATGTGGGCAACCACAGAGTTTTGATGCATATTGACTGGAGCGACATTAGGGTGAGTAAAAGACTTCAGAATTTTCTTTCTTTCCTTCTTTTTTGGGTGAACCATCTCTTTATGACAACATATATAAATAATTAGAGTACAAATGAAAACATCTCTCGACAGTTTGTGTGGGGGACTCATTTGTTCAGGGCGATGGCCCATCTAGTCTCAAACCTACAGTCCATTTGTCTGATGCATATTGCAGTCAAAAATGATCCAATTAGACTTGCGAATGCGTCGCGATTTCTGGGAGTAAGGACAGGTTTTTAATCAGAGTGTCTAAACAAAAATAAGCATACAGCTTACAAACCAAATGTGCACATTTTATGCTAATTTTATGCTGATAGTGGGACAGACTGAAGAGAGAATAAGCAGCAAAATGGACCAGACTTTATGCTGAAAGTCAAATAACTGCCTACACAAGACTACTGCTCTGAGCTGTGCCATGTTAGTGTTTTTGTGCTTGTGTACACAGTGGATTACGTTTGGTTAATCAGTGTTACTTAGGTACTCACTGTTGTGAATTCAGGCCATATATAGATGTGAACGGACACCTTATCACATTTCACAATGCACAGGTGAGTCAAACAAACACCATCAAAACACATAAAATGTCTAAAAAACATGTGCTATTAGAGCATTCATGCCAAAGGGTAAATGTCAAACCCATGCGCCCACACATAATACCTAAAGACACTGGAATAGAGCTCGATGCATGACAATTACAAGTCTGGTGAACAGGAGACAGATCCAGACTTGATCCAAGAAACAGAGAAAGGAAGAGAGAGTCCCATGAATAAAATACCATTTCAAAATAAATTACTCTACAGTTTTGTAGTAGCAGTTTTTTTTTCTTCTTCTAAAGTCCTTTTATAATTAGAGCGGTGGTTGACCAATGTATTAGCAAGATATTGATATTATTCTATGCTGGACTATATTCAGTTGGCCACTGTCATAATCATGTCATATTAACTGTACTGTATGTAAAGTATGCACTATCTTATGTTTACTACAAAAAAATTGCGCACACAGGGCATATTGTTTACATATATTGGTCGCAGTGTTTACTTTTTTAATTCATATTTTGAACAACTGTGTGAAAAATTCTATAGTAGGATTACAGAATAAAAAATTGTCATCTAAAGCATGGGTCTTCAACCGGGGATCTGCGGCAGATTTGCAGGGGGTCCGTCAATTAATGTTTGATCACAAATAATTAAAAAAAAAAAAAAAAATTGAAACATGGGTAAAAAAAATCTTAAATCTTAAAGTCATTTTTTACATTTTTTTCATTTGGCAGACGCTTTTATCCAAAGTGATAATCGGATGTGTTAGAAGTGAGTGGTTACTCACTGAGCCAACTTCCCTATAACTTCCATTATTTAAATAAAATATGTTTGATTTTACAAATAGCATTACATTAACAGCTTTAATAAAACCCTTCTATCCATGTGCAGTCATGTGATCTAATGATATCGTCAACACAGACTATGAGCGCTACAATTTCAAAAGGCTACTGGCTAATAATTTATATACAGTTTAGCTTGCCAGAATGGATCGCTTTGTATCTACAGCTTAAAGTTCTGGTAAATCTATAATCGTCCCCCTGACAGTAAAATTAAAATGTGAGGTTTTATTTAACTTAAAGCTGAAGTTCATGTAAATGTAAAATTGTTCACCTAACATTAAAATTAAAATGTGAAGTTCTGTTTAAAATTTTAATGGCCTGGACACACCAACCACACGTCAAAGAACTAGCGGCAATGAAAGCCGACGGTGTTGTCGCCTCATGTCGGCTACATCAGGGGAAAAATGTGTGTTTGAACACACCGAAAGAACTTCAGCCGACTGTCAACTAGGACTGCGTTCTGCGCCTGCGTATAAAGGAGATAACTGCATATTTAAGCAGATATATTTGTCAATATTTGTCATTCAAAAAGGGAAAGCGAAATTAAGAACGCAAGTATATACATTAACAAAGCAGTGCTTGCTTACAGTTGTTTTGTTTTGAATATCAATCATGCTGATCATGTTCTTTATTCCACTTCGCTCATGTTATTATGAAAATATTTGTGCATTCGAGTGCTCAGGTAAGATGACGTAAAATTAGAACAAGCCTCTGTCTGTGCCGTCACGACTTCTTTGCTTATATT
The DNA here is from genome assembly GCA_037194245.1 of Opsariichthys bidens. Classification (NCBI taxonomy): domain Eukaryota; kingdom Metazoa; phylum Chordata; class Actinopteri; order Cypriniformes; family Xenocyprididae; genus Opsariichthys; species Opsariichthys bidens. The sequence continues at coordinate 9,256,607 of CM074278.1, forward strand.
CTCGGGAACTGACTTGTTTGCTATACTGAACAAGCAATCAGAGTTCTCTCTCACCGACGGCCTTACGCAGATTCAACATGTTGAACCGGCCGAAAAAAAGCCGACGAGGACCAACTTCAGCCGACGGTGCGGAACAAACTTGGTGTTTTCCGGGCTTTAAGTTGAAGCTCAGAGAAATGTATTGTTGTCCACCTGACAATAAAATTTAAATGTATGTAACTGCAAATCTATTAAAATAACTGTGATTAAGACAACTGTGATCTTAATAAATTGTGATTTTAATTGCAACATGTGAAAATATAGCCTACAGACAATGTACAACAACATAGTTCTAATCTATATAGTCTCAACATAATATTACTATCGTAATATGATTGATTTCTATTAATTTCAGAGGCTGTTTGACACATTTTGTGTCAGGGGTCCCTGCTCCATGTCTCTCTCATCTAAGGGGTCCTTGCCCTGAAAAAAGTTGAAGACCCCTGATCTAAAGTAAAAATCAGTATTATAGATTTATATTTCAAATTATATTTTTCATATTCATTTTCAAATATTTTTGTAATTTAGTAAACATTATGTAAAAATTTATTTAATTTTAATTCCAGCAATTGTTATACGCGTTACTGTCTTTAAATTTAATAAATTGATATCTACATTATTTCAACCATTGGCCACACTCCTCTCTAAGATATCAGCTTTGTATACACATATATATATATATATATATATATACATACATTATATGTGTATATATGTGTATATATATATATATATACATATACATACACACATACATATATATACATGCATATATATACACATATATATATATATATATATATACACACACATATACATATATATATATACATACATATATATATATATATATATATATATATATACACATATATATATATATATACATATATATATATATATATATATATACATATATATATATATATATATATATATATATATATATATATATATATATATATATATATATATATATATATATACACACATATATGTATATATATATATATATTTTTTTTTTTTTTCTTCACCCTCTCTGAACCTAATAATACAGGCTGTTTTATGCTACTGTGCCTTTAAAACTTCTATATGCTAAAGAGCTCTGTTATGACCGGCTAACATCATCGCCTGTAAAATATACAAGGTGCTAAAAGCTGAATATATCTTGATAATTAAACTATAGATGTGCATAAGTAATGAACTGGAGTACTTGTTCTTTAAGAGTTTCTAAACCGAGTCTCACTGTTTTCCATCTTAGGACCACTTTAAGGCTTTACCATGGTAACAGCAGATTCTGTGGGTGGAGTTCTGAGGAATGGCAAATGACCAATGACTCACAGCATGCCCCTCCTCCCAGTGTTTCTGTCAGAGTGTGAGTGCGTTAGGTCGTGTTCTCACCCAGGTCGTTGTTTTTTGTGATTGCTGCAGCGGCACGGGATCTGGGACCCTGCTGGGTGAATTGGTACCCAAACTTCACAATGCTCGTATTCTGCTCCAGCATCTTGGCGATCTCCATCTCCGCCGACGTACCAAGCTGCTGCCGCTGAGAGCAAACATCACACACATCGGAAACATCTCTATTAGACCTGCTTATGTAAGCCCACGCACACAGACATTTCACTATGAGTAACATAGTAACACTATGCATTCCTATTGCAGTGTCTGAAAATAGCAAGGTTTTAACACATTTCAATGTATTTAGTACCCAGACCTGTGCTGAATATATTACTGCCATGAAATGAACCAAAAAACATAAAATATAAATTTTCTGCTTTATCATTACTAACAGTTGATTTACTCTTACTTTAATTGGGTTTAGGGAGTAATAAGCATAAAGGTAATTTATCATTTTTGCTGGAAATTCAACCTCAAAATGTTGAATACATTTGTTACAGAATCTATTCTTCTTTGTTAATATTCGTCAAAAAAATGCTACCGTTCATTGTTAGGTCATTTTAGCTTAGGTCCATTAAATAATATTTACAGACAAAACTTTTGATCATAACAATGTATTAATAAATGTTGAAATTAAGATTTGCTTTCCTTAAATTTTTTAGGAGCCATTACTCCAGTGTCACATGATCTTTCAGAAATGTTCTATGATGATTTTTTTTTTTTTTTGGTGCTCAAGAAACATTTCCTAATGAACACAGTTGTGCTGCTCAAAATTGTGGAACCTTGATTTTTTTTTTCCAGGTCTCTTTAGAACGAAAAGTTGAAAGTAATTATTAACAATGTAAATGTCTTTACTGTCACTTTTGATCAATTGAATGCATCCTAGCTGGATAGAAGTAGTAATCTTGTTAACATCATGTAAAATAAAAATAAATAAAAAACAGCGTATGCCATAAAGTTGACTGGATGAGCCACATTGAAGATGCTGTAAAATATCGAAAAGATGCAAACCCATGGCAGTAACTTTAATACCAGTCATGGGACGGTTTTAAAAAAAAAGTGGTTGCGTCCACGTGGCGGTACCTGGTTGTCGATCTTGATCTCTGAGAGCGTGTCATTGTCCCGCAGAGCTTCTACCAGAGCCTGAACTCCTGCACCAGTGATGAAATTAGACTCCAGATTCAAACTCCTTAGCGTCTTATTCTCTCGTAGCATGTCTGAGAAGGCCTGCCGTGTACAGAGAAACACACACAGCTTTATAAGAGAACCGCATCCCTTCCATGATTATCTTAGATTTCGCCTTAACCAGCTGCAAATCGCCATCGATCACTTTGTATTCTTTATAATTTATATTCTTGTTGCTCATGCTGAATAGTTGGTATATAGTCGGTACATAGTCAGTACAAAATATGTTTTGAATCCTTTCAACACCAGTAATCACAGTTACAAGAAATGACCTTGCAATTTATTATTTAGGAGTTCAATAAATTTAAAACTGGTTATACAACAATTTTCAGAGGTTTAACAAATGCTGCCTATAAGGCTTGCCGTATGTGATAGTCGGTGTTACATGGTGCCGCAACACCGGTTACACCACCCCCACCTTTGTTTAGAGTTTTTAATAGTAATAAAAATCATTTAGTTCAGTTAGAGAACAGATTAAAAACTGTGCTGAGCAGATAGTTTCAGTGTGAGATGAACAAGAGTCGCAGCACAGGTCCGATTTCATGCATCACGAGAGTGAGGAGCTGACTGACAAGACGATGGTGGAAGATTTGGTTTTAAAGCGGAATGTAAAAGCGTCTAGTTCGCAATATTTTGGATTTGAACCCAATTCTAACAGGGAACCTGCAAAAGCTCAACTTCCAAAGGAATTAACTTGAAAATTCTCAGTCTGCTCCGCACCGTTATGAATGCCTGTGCGTATTTTACTTTTGTTTTCGAATTTGTGATTTAAGAGTGAGGTGCAAAAGAGGGAAAATCTCCATCCCCCACCGGTGTTATCACACACGTCAATTAACTGGTGGGAAAATCTCCTCACCGCCACAGCCCTACAGCCTATTTAGAATTAATTGTGTAGTGCTGAAAAATAACAGCAGATGTTTAGTTTGGAAAACACACACGACAAGCAGTACTGTCCTGTACATAGAAGAGTCAATTCAAACTTTCAAGATCAGTGATTCAAGAGATTCACTGAAAGGCAGCATTTGTTCAATCTCAACCCAGGACACACAAACATCAAGAGAATGAATGATGTCCCTAACCACAGCAACAGGGTCATTGCTCCTGGTAGCAGCCAGACTGAACTTCTTCACATGGGTGTTCCTCTCCATGGCTTTGGCAATCTCCTTTAGAGTCGGGATTGGAATGTTCTGAAACAAAAGAAAAAGGAAACATTAAAACAGGCTTGTTGTTGACGATTAAATGTTGACTCCTATGTATCACTAAATTCATTGTCATGGTCTTCAGATTATATAACACTCTCGAATTTGTGGGTTTGGGGTCATTAAGTACCACTTTAGGTGATGTGAATTTATATAATCAATTAACATGCATCCCAGTGAAAGAGAACTAGAATGATTATCCATAATTTAATTATTGTTTAATTATAGTTCTTGTTTGTGTATTCTAGTCTGTTTATTGCATAGTAATTGATAGCTTTTTTGGACTAAAGTGTATTTGTTAGTATTTTGCTGGTGATATAAAATAAGTTATCATAAACATTGAAATTATTTTTATTCAACTATTAAATTTCATATGGTTTGTGAGAAAGGGGGCCATATTTTAACATATTCTGTGCACTAAACTGATTGTCATTACCTTTATGTTGTTGAGATTAACTTCGGTCAGTGAGGAATCATTGGACTTTATCCGCTGTAGAGTTTCCTCCACGTTTGTAGGGTTTGGTGGTTCATCGAAAACTGGCTTTACCTTTTCTCCTTTAATAACATCTATGACAAAAACACAAAATCAACAAATGAGCTTTCACCAAGTATGTTTACATGCATTAATTTACATCAAACCAAATGAATCCTTCCAGATTCTGAAAGTTCTGTTTATTTGGAGCATAAGTGCCATTTTTGGCCCAATAACAAAACTGCAGGTCTTTTCCAATGACAAATTCGAAAGGCACAAGATGTAAATAAACATAGCATGTTCGTAAGACGAAGAATGTATGTATGCGCGTCGCAGCTCTGCACAGATATGCAAGGTATTTTTTAATCTGATTCAGAAAATAGATTAAAGCGTTTACATGCCATTACACTACCCTTTCAACTAGATGGAAATAACACTTGGGTCATTTGTGGTGTTTACATGAAGGCTTTTTAGTCCAACTGAGCCAACAATCCAATTATAAACAGATTTTTTTGGGTGCTTGTAAACAGTGTTAAATTTGACACATGCAGTATAAACTCACTGTTATAACCGTCTTTACAGGTGCCGTCATAACTCTGCGTGCTCGTCACCAGTGTGTTCACTCCAAGAATGGCTAGACAACACAACACACAACTGTTATTACAATACACACAAACAAGCACTTGAAAAAGCCCATGATACAATTAAAATATTATAACATGGTGTTTTTTTTTAAATGCTCTTTAACACTTATTTCACTACTATTTTTTGTCTTATTATGCATTACCACACAAAGCTACTTTCACATTCCTGTTTGACCAAAAAAAAAAAAAAAACATGGAGAGTAAAGTGTATCAGGTTTAAAATGAAGCATGCAGTCAGGGAAAGCAGCCAGGGACAATCTCTTAAAACAGTGTGCTAAAAGAGGCTGTTTAGAGAGAGCCAAGGATGTTTGCCGTTGTATTCTAGAGCTGTGATGAATGCATTGTGGGCGTTCAGACCCACATAGTCACAGACTAAACGATATAGAGTGAGAGAAAAGCACTAGAACAATAGACAACACAAAGCTGTTTATTCTGGCTGTTCATTAGAGCAATAAAACTAATCGTTGTGATATTGGCATTCGCTAGTCGATCACCCATTATTCCTCTTTACCTGCCAGGTCATGCAGTTCTGTGTCAGTGGCGCTAGACAGTGCTTCTTCCAATTCTGGGTCAAGGGTCGTGACTTCTTCTTGACGCAACTCGATTGGTTTCTGTTTGGGAATCCATACCTTTCCTGTAAACAAAAAAGATAAAATGATTAGTATAAAACACACAGCTAGTTGCTTGGCTGATATGATGGTTCCTCTGATTAAGACAAAAAGTTACATTCTATAATGAACCTTTTTAAGCCTTTTCAGAGCACATACATAAACAGGTAGTTGATAAATGGATATAAATTTAAAAAAAATTGGTTTTATTTTTTGTATAAAGGAAACAAGTGCAATAGGATTTGAATATTTTGCTTAAAAGTCATGAAAAACTTAGTCACACATTATATGTAGTTGCTCAATTAATACAATTTTAAAAATGTTGTTTAAAAGGCGTTTTAAGGTGCATTCACACCATTCCGTAATTACGAGATTACGACTTGTAAAAAGTGCTCACATCCTTGAAGTTATAATAACTACTGGGTATATTCTTGAGCTCCCACTTGTACCACCTGACTGCAGCAGATTCATATTGCCATTGATAGAGTTGCCATAAAAACGCATAATTTTGAATTTTCATCTCCGAGTAAAACTTCATGTTGTCACCTTGTAATTATGGTAATTACAAGGCGGGAAAGCAGCATTAGATGGAGTTTAGCATGTCACGTTGCAGAACATGTCAAGGTATTACGTTATTTTAGTTTCGCACAGTTAGATTCTCTTTTATGGTCATTTACATAATATATACATTAATATTCACCTTAGACTACCTTTCAAAAGTTTGGGGTTGGTGAATTATTATATGTATTATTTTTTCTTTTTGTCTCTTATGCTCATAAAAAAATTAAAAAATAAATACATAAAAACGGCATTTATTTAATATAGTTTTTTTTTTTTGTAACAATGTACAGATCTTGATCGATTTAATGCATCCTTGGTAAATAAAACTTTCCAAAACAAAAAATTCTTACTGACCCCAAGCCTTTGAATGGTAGAGTATTTTATGAGAATTAATGCTGGGTGTCATGTGGAAGTGTTACACAGCAGGACAAAATAAGGAAGCAGTTCCACTTAAACATTAGTCTAGAAGTTTAATCAATATTAGAAAACAGTCTCTACCCACCAAAAAAGAATTTCTTTGCTGCTCAGTCAAATGATAAAAACACAAGAAAATAGAACAATCTTTTACTTCACTGAAAATTGCCAAAAGACATCGTAGATCACGACAGAGAGAGAAGGGTTAGTGCTCAGACATGATGTCCAGCTGTATAAATGGCTGGTGTTTATGAACTCAACACAGATAATGACGTGCACAGCAGGCCCATCATGATAACAGCTCACCGCTTGACCTCATCCAGACTCTGTCACTGATAATGAGGCTGGGTAATATGATGCTGGTCTTGTGACAAGCTCATTCTCTCTGGACAGTGAAAAACACTCTACAGCTTTAGTCAGGACATGTGACTGCTGATCTCTCTCAAAATGAGTGTAAAGAAACGGAGAGATGTTCTGCTAAGCTGAAAGCATTCGTGTTTCAATAAAACCCCACATATGAATTAAATGTTGATTCACAAAAAATAAAATAAAAAAAAGACTACCGGAAACTCATTCTTCAATGTCCATCAAAATTTGTTCTGCTTCTCAGCCCATTAGAAGCAAATATGGAATATTCCAACTCATGCTGGATTCAGAGACACAATTAAAGGAACAGTTTCCCCCCAAAATGAACATTCGGTCATAATTTGGACCGAGTTTAAGGTTCTTGTGTGGTATTTTTAGTAGCCTTGGTCACTATTTGCTTTCATTGTATGGGAAAGAACAGTGTCAACACTTCTGAAAACATCTCTTTTCATGCCCCATGGAATAAATAATGAAAAATAGTCTATATCTCAAAATAATAATTCCATTAATTTTCTCCTTAGGGAAATAAACTTTAAAGTCAGACCTACTTAGAGCTACAAGGTTGAGAATCGATGTTTTATGCATTACCGGTACTTCAAATGAAGATTTTTTTTTTAATTATTACCCATTATTCTGCTGAGAAATCCCCAACAACACTCATAAAAAATAACTTTCACTGTTAGTTTCACTCAAACAATCCTCGTTCACATTACTTAAAAACTTGTGTAACTAAATGAACTTAATTTACCAGAGTTGCTGCTACTAAAAATGAGTATTGTCAGCTTTAACTGTTTGTTCAGTCAACTTATTGCTTAGTGAAACTCACAAATTAATGTTGACAATTAACTGGACGGTGGATCCATAGTTCCCAGCATGCTTTGCAAGGGTCTGATTTAGGAGTAAATTTAGGAATTAAAGTGTCATTTTATATGTTTTCCAGTAAAGGGAAAGATATTGTTAGTTTATGTTAGTGTTTAATGTTCAGTTATGTTGGACATTTAAGAGGAGTTTCTCTAATGATTTTGAATTTTGTGGTTTGGCTGTGTTTAGGCTGTGAGCAATTATATACGCATGCATTTATGATGAATTCCTGCCCTGAATTAAACTTAGTTTGTTCAAGGAGTTATTTTTTGAGAGCATTTTGAAAAGCAAATAGTTAATTTAGTAAGGTAAATTAAGTTAATAAATGTGCTCACCTTATGTAATAAACTTATAAATTTAACATTAAGTAAACTGCACATAAATATTATTTAACAGTAACAAATTCAAATGATTTTATTTACTGAAAGAAATTGTCAGATTTACTTGAATTTTTCTTGTTCATACAACTAAATTGTTATTTGTTCAAATTACTTAATATAGTTGCGTGGAACCACTTGACACTGCTTTTTAAAGTAAATCCAACATTCGTTTTTTTGAGTGAATCAGAGAATCTCAAGTAAATCAGGACAAAAGAACACCCACTCAATCCCATGTACAACTATGAATAATGTAAAGTCCTATGGTCTCAACTACTTAATGTGGCAAAATATCCATGCAATTATTTAAGTATAGTCTCAGCCTTGTACTTTGGCCACTGACAAAGTGAACAGGCATTGTTTGCACTCCAAAATAAAATGGCATTTTTCATTTACTAGTGAAGTTTTCCTTTAAGGACCCATGATGTTAAATGATTCTAGACCTTTAAGTATGACAGAATCTTTCCAACTGTCATAAAAGCCGCAAGCAGCTCAGAAACCTCTCATTACACACGAGAAGTGAATAAACCTCAGCTCTGGCCTGGGCATACACTAGAATGATATACTCTATCCATAAAGAACGGCAACAGTACGTCACTCATGTCTGTGAGGTTTGGAAACACATACCACACTGTTCAGAGAGACTTATAACACATGATATTTTTTTTTTCTTCTTCTGCCGCCTTATTCTGGATTCATTGACTGGATTCATTGTGTGTTACAGAGATTTTATCAATTTTGAGGGTTGCTCTTAGACGCAACATGGGTTATTGTTTAGTTTTTAACTGGTGCTCTAGAGTTCCTAACACGAACAGGCTGAGGGTTCTAACCTTTCTGACTGCCCTGTACACAAGAACAGGCTTTGTGTTTGAGGTGTGGCTGAATTCCACACGTTATCAGCGTAAAAAATTAATGTGAACCAGAACAATAAAACAAAAGATTAGCAGAGTCACTAGAGTGGAAATTATAGAAGCTGTGTTATAAAAATTATAATAAATTATAAAAAAAAGTATTAGTATTATAGAGTATATTTGCCAAAAACAGATGATTTCATTTGTGTTTAGAGGATATCTACACAGTCAACTACAATAAAATATGTAATAACATTAATTTCTACTGACAGATAAAGAACTTGTTTTTTAAAGTTTTCCATTCCACACAAAGAAAGTTAATCAAGACTTTCATTAAAATGAACAACATGAGTTAAAACAGCACAGGTTCTTATGCAACAAAAAAATAAAAGAAAAAATTTAAAGTGAAAACAGCAGGACAGAATGACGCGAGTTGGATCATTCCTCAACTATTTTAACAAGACCAAATTAAAACATGCTTCAATGCTTGAAATTAGTGAATTCTCTTCTGCTGTAGAAATCAAGACTGTTTTCCTGTACTGTTATGATCTCTTCATGTCAACACTCTCCTAGTCGTGGCCTAATAGTGAGGGAGTCGGGTTTGTAATCTGAAGGTTGCTGGTTCGATTCCCACGCCAGCAGGAATTGAAGGTGGAGATTGTGAATGAACAGCACCTCCACCTTCGATACCATGACTAAAGTGCCCAAGACATCTAACCCCTAATTGCTCCCCTTGTAAGTCGCTTTGGATAAAAGCGTCTGCCAAATGAATAAATGTAAATGTAACACAGTAAAAAAGGGTTTGGTATTACATTATTACACAGATGGTGTTATTAAATGGACATACATCTTGGCAGAACAGCTTCTATTCTCTAGTAACTTAATCCTAGGTCATCTTTATCTGTGCTTAAACTTGCCTTTTTCCTCCTTTTTTTAAGCAGCGCTGATCATCAACCAATAGGCTTGCATTTGACTAACCTCCACTACACTATAGGGGTGTAACAGTACTCAAAACTGACAGTTCAGTTCGGTTCAAGAGCATTGTTGGCATTAAAATAACATGGATTGACATGAAATTGTAGTAATTTCACCATAAACGCATATAATTTAAAGCCTAATTTGTTCCAACACATGGCTTTTTGTCTCGCGTAAAGCAAGGAAAACGTCACCTTACCTCACATTTAGAAAAACAAGGCATGGAAGTGGAAAAAAAGTTTATGAGCCACAGGATTTTAGGAATGAAAATGTAAAAGCAAAGAAAGTTCATTTAAAGTGTTTGTGATTTTAATATACTTGTTAAAATGTGTTATTTTAACGAATTAACCAATATGTTGTTTAAAATGATTTATACACAGTGGCTGTCATTTTCATGACAAATTTACTTAAACACGCATTAAATAACCAAGACATCGCTAACAGGTTAAGAAAAGTATAATGAATATAGACTAATAAATTGCATATACAGTTGTGTTCAAAATTATTCAACCCCCCAATGCTGTAAATGGTTTTAGAGAATTTAGAGTACATTTGTAATTGAATTCAGAATGAAATCCTACAAGGACTTCTTAAAGAAGCATATGCAACTAAAATGACATCAATTGGTTTTGTAATACAGTAGTAAATGTTTCTTTTGTGAATTCTTCATTGACACAATTATTCAACCCCTTAAAGACTACCACTCTGAAGAACAGAGGTCCATTGAAGTGTTTTCAATCAGGTATTGAAAGCACCTGTGGATGTCAGGGAGCAGCAATAAAGCCTAATAAGCACCAATTAGGCAGCTTTAAAATGACTGTGATACTCAGCTCCTTCTAGACATTTACTGGTGTGGTTACAAACATGGTGAAGTCAAGAGAATGGTCCAGGAAGACAAGAGAAGAGGTGATTACTCTTCACAGGAAGGGCAATGGCTATAAGAAGATTGCAAAGATGTTAAACATACCAAGAGACACCATAGGAAGCATCATTCGCAAATTCAAGGCAAAGGGCACTGTTGAAACGCTACCTGGTCGTGGCAGAAAGAAGATGCTGACTTCGACTGCTGTGCGCTACCTGAAGCGTAGAGTGGAGAAAAGTCCCCGTGTGACTGCTGAGGAACTGAGAAAAGATTTGTCAGATGTAGGTACTGAAGTTTCTGCTCAGACAATACGGCGCACCCTGCGTAATGAAGGCCTCCATGCCAGAACTCCCAGGCGCACCCCCTTGCTGTCTCCAAAGAATAAGAAGAGTCGACTGCAGTATGCCAAAAGTCATGTGGACAAACCACAGAAGTTTTGGGATAGTGTTCTGTGGACTGATGAAACAAAATTAGAACTGTTTGGGCCCATGGATCAACGCTATGTTTGGAGGAGGAAGAACAAGGCCTATGAAGAAAAGAACACCTTGCCTACTGTGAAGCATGGCGGGGGTCAATCATGCTTTGGGGCTGTTTTGCTTCTGCAGGTACTGGGAAGCTTCAGCGTGTGCAAGGTACCATGAATTCTCTTCAGTACCAGGAGATATTGGAGGACAATGTGATGCAGTCCGTCACAAACCTGAGGCTTGGGAGACGTTGGACCTTTCAACAGGACAATGATCCCAAGCATACCTCCAAGTCCACTAGAGCATGGTTGCAGATTAAAGGCTGGAACATTTTGAAATGGCCATCGCAGTCACCAGACTTAAATCCGATTGAGAACCTCTGGTGGGACTTAAAGAAAGCAGTTGCAGTGCGCAAGCCTAAGAATGTGACTGAACTGGAGGCTTTTGCCCATGATGAATGGGCGAAGATACCCGTAGCTCGCTGCAAGACACTTGTGTCAAGCTATGCTTCACGTTTAAAAGCTGTTATAACTGTAAAAGGATGTTGTACTAAGTATTAAGATTGAATGTCACTTGGGGGTTGAATAAAACTGATAATGATGTGAGCAGAGAAAAGACATTTGTGGTTATTTCATTATAAATGTTATGTTATATTTGTCTGACCTACACGTGCCTCTTTGATTTAATTGTAAGCAGGATGACTGAATGATCAAAATCAATGTCAAACCGGCCAAAACAATCAATTTCAGTGGGGGTTGAATAATTTTGAACACAACTGTATTAAGCAGAAAAAAAAATTCATTTCTCTGGCGGACCAACAAGTTGTGGACAGTGAATGGCTTTTCTGAGGTAAATGCTATGTGACATTGTTTACAAGCTGCTTTATTGATGTCTTTCCATATTGAAACACTGAGCGATTAGACATTGTAAGTTGTACTGTATCTTTCAACATACCTTCAGATATTCATTCAGGTTTATTCTTTTACCGGTATTAACGAAGAAGAAATGATTGCATTCACTCGCACTCCATGCTGCTGCTTGAACTGAGGCGCCTACAGAGATCTGTCACGCTACATCAGAGTGTCAAAATGGCATTTTCTGTTTGAAGCTCATGATAAAAATGGACAGAATTTGAATGACAATTTGTTACTTCTCAAAAGTAACAAAACACAGCTGTTTTATTGTATTAAAGCAGAAGTTACTTTACAGTATTACTGTTTTTACTGTATTTTGATCAAAAAAATCGTATCAATCTCAAACTTTTTTAACAGTAATTTGATCTGTGGTTCAAAAGTTTAGAATCAATACGATTTTAAAAAGCCTCAAAACAACAATGCTGCATTTCTTTGATCAATGACTGATGCAAGAGCCAAAATGAAAGTACTAAAGAACAATCTTAAGTAATTTCTTCAGTGAAACGAGCAGTTTTAAGCAACCATTTCACTTATCTCAGAGGCTATGGGGTGCAATAATGTCCTCAGCATAAATGTTTCCAAAACAACAGCAACATAGGGGGTATTTACAATTGGGAACTTCATGCGTTTTTCAAGATTGGATAACTATCTGTAAATACATCTGGTTATTCATCTGCTTATGCATAAACTGTATTCCATCAAAAGGCGTACTTTGATGTATCCAATCATCCAATAAGATCTATGTCAGCATACAGGTGGTTTGGACGGTACATTTGGAAACCCAAAGACAACCAAAGAATGAAAAAAAATCTATACAAGGATCTAAATATGTATGCATTAATAATTCTTCCTACAGTTTAAATACAAACCGCTAAGGTTAAAAACTTGTTTATTCTGAACTAGACAGAAAGTGAACAGAAATCTGAAGGCCCGATATGAACAGAGCAGTTCTGTACTGGATCTGAAGGGGCATCTTTGTTAAGCAGACCTCACACAGAGAAAAAAGGGAGTGCTTTATTTAAGCCCTTTATTTAGCGGTTGTTTTTTTGTTCCGTTCATGTAAACCACTGTGGTACAGAGAAAAGCCTGCAGCACAAAACCAGTCAGAACCAGAAGAGAGGAGCTCGGCCCATCACAGTGGGTCTCTTGGGCTCAGCTGCACCACTGGGCTGATCTTGGCTGACCTCTACCACCCAAACTACTTCCTGCCCTTTCCCGACCCAATCACAGCGTCCTCCCCCGTGGACAAGTACAGACGAGTCTTTCTGCTTAGGCTATGCCACAGCCAGCTGTACTCTGAAGGCTCCAGCAGGACAGGAGAGCAAATAGAGGAAATCAGTTGAGAAGAATCATGGGCATCAACAAATCCATGGAGTCAAGTTTTCCATTGTACGAACTCACTATCAGTCAAGTAATAGACGTGCCAGCAGAGACGGATCCCATGATGCCTCGGAAACAAACTATTTGCGTGTCATGTGTATTGTCCCTGACAGCACTACCCTGGAAACATACATTATGAAGAAATAGATACGCAGCACTTGGCAGAGATGCCTATCTCTCAAATTCTCTGTTGCTAAGGGCCATTTAGACTTCATCCCAAAGGAATTCCAGCACTTCCTGTTTCCTCATTTGCTCTCAGGCATTGGGACTGAACAAATTCTCTCTAAAAGCAGTCTCATAAATCCTAAACTAGAAGTTGTGAAAACATTTGTTCAATAACTGTCAATAAGTTTATGGAATTTTATGCAGTTACAAGGTGAAAAAGACTATCAACATATTTCCAAAACCTTCAGTATTTTAACAGTTTAAAAAAAAAAAGTTGTTTTAAGTGCAGATCTAAAAAAAAGAATTTTAAGATTAAAACAAGAAAAACTATCTGCAAACTGCTGATTTGGTGCTCAAGAAAATTTCTTATTTTCAATGTTGAAAACAGTTAGTGTTTAATATTTTTGCGGAAAAAGCATAAAAGCATAAAATTTTACACACCATAATGATGCACATCAAAGATCTTACTGACCCCCAAACAAAATTTCCTGCAAATGAGTCTTTATCTTTTCATAATTTTAAACGGACTTAAACAAGATCAAAACACTGATTTTTAACAGGGTTTATAATGAATGGAGCTTTTGACACACAACTTAAAAGTATGCGACAATTTGATGAGATATGATGCATTACAATCATACTATTAAAATGAGGGGAGATTGATCAATAATTTGTCAAACCCTATGATTATGAATAAAAGAGTCAAAAATATATATGTGCTTTAACACTTTAGCTTTGGACAGCCATATTAAGTTCCCTCCAATAGTATTGGTGGTCATTTGCCTTTTTCGGGTAGTCTTTCATTCATTGCACCAATAAATGGAAGATATATGCTGTTGCATCCCTTTACTGGAAATGCACGCAACAGCTTTATAAACAAATTGAGCATTGAAGTAACTGGTGCTGGGTAGGGGAGTACCATCATATCATACTGTCCACAATAATACCGGTATAACTTTTTGCATGATAAAAAAAAAGTATATCAATGATATAGCGACATCATGACGTATGGCACATTCACGTTCCCTGGAACACACAAAAACAACACCTGTCTGAGAGTAAGAGCAGGATATCAGCCTCGGACGACAATTTAGTACCTAAACAGGGAGCTACTGCTATAGTTTGGAAGTGGTATGGTGACAAGAGGTCAGACCTCCAAAAATGAAGCACAATATTTTGCAAAATATGCAAGAAACTGTTACCGTTAAAGGTGGAAACACAACAAACTTGTTTCACCACTCGGCCGATTTTCCTCATGACCATCCCGGGGAGGAGACCGACCGGTCAGTCACATCTTTCCGATTCTGAGCGGATCCGTTTTACCAGCGGCACTGGCAATAACGTCAGCCGCGTGTTCTCGCTCTCTTCTCTCCAATAGTGAACAGCCACTTCCTCTCTCTCACTCGTCTTATTTGCGCCGGTTTAATCATGTTTGCATTGCACATAATTTTAGTCATTCACCAAAAGCGCGCGCACCACCACCACTGATCGATATTAGTGGAGCACACAAGCCACTTCTCAGGCTCAAACAGAGTCACTAAAATGAGTGGCTTACAGCGCTAAAACGTTTAAATACATACAAAATTATGTCAAAACGTCTTGGCGAGTGTCCAGTTAAACAGTCAGTTTTGGAACGTTAAATAGTGAAGAGAACGCGTGTTTCGTAACAGTATATTGAGTCCGTGCAGAAACTCTTAAAGTGACAGTAGTCCAATATTCCTGCTGCTGTCTGTCATGTTAATAAAAGAACAAAAGAAAATCACTTTCTGCTCTTGACTGAATACGTTTTGTAACTTTAAATGGTAAGCATTAATCTGTATTTAATTTTTACAATAAAGACTACAGAAATTAAAGTAATCAAATGTAAAATGACAATGGATTAATTAGGCATTTTGTCATCAATGGCAGTAGCTCATTGGAAAAGGATGGAAAATGTCCTTAATTTTTGCACTAATAAATGCTGCAGCCTGCCAGCTGTAAATCATCAATAAAACGTTATGTTTTACTCTATATTGTCATAAATATTGTTATCGCAAATATTCTTGAAATATCGTGATATAATTTTGAGGCTATATCGCCCTCCCCTAGTGCTGGGGGTGAACTGCAACAACCGTAAAAGGAGGCGGACAATGAACAGGCAACTTAATTGTATACTAAAGCAAATTCTAAAAGGTTATTGTGTTTTTACTGTAATCATCCTTCCATCTGATGAGATGTTGTGTGTGTGTTTGTGTGTGTGTGTAATATGACACTAAACCAATTTGAGATGGATTTAACAGATGAGAATCTCAAGCCAGGAAGAGAAACATTAGACATACTCTAAAAGATCTTTAGATCATTTCCTGTACAGTTTTACTTTCCTGACAGTTCAGAAAATGGCTGGAAACATTCTCTGCCTTCAAAAAACTAAATATACAATTAGATGGGAATGACCACAGACGACCAATACGGTCATAAACATGTTCATGAATTCTTGTATTTTAAAATGGCTATAAAGTGTTCAGGAAAAATATTTCTCATAGAAGTCATAGGTAAATAATACCAGTCTGCCCAGTAGTGAGGTTTTCTGCTGAAATACAAATTTTCTGCTGAACCTGTCTGGCACTTCAATAGAATTAGAAGGAATCCCTTAGTCGTCCAAGATTTCATTAGTTGGTTCACAGGAAGTGGCTGTGAGGGACAGATCGTAAACGGCGGGTCCTTGTAATAACAGTATGTCAGGCAGGGAATCCAAATGTTCATTCATCGCCCTCAACTATGGCTTATCATTTGAAACATGCAAGTAGTAGAAACTTTACATGGCTGCTCTTTCTAACGTCAACTTATAATTGTGAGCTATTATATATCCAAGTGTTTACATGGAGGGACCAGTGTGATCACTTGCATTTTTCAACTTAAAATGTAAATTTTTTGTCATACAGATAAGAGTAATACATCATTTCAAACTGTAAAGCAGGACAGGAGAGCAAACAGAGGACTACTTTTTATTTAGTAGGCACATATTAGGCATATATTCTGCCCCTCAGTATATTTGACTAATTTAATTAATATAAACTTGCAATTAGTCGACTAATGGCTTAAATAAATGACTACTAGTCGACTAGAAAAATGTTTAGTCGGAGGACAGTCCTAGTTTTGTTATAGCATTTGTAGCAAGGGCGCTATTTTGCAGTACTACAACCTGTGACGTGACAGTGGAGGACGGATAGTGAAAGATAAAGAAAGAAACCGTGAAAGACCCACTGCCTCAAGATTTCCATAGTTGTACAATATGCTACCAAAATGACTGAGAAATGAGCATTATAAAACACCCGTTTGTCATTCCACAACATACAGAGATTAACTCTGATGCAAACAGCTAAATAAAATTACTCTTGCTGGAATTCCACATTTACCAATCAGAACTCCATGTGTTGGATAATCTCCAATGTATGGTTCGTGCTCTGACATGCACTGTTAACTGTGGGACCTTATATAGACCGGTGTGTGTGCCTTTCCAAATCATGTCCAATCAACTGAATTTACCACAGGTGGACTCCAATTAAATTGTAGAAACATCTGAAGGATAAGTGGAAACAGGATGCGCCCTGAGCTCAATTTTGAGTGTCATGGCAAAGGCTATGAATACTTATGTCAATGTGATTTTTTCGTTTTTTAATTTTTAATAAATTTGCAAAGATTTCAAACAAACTTCTTTCACGTTGCCATTATGGGGTTTGAAGAAATGAGGAAAATAATGAATTTAAAAAATTTTGGAAAAAGGCCATAACATAAAATGTGGAAAAAGCCCTGTGAATACTCACATACTTGCGGATACACTGTATCAACAACAACACTATTTCTACACTTATATTTTGGACACTATCACACCCGTGATAACATGAAAGTGATGACGAATTATCATAAATAGACTCACATCTTGTCAAAATGTAATCAAGTTAAGATATTAACAGTCGAGTCATAGGAAATGACCATAAAACCATTCAGTGACTGATCGACTGGAGCACAACTAACAAGAACAAACTACTTATTTGTGCAGGGCACAACAGGACCTTAAGCACATTAAATCAGGACATACCAAAGAAATTAGGTTTTTATTAAATAAAGCTAATTAGTAACTACTGACTAACCTTAAAAATATTATTCATAATCAATTGAGGAGGTCTCCTAAGGGGAGATTTGGTCAGACTATTTAGTCAACAGCCAAATAAAGGCCTATTCACACTAATGTTCTGCACAAAAATCTCATATCGTGATTTGTGTGAATAAAAATGCAGATTCATTCTGACAGTAGGTGACGTTTATAGAAAGCAGAAAACACCCTGGTTACTCCAGGACACAAAAAAAAGAGAGAAAAAAGTAGTCACCTTTATATAGCACTTTTTACAATGCAAATTGTGTCAAAGCAGCTTTACAGTAATGATTTGCAAATAATTTTTGGCTGAACAACAGCTCTTAAAGAAAAAGATGTCACTGTCCAGCTTAAATAAATTCAGTATTGATTCATTCCGTTGTAAAAATCAATAGTTATTCATTTAGTTAATTTATCTGTATATCAGCACTGAAGAAAAACAGTGATGTAATCGTCCAGCTCAGTTCAGTTCTCATAGAATGGTGTCAATGCAGGTCGATCAAAAACACGTCAAGAAAAGTGTCCCCAACTAAGCAAGCCAAAGGCAACAGCGGCAAGGAACCAAAACTCCAACAGGTGACATCAGGTAAGCAACAGGTGATAAAAATGAAGAAAAAAACCCCTGAAAAAACCATGCTTAGTCAGGGGGCCAGTTTAAAAAAGAAAAGGAAGTCAAACAACATTATGTTTTCAAACAGCCGGTAAAATTTTTGTATTGACTGTGGCGTTTTTCAAATCTACACCAAATGCAAGCGTACGGAGAAAAAGAGCCGTTCCGGACTCTTCCTCTGCTATTCACTGTCCCTTAGCAAATACTCAAGAGCGTCACCAAGTCACAGTTTGACAGCAGCAGCTCTGTGGGCATGTGACCAAAAGCGCAAATGCAATTGGCTGGCCAATTTCTTCACAGTGTGATGGAAAAGAGAACAGACAGATTAACAGCCGTTCATTCAAATTCAAATGCTTATCGCCCTGAATTGTTGCACCAAATATTCATCTTGTTGTGAACAGGCCTTAAATCTACATGCACACACACAGAGATAACCTTCAGCATTATCATCAGACACTATCATGTATTATTAAAGATCCTGTCCCTCCAAACACTATCTGCATCATGGAGCTGTGCAAGACGGTGCGTCTCAGCAACTTCAGTAGATAAAAATCGGTGTGCATTTACTAGATGGAACATTGACGTGCTAAGCCAACACATACATACATACACAGACAATCCCACAACCGCACAGACAGATATGGGACATCCGAGCTGCAGTGTGTGTGGTTATGTAAGAACAGACGTTATTAATTAATCATACCTGCAGAGACAGCACAATTTAAATCACTACAGGAGCTTATACAGCACTCGTACTAACACACACAGCAGGAGGACATGGAAGCGTCAAGGCCCTGATATATTTAAAGCGAAATCAAAGAACGCACTGGTGTGATGTCATTTCAAAAGAAAACTTTCATTTGGAGTTCGTTTCGAGAGATCAAAATGGCTTGCTAAAGCAAAACGCCTTCGAACTTTCATTTGTCCGTGGCGTTTGTGTGCTCTGAGGCTCCACCTTCTTTTAAAAGGAAATCTTCTCTGGTTGTCTTCATTGCTTTATAGTATAAATTGAAAGAGACACTTTGTGTTTAATACTGTAAAGTAGCCGCTTTAAAACAGGCTATTGTATAAAGTGCTATATAAATAAACGTGGCTTGACTGGAGTGCTGAATTGCAGAGTTAGAGCAAACATATCCTTAAAATATTGCTAACATCAGATGCTTTCTTAACTACCAGTTTCTCACTGCTGTCACCTCTGTTGTGTGATTGTTGTGAGAGGACAGCACATATATTCATCTGAATTCCGTCCTCAGCAGTGTGGGTTGAAAAACAACTTCGTTCCGAGTATATCGGGGGCCTTCATACACAGTTTATACAGCGAATGACAAGTAAGCTCTGAAAACTTCAGCAAAACATCAGCAACCAACACGGAGCCAATACGAAAACATAGAATAACCCTTTCCGGTCCCCTACCCAATCATCTCAATGGCTGGATCTGAATATGCAGACTTCCCTTACAATATAGTAGGTTTAAAAAAAAAAATAATAATAAAAAAAAAAAACAGTATGTAAAATGAGTAGTGTGTTTGAATTCACAGCAAAAAGTACCCAGATGACCAAAAGATTCTGAACTGTGCATCCAGTGGACACTTTACTATCCCATTAGACCATGGAAGAGGAGTTGCAAAGTGGGAAGTCACATGGCAATAACATGACGAATGTAGTACATCCAGCTTGCATTCATACTTTATCAAACAGACACACTTACAAAAGTACTCATTCAAAATACAAACCCACTCAAAGTATGCAAACCAACCAGCACTGCAGGAAAAGTTTACTCAAAAAAAAAAAAAATTCTGTCATTTATTTACACACTAAACCTGTATGGCTTGTTCTTTTCCATATAAACAAAAAAGGACAGAGACACATACGGTCAAGCTCCAAAAGTTTCTCAACTAGAGGCGCTTTAAGACAAGCCTCCATTGTTACTGTAGCAAAAATAAACGTAACGCTGCATTACAATGGGGAAGAAAAAAAGGTCATTTTTTAAATGGATGTCAAAGGAGAAGAGGCTTAAGTACGGTGAATAAACTGCTTTTGTGAGGAAACAGCTTATCACTTAAATCGACACATATTGGCTAATCTTTAACATGTTTGTCATTAAACATTAATTTTGGATTGATTAATTTGAGTTTACACCATTCATTTCTATGATATCCACAAACTGTAGCACAACTCTGACAGACAAGAAATGATTATTAGGATGTAATGTGATTGGTTATGTGACAGGATGATTGTTGTGCTTTCTAAAATAGTAGAGCCATGGATCCATATTAAGAACAATTCTGTAATACACAAAGACATGGTGCCCTTTTGGAGTTTGGCAGCTCATTGCTTGTAAAAATACCTACTAACAACTATAACTACTCTACATTTTTGTGTTCCTGGAAGAAAAGTAAGTCAGAAGGCTCTGGAATGAGTAAATGACAGACGGACTGAACTACTGCTTTAAAATTCAGTCAATCAAACAGATTACTTTAACCCTGTAACGGTACTAAAAAAGTTGATACAGCTAATCTTCAAGACCTGGACTCTTAAAAAATGTAATGTGTGGCATTTCTGATAAAGTAACGTTTATTACTGTATCAAAAAACAGGCTGATATCAAACAATGTCCGATTTTCATTTTTGTACCTTTCTTCTCGCCAGTGAAGGGGATGAAATCTTCTCTGTCTTTATGGTCCATAGCCTCCTTCTCCAGATACTGCAGGAGTTTGTCACGGTTAAAAGTACCGGTGGCCGCTTTTGTAGTCTGGTCCTTCTGCCTGAGTCCGGCTGGCAGCAGTGCATTCTGGGTAATGGATTCAGAACAGATGTACCAGTTATACTATGAAATGGAAACTTCCCCATTTTCACATCAAGTTACATCCCATTATGGTTTTACTTTTTAAATAATATCTATCATTGCATCCATTTTCTAATGATCAAAGGCCGATCTGAACAAAATGTCAGAATTGTGTTGTTTAGAGACTAATTTTTGCTGAGGAAAAAACTGCAGAGATATTTTTGCTTACAAGGAAGCTCTTGTGTTTGGGAACAAACTTGAGCTCTGTTTACTCATAAACAAACAGACACAGAGTTGTTTATGAGAGGTCTTAATTGAAACTCCAGAAAGCCAGATTTACACAGTTTTGAAAATGGCTGTTTTCACCAGTTTGATAAACTGATTTCTAAACACTTTATCACTACAGTTCAAACTATGACCACACCCAAAATCACAAAAACATTGTGAATTACATCATCACACTGTTATTGGCGATTTACCAGAAATGACAGGGTGAGTGATTGTGTCTGGATTTTCTAAGCTTTTTTGCAAATTATTAAATTGCCATCTTTAAGACTGATTTTCCACACATTTTTCCACAAATGCTTCAAGGGATACTTCAGCCAAAATTTAAAATCTGTTATCATTTACTCACCCTCATCTTTCTTCTGTGGAATATAAGATATTTTGAGAAATGCCTCAGTGTTGTTGTTTTGTTTTTTTATATCCACAATGGAAGTTAATGGTCACCAAAACTAATACCAACATTCTTCAAAATATCTTCTTTTATGTTCCGATTAAAAAAGAATTTTGAGATGAAAAACATGAATCCCTTTGTTTAAGCAGCAGTGTAATCAAATTCCAGTATATCTCCACCAGCTGCTGTAACAATGATGTAGACATCAACACAAATGCAAGCAGATGTACTTCTACAACAATTGAGTTTACAATTTTGCCTCTGGTGCTGAAACCATCAAACGAACGTCCAAAATCAAATGGAAAGCATCATTAACCGGATATGAACTGTGATCAACGTTTCAAGTTTTCCACACAGAAGCCATTTGATAAAGCTTAGATAGATTTTGTCAAACTGTCTAAAAGTGTGAAAGAAAAGTGTGTCTCACCTCTGGGTCGATCTCATCTAGAGCACTCTCCAGCTGCTTGAGCTCCTCTTCTGACAGCTTATCCAAAATCTCATCCTCATCGATCTCCTTATACTTCTCCAGATCTTTCTTAAAAGGAAGAGCCATGATTCACGCTATCTGTCAGAGAGAGGCCGTGGTCCAGTTTGATTGAGTATCTGCACACAGAAAAAAATGATTCAGGTTACTAACTGTTATGATTTAGGTAACCAAATATAGAAATGTCAGAAACTTGCTCAGCAAGATATTCTTCAAACTCTTACTCCACCATGACAGAAGACCAGAGAAGGAAAACTGATGGTAAAAGACAGTTTACACTAATGTCTGATGTAGCACCCATTGTGGCAACTCAGAAAGTAACAAAATATGTTTTGACAGATTCTGAAACGGAACTACGCAAAGCAATGAATTATATTTCGCAATACACGTGACTGCAATATGCGTTTCTGTTAAAACCTCAGTGCTATGCGAGCTTCCATTATAGTGTTCTCTGTGGTAGTACAGATATTTCATTGGAACACCTTTAGCTTTGACTGCATTCGTCATGCCATTGTTTCAATAACCTTATGCAACGTCACAACATCTATTTTCATCAAAAGTTGCATTAATTTTTGTCCAAGATCTTGTAATTGACGATGGAAGAGTTGAATCAATCTGTAAAGTCTGCTCCAGCACATCCTAAACACTTTCAGTGGGGTCAGAGTTGCCAATTCATGTGTGAACATGATTCCTCATGCTCGCTGAACCGCTCTCTCAATTTGAACCATGGGATACATCTTGGTTGGTTGTTGAAATAATTGTTGCAAACTTATAACATGCCAGAAACATTAATCACTTCAATAATTATCCAAATCACGATTCAAACTGTGACTTTTTTGGGGCTGGGCAGTTTATTTTTAACTATGGTAAACATAACATTTAGTAGGGCTGCACAATTATACAAATTTCTAATTGTGAAATTAGTGATTACGCCACGATTTCATAGTCGTTCAAAGGCGCGATTACAACAAATAATATCCACTTGTATTACTCTGCGTGTGAGAGACGAATCACGACTACTTTAGAGTACAAAAGGTCTAACCCAGCACAAAAAGGAACATCTAGTGACGCAGGTGAACGCTGATTGGCCAAACACACGTAAAACACCAGCACCTGCCATTTTTAAAAAGCTGTGTACACAGCCTTTATATTCACTCCACGAACTAACTGTACAAACAAGAAAAACAGCGATGGATGGTCCTCTCAAGCTTCCGCCAAGCAGAAAATCCAGCGCAACTTTGAGCAGATAAAGCGAAACATGATTATGTATTTCTGCGCAGCTAGAGAGACTGGACATCAACCACATGGCAAAAGCCAATACGTTTTCATATACGGTCTACTTTCTTTGTATATCAGTTCTATCTAATAACGTATTAGACAGGACCATTAAACAGACTGCAAAATAAGAATGCCAACACTGTGTGCTCAGGATCTGGCTGAGCTGTTCTCAGCACCATCAAAATAAAAGTCCCCACGCCATCAAAAGAAGTCACAGAAACAAGTACAATTTACTTGACTTCAGAGTTCCTACTTATGGTTCAAGTTCCTAGAACAACATGGCATGAAAGCCCCTTTTATTATCATTATTATTATTATTATTATTATTATATGCATATGTTTGCTATTTAAAAAGAAGAAACCAAACCAATTTATAGTTGACATTTGAGGCTTAATGCTATAGAAAAGCAATGGGAAAAAAAAAATCAGGAAGAATGTTTTCTTTATTTTTACAAACAATGGAATAAAGATATTCAAAACATCATTCAATGTAATTGTGTAATCGTAATTAATAATCACAATTACAATTTCATGGGAATAATCGGCAATTATGATTTTTGTCATAATCATACAGCCCTAACATTTAGTATATTATATTAAACCTTAACATTTCAGTTGGTGTTGTCAAAAGTACCGACCGGTTCGCTGATTCAACACTTTCAAACTCTTCCGCGTGCTTTCAAACACTCCCTTGCTTTGATCAAACAGACATATCCGATGAGCAGTATCCGATTTCAGTAACGAGTTGTCATTTTTTACAATTTCCATACTCTGTGCTGCACTGGAAGTTGAAATGGCTACTAGGTAAGTGCGATATTGACAAAAAATTATATTTGCTAGGATATTTGCACGGATTTTTCGGATAACGTTAATCAGACGATATTTTGCATCATTCAAAAATGTTTCATCATACTAGCTCTGGCAATGTAATGGTTGACAGCAATTGTTATATCTTTTCATCTCTCTTTTTCTGTCGTAAGGAACTTTCTTGCTAAATGATTCGGCCAATGTTTGTTGCGTGTGTGTTTTTGATTTTGCCATGTCTGCTGCAGACGCACAGTGTTCAGCTGACTATCAAAGCTTTACATAATCCTCATATTAGGGCCGCATTTAAATCGCACACTATTTGGCAAATGATTCAATTATTAATGAGCAGCTTGTATCAGTAGTAAATGCTTCTCCATCTGAAAGCCAGAGGGCGCTCTTGCGCAGAAACTCAAAATATGCTCTGCAGAAGATAACGCGTCATATTTGGTGTAGTTGAATAAACAGAAAATTGAAATGCTTTGACTGATTAAACATGAATAAACACACGACTGCCTTATTCTAAGAAATCACATCATCTCATAGAAGGATGCTCAACTATCGTTACAAAGTGAGTTTGGAGTAAAAACATGATATTAAATGTTGTGTTTTGTTGGACAAGATGTTAATAAATGATTCTCATGTCTGGAAAGATGTTTGAAGTGCATTGCTTTTTCAAATGTACATAAGTGACTCAACTTGCAGTGCTTTCAGATGGATTAACATTTCGAGCCATACTTCATTGACAAGCTTCTTCGCAGTTTCTTGACTCATTTTAACTTCTGTCAAACACCACACTTTGACTATGCACACGCAATAGTACTTAGTATACAGTTGGGAGAACAAGTATTTGACACTCCCATTTTGCAGGTTACCCCACTTACAAAGCATGAAGTCGATCATTTTTTTTATCATTGGTACTCTTCAACTGTGAGTGACAGAATCTAAAACAAAAATCCAGAAAATCACATAATATGATTTTTAAATCATTAGTTTGCATTTTAATGCATGACAAGTATTTGATCACCTACCAACCAGTAAGAATTCTGGCTCTCACAGACCTATTAGTTTTTCTTTAAGAAGCCCTCCTGTTCTCCACTCATTACCTGTATAAAAGACACCTGTCCACACACTCAATCAAACACACTCCAACCTCTCCACAATGGCCAAGACCAGAGAGCTGTGTAAGGACATCAGGGATCAAATTGTAGACCTGGGATGGGCTACAGGACAATAGGCAAACAGCTTGGTGAGAAGACAACAACTGTTGGCGCAATTATTAGAAAATGGAAGAAGTTCAAGATGACAGTCAATCTCCATCTGTCTGGGGCACCATGCAAGATCTCACCTCGTGGAGCATCAATGATCATGAGGAAGGTGAAGGATCAGCCCAGAACTACACAGCAAGACCTGGTAGGGACCCAACAACCTCCTTCAGTAAGAGCATTCAAGGGTCGTGGCTGAGTCTTCCAGCATGACAACGACCCGAAACACACAGCCGGGGCAACTAAGGAGTGGCTCTGTAAGAAGCATCTCAAGGTCCTGGAGTGGTCTAGCCAGTCTCCAGACCTGAATCCAATAGAAAAGGAGGAGTAGAAAGTCCGTATTACCCAGCGACAGCCCCGAAACCTGAAGGATCTGGAAAAGGTCTGTATGGAGGAGTGGGCCAAAATCCCTGCAGCAGTGTGTGCAAACCTGGTCAAGAACTACAGGAAACATATGATCTCTGTAATTGCAAACAAAGGTTTCTATACAAAATATTAAGTTCTACTTTCCTGATGTATGAAATAATTGTCATGCAATAAAATGTAAGTTACTTACTTAAATCATACAATGTGATTTTCTGGATTTTTGTTTTAGATTCCGTCACTCACAGATAATACAAATTACAGACTTCTACAAGCGGGCAAACCTGTAAAATGTTCTCCCACTGTATACTTAGCGTTTCACAGCGTTTTGATTGGTTTCTATAAATGAGTGAAATACACGATAATATGATTTGGCATATTGTTAAAACATCAATTAAGATATTATCGCACACCCCTAGTGGCCACTGAAGGGGTTGTCACGCACTGATCGTTTCATTGACTTCCATTCAAACAATTGCAAATGTGGGAGACAGGAAGCGCAAGTTCATGCAAAAATTGCTGCGTTACTGGGTTCCATATTCACAGGCCAGTCATGTGACCAATAGAAGATTGATGCATCACTCCAAGCTAAATGAAAAGGATTTACAATTTACATTCTGTATATATGTTGAATTGTTTAAAAAAAAAATCCATAGCGTGACATCATATGTCTGTTGCAGTGTCCATTAGACTTTGGGCATGCAAAATTTATGGGACTGTCCCACTGCATGAAGCTAAATGCGGACACAATCATCTATAGGGTGCATTTGTCTGTTCAGACCCATGCATAAAGAGTGGCAGACAGGCTGAACGAAAATGCAAATACACTATCTGTAGTAAGTACACACACTTACAACATTTCAGGGTTCCAGACTGCAACCAAAATGGTCGCATATGCAACCTTTTTTTGAGGATGTGAGAGTTAAAATTTTTTGTGGTCACATTTGTGCAAGTGCATATTCATGGTATTCGCACGTGTGTAACAGAACGAGGTATCAGCAGTTGCTGCCGTCCGTAACTTTTTCGTTTTCAAAATGAACAAAATTTATATAATGAACGAGTAAATCATGAATCCATTTTCCAAACCGTGTTTTTGTCTTATCCTGAATCACTACGGTGCGCCTATAATAAGTGTTTATATTCGGACTATTTCAGACCAGGCTCGGCTCCACTGCGGAGTATCACAGTACCTGCGTGACTATCATAGACAAACAGAGAGAAGTAGTTCCGGCTACAATGTTCTTCCACAAGACACATGCAGTTCTATTTATTAACCACTAGAGAGCGAATGTTCACGCGCATTGCTCAATGATGATGAAACGCGCCAATTAGGAATTCGGGAAATTTAGGAATTAAGCCATATAAAAATGAAAAGGTTAAAAGCTGAATAATAATCATAAAAAAAAAGTTTGCAGTTCAAGAATGCTGGTGGAAAGGACGAGCCAGCATTCAGACACAACTAATGATGAGCGCACAGGCAGAAAGGCACTACTTCAACAGCAATGGCTTAGACCAGGGTTCCTCAATAGGCCGCGAGAGAATGTTTGGCCTGCGCTAATGTCAAATAGTGTTGTCAAGGACATGTATATAAGCACGTCTCCGTCGCGAAAATTCAAACGCAGCATCATTGCTTACGTTGCGTAAATGCTGGCGTGTTGAAAATGCTCGTGCGCCGCAACGGTAGTCACGTTAAGTTAGTCTGTGAGCGACAGTCAATTCGTGTGAAGTGAATTCAGAGTTCAGTTCAGCTTCACCGGAAACGCGATCAATATATAAATATAAATATATATATATATATATATATATATATATATATATATATATATATATATATATATATATATATATATATATATATATATTATAGTTATATACACTACAGGTCAAAAGTTTTAGAACACCTCCATTTTTCCGGCTTTTATTGAAATTTACGCAGTTTAATGTCTCAATGTACTCTAAAATTAAAGCATAGAACAAATAAACAATTGGAGAGAAAAAAGAAATCATGGAATTGTTTTGTTTAACAAAATTTAATCTAAATTTTTGACTCAAAGTAGCCACCTTTTGCAGATATAACAGCCGAACACACTCGTGGCATTCTTTCTACAATGGAAATCAAATATTGTTCGGAAAGTTCTTCCCAACACTGTTGCAGAAGTTCCCACAAATGTGTTGCACTTGTAGGTTGCTTTGCTTTCACCCTTCTGTCCAGTTCATCCCAAACCAGCTCGATGGGGTTTAAGTCTGGAGACTGTGCTGGCCATTCCATGATCTGAAGCCTACCATCTTGTTCTTTTCTTCTAAGGTAGTTCTGACATAACCTGGAGGTATGTTTTGGGCCATTATCTTGCTGTAGGATGAACCCCTGACCAACTAGGCGTATACCAGAGGGTATTGTATGGCGCTGCAAAATGCTGTGGTAGCAGTTTTGGTTCAGGGTGCCACTCACTCTGTGCAAGTCGCCGACTCTGGATCCAGCAAAAGAGCCCCAGACCATCACGCTTCCTCCTCCATGTTTGACAGTTGGTGTCACACACCGAGGAACCATCCTTTCGCCTACTCGACGACGTACATAAACCCCGCGTGATGAACTGAAGATTTCAAATTTCAATTCATCAGTCCATAACACCTTCTTCCAGTCTTCAGTAGTCCACTGGCGGTGCTTCATGGCCCAGGCAAGCCTCTTTTTCTCATTTTGCCATCTTAGCAATGGCTTTCTTACTGCCACTCGACCTGTCAAACCTGCAGCTCCAAGTCTTCTCTTCACAGTTGAAACTGAGACTTGCTTACTTCGACCAGTGTTAAGCTGTGCTTGAAGCTGTTGTCCTGTGAGCCGCCTATCACGCAAGCTGTTGACTCTCAGAAACTTGTCTTCTGATTCTGTTGTGGCTTTGGGTCTGCCAGACCTCTTCCTGTCAGAGTTTCCTCCAGTTATTGATGGTATAGGAAACTGTACTCACTTACACCTTGGCTTTCATCGCAATTTCTCTAAAGGAAAGACATACACTTTTAAGGGTTATAATGGTCTGTCTGTCTTCTTTTGTTAATTGGGTTAGGGTTAGTGCAGAACAGCTGTAAGTTGTTAACCCATTAATTGTTGTAAAGGCCTTTTTTGTATAACTCTGAAATGTACCTTATTTTTCAGTTTTTAACCACTGGCAGTTTACCGCTCACCTGTGTATCATTTCAGGTTATTCACTGGACTTGAACTGCTTAAATTTCAATAAAAACTGGAAAAATTGGGGTGTTCTAAAACCTTTGACCGGTAGTGTATATATATATTTCGATTAAGTCATACTTTTCATATTTCTAATTTATTAAATATGAATTAAAATAAATATAAATTATACATATATACCAGATTTATATTGGCCATCAGCCACTGCGATTTAATATATTTAAGATTAAGATGACTATTCATTAAGCATTCATTTATTAAAATTGTTGTAGCAAAAAAAAAAATTTGCGACCAACTGAGAGCAACCAGTGGAAAAGTTAGTCTGGAGCCCTGCATTACATAACTAACTTTACAAACACAAGCTGATTTTTTCCACTAATCAATGAGAAAGAGATTACTGACTGATACTACATGTCCTCTGTGATATCCGACAGATATCCCCCATGTGAGGCTCCCTCTCATGACCTTTAACCTCATGGTAGAACTTAATGTTGCAAGATCTCATTCCCATATGGAAACACCGTGACCTTTGAACTTCACTCCCCAGCAGAGCTGCGCTCTCCCCGAATTCCTCAGTTACTTCATCAGGCTGCAGTGTTTCAGTGAAGACATGAATCATCATCACAGCTGTACTCTTGGGTGGAATACTCAGTTAGAGCAAAGTCTTGATTTTTTGAGTTGCGAATTGTGGTTTTAGGGAAGCCTAAATAAAGCCCTGCCAGCTCAAGTCAGCCACTAGACCCATAAAACACGAGGAAATTCCAGCAGCCAAAAATATTGCAGGAATAACTGATGTCATTTTTTACCAATTTATGAATAAATGGTCATTTTGGACCACAACTCGAAAGACTAAATATAGGGCATCCTAAAGACAAAGTAAACGCTGCCAAAGTTTGTAATGACAAACCCTGGGAAATACCACAGCACAAGATTATAGTGTATTCACCGAACCTGCAATTACAGAATTTCTTTGTTCAATTACAACTCATTTTCTTGAGCTCTTCTGACCGAGTAATCAAACTAAACCTAGCATTCAATGTTGCTGAAGAGTTTAGAATAAATGTGAAGGTGGACAAAAGCATTAAATCAGACTGTGGCATGAGAATAAAATGCTGTATTAATGTTGGACGGAGCTGTATTTAACAGGCGCTAGTGCCAAAGCAGAGAGAGAATTCAAGCGGAGCGTCGACCCATCAGTGTTTTTCATGGAGTTTTAAATTCAGTGCTGGTTTTGCGTTAAGCCAAACACAATAACAAATCCCAGCAAGTCTTTATGTTCAACTCAATCTAACTTATGAGTGCTTGATGGATAAGTAAAGCAGACTTTCGCTAAGACCAAGAAAAACCAGTGGTAAATCCGGTAAAATGCCATTGGGCTTCTCAGCAAGATTGGTGTCAGCTTAACTCCCAGTCTTAAGATGAGGCGTATAAGACCCTCACAAGGTCAATATCCATAATGTTCACATTAACTTCCAATTAAACAAGCAAAAGCTGCAAAAAGGAAGTTGTGTACTAGCAGTAGCTGACTGAAGAGCTAATGCATTGATTTGATGGATTCCCCATTCACAATGTTTCTTGTTACTGTAGAAGACAAAGGAACAGTCGAACCAGGAGAAAACAGGGGTTAATGTGGCTTAATGGCTAAATGGTGCTAAAACTGGAACAAATACAGTATCCCTTTTGATCCTGACCCCAAGATCAAACCTGCAGTCAGCCAAGATCCTTAACCACAAGCCTCTTTCCTCGAACACATCCAAATCCAAAATGACTCAAAATAAGGATACTCATAATTATCCAGTTAACAGACAGTAAGATCAATTAATAATATCGGTCAAGTAATTTTTCAAGATATTTAGGAAATGTTTGTTGCATGGCTAAAAATAAATAAATAAATAAAATAATGCTACACATTAAAATTAGCTTTTGAGAAGAAAAATAAAACAAGCCACATATAAGTAATATTTTATTCTTACATTAATTTAAAACATCTGTACATGAAGTGAAATGCTTACAAACATAAGCACTATAAACACTGCTATAGGATATTTTAGTTCCCCTCACGCCGTAACAAAATCCTTTAAATTTAACGCTATTTATAACTGAAGAAAGAAAAAAAATATAAATGTCAAGCAAAAAAACTAATTCATTTACAACACGTGATTAAAAGGTGCCTTTTCCATGTTAATCAGAATTTTTTTTTTTTCAACTAGCTGCAACGGTTTCTAATTTTCTGCGCCGTCGTGACTGGAACAACAACACAATGCATAATAATGATAATCTCAGGTACTATTTAAGTGCTTTATTTAATGTTAAAATCATCTAATGCGAGTTTGAATACACAATTCACCTCAGATCTTCGAAATAAATAAAAGGAAACTAGAACTTTCAAACTGTCAAGTCATTGTGAACAGACAAGCGTATTCTGACACAGATTGTGTCAGTAAACTTGTATTTTAATAGGGATGTGCGCTCCGACTAATTTGACTTTCCGTTTAAACTGAAGTTTTTTATCCGACTAGTCTAAAAGCAAGAAACCCTCAAAAGATGGTAAGAAAAAAACCCAGTGCGTGTATAAATAAGTCTACATTTTAAATACTTATCTATGAATCACACAGTCAAATTTCTTAAAGAATTCCACTAAAAAATAGGTTATGATTATGCCATACACTTGCCTTGCCTTATAATTTAATTTTGGTTGTGAAAAAAAAAAAAACAACGTACACTAAACGTGAAATTAACACTTTGTCTGGTGAAAGACGGGACCTGAGGCGATCAACAATTATTCCTGCACTTGAAAAAACGTGCTTTCTAAAAAGAAATACAGTTTCCACCCAGATAGACTTTTAAAACCAATTTATTTTTCAAAGGTTTTGTTTTAATTTATTTAAAACATTTTAAATGTAATGTTAAATGATAAAATCATGCCTTTTTATTTTATTTTGTCCCTCGTGTAGTCGACTATTGTTTTCAGTGTCGACTAGTAGGAACTGTACCGTTTAGTCGACTACAATCACACATCCCTAATTTTTAATAATGTTAAAATGGTGTAATATTCATAATTTTGATTAGAGCCTGCCTATACGCTCTTTTGATTGGCTGATCACTTTATCACATCTCATAGCTGCTTGTTTTGGACAGACAAATTGTTTGTCGCTGGAATCTTATTGCATCGCGTCTGGTTAGGACACGGTGTAAAGCAAAACTGAAACTGGCATTGGGCTCAGTAGCCTACCACCTTCATTCGGTCCAACTCCAAATGTATCCATTTTCGCAACTATTATTTATTATGTAAACTAGGCTTTGTAGTTCGCATTCTAATATCCACGTAAAACATCATCAGCGTACCATCACAGTGGGGCGGTGGTCACACTGAACGGCAAAGATTGTACTACGGACTATTTAAATTGTACGTTTATATTAAATATACGTCTGGTTGACTGCATTTTATTTTGATAATGAACAAGTTGCGTTGTCAAGTTAGCATTGCTAGAACTGATATGAGCTTTTATACTATATATGAGATATACTTTTACTTGTGTACTCTACACTCGCAATAAAAGCAAAACATTGTGCTTTTGTCAAATGAAGAACACAAACATGCTTTCTGCCATCTTAGTTTCCTTTCCATGAACGTGTGTTTGGAGCACGTCACAAAAATGATCCAAACTCAGTATAAAGGCTACTACTTGTCGTCGTAGCAGTTTTTTAATTAAGTGAAATATATTTATTCCTATTACATATGATTTTATTCTGATTTTCACCATTCACTAAAGCACTGCACGTGTGTTTAATTCCAAGTTAACGGTTAATGATTGGTTAACGGGCGTCACGAAATGATCATCCCTAGAATTACGCATGTTTCAAATGACTGTAGAATTTTATTTTTAGAGATTTTTTTTCTTTAAGTGAGTGGAGTGTGTTGTTCTACACAGGGATGCTATAAAGACTAAATTGTACTTGCTAATGTATATACATATTTAGTGGAAATCCTCAACACTAGATATTAAACTTTGCTACTTTTCATGATCTGAATTGTGTTTTATTTTTGTCTTGTGGACATGATAAAGCTCAAATATCATTGATATGATAAGTTTCATTGCTGAAACTTTTGCACCACTCTTTCTCTTCGGAAAATGTCAAATCTAGTTATGCTAGTTCTCCGTGTCCGTCCGACAGACAAACCTTATCAACACCTTTTAATCCGGCAGGCAGACAAAATACAGAAGAAGCCAGTCCTGCTCCTACCTCTTGTCTGCTGTAAGTGCATTACGCGACAAATCCATAATAAGGATGAAAAGACACAGGGCAAACGGTCACAACCACTACAGAGACGAACAAGACATCAGCAAATCTTTTGGAGCTTAGAATGACAAGACATCGTTGTTGTTTTTCTATTAAAAATGAGTTAAGTTCAATACTGAAAAGAGTTTACACAACCGTTACTAAAAGTTATTTTCAGTTACTTTGTCTTCGTTCATAGACATTTTGAATTTTTATTGTTTTGATGCCTATATTGTTGTAGGTAACACTTTATTTTACAGTGTCCCTTTTACACGCCTTACATTACTTTTATAACAGTAAATTATATATAATTCCAAGCAACTAACCCTAAACAAAATTATATATTGTTAATATTACTCAGAACTTATTTGTATCACATTGTAACAAGGGCACCTTAAAATAGAGTGCAACTGTAACCAAGTTGTACTAGAAGTACTGATTCTACTAGCGGACTAATTTATTTTAATATTTTTAATGTTAGCTATTTCTAGGCCTAGCATGATATACAGCACACTACCACTCATATAAGACTTTTGATGTTTCTTAAAGAAATGTCTCATGATCACCAATGCTTCATTTATTGTAAAATATTCTTACAATTTCAAGGCACAATATGTAATTTTTACAACTAGAGCTCACTTATTCAAAACAGGCGTAGCTTGATGACACCTTGATTTTGTGGAACCATGGGAAGTGTTGTCTTCATGTCTACAGCCGGTGGAAAAGAATCCGATGGGACTCAGCCAGAAATCATATTGATGGATGAGCTAATGTCTTAAAGATTTACGAACATTACTGCAGTATGAAGCAGGGTGTGGCTGAAAGCTCTTGGAGCGGAAGAAGGCCGCCGGAGAAATTGCTAATGAGAAACAAGTGCGGCACATGGCTTGAGAGCAGAGGAGCTTTATTATGCCGCAGAAAAACCGGTTATGTGTGGGGTAACGCAACGCTGTTTTATCATTTTAGATACGTTTGTGTGTTTTGAAAGTTGTCATAACGCTTCTCTGCGAGTTTGCTCAGCGGCTACTATGACACTTGTTGCACACTGAACAAGCTAGATCGATATTAGGCATGGTAAAACATAATACTTATGATAAATCAAGAAAATGAGATTTTAATAATAAGACTTACTGTGTTAAGACATAGATCAATAATTAGTTTTCTGTCGATGAATGTGTCCAAATAGTTAAAACAGTAAAATCACATAATATATGTGATGATTGCATGGTTTCTACAAAATTAAACTGGAAATCAAGGGAATGATGTCATCAAATTATGAACTGCTGTTTAAAAATCTTAACTATCCCAAAATTGATGTTTTTACAAGAAGTCTCTTAGCCTCACCAAGGCTGCATTTAGATACATTTAAATTATTACTATTTAAAATAAACGTTTTAATTTAATTTAAAATAATTTAATCCTCCGTTGGCAAAGCACAATATTCAGCATCATTACTCCAGCCTTCAGTGTCACATGATCCTTCAGAAATCATTCTAATATGCTTATTTGTTGCTGAAGAAACATTTTTTATTATCAAGGTTGAAATTAGTGGTGTATAATTTTTTTTCAGGATACCTTCATTTACAAAAAGATCAAAAGAACAGCATTTATTCACTATAGCTTTTGGGCTGAATAAGGAAATGAATCCGCACAGATGATCAGAACAATAATGTGATCAGTAATTTTTTCTGTGACAAGTAATTTCACAAAAGCTTATGATGTTACAAAAGCTTTCAATCTCAAATAAATGCATCTCCGTTTTCAATATTAATGATAATAAATAACAATAATAACAGTCATTACAATAATAATAATTTAAAAAAAATTGTATATGCTACAAAAGATAACCAATTCTCCATTCTCAGGTGCGTAGATCAAGAAATGTTTGTTGAAGCAAAAAATAATAATTTTCCACACACTGAAAGACATACAATTTTGTCTATGACAAAAAATTACTTTAACATCTACAAGCTGAAATAAATAAATAAAAATACAAAAATATTTATTAACAATAATAATAATAATAAATAAATAAATACAAATACATAAATATTTATTAATAATAATAATTATTATTATTAAATAAATGAAAATACATAAATATTTATTAATAATAATAATACATGTTTCTTGAGCACCACATCAGTATATTAGAATGATAAATAAGTAGTAATAAATTACATTTGAAAAAAAACATTCAAATAGAAAAGAGTGATTTTAATCTGTAATAATACTTCACAAAATTAGTGGGGTTTTTTGTTGTTGTTGTTTTTAAATCAAATAAAATGTAGCTTTGGTGCGCATAAGAGACTTTTTTTAAAAAAAACTGTAAAAATCTTACCAATCCCAAATTTTGGAAAGGTAGTGTATATATTATATTATAATATATATGTTTTGGAGCAGAATAAATATATTTACTGTCCCTTTTAGTTAGCATCCTTGAAGATTAAAAGTATTAATTTAGTAAAAAAAATAAAGATTAAAAATAAATTAAATAAATTAAAAAAGGTAGTGTATATTATTGAATTTATGGTGTCAGTATTGGTTCAGTACTCAATTAAATTAAACTTAAAAATAGGAAATGTGAGGACATCCGTTTCATTACACTAGAAAGGGAAAAAAAGCTAAAATTAGCTGGGCTCCTGAGAGTGACAACATTGAGAATCTTTTCTTCAGTTCTCTCTCATCCAGCACTTCCTCTGAGAGGCAGAGACCGAGGCTTATGGAACCCAGATGGAGGGTGGGTTTTGAAATGTTTATTGTGTAAGAGGTACATCTAGCAATCATTACTTTAGACAAGTGCTCTTTATTTCAGAAGAACAATTCCTCACAAACAAATGTCCAGCCTTCAAACACAAAACCTTCCATCACTCATCCATGTTGCAGTGCTACATTTCATATCTTGTATTCAAGCACCACAATGATTTGTGAAAAGAGCTACAGACATAAAACTGAACAATAAATGGAACAACAGCTAAACAGAAATGAAATGTTCATGATCGTTTTCACTAATGACACAAAAAGAGTATTCTGATCTCAGGAGCTCTTTCATTCCTCCATCATCATCATCATCTCAGAAAGCAGAACATGCTTTTTTAAGGTACAGTTTTCATTCTCGCACCTTCATAATGCCTTTGTGAACAGTGAACTTATCATTGTTATACTATAAGCATTAAATCCCATGAGTCAGTTATGTAAAACCACGCAGAGTCACGCCCCGGGTGGAGACCACACCCGTTATAACGAGAGACGAGAGCTCACCCACAGCTGGGCTCACTCTGTGAGAAATAATAACAATAACGGCCCACTATAAAGTATAAACATACAATTAAGCAGCAACCATGACCTGCGCGAGCATCAGCGCGTGCACGAGTAGCGTCTGCAATGATTGCAAACGGACCTGAATGCAGCATTTACGTTGTCATTACAATAAATAATATACATTTTGTAAATATGGCAAATAATACAAAACGTCATGTACACAACCCCTGCAGTGGGCTAGAAATGTCTAATCCGGAAAGTCAAATGATGTATTAGGATGTAGGCCAGCAATCATATTTAAAATATGAGATTTAATCCAGCTATATTGTAACTCAGCTATGAGGCTGAATCAAATTGTATGTCGTTTTTACAGTACATGTATGATTTACTATGATGGGTGTCCATATCGCATATGGTCTCAAGTGTTACCTTGATCAAATCAGTGAAGCACGCGTTAATTAGTTTCGATCAAGTATCCGGTTTAACATATTACTGGAGTATGTATATTAGGCTCAGTGTGCTATGATTATAAGAGTATTTGATAATTTTGTATAATTGTAATATCGTAAACTGTTGGCCAATCTGCTCACGTTTATACGGATATCAGCGCTCGAGCTCTTAGCCAGCTAACTCCTGAATCACACAAACCTCTTAATTTATGACCGCTACCTAAATACACCCCTCACACTGAGAGAAGACGAAACATACTTCTTACCTTGAAAAATTCCTGCTAGTCTTTCACCCTTTATTGACCTATTCCTGGTCGGAAAGCAAAGAAATTCCCGCACCCGTCTTCACTGTCTCAGCCCAAGGGCGGTAACACAGGAAACCAGACACTAGAAACGACCTGATGATTGACATCGACAACAGCTAATCGGAACGTAAGAGCACGCCCATAAACCATTGTTCCCGCCTACTAGAAACACGCAACCAATCAGAGATGGGAGAGTTTTCGAGTTGCAAAGGAGCTTGGAATATGAAGTCCACACATGGCGTCATTGTCTTTGCGCGATTTAAATTGAATAAGTTTTTTATTATTGAGTATATTTTTTTAATTATTTTCATTATATTGTATCGAATGTTGTATTAATTAGTAATCATTCGAAGGTATATTGTTATTAAATGAGCGTTAAACCATAAACAAACAAACACGTTATTAAATGAGAATTCCTCATGTGGGCTCATATTCAGATAAATCATTCTTTTTTGATTATGGCATTATTTTTTAACAATTGAAACATACCAATCATTCATTTACAAAGAATAGGATACTTGTGAGGAGCTGTAGTCTAACTGGTCAGATCAGTGCACGCACACTGCTAATGACGTGTCATGTCCAACTGAAATCAATTACCCATGAAGGACTGATGACATTTACCAAAGCATTTTTAAGTAGAGGCTTTGCTCTATGCTCAGAAATCTTTCTAAATTTAGTAGTTGCCTATACCAGAGAAATACATATGTTTGTCTCAGAAGCAACATAATTAAAGCACATTGCATTAACAATGAAAGTGAATTTTTGCACAATAAATCCACACTAGCCTATCCCAAATAAAAAACCTGAACCTGAAAACCTGTTAACTGTGTCCCATTGAGTAAATAAAAATCTTAAAACACTTGCAGCCTTCATGGCTACTTGAACACTTTGGCCAAACACTGGAAACACATCATGTGTGTAGACAAGTGGTCAAGTGCAAGGAGTGCAAGTGTGGCTATTGGGACAGACAGAGGACTGAAAATGACGGCCTATAAGTCTCAAGTCTCTGAGCTGCACATAAGATGAAGTAGCCAAAAAAAGCAGAAAGATGTTCATGTGGGCCTTTACATAGAACGTGAATTCTGTGTACTCTGTACTAGAGTCCTATAGCTTCTCACAAGAAGCACCCATGCCGATGATACCCCTCACGGAACACCTGAATACAGGAGAAGAGCTTTTTGTAGGCCTTTGCCTACGAAGACCTCTTGTTGTCCAAATATTTGTAAATTATTTGTGCATATTTTTCTAAAACAATTAATAATTGCTAGACAGTCGATGTCCCTGAGCAATTGAATTGGTAAAAGAAAACCCAACAGTTTTTTTTTTTAAACAATAGCCCACTAGTGCAGTTCTTTGAGGGGACAAAATACCGTCCTGCCTCCTTTTACTCACTTTCCTCAGTAAGCCATTGTCGATTATTTTTCTTTTGTTTTCAAATAATCATACATTCAATCTTTAATTATTTAATCTATATATACATTTCTATTTATAACTGATGATTGCTTAATGTTAGCAAATATATCACACAAATCAAGATTTGAAACTTTGACAGGACTGAGATATGAATTAGGAACACAGCAGCTGAACATACCAGATGGTGCAGAAACGGGTGTACAGTCAGATGTCTAATAAATGATCATGTCTTTTGTTTTCTTCTTTGTAATATTGTCCTAAAACTCATACATAAAGCTTAAAAAGGATAATAAATATTGTTAATAAGACCAAAAAGTAAATCCATGAAGTAATTTCAAAGTGTAAGTCCAGATTGTTCACAGAACACATCAAACACTGAGGAACAGAGCTTGAACACCCTGACTGGAAACAAGGCACAGGAAAAAACAAGGACACATGATCCAAAGGTCGAAAAACTGAAAATTAAACACAATGAGGGCCACTAGTGGCCAAAACAAATCCATAGTCCTGAAAAACTGTATTTAGTACACATGGCCCAAAATTTGTAACTGCCATAGTTGCAAAAATTGCAAATATCATAGAAATAAAACTTTATTATCATCTTTCTTAAATCAATTTGAATGGTTAACCGATTATTGGTCACCAGATTCTGCACTCATTTCAGAGAATCTACAAACATCAAGTATGCTTAGAACTGTATACACAACCGTTGAAATGTTTGGGGTCGGTAAGAATATTAAATGTTTCTGAAAAACGTCTTTTCGCTCACAAATTCTGCAATTATTCGATTATAAAATTAACTGCAATATTGAATTACATTCATTAACTGTAATTTTTCCCCCTTGATCTTGGAGTGTCTGTGACCCTGTAACCAGTGTTGAGAAAGGTTACTTTTAAAAGTAATATATTACAATATTGCACTATTCTCTAAAAAAAAAAGTAACTAATTACTTAGTTACTTTTTATGAAAAGTATGTTACATTTCTTTTGCATCACTTTTTTCTCACCTTGGTTTTGCTTGCTTGTTTTTTGTTGTTGTTTTGTTTTGTTTAATACTAAAACCACCCCAAAAGTTCAATTTTTGGCAAACGGAAAAGCCAAAGATTCACTTTTTTTTTTTTTTTTTTTTTTTTTTTTTGGTGTTAAAAAAAGACACAGAGTGAAAAAACTGTGCTGAAAAGGCATGGACAAGGTTATTTTTGCAGCTAAGCTTAAAAGCATTTATAGAAGTTTCCCTTTCAGATGCAAAATTCATGCGAGGAGAGTATTTAAATGAATCATCCAAGATGATTTACTAAGGTTTGTGCTAGTCAATTTACTGGCTTTTTCGTAGAGTATGTTGGTCATTATGGTAAATATCCAGCTGCGTTTGTCTGCATCTTAAGCAAATCTGGCCAAAAAAAGTTAAATGCTCAGGCTGAAGGAAATGCAAATTCACATCTGTACGGCAGAGAGCGCAGGATTTCAGCTATGCTGCCTTTATGAATTGTAAAAGAATAGGATGCAGGAGACGAAAGTTCAACCCTCTTAATTCATCAATTAAAAAGAAAAAGAAACACAAATGTGACAATTAACTATGATAACTTGTTTATTTGAAAGCCAGAAGTATTGGTTAATAAAGTGATGTTAAATATATAAAGTATATTTGCTTTATTTGACAAAATTATTTCAGGTTTGCTCTGAATTTCACTTATTGATTTTGTGCAATTCTGAATCTGTTTTTGATTTTGAGTTCACATTTAGTCAACAGCTACAATAATGTTTCCAAAGGGCACACAATGGCTGTACTCCTGACTTGCGTTACTTATTTGAAAAAGCAATTGAGATATTTTGTTGTAAATTTAAAAGTAATCTGTTACCATTTACTTGAGAAAAGTAATCTGATTGTAACTCATGTTACTTGTAATGTGTTTCCTCCAAGACTGCCTGTAACAATGTCATTTTTCATGCTGTAAAGCGTAATAAGTTAGCAGAACTTCAAAAAACTTTTATATCAATGAATCAAGTTAGTAGAACTTTAGATTTTGTTGTACACAAGCATGCCAATTGTACAACTGTAAACTGAAATACTGTGACATGATTGTGTACAAAATCGAAATCTAAAGATTTGCTAACTTAAAACTTGAGTTTAGTAACTTCTAATTCAGAGTTTCAGTTAAGAACTTGAGGTAACATCTCTTCCAATTGGTTGCTAGCTTTCCCAGAAGGTCTCCCATCCACTGCATGTGTAAAGAGCTACAGGTTATTACAGACAGGCTCCTCATATGTCCCACATCACAGATCATGTGATCACCAAGAAAGCTGAGTGTATGGAAACGTAAACAGACAGTATTTAAATTAAATACTTGTGTCAGTTTCAAGAACTCAAAAGAAAATTCTTAATATTCAGTCAACGTTAATATATTTCCCCTAGTACGATTAAGTACTTTGCACACTGGTTTACAGTGCAGTAAAGAAACGTGGTCATCTGTAAAATTCATCTTTTGCTCTGCTGTTTGTTTAAAAATTACTTACATAGCTTTGCAATGATATAATTAAATTGTTTAATATAATTTGTTTAATGTCAGAATGCCATATAGGAAAGAGTTCAAATATGCAGAAAATTCTGAAAACCAAAGTATGTGCTGTAGGATTTTTCTGAAGAATACTGGTCAAGCCAGTAGTTTGTCGCCACAG
The DNA here is from genome assembly GCA_037194245.1 of Opsariichthys bidens. Lineage (NCBI taxonomy): Eukaryota > Metazoa > Chordata > Actinopteri > Cypriniformes > Xenocyprididae > Opsariichthys > Opsariichthys bidens. The sequence goes on from CM074278.1 coordinate 9,298,304, forward strand.
TGTAAACTTTTGTTCATTTGTGTAAATTCACTTATATTTTGTCTTGTGGACCACGCTATATGTAATATACTTTGTGCAGGTTTCACATTGTTGAAAACAATGAAGCAATGAGAACACATATTAATTGGAAAGTTCTTGTTTTATTTTTCATTTTATTGATTCATTTCATACCAAAAAAATAAAATACTAATTAGTAACTAGAATGTACATTTCCTGAAGGAAATGTGAATGGTGCTTGCAGTGGCAAAATTCGGCCCTCGGTTGCAAGGGTGTTTCTAGGCAGTTTCTAATTAATGTGTTTTGGAAGGTTGCTAGGCGATTGCTATGGTAATCTAGGTGGTTGCTAGGTGGTTGCTAGGCGGTTGCTAGGCAGTTGCTAAGGTATTAGGGGTGGTTGCTAAGATGTTACTAGGTGGTTGCTATGGTAACCTGGATGGTTGCTAGGGTGTTGCTAGGAAGTTGCTAAGGTACTTGGGGTGGTTGCTAAGATGTTGCTAGGCAGTTGCTAAGGTGTTCTGGGTGGTTGCTAGGCGGTTGCTATGGTAACCAGGGTGGTTGCTAAGGTACTTGGGGTGGTTGCTAAGATGTTGCTAGGCGGTTGCTAAGGTGTTCTGGGTGGTTGCCATGGAAACCTGGGTGATTGCTAGGGTGTTGCTAGGCAGTTGCTAAGGTACTTGGGGTGGTTGCTAAGATGTTGCTAGGCGGTTGCTAAGTTGTTCTGGGTGGTTGCTAGGGTGTTGCTAGGCAGTTGCTAAGGTACTTGGGGTGGTTGCTAGGCGGTTGCTAGGGTGACCTAGGTGGTTGCTAGGCGGTTGCTATGGTAACCATGGTTGTTGCTAGGCAGTTGCTAAGGTACTTGGGGTGGTTGCTAGGCGGTTGCTAGGGTGACCTAGGCGGTTGCTATGGTAACCATGGTTGTTGCTAGGCAGTTGCTAAGGTACTTTGGGTGGTCACCACGGTGTTGCTAGGTGATTGCTAGGGTGTTCTAGGTGGTTGCTAGGTGGTTGCTATGGTAACCCAGGTTATTGCTATGGTGTTACTAGGTGGTTGGTAGTTGTCACAGATAGTTACTATGGAGTTTTTATAGAGTTCTTAGCATGTTCTCAGCCCACTTTAGCACCTAGCTAATGAGTATTAGCATGTAGCTATTCACTGCTAGCATGTGTAGCATGTTGGAGTTCCAGTTTGCTAGCATGAGTCAAAAATACCCAACGACCATGTCTGTACGATGTTCTGATCCAGAGATATATGTCTTGCTAAACAGTTGCTAGGGTACTTTGTTTGGTTGCTAGGGAGTGGCTTCGCAGTTAACAAGCTTAAACTAATAGACTGCATGTGTGCCCAAATCAAAAGAGCCATATTCATGCGTCTCTATGATGTTCTGATTCATTTAAATCCATCTCATCTATTTTTTAACTGAAGTGTTTGAGGTGGTTGCTAGGGTGCTCTAAATGGTTGCTATGGTGTGGCTATGATGAAGATTTTAGGTCATTGCTGATTGGCTACTTGATCAGATGTCAAATGAGTGAGAGACAGTGAGAGAGAAAGGGTTCCTCAGGCCCTGCGTGTGTGAGTGAGTGAGAACGTGACAGTTGAGATTCACGGAATGCTCGTGAATTTGAATTTTTCAATGCAAAGTCTATGGGAGTTTTTTCGCCGCTTTTTCGTCCGCTGTACGAACGTCATAGCACACCTCTCCTCAATGAGCCGGTCGATTTGACACCTCATTCATGGGTCTAGGACAAACGGTGCGGGACGAGTTACGCGCCGAAGTTTGTGGCGGAATAAGAAGAAGAAGAAGAAGTTTCCAGAAGAGTATAAATGGATGCTTTGCCTTTGGCAAGCACCATTAATTAATTATTAAAAGTAATTAGATGGATGCTGTTGGTAAAGCGTTTGGCACTCAAACAAATATATTAGCCGAATGATTCACTGTAAAGTCTCTCCGGGGCTTTTACTTTATGAAAAGGGCTTTTATTTTATAAATTGAAACTACCGCTTTAAGTTTACAAACCTTCACCCGGATGTTGATCGTTATTTACAGCCGGTGAGAATGGCGGACATGGACGAGCTGTTCGGTAGTGATGGCGACAGTGATAATGAGCAACGAGGTACTCTAACACTTGAGTTATTGCATCAATCATTGAACATTTGATTCATTTAAGTGTTAAGTATGTTTAAGCATTTAAGTTTTAAGTATGTAGCAGAGCTCTCGTTTTGCAATATGTGCATTTGTAAGACGGTAATTTCTTGACCACTGCAGACAGATTTTCATCCCATCTTCCCAGGACGGTCAGATTAGGTGTTATAATCTCTAAATAACCTCGGTAACCAAAGAAATCGCCCACAAGTATTTGGAAGTGTTATGATCTATTAACAAAAAACTGTAGTCTTTCCAAAAACGTCTATTTTCTATGTAATATTTATTGTACACTTTTAGATGTAAATTATATTAGGGGAAAAATGTCAATTTATCCTATCAAGATGGTGTATTCTACTGTATTCATGTAAAAAAGTGTAATTTAAATTTGACTTGAATGAACCTTTTCTACTATGTGCATGTTATTATCATTTTTTTCCATTAGAAGGGAAATGTCATGATTATACAACTGTCCTGATAATATTTTACAAATAAACCCTCTTCGCTGTTTATAAACGTTTGACAAAAAGTCGAAGTCATATCGTCCAATTAATTGCAGAAAAAAATCATGCAATACTTGATATCAGAGAGAGAGAGATCTCTAAACTCTTTCTTTAAATGTCAAAATTTAACCTGACAAGAATTCAGGAGTTAAAATGTCATGTGGTGCAACTTCCCAAAATCTCAATGACATTTATTGATTCATAATTCATGATATTTATAAATTTAAAAAAAAAAATTGAAGACACTCTTATGGAATTGACTGACTAATTAAAATGAATGAACAATTATTTGTACAATTATATAACTGTTAAATAAATCCAGAAAAGAAATCTCATCATGTAGCTCTATTTTGGGATGTGAAATGTTTCTGAAGGACACATTTATGAAGTTAAACTCCGTTATGCTGTAAGTCAGTTTGGATAAAAGCATATCCCAAATGACAAGTTAATAAATTAATGTATGCGTTGATGTGTTTCCTCCAGAGTCCGGCTCTGGTTCTGGCTCTGGCTCTGAATCGGAGCATGAGAGACCCAGATCTGTCAGCAATGCTTCTGGCAGCGGGAGCGACAGGGATCATGATGATGATGATGAGGATGAAGATGGGGGAAAGCCGAGCAATAAAGAGCTGTTTGGAGACGACAGCGAAGATGAGCGCGGGAGCCAGCACAGCGGCAGCCAACACAGTGTCAGCCAGCACAGCGGCAGTCAGTCAGAGCGGTCAGGCAACCAATCAGAGGCGAGCATGCATTCAGACAACGAACACAGCGGGTCAGAGGGCCATCACGAGGAGGACGACGACGATGATGAGAGGGGCCACAGATCTGATGTAGGGAGTCCAGCCTCAGGAGCAGGAAGCCACAGGTCTGACAGAGGAAGTGGAAGTCCAATGTCAGAGGCGGGCAGCCCACGCTCGGAAGCAGGAAGCGGTCATTCAGATCCTGGCACACCTCATTCAGATGGAGAGGTGTCAGGGAAAGATGTCCATTCTGGAGATGAGAAGTGGGGTGGGGATGGAAAAAGTGACCAATCAGAGGACGAGGACAAACCGCAGAACTCGGATGATGAAAGGGACCATTCTGACGACGAACGGGAAAGACAAAAATCAGGTGAGGTATATTGGGGGTGTGATCCCAAATGAGTTAAGCATTGGTCATGTCAGTCTAAGTGCTGATTGCCTATATAATGTTACAACTAATACTAAGCCCATGAAATTGGCTGCAGGCTGGGATTTGTGCTGAACTGGTTTGAGGGAAATCGTACTTATTGGAGTGATCTGATGTGCTGGTCTTATGATTAAGTAATTGTTCAGTGTGTCTTTTGAAACTTGTAACATTACGGATGTTTACCTGCAAAAGTTTTGTTAATCCAAATGAATTGTCTGATTTCAGATTCTGAATGTTCTCTTTATATGAACTCTATACTTTGCAGTTTGTTTCACATTTTGTTTAGAACCGTGATAATGCCGCAAAAAGGGTTATTTAATTTTTACTACTTCATTTTTTTTTTTACCATTATGACACATCTATTAATAAATCACAAATGGCACTGCGCATACGTGCAAGGTATTTTTGAATCCAGTTGAGAAGATAGTGGGATTAAAGGGTTCGTTCACCCAAAAATGAAAATTCTGTCATTACTCATTCTCGTGTCGTTTTAAACCTGTAAGACTGTCGTTAAAACACAAATAAAGATCTTTTTAATGAAATCTGAGAACTTTCTGTCCCTCTGTTAACAGCCTACGCAAACACCACTTTCAAGCCCCAGAAAGGTAGTAAAAACATCATTAAAGTAATCCATGTGACTTCAGTGGTTTAACCTCAGTTATATGAAATGATACAGATGGTTTGCTTGCTCAAAAATGTTAATTTACCACTTTATTTACAATAAAGTGCTCTGCTCTCACATCAACACATGTATACATTGTGGTGCTCTTGTGAACGTGAAATTAATATTTTGTAAATAAAGTGGTAAAAAAAAAAAAAAAAAATTTGCTACATAACATTGAGGTTTAGATCACTGGAGTCACATGGATTACTATTATGATGTTTTTACTACCTTTCTAGGGCTTGAATGTGGTAGTTGCATAGGCTGTCAATGGAGGGACAGAAAGTTCTCAGATTTCATTAAAAATATCTTCATTTGTGTTCTGAAGAGTAATGATTGTCTTGCGTGTATGGAACGACATGAGGGTGAGTGACAGGATTTTCATTTTTGGGTGAACAGTCCCTTAAAAGCATTTGCATTTTTTTTCCATTGATCAGATTATTTCGAGTCTTCACCTCCCTTTCAGTTTGATTTAAATTTATTTTGGATCAAGCTCAATTGAATGAGAAGCTTACGTGAAACCTTTCTAATCAGACAGAGCAATCAATATGATTAATATCATTAACAACTACTGATCTTTGCAACGGAATGAATCAATAATATATAGGATAAGCTGGACAACGACACCATTTTCTTTGGGAGTTGCTGTGCTGCCAAAAATGATTTGCCAATTGTTAATGTAATGCTGCTTTGCCATAATTTGCATTGTAAAAAGCGCTATAAAAGTAATAAAAGATTATTTGCTTGCATGTGAACGTAGATATTGTATTTGTGGCAAAAAATAAAGGACTACCTTCTCGGACAACACGTGAGATGTTATAGATCGGTTTCCATCTGATGGTAACATGGTTATTCTAAGAGTTCTTTATTTGTGCACATTCATTTCAGAGTCTATCAAGGGCAGTGACAGCGAAGATGATTTTACACGCAAGAAAAAGAAAAAAATAGCTTCTGACTCTGACTCGGATTCTGACCGTGATTCACAGAGGGGTGAGTGACAGACACTTGCTGTGATGAAACACTGTGTCATACACACAGAAGCTCTGTTAAACCCTGTGTTTGTGTGTGTGTAGGTAAGAAGCCTGCAGCTAATGATCTGTTCGGGGAAGCGGATGATATTTCGTCAGACAGCGATGCAGAGAAACCTCTCACACCTGGGCAACCAATGGTGAAACATTTACACGCACAACATCAGTATAAATTAATCTGATGAATAACTCATTTATTTTGGCAGATTTTCTCAAGCCAAGCCACCTTTCTTATGTGATTGGAAATTAAACGGAAGTTGTCGGCTTCCGGTTGTAGGCTTTCCTTCACTATTGTGACGTATATCCAAGCAAAGCAGCTTCATGAACTAGAAAAAATGTAGGGCGGTACTTGGATTTTGCCGATCAGGAATTGATCGTATCATTGTGGTTCACTATTGCTGTGGTTGACCTGTCAGTGCCAGTAAACACATAATCAGAGCAGAGAAGAGATGTCACTGCAAGAGGGAGGGGATGTTATATTGAATATAGATAATGAGGCACATTAATGATAATAAAAAAAAAGATGTGCACAGATAAATCATTTATGATAAATACTGCAAAATTCCATTAAGTCAATTTTGATTTCAAGGTGACTTTAAATTTTGAAAGCTAAGAAATTAAGAGCTGTTAATATTACTATTATAATTCTATGGTTGTTCTCTATAATAGATTTATTTATTTATTTTACAGTACAGAAGTAATTTCATGGTTTAGCTAATCTATATGATAACCTAATGAAAAAGGATTCTTAGTAATAATAATAATAATTGCATCTTGGGCATCTTGTCACCTTTTTCACCCTCGATGAGGTTGCATTCCTATTTCTTGCCCCCGAAACAGTCATAATTTAGATTTACAGTCGTGGCCAAAAGTTTTGAGAATTACATAAATATTAGTTTTCACAAAGTTTGCTGCTAAACTACTTTTAGATCTTTGTTTCAGTTGTTTCTGTGATGTACTGAAATATAATTACAAGCACTTCATACATTTCAAAGGCTTTTATCGACAATTACATGACATTTATGCAAAGAGTCAGTATTTGCAGTGTTGGCCGTTCTTTTTCAGGACCTCTGCAATTCGACTGGGCATGCTCTCAATCAACTTCTGGGCCAAATCCTGACTGATAGCAACGCATTCTTTCATAATCACTTCTTGGAGTTTGTCAGAATTAGTGGGTTTTTGTTTGTCCACCCGCCTCTTGAGGATTGACCACAAGTTCTCAATGGGATTAAGATCTGGAGAGTTTTCAGGCCATGGACCCAAAATTTCAACGTTCTGGTTCCCGAGCCACTTAGTTATCACTTTTGCCTTATGGCACGGTGCTCCATCGTGCTGGAAAATGCATTGTTCTTCACCAAACTGTTATTGGATTGTTGGAAGAAGTTGCTGTTGGAGGGTGTTTTGGTACCATTCTTTATTCATGGCTGTGTTTTTGGGCAGAATTGAGTGAGCCCACTCCCTTGGATGAGAAGCAACCCCACACATGGAAGGTCTCAGGATGCTTTACTGTTGGCATGACACAGGACTGATGGTAGCGCTCACCTTTTCTTCTCCTGACAAGCCTTTTTCCATATGCCCCAAACAATCGGAAAGGGGCTTCATCGGAGAACATGACTTTGCCCCAGTCCTCAGCAGTCCATTCACGATACTTTCTGCAGAAGATCAATCTGTCCCTGATGTTTTTTTTGGAGAGAAGTGGCTTCTTTGCTGCCCTTCTTGACACCAGGCCATCTTCCAAAAGTCTTGGCCTCACTGTTGCTGATGCGCTCACACCTGCCTGCTGCCATTCCTGAGCAAGCTCTGCACTGGTGGCACTCTGATCCCACAGCTGAATCCTCTTTAGGAGACGATCCTGGCACTTGCTGGACTTTTTTGGACGCCCTGAAGCCTTCTTTACAAGAATTGAACCTCTTTCCTTGAAGTTGCTGATGATCCTATAAATTGTTGATTTAGGTGCAATCTTAGTAGCCACAATATCCTTGCCTGTGAAGCCATTTTTATGCAACGCAATGATGGCTGCTCGCGTTTCTTTGCAGGTCACCATGGTTAACAATGGAAGAACAATGATTTCAAGCATCACCCTCCTTTTAACATGTCAAGTCTGCCATTCTAACCCAATCAGCCTGACATAATGATCTCCAGCCTTGTGCTCATCAACATTCTCATCTGAGTTAACAAGACGATTACTGAAATGATCTCAGCAGGTCCTTTAATGACGGCAATGAAATGCAATGGAAAGGTTTTTTTGGGATTAAGTTAATTTTCATGGCAAAGAAGGACTATGCAATTCATCTTATCACTCTTCATAACATTCTGGAGTATATGCAAATTGCTATTATAAAAACTTAAGCAGTAACTTTTCCAGTTTCCAATATTTATGTAATTCTCAACTTTTTGCCACGACTGTACACAATATTCACCCTCTCTAGCACTTAGAATTAAACAGGTTGGATATTTTACTGTATTTTTCAGTAGGTAATACTTTATTTCAAGGTGACGTAGTTACATTTTATACATACAAAATTACAAGAAACTAATCCTAACCCTATAGTAAGTACATATAGTTTATTAATATTACTCTGCACTTTTTTGTGTCATTACAATGTAACAGTATCACCTTAAAATAAACTGTGTCCCTTCAATATGTAAATGAATTGATCTGAACTGAATTATCAGGATGGTGAGGACGGTCTAGAGGGAGATCAGCCCGAGGAGGAGCCGGTTCCAGAGACGAGGATTGAAGTGGAGATTCCCAAAGTCAGTACAGATTTGGGCAGTGAGCTCTACTTCGTCAAATTGCCCAACTTTCTCAGTGTGGAGCCCAGGTGTGTGAATGTCTCCTGGAGAACTGAACTGGAGTTGCTAAATACTCCATCCTAACAATCCTAGTCAGTCAACTGTTTGTCACCTCTCTCCCTGTCTCTACACAGGCCGTTTGACCCTCAATACTATGAGGATGAATTTGAGGATGAGGAGATGTTGGATGAGGAAGGACGTACCCGTCTCAAGCTTAAGGTGGAGAACACCATCAGGTGGCGCTCTAGGCGCGATGAGGAGGGCATCGAAGTCAAGGAGAGCAACGCAAGGATCGTTAAATGGTCCGACGGCAGGTGAGGAGACGCATGCAGAATTTAGTGGTGAATAACTGCACAGGAATCATTTCAGAAGGTGTGGATTATTGTCACTTTTCGTGTCAGGTCGACTTTACAGTATATAGTGCTTTATACAATACAGATGGTTTCAAAGCAGCTGATAACAGGAAAATGATGCAAACAGTTCATTTTGACTGTAGCAGCTATAAATGAAAATGTGTCATTGTTCAGTTGAAGTCAGTTCAGTGTTGATTCAGAAAGATCATCAATTATTAAATTAGTTCATTTAATCTATAAAGCAGTTCTGTAGAAAAACAGTGACGTCACCATCCAGCTCAGTTCAGTTCTCATCCAATAGTGTCAGTGCAGTCAAATCAACTATATTGTTAAATATTAAGTTGCTCAGATGATAAGATGCTGCAGAAATATGGAAATCAGCCTCACTCTTCTCGTTCTGCAGCATGTCACTGCACCTGGGGAATGAGGTGTTTGATGTGTATAAAGCTCCACTTCAAGGTGACCACAACCACCTGTTCATCCGCCAGGGCACAGGACTGCAGGGTCAGGCTGTGTTCAAGACCAAACTCACCTTCAGGTGCGTCTCTCTCTCACACACACACACACACACGTTCGTTTTGCTATCAAAGTGAGGACATTCCATTGGCGTTTTTAAATGGTTTTTAAACTGTACACTCTGTCTGCCCCCCCCCCCCCCACCCCTAAACTTAACCCTCACAGAAAATGTTCTGCATTTTTACATTTTTAATAAAACATTGTTTAGTATGTTTTTAAAGCTGTTTGAGAAGTGGGGACATATGAAGTGTCCTCATATTTCACGTTGAAGTTGTAATACCAGTGTCATACCCATGTCATTATACACATTTGTGTCCTGATATGTCACAAAAACGCGCGCACTCACATACACACACGTACGTCTCTTCTACAGCAGTGTTTGGATGCATCTGAAAGCTTATGCTGCTGACTTGTTGCCTCGCTGGCCTATCAGGCAATGATTTTGCAGGCAGCGATTGCACATGATGGTACCTCACTAAACTGATTTCTGAGGCAGCAGAGCGGTTCAATGATCTACAACCGCAAAATAGAGCGAGGTTTGGTGATAACTCAATGAGTATATAATTACTACAATACAAATTTCTTGCAAGAAATGTTATCAAAAGTGGAAAAGTAGGTCAATAATGCACATTTAAACAAATTGACTACCAACCGCAACTTTCAGACTTGCAACTTTTTTCACATTTTTTAGCTCAACTGTTATCGGAATAGAATGCACAGGATTGTGGAATATCAAAGGCAGCAAAAGATATTTCTATGCTGCGTTTAAACTGTATTATCACTGTATTTGTATGTGTCTTTATGCCTCTGTGTCCTGCCTGCAGAGGCAGCGTTTAGCATTTAGCAGCAATAGTGTTGTAGTGGTGATATATCACTGGTTGGACGCTAGGTGGTGCTATGGGGTAATTTTTGATAAGCAGTGCTGCATAGATTACATTTTGGTAGGCCAAAACTTGGACACGAGAACTTCTGGTTCCATCATTAAGTCCTTAATCATCCTTTAGTGACATTTTCACTCACCGTCATAAGCAGGTATTGTTTGTTACCATGACCACTGCATGCGCGTCTACGTTGAATGTACTTATTTATTTATATATTTTGCATGTAAAGTACCTGTACACATGAGAAGCGTGATTGCAAGAAAATTGCATTATTTAGGACTATTCTATTTATCAAGATATTGTTATAGGAACTGTTGTTGTTTTTATGACCCAACATGTTTGATAAGTTCTCCCTCCTGGAGAGATGCTGTCCTGCAGAGTTAAGCACCAACCCCAATCAAACATGCCTGAACCGGCTAAGCAAGGACTGTCTCATTCCCTGTTCCACACATTAGTCCACTAATATACTTCACTTGAGGGAGTGATTGAAAATGACATTTTTAAAAATACCATCATGCTCAAGTAATATTTATTTGTAATGATTCCAAAACTAAAAATATTGTATATTTTACATATCACACTTCAGAATGCTTGTCTGTGTATTTCTACACATGGGTGACATGTACGTGTGTTTGTAGACCTCACTCCACAGACAGCGCCACACACAGGAAAATGACCCTTTCTCTTGCGGACCGCTGCTCAAAGACACAGAAGATCCGAATTCTACCCATGGCTGGCAGAGACCCAGAGTCCCAGAGAAATGAGATGATCAAGGTAAAACACAAACACACACATACACCTTGAAGTCAGCAAAGTGATTTGCGTTTAGACCAAGACTGACGGAAAATTCAGTGGGATTCATATCAACACAGAAATGCTGTGTTTTCAAAGGGAGGTTATATCATAAATTGTATAACTTGTTAATAAAAAGCTCTTCTTCCTGAAATCATGGCGTTTCAGGAGGACGCAAGCACATAGAGCTGTCCTCAAAGGCAGCTTAAGCATTATGTTTTGAATCTTAAGGCCCTGGGGTGTATTCCAGAAAGCCGGTTATGTGACCATACCCAGGTATGTTCCAGAGTAAGTAAGCCAATAACCTCAACTTTCGGTTCCAATAACTGAGGTAACTTTCGGGGTATGGAAGTAGCCATAGCAACTTACTCTCTGAACATAACCTGCTCCGGAGCAGCTTATGTTCCAGGGTTAGTTTGCTTAAGAGGTATTCGGATGTGTGTTATTTAATTAATATAGTTTTATTTAGGTAACTACATTTGATAAATTGTTATAGTTTTGTGTGTATGTTCAATTCTAATATATGTACATGAATCTGCTTTTTTCCTTTTTATAACAGGATGTTTTCTGTACCATCATTTCTATAATAAAATACATATATTTTATTAAATATTTAGCATTAAACAACAATATAATTATTATTCTCAGCAAATAAAGAATACTTATTCAATTAAAAAAATTGAAAAAATAATTACACAACCACCAAATAGGTGGCGATGTGCACTAATAGATTATGTAAATTGCCATTAAACAAAAGGAGGAAGTAGAATGGCGCTCTTTTTCTTAGCGTCTGTTTCTATGGTGAATGATCGATTCGTCACTCGGTTGAGAATATCTTGTGTGTTAACCGGAAACATACTCTGGGTTAACTGAATGTACTCCCTGAAGCGTTTTTGGAACCAGCATACCTCGAGCAAGGAAGGTTTGGGTTAATCTACTCAAGAGTTCAGGGTATATGTGACGGTAAGTTAAACTTGCTTTCTGGAATACCCACCAGATACACTTAAAGCGAAATCGAAGAACAAACTGGTATGACGTAATTTCGAATAAAATCAGGCCAAAACAAATTCTGTTTTGTGTTCGTTATGGAAAGTCGAAACAGCTTGCCAAGGTGAATTTCCTTGAAAAGATCCCTCTGGCAGGTCAACATTATTGAACTACCATTGGTTGGCGCAGTGATGTAATAGGTAGGTGTGGCTCTGAGACTCTCCTGTCTTTGACATTGGAATCTTCTGTGGTTCATTTCTTCTGTTCAGTCCGTCAAGGTCAGACATCTGCAAGTAAAAACATGAACACACTGGAGAGTCGCTGTATGGTACAAACTGTAGATGTCATTCTATTTGTATTCTATTTTTCATGTTTAATACTGTACAGCGGCTTGCTTTAAAGCGATCTATTTACACGCTATATATATATATATATATAAATATGACTTTGCTCTGAATTGCAGAGCTGATGCAAACATATCCCCATCGCTTTGATCAGATGCTTTCTTAACTGTTGTTTTCTCACCACTGTCGTTTTTGCGATTTATTTTGTTGTTGAAAGGAAAGCGCCTAACACATTTACATATTCATCTAAATGTCAGGATGTTTGCTAACACTATACTTGTCACGCATTTAAAACTTTTTACCCCTAAGCAAGAAACGAAAAAGAACTTTTCCGCAAGTATATCGGGACCTTTAAAGGATAATGTTGTGGACAATGACTCCACTCTTATCATTTTAATTCAGAAAATCTCTTTGTAAAAATCTGAGTTTTTGCATAAGACAGCGGTCGCATAACAGACTCATCAGAGTCTGTGAAGATCAGGCCATCTCGGCTCACAGCACGTTTCTTCACACACACAACAGATCTTGGCAGCAGCAGGTTATGCACGTATTTGAGCCATGTTATCTAAACAGATTGTCTGACAACTAAAGTGGAGTACTGTAAATGTTTTTATCTGTTTCCTCTCACTCATTTATCTCGCTCTTACCAGAATTCTAATGTCCAAAGAGACATTTCATATCAGATGAATGACCATAAATCAATCAAAGACCCAGACAGAACTATAACTTTATATTTTAACTTGAAATGATTTCACAAAATCATTTCAGTTTTATTGAAAGTGGTTTTCAGAGATAATAATCATACATAAATATATTGTTTATGCCGCCTGGACCAGTTTAAGAAATTAAAACTTATTTTCAGCGACTGAGGGTGCACTAAGCTGAGAAAAATAACAGTAAAGACTTTTATTTTGTTACAAAAAAATGTATTTCAAATAAATGTTTTTTTTTTTTTTTTTAAATGCACATTTTCTTAAACAATCTTAAGCAACATGACTGTTTTCAACATTGATGATAAAATGCAGAGGTCATGGAACTTCACTGGTGAAAAGTGTGGGACCCTGGATTAAAATGTAATGAATGAAAAATATTTATTAAATCCGGTAAGATTTAGTTCTTAAATCTTTTTTCATTACTCACTGATGAACTAGGAAGTGGATATGTTCATTCAGTGTAATCCTGCAGTAACATCACTTCGTGTTTATCTTGTTTTGTCTCTGCAGAAAGAAGAGGAGAGATTACGTGCCTCTATCCGCCGTGAGTCCCAGCAGAGGCGAATGAGAGAGAAACAGCATCAGCGAGGTCTGAACGCCGGGTACCTGGAGCCAGACCGCTATGACGAGGATGAGGAGGGTGAAGAATCCATCAGCCTGGCTGCAATCAAGAGCAAATATAAGGGTGGAGGTCTGAGGGGTAGGTGACATACAAAACACATGAGGCGTTCGTGTATAAAATGCTCAAACATTTTCAGATTGTATCATAAATCCTTGCAAAGATCACTTTATAAATCCCATTTAGCGTACGTGCATGACTGAGATTGCCCACTCTGTTTCCTCTTTGAAATATCCGCTCATGAATATGCAAGCTGGCAGGTCCTCTTTTTATTAGGTTTAACTGTTTATAATTTCAAGTGATGCAGGGAAATTAATTGTTTACCGAAAACGAGGTTTATTAAATAATCAATTAATGAAATTGTTCAACACTCATTTACATTTACATTTAGTCATTTAGCAGACGCTTTTATCCAAAGCGACTTACAAGTGAGGAAAACAAACAAGCGATATGGCAAATAACACAGGAAGTGCTCACAATACAAGTTTCATACATTGCTCAGTACCATAAGCTAGAGTAGGAAGGGAAAAGGGAAGGAAAGGGTTTTTTTTTTTTTTTTTTTTATATGAGGGGATCAAGTGTTCACGGAAGAGGTGAGTTTTCAGCTGTCTCTTGAATATTGCCAGGGATTCTGCGCTCCTGATGAAAGTAGGGAGATCATTCCACCAGCAGGGAGCAGTGAAGGAGAATGTTCTGGAGAGTGATTTTGTGCCTTTCTGTGACGGTACCACAAGCCTACGCTCCTTTAGTGATCGCAGGCTTCTGGTGGGGACGTAGCGTTGTAGCAGTGTGTGGAGGTAGGAAGGTGCAGAGCCTGTGGTGGATCTGTAAGCAAGCATCAGCGCTTTGAACTTGATGCGAGCAGCGAGGGGTAGCCAGTGCAGAGAGATGAAGAGGGGCGTGACGTGGGCTCTCTTAGGCTCGTTGAAGACAAGACGAGCAGCAGCGTTCTGGATCATTTGAAGAGGTTTGATTGCACTTGACGGCAGACCAGCCAGAAGAGCATTGCAGTAATCAAGCCTTGAAATGACCAGGGCCTGGACAAGCAGTTGTGTTGCGTGCTCAGTCAGGAAGGGACGGATTTTCCTGATGTTGCGAAGTGCAAATCTGCATGACCGCGCCGTCTTTGAGATGTGGTCTCTGAAGGTCAGTTGGTCATCAAAGATAACTCCAAGATTTCTGGCCGACTTAGATGGGGTGATGGTGGTTGTACCAAGCTGTATGTTGATGTCGTGTTGTAGGGTAGGAGTGGCAGGGAAGACTAAAAGCTCAGTCTTTGCCAGGTTGAGCTGCAGGTGGTGTTCTTCCATCCAGGTGGAGATATCCGCCAGACAGCTTGAGATCCGTGCAGCTACTGTGGAATCATCTGGTTGGAAGGACAGGTAGAGTTGTGTGTCATCAGCATAGCAGTGGTAGGAGAAACCATGTGCCTGTATGATGGGACCCAGTGATGTAGTATAAATGGAGAATAGGAGGGGACTAAGAACTGAACCCTGAGGGACCCCAGTGATTAGTTGAATATAGAAATTGAGTTATGCACAAAAATTTAATTTACACAAAAGGCAGTTTTTTTTTTTTTTTTTAAATCAAACTAATGGTATAATTATTTTGTTTGTATTTAGATGGTGGCTATAATTACTTCTTTTCATAACAGATTTATTCAAACATTCAGTAAACGAGACCACTAACCGGTTAAGTAAATATATGAATATGTAATAGTGGATATGTTTAGCAAAATAATCGTTTACACGCCGTTTTATTGACGTCTTTCTGCAGGTGATGATTACATGAGACGTGATGTGTTTTTTCATGCTGTAACTAGTAGGAAGCTAAATAGATGATCGGTTCACGTGCCAATGGAACCGCTGGAAGCTACGACGAGCCTTCACATCGCATTAAAGAATGCCAAAACGTCATTTATCATTTGAATTTCATGTTAAAATTGACTATCTGAAAGCTTAACTTTCACACTAATTATTGTATGGTTGAGCACATAGACTAAAAGATCAATCTTGAGTTTGAAGTTTTTTTTTTTTTTTTTTACCTGTTGTAGTTTATGTACGTTGTGGGCACAAAATGGACACAGACTCAGTCAAAACATCCCATCTGAGAAGCACTAATTAAACAGCACTTTCTCAGTCAATGAGTTTGGCCCTCCAAAACCATTTCATCCTATAAGGTGTATTGGGCAAAATTTTCTGCTTGCCATTCAGACACATGGTACCTCTAAACCTCTTTTTTTGGGCAAAAACCATTTACACCAACCAAACAAACTGAAGTCTGACATCAAAACAAATCACATCTGCTCCAATAACTGTAGTGTAAAAATGACCACCTATACAGGAAGTAGGTCAGTTGAAATGGCCTCTGAACTGCGGAGGAGTGCTGTGTCTGTCGTCTATATTGTATTCCCTCGCTCCCCCGTGGGTCAGTGTTTCTGCACAACAGATTCTTTGAGTGAGATTGAGACCTGCTGCGATCAGCTAGAACATTCTGCTCTGTAACAACAGCTTGTGTTCCCAAAACAGCACGTCTCACGCACACTTTCTCACTGACAGTAACCGTTATAGCCGTTAGCCGATTACCTGCCGACTCCTTAATACTGCATTATGCTGGAGTCCGACTGAGATTTAGATTAGTTTGTTCAGTTTGATTTGTTTGTGCCAGTAAGAGGTATTTACTGAAAGAACATCTCTCTGGAATGCTTGAAAATGAGTCGTGAATTCTGAGCTGTGCTTAAATGTTTGTTTGTTTGTTTGTGGGTCATAGAGGAGCGAGCCAGGATCTATTCGTCAGACAGTGATGAAGGTTCTGATGAAGACAAGGCCAAGCGGCTGATGAAGGCCAAGACACTGGACAGTGATGAGGTGAAATTTTTGGTCCAAACTGCCCATTTATTGGAAAAAAGCTTAAAAAATGGTATTGTTATGGTTAACAGTGACTGCCCACTTTTTCAGTATCATTGGTTACAAAAGTATATTTCCCATTCATTTTCTTCAGTAAAGAGATAAGGGTTAGTTTGTTTTAAAATTATAATTTTACATCTGTCGTTCCAAACCCATAAGGCCTACGTTCTTTGAAACACAAATTAAGATATTTTTAATATGCTCTCATAATTTGTTTATTCATTGACAGTCCACACAACCAAAACTTTCAAGCTTCAAAAAGTACCACCTCTTGCTTGACACATGAGAATGAACCTCATTAGTTTTTGCTTGCTCATTGTTTATATGCGAATTAAAGACTAAATTTAAATCTGTTCATTTTCATAGAAAGTGATTCTCTTCATAGGACTTTGGAGCTTGAAAATTGGTTGTGTGGACTTGCAATGAATTGACAAATACAAATGTATGTTTGACTGATATGAGGTTGTGTAAATGATGACATAATTTTCATTTTTGGGTAAACCATCCCTTTAAGATGAATCACAATGTTGGATTATTTTTCCATGATTACCATTTCTTTGGTAATAGAAACTTGGATCTAACTGGTGAGTCCTGCTTAAGGATTGTTCATAGTGAATTGTTGCTAAAAAAATGACTTGCTATATAGAGAAAGGTTAAAGGGATAGTTCACACAAAAATGTCGTCATTTACTCACCAGCATGTTGTTCAAAACCCGTAAGACTTTTGTTTATCATAGGAACTAGGGGTGTGACGAGATCTCGCGAGACTAAAACGTGACGAGATTTCTCGTCGAGGGTGAAAAGTTGTCTCGTGGTGCTATCAGTGTGAGGGTGAAATTATTATTGAAGATGCCCCCGCCACTTTCAAATCGCTTGTATGGAAACATTTTGGTTTTTGGCTCAAGAATAACACACAAGACACAAACAATGTGTAAACATTGTAAGAAAACTATGCAGTACACCCCGGCCAAGGTTGTACAGACTCTTAGGGGCCGTTCACATATCGCGCGCATTTTTATTCGCGCAAAATGGAAGCGACGCGCATATGGTACGGCACGCTCGTTTTTTTCCTGGCGCGCCTGTGCCACGGCGAGATGAAAACATGTCAACATTTCAGAATGTCTTGTCATGTGACAAGAACCAAGCGATGGTCGTGGAGAGCACAGTTCATGGTTGCATAGCAACGACAGACGCTACAGAAGCGCGAGCTCCCGAACGCTTGCAAAAGGAGGAGGAAGCGACGCTTTACACGCTTTATTAGGCGCGATATGTGAACGACCCCTAAAGAGGCAGAAAGCATCGCTGTCACGATTGGACTTCTCGGTGTACGCAGAGCTTTATCACAGTTACAGCCACACAATCAATAGTGACTGGGAAATGATCAACTTTGTACTGCAGTTAAAGTGTTATTTGAATTTTTTTATGTTTATTTTATTTATACTGTTTATTTTATGTTCAATCTGTAGAAAGAAGTTCAGTGAGATTTCTCATGTGAAATTATACAGGGCAGAAAACAATTGGTTGATTGTGTGGCAAAACATTTAGCAGTGTTTGCATGTTGTTTTACTGCAAATAATTCATTAAAATAGAAGTAAAATGACATGCATTACAAGCTGATTTCAAAATGCACCAACATTTTTCCATTTTATGATTTTCAGTTGAATAAAAGACTATTTTCCCTTCATACGTTTCATTATTGAGGATTTCTTAAAAATACGATAAAAATCTCATCTCGTGAACCCGATCTCGTGTCTCGTCTCGTCTCGTGGGATAGGGGTCCCTAATAGGAACACAAATGAAGTTATGTTTAATGAAGTTGGAGTGATTTTTGTCCCTTCATCGACAGTTACGCATAAAGAGATCGTAAAGCTAATCCATATGAATTCAGTGTTTAGTCCAAATTTCCTGAAGAGACGATCACTTCACATTTAAACATAGATCAGCGAACATAAATTGAAACTCTACTGAACCTGCAAGAACAAACCTCTTGTGGAAGCTCAAACCTGCTAACACACGAGAACGAACCTCATTGGTTCTTGCAGACGTCAAGCGAACATGCTTGAGCTTCCGTTTATACGTGAGTAAATGTCTAATTTAAATCTCTTCGGTGTATAAAGCGAACGTGTCCCTTCAAAAAAATTGGACTAAACCACTCAATTCATATGGATTAGTTTTACGATCTTTTTAAGGACTTTTTGAAGTGTCCAGATGATAGATGCATAGCTGTCAATGGAGGGACAGAAATCACTTTGATTTCATTAAAAATATCTTCATTTGTGTTCTGAAGATGAACAAAAGTCTTACAGCTTTGGAAAGACATCAGGGTGGGTAAATGATGACAGAATTTTCATTTTTGGGTGAACTAAACTTTTAATAGATTAGCCAATCATAACAGAAGTCATTTACTTGTAGAAGTTTTAAAGAAACAGTATCATAAACAATTCTAAAGCTCTTAGAGCCTGGAAAATGGTTATCAAAAACTAAATTCTGACTTGTGTTGGTGTGAGACACCTTGACTAACATAAGTGCACTTTAGGGAATTAAAATACATTTTATTAATATTTATCATTTCTTTCAGGAGGGAGAGAACTCTGGAAAGCGAAAGGCAGAGGAAGATGAGGAATCTACTTCTGCCAAGAAACCCAAAAAATATGTCATCAGTGATGAGGAAGAAGAGGAGGAGGAGGAGGAGGAGGTGGAGGAAGACGAGTGATTTTCGTTGTTTTTTACCGTTTTGTGGTTGTTTAATCAATATAATGTAGGTGGTTAATCCATAAAATATAATCTGCAGTTATTTGTAAATTTTATAAGGACTGAAGATCATCATTACAACACTTCAATAAAGAGCAATAACCTTGATTTGGCCCACTTATGGTTTATTAAATGTGTAACTCAAAGTTTACACTATAATGTTCAATATGTTCGTTTATAATAAAATCACTGCTCTGAAAGTTTCTCCATGAAAGTTTAAACCCTGAACTGTCAGTTTATGACAGACTAAAAAGGTTGGGGGACACTTCTCTGCATAACACAGAATTTCACTGAATAGCCTTAACAAAAAGGCCTCAATAAATCTCCATGGAGGTAAGATTTGTTTTCTGTTCAGTGAAGGTTTTATTTGTTTTGTTTTTGTGAATTATTGCTAAAAAAAAAAGTATTAGCTGTTGGAAGAAAATTAATGTGAGTTATACTTTTCAAAGGTTAATAAACTAGCCAATCTTAACAGAAGTAATTTACATATAGAAGTCTTAAAGATGCGGTATCAAAACCATTTTTTGTTTTTGTCTGAAAATAAAGTAACAGGAAGGATGTGTTTCAGAACAGATTATATGATTATATGTTTGATATATTATAACGGTGGCCAGAGAAATGGATTTTGCTTAAACCTTCAAATGCCAAAAGTGTTATAAAGTATACTTCAAGGGGCAATAAAATGAATTTCC
The DNA here is from genome assembly GCA_037194245.1 of Opsariichthys bidens. NCBI lineage: Eukaryota > Metazoa > Chordata > Actinopteri > Cypriniformes > Xenocyprididae > Opsariichthys > Opsariichthys bidens. The sequence goes on from CM074278.1 coordinate 9,318,149, forward strand.
AATATTAAAATATATTCTGAGTAAATGCTGAATGCATTTTTAAAATGTATATTGGACAAAATAAATGTCGAAATAATAAATAAGAAAATAACATTAAAATGTTTCAAAAGTTATTAATATTTTACATTCTATAATAGAAAAAAAAATTGTTCATTTTGTGTGGGTGCAGATGAATTTGAGCAGACTATTTCATGTCCTTGTAAAATGATCAACCTATTTTATGAATGCTATTGGGTGAAAAGCACAGTGCAAGAGTGTTTTTATAATTGACATGGCGTCTATGTTTGTGTTTGGTGTGTATTTTCTTCACAGCACCTGCTGAATCTTGTGGCTAGAGAGAGATTTGAAAGGCTGTTTCTGTACAGCTCTCGCCCCATGGACCCAGAATGACGCACACACACAAACACTTGCACTTCCTTGAAGATAATGCAGGCCTCTGTATTTGTTCTCTTTTATTACTGCAGAGCTTCTGATCAGGTCACCTCTCTACAGCTGCAGACACATTTTATCAGCTTGCTGTGTTTAGCTCTTTTTCTTTTAGTGGTATATGCTGACATTATACTCCCTTAAAATGGTAACTGTGAAATGTCACGTTACTTTTGCGTTACCTTTTCTCATCTGGCCTGGGCTTGCTTATTTTACAATAACAAAAAACAAAAGTTCTATTTTTGCTAATTTAAAGGACCTTTCATTCAAAAAAGTGAAATGAATAAGCCTCAGGCTGAAGTGTACAGTACTTCCTTAAATTTCTATGGCCCCTTATTTATCAATACTTCAATACAGTATTAATACAATTATGTAATACTTGCAGTGATGTATATTTACAGTTCTCGAGAGGCAATAACACTCCCAATAGAAAAACAACCAAAGCTATATAAAAAAGTAATTAAAACTGTAAAAAAAGAACAAGAAAAGATATAAATATATACATGCAAACTTTGTCAATGATAGTGAATTTCTCACGGCACTACAGTTGCAAGCTTGCTCACCAGGTTAATAGACAAATGTGCTCTGGTTTGGGTCTCTCTTTTAGAGTCCCCCCCTCCCTGAAATAAACATTTATAAACAAATAAACATAACCCCCTTTAAAGACAAACAATAGACTCGTTGAGCTCTGGTTGCTTTGCACCAGTGCAATGCGACACTGGCCAGACCACTGGGAGGTGATCGTATTTTGCTGGCCGATGGAGAAAAAAAACACGAAATCTCGCCTACATAGATGCTTACAAACACAAAACATAGATAAGTTTTGACAAAACAAAACAAAATGCTATGTATGTGCCTGTTTCTTCGTCCCCATCTCCTTGGGCCAGGACTGCTCCAATCCCCAGAGCAAAAGCATCTACCTCCATTCCTTAAGGGTGTTGAAGGCTCCCTCACACTCTTCAGTCCAGAAGATCGGGCTCTTGACGTTTTAACAAAGCTGGTTGGTCAATGTAACGGCATTGGTGGAGAAGTTGTGAATGAAACGTTGATACAACCGCACCAGTCCCAAGAAGGATCTGACCTCCATCTTTGTCCTTGGACTTGAGCCATGTCGAACAGCATCTACCTTATCCAACTGAGGTTTCAGTTCTCCATTTCCCATGTGGCAACCAAGGTAGTTGGTCTAACATTTAACCCACTCACATTTAGCCACATTTATACACAAGCCAGCCTCTTGGATCTTGCTCAGGGTCTTTTCGAGGTGTAGAAAATGGTCCTCCCAAGTCATACTGTATATGACAACGTCGTCCGGGTAAGCTGCTGACCAATCTCCACAGCCTCTGAGGCCTTTGTCCATCAGACTTTGGAAAGTTGTGGGTATCTGGCAGCCTGAAAGGTAAAACAGGGAATTTAAATAACCTCCAGCGGGGTCCGGAACGCAGTGTAGGGTCTGGATGCCTCCTCCAGGGGTACTTTCCAATACCCTTTGCATAAGTCCAATGTAATGATGTACTTGGCTTGGCCGATCCTTTTCAGAAGATCATCATGCCATGCGTGGCATTGGGTATGCGTAAAATCTTGACTGGGCATTCAGCTGACGTCAATGCAGATGCGTAAGAATGATAACAATTGAGCTGCTCCACTCACTCTTGGAGAGTTCAATAACTCCCAACTCCAGCATACTTGATATATCTGCTGTCTGGAAGGTGTTGGATCAAGAAGGTGGATTTGATGTACCAGGTTAGTCTGCCCAGGCCTCTGACAGAACATCAAGGGATACTGTTCCAGTGGACCTTATCGTGTTTGTGTAACGGAGGCCAGCTAGTAGTTGCTGTGCGAGTAAACCTCACTCCTTTGATGTCAAGAGATGCTCTAGCGACAGATGCTAGAGGTTGCAGCCTGACTCCCATGTGGGAAGACCGGGGGTTCAAGGTCTTACTTTTTACATGTAGTGTATGTGAGCCATAAAAGCCTGATGTGTGAAATATGGAACTTTTTTAGATTAAGGTTTAATAAACTTCCATTTCAGAAAAATTTGATTCGTCATATGTCACGCTTTGCAGGGTTAATTTATGAAAATGGACCTTAAAATAGACTTAATTTTCAACCTAAAAATGCCACACCTCAGCAACCACAAATAAATGTCCTGGCAGCCACCCACAACATCCTTGGATCATGGCAATGAATTTTGCTCAGGCAAATGCCACTCGTGCTTGCTTAAGAAAATTTCAAGATTCAGTTCTTTCTCGTCTGCATGTTTCCACTCTGTATCCAGGACAGCGAAGCTTACCAAGGTGATTTAGCTTTCGTGGTTACGTAAATTAGTTGTCATTCTTTGCACAACACTCTCCTCCATTCATCTGCACACAGAGGAATCCCCTTTTGATCTTCATTTTACCTCAGGGTTGTACTGAACTGTAGTTATGAAATCAAACACGTAAGAGTACAATGCGGCTTCACTCGTGTTCTGCTTCTTCATCGATAAACACACTCACACACATTTCTCACTGATGCTGACGAGTGTGTTTTATGCTGTTCAGGGAGCTGCATCACATAAATGAGCATTTTAAGAATGTTGAACGTACATAGTAAGTCCAAAATGTTGTCTGTTGTCATTCCAGGGTAAAATGGTTATATGTACTGCAGCTGAAGGTGTGGAGAATTCTGCAGTGTGTCTGTGAGTGATTTATTACCTCGTCTTCCTCTCTTTCTCTCTCTCTCTCTCTCTGCAGTAGTGTTATGTAATGGTGTGGCAGTGCTGGTAGGCCGTGGACACAGACGCGGAGGTGATGGGGGTGGGGGGGTTCAGACCTCTGCCGCATTTCCTCACTGTCTCCCCCCACCATCTCTCTGTCCACTGTGTAGCTACTGTGGCGAGTGCTGCAGTTGATAGCTGTATTCAAAATGGAATTTACTGCATACTGTGTAGTAGCTATATAACACTGCTTACTATGTTTTTAAAAATACTGTGTGAAATATCATGCATCAAGTGGGGGGAAATGTATTGTCGGCTGGTCTTTACTGAGAAATAATTTTTGAAATAAATATAATTTGTCATGTCTTACATAATGGACATGAATTGTTCATTTGAGTTTAAATGACTTTTGTATGTTTGGAGAAAGACTGTGATACATTAGATGCAGGACATTCAGTTCAGTGTTCATTATATAAAAACATTTGACCACAGACATGCCACTATTGACCAATCAGCATTAAGTATTCCAGAGGATGATATTTCATACTTGTCGACTTATTTGATCCCAAATCATATGAAAGATAAAATGAGTCGAGGAGCACTGCTTGACTCGAACATCAAAAATGAATATACTGAATAACAAAAAGGTCATACGCACGGGGAACGCAGATCTAGTCGTCTAGTGAGATGTTTTGAATGCATAGCAAAAATAAATAAAATAATAATAGTACTTGGGACATTTCCAAGGACAGGTCTAGATGGAACAGGCCACCATAAATGGAGAGTGCACCAGAAGAGCAGGGACATCTGGTCACATTAAAAAGAATCTTGAAAACGAAGACCTCTATTAAATCTGGAGAGAGCTGACCATTAGCTTTCCCATTTATACAATTGACCCTTCGCCGGCAGTTTGACTGACAGGCAATCTAGCCAATCATAACCCTGAATCCGGCATTTTGTCAGACAAAGCAGTCAGGGGAGTTAGTAGATTAATGTTGGTGAACTTGAACTTCAAAAATTGTGTGTACTCATGTCTTTCCGCTCTTGAAACAACATTCCTTCTGATGTCCATCCATGTTTATTTGATGATATAAACGAACTAGTATGAAGAGATGAACGGTTCACGAGCCGCTTGAAGGAGCTACAGCGATCTGTCACGACACATTAAAGACCCACTATACACTATTTATCGTTTACACTCAAACATAAATATAATATTTAAACTGTTTCATATCAAAAGTAACCTGCTCTGTCTTGTCTGTCGATGCATTGTCAGTGTCCATTGCTCCGCGATGTATTTTGAGAACTTGATGTGTGGCATGAGAGTGCATGGTTTGTTGGACATAGTAACAATAACTAAAGGGGGCAGGTCTTTGCGAAGGGTCAATTTGAGCAGCTTTTCACATATACAGCCGCTTTTCAATGGCCATCAATGGAGAACGATGCTTTTTGCCCATAACAATGATGTAATTATGATATTTACAGCAGGGGCTAATGCTGGGTTGGCCAACCACTGGTTTAAACATTTTAATAGTTTTAAACCCACATGTTTGGTTGATCTTACATCTCACACACCATGACATCACAACTCATCAGTTCATTTCCATGACCTGAAATGAATGGCTTGATTCAGAATAGCATATTAGCATTCAACTCTTGCCATTTCTGTCATATAAAGATAAGATACTGGAGTAGTAAGCTAGCTTGCTATTCTGAATTCTCTGAATGAGTCAGATAAGGAAGGCTTTTTCCACTGTTGTTCACAGTCACCAGGAACACGACACACAATCTCAATCCACTGTGGATTGTTCCAGGGTTATGCAAACTAAAACCACACTCTCACACACACACACAAAAGTTAATTACTTGAAATAAAATAAATATTAACAGGACTAACAATAAATTGGCTATAGATGGAGATTGGTATGGTTGTAGTACTTTTTTCATTAGCGTCTGTAACACACTGAATTTTTGAAGTGGAGTTCTCAAACTTTTATACAAATTACCCACATTTTGTTTCTACAAAAGCCATCAATTCAAACCTCTGCAAGAATATCACAGCCCTTATGAGTTGATGTCAAATACATGGTGTACCTTTTTTGTACCCAACTACCAAGGTAGGTTGAAGCACATGCTGTGGTAATTTGTAACAATTTGACAAAAGAAGCTAAAACAGTGACAACATCATGCAATTGCTTCAAAAACTGGTTTATTGAAACAATTCAAAAGAACAATAGAAAACAATGGCTCTCTTTCTGTGACTGGCCGTAACTCAAATCCACTTACTGTTTGAATCAGGAGTTTGTGCATGTGTCTGTAAATTAGTTCCTTAGAGGTATTTATGCTTGATGAACACTCGATTGCAGTGCACCTGTGTAAAAAACATATAGATCTATCAAAAAAAATATATATATATATATGGTGTGCAAGTATGTGTGAATATTCTCAATCGGAGTAACAATAGTGAAAAATCAGTGGTGGAGTGAAGGCTGCATAGGACACATTTTATCCACACTTCCTTTGGCTTTGAGTTGCCAAATGGCTCCATACAGACAATATAAAAAGTTTAATTGTCTGAGGTCTCTGAATCCTCACCACTGGCTTTCAACATTGTCTTTGCAACTGATCTGACTGCTTTGCCCATCTTTAAAACCTCATTAGTTCCCTTCTACGTTTTTGCTGGCACACATCTATCTGTCTTTCTTTTCAACTGTCTAGGCATTCTGTAAGTTTATTAATAAAGAAAATGTCACAATATGATGCTTTAATAACAAAGTTCGGGAGGAACACATTCAAATGATCTAACTAATCATCACATCACTCCAACCCGCAATCATATATATAATCAAATATAGCAATCCTAGATTTATTTGTTTTTGGACAGTTTTCAGCCTTCCTCCACCACCCTGGTTACTTTCCTAAACCAGAAATACGGGGAATACCCTGAGTTCGGGCCAAATACCGAGCTCAGAGCCCTCTCTTCGGACAGCACGCCAAATAAGCATACTAACTCTATCTGATTATTTATAAGTGTGAACTCACAAACTGTGTTTGGTTTGGTTTTTAGTTAGACTTTTAGTTTACATTCATCAGTTACCTGTTTCCTGTGTTTCATTTGTTCCTAGTTTCCCGCCTGTGATGGGCACTCATTCAATTACATTTGTTCGGTATGCTGTCATTATCACTGTGTATTCCTCTTTGTGCTCCTTTCAGTTGTCTGGTATTGTTTGTTGTGTGCTACACGCTCTCTCGTTGCTGATTCCACCCATTGGATTACCTAAATTTACTTTGTTTTACTTCATTTATTTAAAAAGGATTTATATTTGATCTTCTCTGCATCTTATCTTTATTATCAGGCTGGCAATGTTACACTGTTCTTAGTTGTGTGTGAGGGGATGGTTGTAACACTTTTTAAGGATTGTTCAACTAATGTTGGGGGTAATGCATTACAAGTAACTTGAGTCATGTAGATTACTTTTTCCATTTACAACAAACTATCCAAGTTACTTTTTCAAATAAGTAACGCAAGTTACTTTGTTTTCACATTTTATTGTCTGACAGGTTATTGCTGACTGATTATTGTCGTTTTAAACTAAATGTGAACGTGCATTTACTCATGTGACTCGCACGAAAACGTTCCATATTCATCAAAACGAATAAAAACAGTGAAATGCAATTTCAGAATTTTACACAAATCTGTAATAATTAAATATATTAAAATTACATTTACATTTAATCATTTATCAGACGCTTTATCCAAAGCGACTTACTACTGAGGAATACAAACAAGCGATTCATCATGAAGAGGCAAATAGACACAGAAAGGTCTCACATTAAATTACACAAATATAATTTATGTATTTAATGCCACTTTATTAACCAATGTCTTTGCTGCTGACCTGATGATCCAATTCAACAATACTAATAAGTAGATTAGATCTAGAAATAAGATGTGTTCCTTAGAACTTCCTTCTCCTGTATCCTGATCTTCTTTTTAATCCAGAATGGCAGCACAGACAAAATGATTGTTTGAGCTGCGCTCTCTACTGTACAGGTGTAAATATGCATTTCTTTCAGCTTGAGGTTCCATCATTTCACTTTTGGTGTGAAAGGGCCTTGACATTCACCAAAAATAGAAGTTTGTTATTAAACAAACATGCAAGGGCTGCCCAGGGGAGAAAAAGTAACACAAAAATAGTCTAACACAGTACACAATTTAACACATTACTTTTCATAAAAAGTAACTAAGTAGCGCAATTAGTTACTTTTTAGAGAAAAGTTGGAAAATTGTAATGCATTACTTTTAAAAGTAACTTTCTCCAACATTGGTTACAACTCACCTCACCCCTGTCAGCCATTGTTTAGCCAGCTGTATGACCATAATGGTTTAAAATGAGCAGGTTAAAATTGTATCACATTTGGCCTTAGAAATTGTGGAATTGGAGGCTGTTACAAGTCTCCCCATGTCACCTGGTCTCCCCCTACATAAAAAATAAAATAAATTGTAAATATAAAAGTTACTGTGGTATGCAAGGCAACTGAACGGACTCTTTAAATGCTGAAGGTGACTTGAGTATTGTTACATGTATTTCTGTTCTGTACTGTTTGATATCTCGTTTCACATGTGCTCTTTGTTTTGATTTCTTCCACCTCTCTCTCACCGTCATTGTTTCATTGTCATCAGATGTATTTCATTAATTAGCGTCATGTGACCCCTTTGTTTCCAAGTGTATTTAACCCTTCTGTTTCTGTCTTTCCCTTGTCGATCGTTGTGAATGTTTTGAGGGTCTATTTACTCTACTTTCCATAAAACCCTGTTTGAGTGATTCCTCGTTTGTATTATCATTTGTGACCTGCAAGACCATAACACGTATACATCTGGATTTATGCCTGGTTATTTGCCTTGATTATGATTTGATGATTTGCTGCTGACATGATCACTAGAAAATGTAAACAAACATCACTTAATTAAAATTATATGTATCATCTGTTTTCTGTGGGTGGTAATAATGCAAAGTTATTCATGGAAGGCAGGTATAATCTATAGTAAGTCTAATTTGCATTGGTGTGTATTGAAGAAAATGACTTAATATGCTCAATGTGGCACTAAAAGCACCGGTGTGTGTGGGAATTGGTTGAGATAGACTGTGGGTGGTTGGTGATTAAGACGGGGGGTTTTGTGCTAAAATAATTGACTAAAGTGCCTCAACTGTGTAATGAATTCACCTCTGAATGTATTTTCAGGCCTATAATTTGGCTCACAGACTAATTACTGCTTGAACTTAATGAACTCAAATTGAGCTATATTGATTTTATAGATCCCCAGCTGATCCTTAAAGCAACAAAATTTTGTATCTTTTGATGCATCTTAGTCATTTTATGTGCATCTTCTGTCTGTTTTTGCAAAAGTACAAATATCTATTTACTCTTTTATATTTTTTATGTATTTTGTTTTTTTCCAAATGTATAATTGGACCTAATCTCTTGTATCATGGTGGCTATTAGAGGTTCCCTCAGCCTTAAGTAGCCTAGTTCTCTGCTGCCAGGGTTTCTTGGAAAGTCATATGAGCTTTGAATAGACGCACAAGTGTTCCTCATCTGTCTTGTTTTCCATGTGTTCCCCCTCAAGCTTCTGGGGAAAGTATAATCATGTAGGAACTGACATAAGAGCCCATTAATGCTGTAAACATCTCACAGTCTTTGTTTTCCAGTGTTTTTAAAATCAGATATGGAGTGTTCCATAAAAGTTGTTCCATTACCTGACACTTGAAAGATGATGAAAAAAAAATGCACTTCTGTTAGCGCAACTGAACTGTGGAGGATAAACAAACAATGCTATGCTAGCCTTTGTTCTGCATGGATACAACTATAAATGGACTTTATTTACCATGTTTTACACAAAGTCTGTAATCATTTGCTGAACAGGTTTTATTTTAATGTATTTCATTAGCTTAAGAGTTATTAACTGTGTACTACAATGCCGCCATGTGCATTATCCATGAATACCCACTTAGTGTACTTCAAATCTTAAATGAAATAATAATAAAAAAAATACTTACTGATAATACTAATGAAATAAAGGGCCACTTAAGTGTACTTAAAGAGAATACTCTTTCATGACTGTTTCTTAACACACTTAAAAAGTATATTTAAAAGTGCCTTTGTAATCATGTTAAATTAAGTGTTACTTTGAATCACATTTTAAATCATTATGTTTTATTAATATTTTGATTAACACACTAAAAGACATGTAAAGTAGGCTACTTGATTTTAAAGAAATCAAGAAATCAAGTTTTAAAGAAATTGTAGCTTTATCGTTACAAATATGTAATTTAAAAAATGTAATGACATGACAAATGTTTCGATAAAAATTATATTTAAGTATATTTTAGTTCACAATAAATGAAAAGTAATTATGAAATTACATATAATTATGTACTTAAGTCCTTATGTGGGTCAAAAAAGCACTGTTAAGTTTGACTTTGTAATGAAGGAGACAGCAGGTGAGATCCAAATGCAGAAAACAGGGCAACAGCAAACAGGTATGGCAAAGGATAATCAGAATTGTGGTCAAATAATCAGGCGGATGAGTGAAGAGAGGCAGCAAGTACACAATCCAAAAATACAAAGCAATAGTCCAAGGGGTAGGCAGATAAATATCAAAGACGGTATAAACAGTCAGGATCGAAAACGGGCAGGCAAGACAGGAAAGAACGCTTGGAAATGTAAACACTAGGAATAACAAGACCTCGCAAATATGTGTGTGCACGCTGAACTTAAATGTGGTTCGGATAATGAGCTGCAGCTGGTGAAGCGATTAGTGACAGGTACGGGGATTCTGGGAAATGTAGTCAGTGTCAGTGAGTGAGTGTGTGTGAAAGTGTGTAGTGTATGATCCATCTAACGGGCACTTCAGCTGACGCTCGTTACATAATAGAGAGGTTAATAGAGAGGCGTAGGGAAGGGAAAGATGTGGTAGAAAAAAGTGTACAAGCAATAGGGATAACCACACCCTGGAGAGGACTGTGAAACAAACCCCATTCAAAAATGTGGGGGAGATTCACAAAGAGTGGACTGCCGCTCAGTCAGTGCTTCAAGAACCACTTCGCACAGACGTATGCAAGATATGGGTTTCAGCTGTCGCATTCCTTGTGTCAATCCACTCTTGAACAACGGACAGTGTCAGAAGCGTCTCGCCTGGGCTAAAGACAAAAAGGACTGGACTGCTGTGGAGTGGTCCAAAGTTATGTTCTCTGATGAAAGTAAATTTAGCATTTCCTTTGGAAATCAAGGTCCCAGAGTCTGGAGGAAGAGAGGAGAGGCACACAATCCACGTTGCTTGAGGTCTAGTTTCCACAATCAGTGATGGTTTGGGTGCCATGTCATCTGCTGGTGTTGGTCTACTGTGTTTTCTGAGGTCCAAGGTCAACGCAGCCGTATACCAAGTTTTAGAGCACTTTATGCTTCCTGCTGCTGACCAACTTTATGGAGATGCAGATTTCATTTTCCAACAGGTCTTGGCACCAGCACACAGTAGCACCGAAGCAACCAGTACCTGGTTTAAGGACCATGGAATCCCTGTTCTTAATTGGCCAGCAAACTCTAAAATCTATGGGGTATTGTGAAGAGGAAGATGCAATATGCCTGACCCAACAATGCAGAAGAGCTGAAGGCCACTATTAGAGCAACCCGGGCTCTCATAACACCTGAGCAGTGCCACAGACTGATCGACTTCATGCCACACCGCATTGCTGCAGTAATTCAACAAAACATGATCATGCCTGAGGACCACCTCTGCAGTCTGTGGCAGAATGGTCGTCCTTTGGAGAGGTATGTGGAGGAGTTTCTTGAGCTTTCCCATTAGGTGAGCTGGCCTGATTCCTCTCTCAGTGTGTGTTTTCGGATTGGACTGGATGAGAATACAATTCATTTTTTAGCAAACCTTGTTATTTCTCTCTATTCATGTCGATAATTCTTGTTCTTTATTTAAACAGTTCAAATTTCCTCATCATCCAGACCCCTCTGAAACACACTTGGCCTCGCCAGCTCACCCCACGCCAGTTCCCTCCACATACAGCTCCAATGGTTCTGTCCCTTTCTGCCTTCCTGCACTTCCTCGTATCCGAAGATGAGGTTCCAACAGAGCTGACCAAAGTTGCGAACCCAGCATTTACATCGATCAGGTCAGCGCTGAAATCTGCTTGCCTGGGGCCAGTAGCCCGGGGCAAGGCAGCAGTGAATGGCCACCTCCGCCCTCACCTGAGTCTCTGGTTTCGGCCTGGACACCTGAGCCTCCGGCTTTGCCGTGGCCTCCCGAGCTCCCGGAGCCATCCTGTAAGGACTCCAGGGCATCCACCCTCCCACCCCTCGGATGTATTACGGAATGAGGACGGGCCTTCCGGGAGGGGGAGAGTACTGTCTGTTTTGGATTCTCTGTTCATTTTGTCACATGTCCTCCTTTGTTGTCATGGTCACCTTAATTGTAATTATTGTTAAACGTTTATGGTGTTTTTTGGCTAAAGATATCTCCAAGTTATTCTCATTTTCGTGTTGTTTACTGAATTAAAGATTCTCCTTGAAGATTCCCTCCGTCTTGTGCTTCTTATTTGTCTTTAAATATTGCTGTTAGTCCAGACCTTATATGACACTGTAGTGCTTTTGTTTGATTGCACTTTCTTTTCCCTTCAAGCTGTGCAGCCTCGAGCCTTATTAACATAACTATTATCTTATCATTTTTTTCTGGGTCTGGCTGTAAAAGGTCAGAGTCTACCCATCCCTTCAATGGAGCCACTATCATACAGTACCACACCAATTGGCTTAAGCTTGCTTCCTGTAAAGTCGCTGATTGATAGCATTGTCATTTGGTTCAGAGGGTTCATAGGGTTACTATTCAAGGACAACATCATCTAATGTGCGTCAGAACCTGGATAGAGCCAAACACTTTACAAGACTGACTTATCAGGTGATAGCTTTACCTGGAGGCTCATACTTGGTTAATGTAAGAGCACTTTCAGAGAAATGGGTGTAATCACAGTGGATATGACCTGCACATGCTTCAAACATGATTTCTATTTAATTACAATTTAAATGATCCAGACAGTGTCCAAAATGTTTATGTTGGTTTGATTTAAGGAATATACCACCCGCCTCATCATGGAGGAAAATGAACAACATTTATTAGATTTATGGACAACAATGCTTTGACAGATGTATTCACGACCATCACTTACATTAGCAAGGACGAGACTATCATTCTTACAATTGAATTTCAACCATCTTATACTTATTTACTTGAAATCTATTTTACATTTGACTCTTGGTGAGTGTTAATTTCGATCCTTGGCTTAAAGGGATAGTTCATCCAAAAGTGAACATTCTGTCATTGCTCATTTTGTTCCAAACCTGCATAACTTTATTTCATTTGTGGTACACAAAAGACGTTCTGAAGTAAATTGAGAACCACACAACATTGGAGCTTACTTCCACTGTAAGGTCAAAGAAACTTCTCAAAATATTTTCTTTTATATTCCACAGAAGTTAGTATGGAAGCTTGTTTCTGCTACAGAATAAAAATGAAAAAGGTGATTGCGACTTTTTGTCTCACAATATTGCCTTTTTTTTTCTTGCAATTGTGAGTTTATTTCTCACAATTCTGACTTTTTTCTTGCAGTTCCTGAAAAGAATAAAGACATAATTGTGTGTTATTAACTCAAGTCAGAATAGCGAGATATATTATTATTATTATACAATTAAGAAGAAACAATTAAGAGAAAAAAACGTTCTTTTGATGTTCAAGTTTATATCTCGCAATTCTGAATTTTTATTATCATAATTATTATTTATTACCGTTTTTATTTGCAAATTCATTACTCTCAAGTCTGACTTTTCTCACAGTTTACAGGTTGTAAAATTGCAAGAAATAAAATCTTTTGAGATATCAACTTGCAATTTTGAGAATAAAAGTCAGAATTGTGAGATATAAACTCACAAATTCTAGAAAAAAGATAGAGTTGAAATGACATTTTTTGTTTTATTCTGTGGCGGAAACAAGCTTCTATAAGAAAATAATACAGTTCTGGAACAACATAAGGGTGAGTAAATGACAGAATTTTAATTTTTTTAGCGAACTAAATGGAAAATTTGGGAATTTGTCAGAAGACATAGCTCAGGAGACATTGGTTTTGGAAGAATTTAGAAAAATTCATATTTGGAATCTGTGACTTCTGTCTTTAAATCGGATGAGAGATTGAGACACTCTAGAGGAAATGCCTGGTTTTCTTCCCATGAGAACGGTCTAAGAAACAGGGGGCTTAAGCCAAGCCAGGGGCAGGTCCAGAAAATTATTTACGGGGTGGCAGGGGAATGGCATGAGGACTATGAGGAGTGGCAACACCAATGCAAGCTTCCATGCACTACTGGATTTATGGCTTGATTTACACATTCATGTTCATATATTTGCAATACAATTGCATTTACACAGTACCAGAATAATCTTACTGGTAATAAATTGGACAGACAGACAGACAGGGTCCTGTGATTTAGAATATGCTGAAAATCATTCTCAGGACAGTTCATGACTTACAGATCTGTGGAATCTGGTACCTGGCTGTGATCAGCACCCTGACAGAACCAAACAGTGAGAAACGCATATCAGCACTCTTTCCCTGCATCCTTCGTCTCTCCCGAACTCATGTCCGACTGGGAGATTAAGTAACAGGAGAAACACAGAGAGAAAATTGCACAAGAATCAAGTTGTGGAGCTTCTCTGTTTATGTTCAGAGGGGGAAAAATGGAGAAGGGCTGTTTTCCCAAGCAGTGGTCAAACTGGCACGGCATCCATTCGATCAGCCGGACTATTTCCAAATAAGAGCACAGCAGTGGTACAGCCTTTATAATGTGTTTTACACCCACATGTCAATCAATCTGCATCATAATCATACATCGAAATTAATCAGGGTCATTTATGACGCATTTAGTAGCTGCATGTGTCCTTGGAGCATCTGCAGTTCCTGATTTTTTTCAGATGTGGTAGCAGTTCTCTTTTGTATAAAGAGCACGAGTCAGTCATACCTGCTACTGATGACCAAGGGAAGAAATGATGCACAACCAGCTTTCAAACAAAGCATACTCCCTTGTGATAGCAAAACTCAGATAATTCTATCTTGGAAGAATATAATGAGAAATATATTAAATCATTTTAAAATTGTTTGACTGCAGATTTTGATACCTTAGTAAATCTGATATTGTCTAAATATTGTTGTGTACCATGAAAAGATAAATAATGTAGTGCTGTCAGTCAGTTATGATTGCACATTTTTTCAGTAATTAATCGCTATTAATCTGACATTAAAGTTTTCAATGTATATTTTTTAAGTTTCATTACTTTTACATTGAATCTCCAAACAAAATAAAGACAGTATATATTTTTTAAATATTTATTTAATAGCATCTTTTTACTATAAAGGCCTGTATCACTGATACCAATACTGATATTGATGTCTCTATTACATAGATTTTTTTTTCTCAATTTTAGCCATCAATTATACCCATTCAACATTACAGTATAACTGAAATCTATCATTTATAATATTTAATATAATTTTACAAAAATGTATAATATTATATATATATATTATATATATATATATATATATATATATATATATATATATATATATAATATATATATTGTAATATATTACACATATAGCTGTGCCTTTAATTATACACTGAGGTTTTGCTTCTGCTGGCCCAGTTGGACTGGTTCAAATTTCCAAATTTAATTCACTGCATAAATAGTAAATTGAGTATAGATTATTCCTTATTAAATCAACAAAACAGGACTTCACAAACAGAATTACCATCTTCACTTATTGCTAACAAGTTTGACTTTTTCAACTCAGAGGTGTGAACAACCAGGCTAAAACAGGCAAGATTATCTGATTAAAACACTGCTGAATCTCATGGGGTATTGCACTTGGAAGTCATTTAACTGTTCAAGAGGGAAATAGCCTGTAGGAATAAATTGTTCCTGTGCCTAGATGTTCTGAGCCTAGCGATCTGAGGCGCCGTCTGGAAGGCAACAGTTCAAATAGGTTGTGGCCGGGATGAATGGAGTCTCTGCTGATTTTATCTGCCATTTCCCTCACTCTGGAAGAGTCCAGGTCCTGGAGGGTTGGCAGAGGGGGACCAGTAATCCTCTCCGCATTTCCGGACTGTCCGTCTCATGATGTCTGATTTGGTGGTTGAACCAACCAGACAGTTATAGACGAACACAGGACTGACTCAGTGATGACAGCTTTCTCAGCTGGTAAAGGAAGTACAACCTCTGCTTGGCCTTTTTCCACAATCAGTGTAAAGATTGTCCCACTTTATGTCCCAATTCAGTATCTGTGTATGCTGACTCTGTGATGCTAGCTAGAGTCTCTAGAATCGATTTATTAAGCATTACATAACACTAGCTGCATATAATACACATTACTACCAGGGATGTGGACGAGTACTCTGAAGTAACATATTTGAAACAACCCAAAAAATTCATTAAAAATCTTTCATTTGGGGACTTTAAGGGCCAGATTTCCTAAACAGGGCATATTAGTGTGAGCACTGTAATTTACTGATTTAAATTACTGATTTACTGAATTTTATGATTTACTGATAAGGCCCACACACAGAGAGCGTCTCAACACCAGTAATTGACGAGCACACAGCTTATCTTTCCGTGATTCTTTTAAATACTCTCCTCCAATAAATTTAGCGACTGAAAGGGAAGCTCCTGTCAGTATTAAAGAAGTTAAAAAGGTTTTTGTGAATCAGGCCACTGAATGATTCCACTGCTTCCACAGTGCTGCTCATGATGGTGAGTGGAGGGAGTGTTGGGCTATTCCTTCTGAAGTCAACTATCATCTTCAATGTTTTGAGTGTGCTCCAGGTTGTTATGACTGCACCAGACAGCCAGTTGATCGACCTCTTGTCTATATGCAGACTTGGCACCATTCTGGATGAGGCCGATAACTGCGGTGTCATCTGTAAACTTTAGAAGCTTGACTGAGGGGACTTTAGAGGTTCAGTCATTTGTGTTCAGCTAGTGAGAAGAGCAGTGGGTAGAGGACACAACCCTGAGGAACACCAGTACTGATAGTGAGAGTCTTTAATTAGACAACAGCCAATGCATCAAGGTTTGGCTGGTTAGCACGATCCATTTTGTATTATAATCACACCATTTCGGGGGCAAAAAGCATCTGTCTCCATTGAAGGTCATTCATAAGTAGCTGTGTATTCAAATGACATGAGCAAAGATGGCAGCATGCAGGTCATATGCAGTGATCTAAAAGCATACGCTAGTCTAGCGACTGGCATTGAGTTTAATTAGCTTTCTCCAGTTCATACACGCACATGCCCATGTGCACTCAGGTTTGGCCAGTACATGATAGGCTTAATAATTGAGATGACATTAAAAGCACTGTGAAATACACACCAGATGATAAGTCGGTCAGCACCACGTCCGTTGCATGTGTGTATTTATATAAACAACATTTAATGGAGTTGGGACATCTGTAATGAGAACCAGCTTTTAAAGCTAATAAAACTAATTTCCACCACACTGTTACTGGCCCTTGCTGAATAAAAGCTGATGATGGCCGGGTTAGGCTGAACAGAGCCTGCTATTGTAGCTCTGAGCCTGGATTCAGATCTCTTTCATAACATGCAGGTGACCTCCTGCCTGAAAGTAATCTCACATTCAAAATGAAACTGCATCTTTGGCATTTTAAAGGGCTGCTTTTCTAGTTCTAACACTTAAAGGAAACTTTCCCGTATCTTTGTAATTTGATGCTTTTTGAACATCAGATATATCAATATTACCTTCACATAGTTTTATTGAATGTTAACAGTTATCTAAAAAGCTCATAGATTTCAGACTTATCTTATCTTCTTATCTTACTATGTATACTAGCATGTTGTATCAAAAGTAGTAAAGGGCATCCAATGTAGAATGCTCTAGCATGGTGGCATAGGCGGTAGCACTTTTGCCTAACTGACTCAAATACCTGCTGAGCCACAAAACCCTCTGTATGGACTTGCATGTTCTCCCTCTGGGTGCTGTGGTTTACTCACAATCCAAAACACTTATTTGTTCAAGGGAATGTCTGAGATAGTATGTGTGTCATCCCTATGACAGATTGGCCATCTGTGCAGGGCGTTTCCTTGGCTTTGGCCTGGGATACTGGGATAAGATCCAGCATCCCTGTGACCCTGCATAGAACATGTGGATTGGAGAATGGATGGATGTCCTATCCAGTGGTAACAGTGTAAAGTAGATTCCTTCACTATGTTTGCTTTTGGGACAGTTGTTAAGGCTGATTCCTACTTCTGCGTTGGACCTACACCAGAGCCTCTGAGGTGCAGGCTATGCATCTGTTTTCATTTATACTTCTGCATCGAGGGTCATGCAGACTGCTAGTAGGCTGTGTCTGCTGTCATGTTGAGTATAAAGGCAAAAGCCAAAGAAGAAGCAGTCATGTACGTTGTCAGAGAAGCTTCAGCAGTGACGGCAGCAAATAGGCAACGACTTTCGGTAAAACAGAGCGTTTTTTCATTCCGACGGAAACTGAAATCCTCCACTTGCTCCGTGCTAGTTTTTTTATCTTACCGAGGGGTTCTAGCAGACCAATCACAGCATTTGTGGTCTGCGTCAAATTGATGCATTTTTACGTTTTTGAAGAGGTGCTCGTCAAGCTTTGCCATAGGCTATGCGTGCTACACACAGTATAAATCAGCCTTTAGCTGAGAAGTGAGTTGGTACCATTGGTGACTTGTAAGGTTCCATATCAGTAACATACTGTTGCTTACTCTCTAAAGCTCTAAACATAGTCTGCCCCACTCATTAGGGTCAATAATCTCTAAATCCACAAAAGGATGTAAAGCCTATATTTTTTGTTAAATTGGTGCTATGCAGGTTGAATTACATTTGTGCCTAGGATAGCTTTTATGTGATTCATTTGATTACTTTTTATGTTATTATACTGGCTTTTTATTTTTGATTTCACTGTTATGTGTATCTATTAATTTCATTTTGTTATGTAAAGCGCCTTGAGATGCTACTTTTAAAGGCGCTATATAAAATAAAGTTTATTATATTATTATTATTATTATGTGTGTCTTTGCAACATCTTACAAATGAACTCTTTTGAGGAGACAGCTGATTGCCAGGTATTCATTTGCTTCTCTGATTGCGCTCACTCTGCAAAATTACACTATGCTGACTCGTGCCCATCTCCAAGGTAAATGACTGTCATCTGCTACACATTTTGTTGACATTGCCATTGGCAAAAAGGGATTCAAGTTGCTTTCACATTTACACGAATTGCGGCACAGTCCCTCTTCCTCATTTTGGAGATGGTGGTCAAACATTAGGGATGGGAAGAATGGGTGAATACAACCTGCCCATTAGTCCCTGCCAGGTCACACAGCCATATTGACTTCCCCACAATGCTGTAAAACTGAGCATGTATGAGACATGAGTGCAGATTAACAGGTTGATGCCCCTCATCCACAAACACATGCTTCAAGTTGTACATGCCCAGCAGTAAGTGGATAAGCCATTGTAAATCCTGAGAACATTACAGCTGGGAATTATCAAGGAGTTTCACAGCCCTTGGTCCAATCCTGTTGTCATTGTCCCATATGTAGAACTTTCCAATTGCATGACAATTTAAATGAAAGAATGAGTCCCATTCCTACATAAGATAGATGACATCCTCAGACCCTATCAAACATGCATAACAAGGAAAATCATTAAATAAATTGAAACTTACATTAACATTAGAAGTGGTTCTTCATGCCCCAAAATTTCAACCAGACCAACCCTTCAGTGACCTGCTGGGATATGTCATTTGTCTGGATTTTCATGGAAAGAATCACTCTGTGGTCTGTATCAGGTAAAAGCATAAATTCTGGCAGAGTATTGTTATGCCTCATCTGAGAAAGAGGTTCTGGTAATAGAGTAGGTTACCTGTTGGGTTGTAGTTGTGAGAGACCATGTTCTCCTACAATTGAAAGCCAAAGCCAAGGACACTAACTCAAAAGTTAGCATGATGGTTTCCAGAACTACTATTTTACTGTTTAGTGTTGAGAACAGCTAAAGGCAAAATGTGTGGACACTAACTCATGTTTTTCAAATGGTCAGGTCTGGTGAATTTAACACTGCTCGCTACAACTCCTTCAAAGACTCTAACTGTGACTGAACAATTTCTTCGCCTGCTGTGTTATGAAAGTCAACTAGGTTTATAGCTAAATACAGTGCCTTAAGAAAAAACACTCAACAAAATGCAAAGATATTTGACTTGCAAAGCTAACTGTGTAATCATTAACAAAAATATTATGAATTTAGCCAGATTTTAAATGAATGTGCTAACACACCAAATGTTGTTATCCAAATTAACTCTTTATCCTCAATGCTCTTTCACTCTTGCCATTTCAGTTTCACACCATCTGCCATTTACCCACCCCCTCATTATCTGTCTCTCTCTCTGTCTGTCCTTATGGAGCACCCTTCCAAGCAAACACCAGAGCAGCTATAAATAGAACCCAGCTTTTAAAGCCCTCATTTCCCTCTACTTTTCTCTCTCTCTCTCTCTCTCTCTCTCTCTCTCTCTCTCTGTTTGATGTTGCTTCATAGATAGCAGATGACATAAATAGCTCTCCTCCGTCCCCCTCTATTGAGTTTTCCACCCCAAAATGGATCACGCTGCTCCTAAATGGTATAATATCAGTCTGTGACTTGGTAACTGGCATTTCAGAGGGAGCACCTATATCCATCTCAGTCCCTTTGAACTGAATAGAAATGGAAAGTCATAGAAATGTAATGATTAATGGTCCTCTTGGCTATGTTCATAATAACACCATGTTCATAATACAACCATTATATGTTACAGTCTAGTAGGTAAACAGAGATGCACAATGACGGAGAATCAAAGGAAAACAGTTTTAATAATAATAACCAGGAGAATTATCCACACAAGACAAAATAACGCTTGACAAAGACAGAACAAGAAGTGAGGGAATAAATACACAGACCAGAGGAGATAACGAGACTAAAAATTACACACAGCTGACGGGACTGAACTAATGATGATGGTGGCTGGAACAAGCCTACATTCAGCTAGTATTCCATTACAAGCATTGCATCTTTCACAGTTTGGTAAAGCAACATAAAGACAAGAATGTAATCTAAGGATTATAAATTTACAGATTGCGGATCTAAATAAGACATAAATTAACTCAATCAATAACTATAGAAACAAAGAGACCAACAAAACATCAGGGCGGAAAGCCCTGACTGAGGTATGGAAACCTACAGTGGAGCAGTGCAGGGTGGAACTGAGAAGACGGAAGGCCAAAGGAGAGTCATGGAGGCGGGAGACCAAGGTGGAGCTGAAGGGCTGGAGAACCAGAGTGATGCTGCTGGACCGGAGAGCAATGGTGGAGTGGAGGATCTGGGGGTTCGGAAGACCAGAGCTGAGTTGGAGGGAAGGAGGAGTCCATGTTGGTGCCAGGGAGATGACAGACCAAGGCAGAGACATAAGGATGAGAGACCTTGGTGATGCCAGCTGGATAACAGGCAATGGTGGAGCCAAAGGAGTGAGGATCCACAGTGGAGCCATTGGGTCAAAGGGACAAGGTGGAGTCATGGGCTTGGAGGGCCGATGTGGAGTGGGAGGGTTCAGGAAGGACCATGGTTGAATTGGCTGGCCAGAAGAGTGTGACTCACCTGTGGAGCCGGAGAAGCAGAAGGACAGGAATGAGCAAGGAAACTATGTGGAAGAAGGTGGAACCAATGAAGGAGGTGTAACCTGGGAAGTAGACTGGTGGAGGAGGTGTGGATCTAGGTGTAAGCAATAAATTATTAATCAAAACAAAGATGAGGATGGACAACTTATAACCGCGGGCTATAAATAAATAGACTAAAGGACCAATTTTACACAACACAGATTAACTCAATCTGTAACTATAGAAACAAATCAGGACATATACAGAAAACAAGAAGGGAGGAACAATGGAACAAAATAAATATCAAAATAAGAGTTTACTGGAACTGAGATGTGACAGCGTCTACTTGGATTGAGTAGATTTTACAGCACCAATCATTTTGAAGAAATTACAGTATATAAAAAATGGAAACACATGTAAAGAGTTTAGTTTGACAAAAGAAAAGAGGTAAGGTAAAAGAGGGGTAGTTGTGGCCTAATGGTGAGGGAGTTGGGCTTGTAACCTGAAGGTTGCTGGTTCGATTCCCATGCCGGCAGGATTTGAAAGTGGCTGTTTGTGAATAAACAGCACTCTCTCCACCTTTGATACTGTGACTAAAGTGCCCTTGAGCAAGACACCTAACCCCTAATTGCTTCACTTATAAGTCGCTTTGGATAAAAGTGTCCGCTAAATGACGTAAATGTAAAGAATGACGAAGAGATCCAGGGTCAAGATAAGAAGGTCTGATAGCAGGTCAGTCTATGTAATATGAAACATATGCAAGTCTGTCCTCTTATATTGGCATACAGGCATACAACCATTGAGCCTGTCACAAATGCATTCAGTTAGATTATCTAAACTCCATGATTTACAATTATTCCCCTCACTATAAGAGACTGATGAAACAGTCAGCTGTTCTAGACAGTACAGAGAGACTGCACTTTAACGGAAATGCCAACTGAGATAAAGACAGATATGCTAACAAATAAATAAAACCAGGTGAGGGGTGAGCATGTGATAAATGTCCGCCTACATGTTGCTCTTAAGTGTAAGGTGACCTGTAAGTTTGATTCTGTCTGGGGATTACCATTGTATACTTTTGTATCTTCATTTTCATATCCTAATATGAGGTCTCAAACGCATAATAAAAAGACAGTGAGGAATGTTGTTTGTATTAATTGATTTTCTAAAACAGAACACACAGAGTGAAATGGAAAAATACTCTTCAAAATTTGAGTTGCCATTTTTTTGCAATTATTTTTGCATTGTAATGCTATAGTTTCCTAGCATATGTAGCCTTGAGTACCATGCAAATAATATGTATATGGTTATCATTCAGTACCAAAATAAATATTAAAGTGAATATGTATACAGAGTTACAAAAGGGCTAAACAAGAAACAAGTGAATTCAATCAATCAAACAATGAGTAGCCATGACAACAAACGAGAACCTGCTAGAAACCAAGGAAACAAAAAGGAAACACAGAAAAGAAAGAGTTACAAACTAAAAGCCTATGAAAATGATACAGAAACCATTTTTTAAAATTTTGTCTAAAGAAGTTCATAAGTTTTGCTACAGTTACGCCTGTCATTTACACTACACAGGTGTTTTCTACCTTGAAAACGGAGACTTTCGAAAACGTTGCAGACACCTGCTAAAATGTGGGGGTTGAGTTTCAGTATAACCGGTGCAAAACGGAAACTTTTAAAAAAGATATCATGGTGGCACACGTTCGCTCTTCGCATGTCCTTGATGACCGTGTAAACGATAACATGGAGACTGAACTGCAATGTTTGCTGGCTTTGTTGTTATTTTCATCAGCCATTGTCCAGTTAAACTGCATTTTTTTTAAAATTTTGCAGTGGCCTAGATACGCAAGAGGCAACTGTTTACACTTCTACGCGCATGCCCAGTGTGTATAAATGGTCATGTGACATGGGTTTTTGGTCGTGTAGTGTAGACGAAGACTGTGGAAACGCCAGTGTAGACGAGGATCGTTTTCATTTTAAACTGCCGTTTTAAAATGAAAACACACTAGCGTAAATAGAGCCATAAAGTCAGTCTTTACAGGGTTAGTAAAGGTCAAAAATCAAATGAATGTAATGCTATAAGAATGTAACAATTTCTCTCCCTTTGAAACAACTTTGTTTTATGTTTGACATGACCAAGTCCTCTTATTGTCCAGCCCCTCCCCTTTTTACTAGCCAATCAGTTCCCAATGGAAAAAGTCTCATCTATTTTCTTATTCAAAATGCTGTTTTACATCACATTACTGAAGTAGTCTACAATGGGTTCGGCATTCCATTTTATGTTGGCTTTACTACATCTACTACACCAAACATCACAGAATGCTGCATTCTGTGTGTAGCTGACTAACACGGGTTTCATTTGTTATGTAAAAGAATGGTGTATTTCTCAAGTGGGTGAGAAAAATCTTGCTACGCTGCCCACAGATGTATTCGAGACAGAGAGAGAGACTAAAAGAGAAAGACAGGCAGACAGTTAAACAGAGCGTGGGAAGAATGTCTCAGGGTACGGAGGCGGCCCCTGTGTACAGAACACCTGATCATACACACACACATGCACACTTCATCCCAGTAGACTCAAACACTCAGCAGAAACTCAACCAAACACACACTCATTATTCCAACAGGCCTCACGCAAAACACGCGTATAAGAACACATGGGAAAAATCAAACACCCTAAAGACCAATTCAGCTATCTTCAAAAGAAAGAAAAGTGGCGTCTTATACTCAAGGGGTTGTGGAAGAGAAAGAGTGATCTGTTTGTTTGTTCTTATGATTTAACTGGAAATGGATGTTAAGCCCTATTCGGATGGGACTAGTTTCCCCTGAGGAGGGCAGACACATTTGTTATTTTAATCCCATCTGATTCTAACCCATCTGTGGGGTTTTTTTTTCGTATAACATCGGTGAAACTTATGGAGCAAATTACATGCTGATTGTTGTGAAACCTACTCTAAAGCACTACACGAATGGTGATTGTTTTTAAAAGAGGTGTCTGTAATAGAAAATGCACATGACTCCACTATGTTCAAACATATGAAAAGACAAAAAAGGACAATTTATTCACAAGAGACAAGCAAGTTTTGTTCTTATGAGTTCTTATGAACCTGGAAGTTTTCTTCTCACATAATGAGCCACATTGCCATGTTCAATATTGTGGCAAGTATTATGATCGTATTGCTCTAATAGTAAAATATAATTTATGATATTAATATATACAAAGGCGTAAAATGGTACGGTATGCAGTGCCGTAAACCGTTTTTGTTGTTGTTGTTTGGTTTTTAATATTTTTTTTAATTAATTCTGGCTTTCAAACTTTAGACAGGGATTAAATTTAAAAAAAAAAAAATAATAAAAAATAAATAAATATATATATATATATATATATATATATATATATACTTATAGGTAGAAAAAACACTGACATGTCTAAATCAGATAACAGAAATCAGATAAAAATTATTAATTTCTAGTGTCACCATGTAAAACAATTACAGAATTATTACTATTTAAAAAAAAAAAAAAAAAACTTTCACTTAATTTTGACCAAGGACTGCTTAATGGCTGCAAACCCATCTCGATCTCTACTGTTTTTTTGTTTTTTTAACAAAACACTTTAATTTTGTTTCTGTCATCTCAAGAGACAAGCATGTGATTTCCATTATTTCTAGTCACCACACCTTCAGCAAATTCATTCAGCCATATAAAGACCTTTGTGTGATTACAGAAGAAAAGGAGAATTACAATGTTGGAGGACTGTTTATAAATCTGTCTCAGTGAAATCCATGCTTTTCTGGGGATTCTGAAGGATGGAGGACTTAAAAACTATATTTGACAGGACAGCAACACACAGCTCACAAATAGATGCACTACTCATTTTACATGTGACGTGTTTGTTTACATTGGACTCTAAAAGGCCCAGCAGCCTGCTAAATTGTGAAGGGTCAGAGAAAGGGCAGAAAATGATCATAAAATGTTAATTATTACTATTTTGGGCACAAATAATATGATTAATAAACATGGGGCATCAAAACCACGTATTTGGGTAAGACAAGACCCACCCACTTTTTAAGACCAATGATATTGGACCCACTCACTTTTACCATTTGTCTGTTCACTTTTCAGTCAAATCCATTCCACTCAGGGTTAGGGTTCGGACCTCGATATTTTTTCCGGTGTATATAATAATGGTTGTGAAATAACTGGCTAATATTAACTCTGCTGTGGTGCTGTATGGATATATTGCACAAAACCAAGATTACCGACCTCCTCATCTGAGCTGTCAGCGGCCAAACACCAATCATTAATGTCAAAATGTTTGAAACGACCAATCAAATCAAAGTAGGCGGGGTTTATGTTCACAGAAGCTGCAGAATGATGATCGTGAATTCCAGCGCGACGCTTCGGTCATAAAGTGCGAGATAAACTCAACATTTTCTCTGCTGTTTTACAATAGAAATGTTAAACGACCAACAGAAATATTTAGGAATTTATACTAATAAACTTTTGTTTAATTTAGCAAGTTTTAGTTGAAATAGGCTCGAAACTCATTGCAATTCATAACTGTCAATGTGACGAGATGAGAAATATTAACGAAGCCGTTCAGCATAAGATTAATTATAAATGTGAATGCGATTGCGCGCCCTGAAACAAGCCATGATACCATGATAATGGAATAAATGAAGGAAACACGCTGAATGAAAGTGCACATTCACTCTCTGACAGTAGATGGCGCTGATGGAACAACAGAAATTCAGCCGTTACCCCTGTAACCCCGTAAACAAAGCGTTGCTGATATTTCACCACTTATCATTTAAACTGTGCTACCACAACATAGCAAACATAGCATCTTAGCACCGCTCCGCCCAGGTGGGTCTGGATGTGTGCATTTACATTTACATAAAAAAACGTGTGCTATTTTAGTGAATACTCCTTTATATTTCAAATTTGCACACATCATAACTGTATATACAAATTGTATATACTTTTTTGTCTATCTTGTATAATTGTATATTATTCTTTTATTCTTTTTATTATCTGTGTCTTGTCTTGTCGCAGACATTTTTGGCCAAGGACCTACCCAGTCCGGAACTCCCATGTTAATAATATAACTGTTAACTGTTTTGCTGGAATATTTTGAGACACTTCCAATGTCTGAAGTCACAGCAGAAAACTTTCTTTAAAAGACACTGTCTTCAACAACACTTTGACAGCCCTTCAGTTGAGTTCATGCCTCGAGCAGTTTCTGCCTCTGATTCTCGAGCTCCATGACACTACGTCTGGTGTCCTGATATTCAGTGTCTCTGAGCTCCACACGAGACACAACATCACTGACTCACTGATTTGTCAGCTGGTGTCATCATCCTCTGTCCGTCTGTGCAGCGCTTCAGTCTCTAGAGGGACAGTGAGGGGATCACATGCAGCATCTCTGCTTTTGCATTTCCAAATCTGAGTGATTTCCTTCCTTAAGCCCCTCTTTTTGTGCCTCGAGGTCTTATTTAAAGCTGTATATATTATTATTATTATTATTTAAAATGTAACTTCATATGAAATAATTATCAGATTTTTTAAACAACATTAAATCAAGAAAAGTATCATATTTGATACATCAGGCTTTTATATCTCATGTTGTATAATATAGGAAAATATGGAGCTCATACTAACGGTGGAAAATTTGGTGCAGTTGCTGATATTTATATGGATGAAAAGTAAGATGAATTTCTGATAGCTTCTAATATAAATCGTTGAGATATTTATTACAGTTTTGCAGACTACTTGCATAAAATGCATATGAATATCAGTTGTCATCTCCCAACAATGACTTTGTAAGGTTAATTTTATTATCAATGCTCTACTATT
Source organism: Opsariichthys bidens (assembly GCA_037194245.1). Lineage (NCBI taxonomy): Eukaryota > Metazoa > Chordata > Actinopteri > Cypriniformes > Xenocyprididae > Opsariichthys > Opsariichthys bidens. The sequence goes on from CM074278.1 coordinate 9,344,904, forward strand.
TCTATTGGAATATACAATGATGATTGAGAGATGTACGAATAAACGTTCTTCAGAAGCTGTATCATATTTGATACTCACATTTTATGTGATAACATCCAGTTAGTTCAGTCCAGTTAGTGTCCATCTTGAGATACTACTAACAAGATAAAATGTATTGTTTTTAAAATGACATGAAAGGGGACAATTTTAGATTTATTATAAAATATATATTACTTGCTAAAACAGTATAAACTATCAATCAGATGGCAGAAGGCATGTGTAAGATATACCTATACAACAGATTTGTCAGCAAAGTTTTGATCTTGACTTGAAACTGTAACTAAAGAACTGCAGGCTTTCTTATGGCCCGGACAAAAGGTATGTGAGCCTTAAGTGGCCTTAATATTTAAAACACATGTGGGCCTTTTTAGCCAAAGATGCGGCACTGTGTAATCTGAATATGAGCCTAAAGTGATATGATAAAAAATGAATATGGTCCAAATATCACAAACCAAATGTGGACCAGTCACTGCATCAACAACTCTCATCTTTTTCGGATTTCAACAGCTGTATTTTTGTGGTCGAATTCCACCCCCCCCCCCCATGTTTTGTACAAAATGAGGAAATATTTTTCAAACTTGCTGAGGTTTGGTCTTACCGATTGTCTTGTGGACAGTGTGCTGACATCTGCTGCTGTTGTGCGCCAAGTGTTCGAGTTCTGGCTCATGGACTTTTCCAGATCCCTTCCGCCTTTTCTTTCCAATTTTGCTTTCTGTCAACATACATCATTGTATAAACTTACTGATGGTCTTATGGACAGTGTGCTGACATCTGGTGCTGTAGCGCACCAAGTAAAAAACGCCCCATAAAATATAGGGTAAAAAATACGGTAGCAACATTTTAGGTTTTACGGGATAGCACTATTTTACAGTTCAAAACGGTAATATTTTATGGGTTTTTTTTAGTAATTAAGGTTCATAACTGTTTATTTTACACACTAAAAAAATCCTTAAAACTTAAAAAAAAAATTAAAACTGAAACAAATATCAATTTAACAATTTTATAGGTATCATAAAACCCCAATGTACAAAAACTAAGAAAATTATTTCAACGAAAACACATCAAATGTGATGTGTCACACAAGGAGTTGCGGGAATGTCAATTTATGTTTTTGTACTGTAAATTACACAATTACTTCACTTCCAAAAACTGTAAATTTAACAGTGTTTTACCATAAAATTACATAAAATATTCCGCTCTATTGCAGTTTTTCACTGTGTATAGTACAGAAACTTTCTGTAAACCAATTCAATGTTTTTCACCATAGCATTTTTACAGTGTTTTACTCTTAAAATCACGGTCATTTTTTACCGGGTATAGAGTACCAACCATTTGACCAACAAATTAAACATGTATAAACACAGACAACTGAAAGTACTAACCAAGAGGTGATTGACAGAGAGATAAGAGAAGGTTTAGGCCTAGATGTAGAAAGAGTGTATAATGGGAGGTTATGAATTATCCTCCATGAATATTCTGTATTCTGTATGTCTTGCTCTCTTAAAATGGTCTTTTTTTTTCTGTCAAAAACAATCAGGTGATTGTTTCAGCCAGTGCCAAAATGATGTTCGTCCATGTCTTTACTTTAACTGAAATCTATATAATAATGAAGAACTATCTCAGGGTGCACTTCTTCTCAAATTCTCCACAGGACTCGGGTTAAGGCTGTGCTGAGAGAAAATCTGCATCTTTCTATTTCCAGTACTGACAATCCATTCTTTGAATTTCACATTGTGACTATATCACTAACCCATTTAGACTGGACCTTTTTATTTTTAGCCTTCTACTTGGATGAAACTGACACTCTTCCCAGCCTCTTTTCAGAAGACAGACACGTCCCTGCATCCATTCTCATTCTACTTGATAATTTTAATAACCAGTCTGGTTGTACCAAGTGCCAAAACCTGTTTGTGAGTTAATCAAACACTTAAAAGGCCTATAACACTTTTCCAGAGTTCCTTGTTTGAGACATCTTAGTTGACCGATACTTTGACTCTCTGCTTCTCCTTTCCTCTGTCATGCATCCAAAGTCTACAGGAGCAATCCCATGAGACTTTGATGTAGGCTACATAACCAAACACCGAAGTTTGATGTCAAAAACCAGTCTTACTGCACTCTTTTGTAACCAGAGCTTTGTGATGTCAGCCTTTCTTATGGATAACAATGCATACATTGCACAATCAGAAGCTTATTGTGCCCGTAATATCATTTTGGACGTCAGGCAGTACAATGGTATAAAACCATAAGTCAAACCAAACAATGATGCAACAGCTTTTTAACTTAAAGTTTCCCATAATTGTGCTTCAAATGACGCCATCACGCCCAGTAGTCTAAAGTTTGGTGATGATTAACAAGAGTTATGCAACCGTTTTCAGGGAGTGTTGTTGCGGAAAACAACCCCTGACAGAGGCCACCTAACGGCCCAATCATGGTCATTTTTATAAGTGATTACAATCTGTGTGAATCAGGGGAAATTTTATTCCATGCTATTGCATAAACATCTTCAGAGAGCCAGAACAACCTCTTTATCAGACATGCACTGTTACATCACATATCAAAAAAATCAACCTCAGATAATCTGGAGTGACAAAACCAGCCTGCCGTTTTTATGTTAAACACAAAAAATGTCTTCAATTGCATTCATGCATGGGTGAAAAAGACTCATTAAAGGGGACAAATGGCTTTGACAAATATATCTAGGATGACAAATAATGTAGGAAAATGGTATAAATCAAGAAAAGTGAACTGATTCTTTTATTGTCATTTGAATAGGAAAATTTGATACTGAGTAGTATATGGCAACAATGATTTTTCTGTAAATATATACTTTTGTGAATTCATATGTCGTAAAATTTTGGGATGTAATTCTTTTTGAAATTTCTGTTTGTTATATCTTGCAAAAAACCTGTATCTGTTTCATGGTTTCCACCAAAAATTAAGCAGCACAACTGGTTTTAACATTGATAAAAATAAGAAATGTTTCTTGAACAATAAATCAGCATATTAGAATGAATTCCAAAGAATCATGTGACAAGACTGGAGTAATGATGCAGAAAATTCAGCTTTGCAATCATAGGAATAAATTAATTTTTAAAATATATTAAGGTAGAAAATAATTATTTTAAATTGTAATAATATTTCACAATATTACTGTTTTACTGTGTTTTAATGCAGCCTTAACATAACAGATAAAAAACCTATGACCCCAAAATTTTGAGCTTTATGTATACTGTAAACAAAACATATTTCCATGATGTCTTATCACAGCATTTTGTCTTTTGTCAAACCAACTTAGATAATGAATGTTGTTCAGATAATATAATACTTTGAGTTTCTGTTGATTAAACCAATCACCTTCATTGTATTAACTCAAATGTTTAATTTTACTCTGAGCACTCTGAGGACACACACAAAAACCAATGGAACTGCTCCACTACTGTTGGTCTGATTGACACTTCAAAACTGACATGCAGTGTCTTTGTCTCAGTTGCTATCATAGTCCATTATGACATATCAGCCCCTTTCACAGCACCCCAATAAACTACCGCAAAATTACCAGAACGATAACGGTAAATATACAAATATGCTGTTCACACAAGCAACGATGTTCTGGCTTTTTACCATTAATTGACCATTCACACATTAGCGGTAAAATACCGGTAAATTTTTGATGTCAGGCATCTGAAATGATCTTTAAAGACTGGCATAACAGCATAAGGAATGATCGAACAGAATGCGTTTTTGCTCTTAAAAACATAACAGTATCCAATTTCAGAGCCACAACACCAATGAATGTAAAAAAAGGCACTACCTTGAGCACGACGCATTGAAAAAGCTGTGAGACATGGCGCAACGGTCAAAGATGATCATCTAGCGCATATTTCAATAGAAAAACAATTAAAAAGCTCAGCACAGAGTAATCACGTCATCTCCATAAGAACTTTGATTGGCCCAAAGCAGACTTCTTACGTCAGCGAGTTTTGACTTTGTACATTCTCATACTGGTAAACTTCATTCTGCGTTCACAGAAAGCACATTACGGGTAATTTACTGGTGATGTTACAACTTCCCTTACTGGTAAATTGCCAGAACCAATTTACTGCACTGTTAAAAAATTACTGTAAATTTTACAGTATAATACTGGCAGCAGGGTTGCCAGCCAGTTACTGTAAAATTTACAGTAGTGTTACTGTAATTTAATTTACAGAATTTCCCTGTATTCTATGATTACAGTAAATTACTGTATTTTTTAAATTACAGAGGGTCAATTTACAGCAATATTCTGTAAATTTGAGTCAAACCAACACGTGACCACAGTTTACAGCAATATGCTGTATTATTAAAAAACAGCCAGTGGCTGTAAAATAATGCTGTAATTTTTACAGTAATTCATTACAGTGTGGTATTTTTGAAAAGGTTCTGTTCACACATGATGTCTTACTGTTAATTTCCCAGTAAAAACTGTATGTGTGAAACAGGTTATTGTTAGTCTGCTGCTAGCTTCCTTGTTTGTTTCTGTTATGCTTGGCCCCTTAATTGTTACTTGCCACTATATTATTCTATTTGTAATGGAGAGATATATTTATGGTCATTTCCACCCACTATTGAGAGGTTTGTATTCTTGATATCAGGTTTCTTTAGCTCAGCTGATGGACGTGACCAGAGCAGGATGTTGTCAAATTCATGAGCAGCTAAAAATAGATCACATTCCATGTCCTGTCTACCCATTATTGATCTGTTAATATATGAATGTAATGGCACAGGTCCCATAGCTGAGACCAAGAGAGAGGGATACGGTTTGCCATGAGTGGCCATTATGTAATCTAGCACAGTTATCAAGAATACAGTAACTTTGATCTTGTCATGTTCAAAATCACACAAGTAACAGACAGTCCTAAACAAATTTATCTTTCATTAATCAAGGTGATGAAGGAAACAGAATATTACTCACATTTTCCCATACATGCATCCTAGCAGGCTTCTTGACTATCTAAAGCAGCAAGACGTCTTTTCTCAACTGCCCTCACTAACTAAATTTTGCTATATGAAGAGCATATACTGTATGCTGGTCCACATTCAGAAGAACAATCACTAAATGTAATATTACTAGTAAAATATCCAAAACATTACGGTTAAACTTTTACCAGAGTGATGTCTTGATGGAATGTGGATAGACGTCACTACTTGAATATTTCCCTTGTGAAACTGGGCTGACAAGGACGAGGTCTACTGTGAGATTATAGATAGAGAGTGACATCATTGCACCATGCTATTGGGCAAAAAATCCCATCATACTCGGGTCGCAGTGATTTTGCCAAGTAAGACATGTTCATGGATCAACATCCATTGTTGATCCTGGAACAAAATTCCAGTCCAAAAACATAGTACTAAACCTACCAGTAATTTATTACTAAAATAAGAGGGAAATGATAGGTGAATAAGAATGGCATAAAAGCACCTAACCCTTGTTATAAACCTAAACGTGACATTAAAGAATAAAAAAAATATATATCCCTCAAATCTGATTGGTTGATTGGAATGTTGTTCCAGGATCAACAAGGATGATCCAGGTTATACTTGGTAAAATTTCGTGGACGGCAACACTAATAACGGTCAAAGAGCAAATTCTCAGAGCACAACATGTAGTCAAATGAAAAAAGAAAACAAAACAAAACAAATGACCCACTGAACCTGTTTATTATTCTGAGTGTAAAAGAGAACATCCAGAAGGACCTCCAGGAGAACAGAACAGTGTCATAAAGTCACAAAAAGAAGAAGAAATGAAGGAAAAACGGGGGAGCAAGAGAGAGATGAACTCTAATAATCATCTGAGGTTTCTGCTCTGCAAATGGCTGGAACTGAGAAAACAGCCAAGCACACAGCAGGCACATGTGCATGACACTCACATATTTAGACACATGGTACGAAATCTCACTTCGTTCCAAGAGAGCCTGCATTTTCAGAACTAGTCAAAGTACAGCCATAAATGACACTTCCTTTCTTTTACACATCCTTGTAAAAAAGCTTTTTTACTATTTATTGCACACATGACGTAAGTGGCATTACCCAGGATAGGAATTCTCAGCAGGTAGCTGAGATTACACAACACATGCCAAACTTCTAAAGCTTAGGGCAACACAGAGAAAACACTGCTGAAGTGCGAGCTTATTAACGGGCGTGTTAGACAATTTTTGCACATATGGTCTCTTCTAAATTTTCCAAAACAGTTATTTTATTAAGAAACCATAAATAGCTGGGTAGTTTTAATATTATATTGCATTATGTGTGAAGCAGCTGGCAGTTTGACAATATGTTCCACCAATGACAATGTGTTTAATTCTAACAGATATTTATACCTACTGGAAATACTGGAGTAAACCTATAACATCATATAATTTCTATACACTCTAAAAAATGTTGTATTAAAAACAGCCCAAATTGTGTTGAAAAAGGACAAACCCAGCGGCTGGGTTAAATGTTTGCCCAACGTGCTGGTTAGTTTTATTTAACTCAACTGTTGTTTAAAAATTACTATATCGCTGGCTTAAAAGGACCCCAAAATAGGTTGGAAATTAAAAAATCAGACTTATAATTACTAGAGGCAACATTAATAATCAAAAGGTGAACATTTATTAATAAGCAATTTAATAAATTTTTATTGTTTAATATCATTCATTAAACTTGCTAATAAATGTTCATTTATTAAACATTAATAAATATATTAATAAATATTAACATATTAAAAAAAAAACATTTAATTTAAAGAAGCAATACAGTCATTTTTAAACAATAGTTGAGTTTAATAAAACTACCCAGCAGGTTGGCAAAAATTTAACCCAACCACTGGGATAACAACAACCCAATTGCTGGGTCTGTCCAATTTCAATCCACTTGGGTTATTTTAACCCAGAATTTGTTACATCCAATCTACACCCAGTATAGATTAAATACAATGATGGAGCGTGATGTGGCAGGATTTGGCATGTGGTTTAATTTCAGTCACGTCAACTCTCAGAATAATATTAGTCAATGTTAGTCAAGTTGCTACTAGATCTAGACAGGTGGAGCTGGGGAGGTGGAGCATTTCAGGGGAACTCTTTTGTAATCTAGTGCTGAGCTTCATAAGTGGATGTCATTTCTTCCAACAATTCTTCAATACTTTGATTGCTAGGAGAAGAAAAAAAACACAAAAAACATTTTGATTGAAGCAGAATGGAAATGAATGGGTATTGCGGGATTTAGGAAAGGATTCATTGTTCGAAGTTTATTTTTATACATATACACACTATATGAAACAAAACTAACCCTGACCTTAACCAAGCCCTCTCAAACCTTAATGCCTAAAACTTTCCATAAGCCTAAAACTTTAGAAAGCAATCAAATTCACTAGATTTAAACTGCTTGTCCCAACCACCATGACTTTGAACACGTATGCATGCAAGTTCAACTGTGTTTCATATTAAAGCACAAAAGACCATCATGAAAGCATGACAGAACAGAACACATTGTTCTAGGCCCATTTCTACACGTCACTTAATGATTTAATCTATTAATGCCACATTCTGTCCTGGTTAATGTGGCGTAAAGTATCCAAATCCATACAACATATTGATACACACCAGGCACTCCATTGACAGCTCTAAATACCAGGCTATGACCCAGTCACATATTGTTCAGGGCAGTGAAACATTCCTTTAATGGATGGTGGACAGACGTCACACCAGTGTTTACTGCACAGCCCACTGCGTTCATTCAAACCTGCACTGTTCTGAGAGCACCTAAGGCACTGTTACGCATTAGCTAAATTAAAAGTTTTGTTCATGGACAACTAACGGACGTGTTAAGAGTAGACTTGGTTGAACTAAAAAAAAAAAAAAGATTACCAATTAAGACTTCACAGAGGACAATTTTCTTTTTCCGAAGTTGTTCATTCTCATAGCTCATGAGACTTGAATAAAGTTATGCTTGATTATATGTAAGAATAAACAGCTAAAAATAAATGTGGATATTAAAGCTCTGGTCATTTGATCTTGGACGAATTTGATTAGAAAGTCCTCAGCCAGCAAACCCCTCTGGGTAATCAGTCGTACTTGAGTTTGTTTCCCTACAGTTTGTCTGATTGTATTTGCAATAAAATGGGTCTAAAAGATGAAGGGCAGACCATGGAAGCTGGGTAAAAGAGCAATGCTGTCCTGAATGTGATAAAGAGAGAATTACGTAACCGGCCCTCCAACGGACGCTTTGATGCAGTAACCACGGCAATGCTGCAAGCATCACCCACAATTACGTAGAGGTTTCAAGCTCAAAAAGAGAAGTTGATCTTAAATCTCACATAATTCTGTATATAAAACACACAAAACCTTCTATTTATATCTCTCTTACAGGCTTTAAGACAAAATAAATAAAGATCAATCATGTGATTTGTCTTACATTTGGGTGTACTGGTACACAAGCTGATTTCAAACCCTCTGTGGTCAAGTAAAGCCGGTTTATGAGGAGGTAATGATTATCTAGATGTGAGTGCTGACAGAAGGCTATAGGCCCATGTTCAGAGGCCTTTCTCTCATCTTAAAGTATCATCTGTCTTCTCTCTGTCAATGGATAAATGTATCAGTACACATCCTTTGGGAAAGCTTCTGTCAAACCACTTACACGAAAATCACTCAACACTCTTCCCAAATTAATATTTTACTGTTGCCTTTTAGACGTGAAAAAGATCTAAAATCCTTTGCCAGTGTATAGTAGAAGGCTAAAAATAAAAAGGTCCAGTCTAAATGGGTTAGTGATATATGGGGTAGTCGTGGCCTAGTGGTGAGGGAGTCGGGCTTGTAATCTGAAGGTTGCCGGTTCGATTCCCACGCCGGCAGGAATTGAAAGTGGGGATTGTGAATAAACAGCACTCTCTCCACCTTTGATACCATGACTAAAGTGCCCTTGAGCAAGACACCTAACCCCTAATTGCTCCCCTTGTAAGTTGCTTTGGATAAAAACGTCTGCTAAATGATGAAAAAGGAAAATGAAAATGAAAATATAGTAACAATGTGAAATTCAAAGAATGGATTGTCAGTACTGGAAATAGAAAGATGCAGAATTTCCCTCAGCACTGCCTTAACCCGAGTCCTATGGCACTTCTTGAGAAGAAGTGCACCCTGAGATAGCTCTTCATTATTATACAGATTTGTTTGACCAATTTGTAAAACATGGCAAATTATCATCTTTGGTCATCTGCAAAATACACACTAGCATAGCATCTTTTATCCTTCACATTTTGGTTGTATATGCCAGGATATTTCTTTGTTGACAGAGTCAACAAGTCAGAGATAACTAGTAGGAATGTCCTGCATCCGACTACACATGTAGAATGTCAAATCACTTCTTGGAACTAACTAAATAAATCTCATCATGAAGAGTTTGTCAACTAGAATGAATATGTGCTGGTAAGCCTATTTGAAAACTCGTGTAATTTGCTTTATTGATTGACTTTCTCTTATTTGACATATTGAAAACATATTGAGGTTAAAATAAAATCATTACAGCAATAAAGCAGTTGTAACACATGCATGCGATTTAGCTGCAGAAGCTAAGCTAGCTTATGTTGTGTCAGCATCACATGCATCGCATCACATGCTGTCTGAAAGGGTAAACGCACACAACAAACAACTAAATAAAGAGTGCTAAGGGAACACAAGAAGATAAAAAAAAAAATCCAGCAAAAATCCGTGCTCAAAAATCCAGTATTGCCGGGCACCAACATGTTTGTAGGCTAAGACCAGCATGGAATGCTGTTTGGCAGGTCCCCAGCATTGGGAGCGGAAATTCTGGTGGACCAGAGTACTTAGTTTTGTTGGTCCATCAGCTTGACCAGCAATATACCAGCTCTAACCAGCATAAACCAACCAGACAAATAGAATTCATGCTGATTTATGCTGAATTTTACAGCAGGGTTCTCTCTCTCAATCTCTGAAAGGGGATTGTCCAAAGGCTAAAGGAGCTGGACTGGCAACCTCTAATTCCTGTTTACAAATTGCATGGTAGCGAGTGCAAATCTGGTTACATCACAGAAAACCCAGATTCTGCTGTATCCCAAACTGCACTCGACGCAAGGACATGTTGTGATAGCGATGTCTGTCCCCAAGCAGACAGTACAACAGTGTTACATCACATAACCCAGTACGCAGCCAACAATTTTTCTCACAATTCACTGGCCCCAGTTTCGGTTCAAATCGAAAGAGACATCTACCTCTGACCCCAGATCTGCCCTTATTAGAGTCTCACCAGCAATATTATAGGCTCAGACAGCTAATCCCTGACCCAAACCTGCCCTTACACAATCATCCTCTATTTTCAAGAAAACAGAATTTAGTCACCAAAGGATCTGGTCCACTTTGCAGCTTTTTCTAGAAAGGAACCATCCAGGAAAACATTAGACAGGAAAGGATTGACATAAAAAATAATTTATGTTCAATTTAGGGGCCATAACATATGAAATCAGACATAACACTGCAAACAAAGTGAAATGTGCACTCAGTGGTATCTTATGCAATGGCTTTCTTTGTAGCTATCACTCCATTATCATTTTGAGCAGGAATCTAGGCTTCATCTATATTTTAATGTGTTTTGTTCAGTTGTTCTAAAATATGTTAGTCTAACCAAATTTCAATTAGCATTTCACTCCGTCTTCGGTCTAGGTTAACCCGTGATTCATTTTTAGAGGCATTAGCAGAACAAATACTGCAGCTTTTCTTTCATTTTTATACAGCCTGGTTCGATCCTGGAACTTTTCTGCAAGGTCCCAAAACAATTTCTTCAAACAAGCCAGGTGTGAAAATGGCAAAATGCCCTAAGCACCTCAAACTAAACTGAATTTATTTAACATAAACCTTGCTAATGTTGTCACATTCAATGGCTAAATCCAGAGGTTGGATTGGGGCCCATTTTTTTCTCATTATTGAGTCTTGTGGCTCTATATATCTAATATTTTGGTTACAACCACTACAAAGAGCTGTGCACATGCACACAATGGGATTTTGGGTGCGTGAGCACCACTTGCACACTATCTTCATCACTAGAACCTCCTTGCTAATTTTGTTTCTCTGTCATTGAAAATTAACTAGAGACTTGCTCATTCTTGCATTCCATGTGAAACTGATTTTATGTCGAAGTGGTATGAGCAGCCCACTGGGAATTCTCCCGATTCTCCAGGCCTGACTAAATCGATCTTGCAGAATCCCAGCCAATCGAATTGGAGCTTGCTGTTTTGAGAAAGCTCTTGGCAAACTTTATTAATATTTTCTCTAAAAGTTCAGTATACTGTTCCATTTCAAAAATTAGATTTTTGAGACTATTATTACATACAATGTTAATACTGGTTGGAGAAATATATTTTGTTGTGTTCATTCAAAAGCTCTGATATGTGTAGTTCTAGTGGGTCCAGACATATGACCCAAAAGGAAAATCTTGTTGAATGGTATCATCAATTTTCACCAAAGAAACATATTCTGTTGTTGGACAAATGCTGTCGGTTATGTACATCCTGCAGATCTGAGCATATTGATAGGATAAATGAATTGAACTCTGTGTTAGTGACCTCTGCTCTAGTTGATGGGAAGAAAAACACTTTGGAATTGGTGGTTCTTCATTCATCCTTTGACCTCCTTAAAAAGTATGCCAAAACACTTACATTCGAGGAAATTCTCTCTTTTTCTTGGTGACCTATCAATCAGTCAAAGTCTGTGTTCGTCTGAACCTGTAATGTGTCATTCATTATCAGCAGCGGCATGCTTTGAAAGATAGACACAAACACTTTAAGATTGAAACATTGACTCAAATCCCTATGGCCTCAAGGCTATCAGCTTCTTTGGATGTCATTATGAATTTTTGTCTGAGAAGGAAAGGAGCACACACATTCTACGCCTTTGCAGTTAAAGGTTCGTTCACTGCTGAAAGCTTTGTGTTCTCTGATCCCTCTTTATTTTAAACAAGGTTTTGAATCACTGTCTGCAGCCTGAATTGTAACGAAGGGCTGGTGCAAGCCGGTACTGTCCAAACTAATGCAGCCCCTGCTAATGAATGATTCACTGATGTCATCAGGGTCCTGAAAGGGCAACCTATTTCTGATGTCAGTGCATAACACAACCCCATGAAGTGCTTACTCACCCTCATGTCATTCTGAACCAGTAAGAATTTCTTTCTTTACAAAAGGGAAAATGCAGAAGAACTGTTTTGTTCTGGAATTTGACAGACCCCGCCCCTAAAATAGTTTACGCCAAAAAAACAAACAAAGAAAAAAACCTATCCATAGTTACTACAATTTTTGTTACTTCATTACAATGATTTAATAAAAACTGGTATTAGTTTCTAGAATTAGTTTCATTCATTTCAGTTTTTGATGACAGTAGTTACTAATAGTAGTTGCTATTCTACTAATTCTAATTTACCACAGTTTCATTCATGGAATATTACATCTGCGGTATTTTGTCAGAGGTGATAAACATTTTTAAGGTTGTCACTATGTTTTTGGTAGGCCTACATGAAAATATAAGCATTAGTGCATTACCATTCGGCTAACATTGAGCTAATTTATAAATCACTTGCCTCTATATATATATATATATATATATATTTAATGTTGCTACTTTTTGTTATTTGCTTGTAGCTATATATATATTTGATAGGAGTAACTTTAGTGTAGTTTAACCACTTTTAATTATCATTTAGCTTGTAGCTTGGCAAACTAATAGCTTGCCAAACACTAAAATGTGTGTGAAAACTAACCATGATTAGCAGATTTTATTCGTTATGGGCATGTAAACAGGTTGAAAGTGATTGGTTCTTCAGTGACCCTAGAAACACAAATCCAAATGGTAATAAGCCTAACAGACACATGTCACAGGCCCACTGCCAACTATTTAGAGTCTTTTATTTTGATAACATCACACCCTTGATGCAAGCATCTATTAGTGGAAATGTTGATCTAAACAAACACATGCATACAGAGGCATGTCAGGAATTGACAGAAAAATAGACAGATGATTAGCCAAGGATAGAGAGAGGAAAAGAGATAGATTTCTGCAACATGACACACAATGACCCCCACATATAACCTGTAACTTTATCACACCCAAGTATTTCTCTCCTGTAAACATCCAAACGTGGCAGACGTTCAGAGCTCCCTCTGTGTACATGCAGCTCCTGTGATCAACAAAATAACAGCACTAATCTCAGAATTGGAACCTACAAAATCGCATTATGGTTGTTCCATTGATGGTATCAGGTGTTTTTATGGTACTGAATAGTTGTTACATGAATTACCATTGTGTTTATGTGGTATTTTTACTCCGTAATCCAATGAATTACCAAGGTACTATCATGAGCTTCTTTGAAATGAGTTCCCACTCTTTATGACTTTTCCATGACCTTAGTTGTCCATGATTACTTGATAAGACATTCTATTTAATCACATGCTGTGCATAAATACAATGTTTTGTTAAGTAATCATGAATTCAAAGCATAGAGAGGAAGATGCTGAGGTGTTATTACCTTCTGTATGTCAGTTACCAATCATTGGAATTAACAGATTTAAATGTTATTAAAAGTAGCTAAATAATAAAACATAGATTTTAACAGCCTAAGTATAATTATATATTCATATATTATATTAACAGGAACAGATTGATTCATGAAAAGTGGTCTCTTTATGACAGGTTGAAATGGAGGGGTTAAAGAATAAGAGCACAAGATAACTTAAGCAAAAAAGGAAAGATAGCATACAGCAAACTGTTTTTTTTTTCCCCAATTGGAATAATCCATAGATTACAATAAGTCCATGTATCGAGAAAGTAAACAGGGTCCGTTTTGATTGATTCTAAAGTTTATTCTGAGTTAGACTAGTTAATTGTGGTGTATCTATTAAATGAATAATTAGTCTGAACCTTGCTCCTTCAGAACAGAACAAGCAGCTGAAATAATGCTTTGCAAAAGGTGCATTAAAACTATTCAAGCAAATATGTAATTATGTAATCATTTTGTTTGATTCACCTCCAACTCAAACAGCCATAAAACAGGAAAACATAGTGCTCTTGGTTTGCTTATGAGCACTGAACACACCGGCAGTTTGAATGACAGAAAGATAAATGGGTAGAAAGTGATAAAAAATAAGGAGGGACTGAATGAGCAAGAGAGATAGTTTAAAAGAGAGCTGTGGAGTAACCTGTAAAAGGACTAGAGTTGGTGCTGACTAACAGAACCATACACAGAAGAAACCCCGCCCCCTTCTCTCCTAGCCTATAACAGCCCACTATGGAGCCGGAGTCCAGAAACAGACGAGTGTTCCTCCACACCACAACCACTCTGGACACCCTCTGGCTGTCTCTGTCAACCTGCTTTTAACCTCTCCCTGCTGGATACTGTCTTTGTGGATACTTTTACTTCTTTGACACTTTTGCATGGATTGCTGACTTTAAAAATGTGCTCCCAACAGTTGTTGGATGAATTCAGCCATGGTAAGTTACCTGTTCTTACCTGACTTCACTTGTTGAACTTTGCTGCTCAATATAATTTATGATTGTTACTAACACGGCGACTCCTATAAGACTACTAACTTTCGCAGACCTTTCTCCTGGCGTCCTTCTCTTTTTGAGGACATGTAATATAGACACTGAATGTTCGGGACCGATTTATGATGACAGGTTGGGAAAGGTCCCAGAAACAGGGTGCACATGGACAGCTTCAGGATTTAGGAGTGACAAGAAGGTCCTGGCATGGTTCACTTGTGCATAGCAAAGCTGCGAAATTCTCATTACCAGAAGTGCATCAGTGACCCCTAAACCTGCACGGTTACAATTTACAGCACAGCTTCATCTGAACATCATTAAGTGGATAGATTTGGCCCTGGGATATTGCAATGTAATTATAGGGCACAAAAATCAGCTAGTTGAATTGAAGAGTGTTTTTTCCCCAATAAAACTCTAGACAGCATGTGTACACAAACAGTAAACAGAATCTGTGGTGCAGGCACGAGTCGTGAGAGGGTGTAGGAGGCTCAGTGGACCGTAATAACTGGCTCACTGGATTATGTAAACTATAGATCATGGAACATTCCTCTACAGCTTCATTGTTTTGATCAAGTTTCTCAATAACGTCTGTGACAACTAAGATCAGTTTCTCTCCAAACTGCAGGATGGAGGTGTCAATCACCCAAAGGTTATGTAATTAACTGTGATGGTGTCAGTTTTGTAGTGATCTTAGCTGCTTACACAATGGTTGCAGGCTGATGCCAAGTAGCGTTGACCCAGGAACTATAGAAGGCCATTGTGCCCTTGATCAGCGGCTTTGGATTGCCCCCAAGGGAACTACTGTACTGGAAGTTGTTTTGCATTAAAAACATGTTAAATGGTGTGTAAAGGTTTAAAACATTACACATTTATTTTGATTTTGTTAAGATTGTGGTGATCTCAGCTGTGTGATCGTTTGTATCATCACAAAATGCGCCCAGCTCTTTATACAAAGTTGGATGTATATTTTATCCAAATGTATCCACACAGTATACACACAGTATATGTTATGTTCATAAGTAAATTACATTTTGGGCTACAATTTTGAAAAAGGAACTCTGTTGTGTATGACTTAATGTGTGCGAACGGAAGTGAAGGAGTAAAACAAAATGGATGAAGTTCGCTACTCCTGTCTTGTGTGCTTCATTGCTGCTTACTAACTCCTGACAGACGCCACAAATTGGCGACGAGGATTGAGCATTTTTTCTCTTGCTATCATTGGTCACGATGAGCTTTTTCCTGCTTTTCCCCAGTGAGCCTGCTATGACGTTCAGCACATGGCTGTAGATTTTTAAAACTGATTTTAATTGGTTATTGATGCCACAGGGGATGGAGAGATGTACAGCTTCACAGAGGGCCAATGGATTTTATACTCATTGCCTAACACAGGTACGACATATAAGGAAGCGGAGGATACACTGAAAGCCTTCAGTTAGTAGAGAATGTGCTTAGCCCACGAATACGTGAGAGACTTTTACTAGAAACTGATCTCTCTGGACAGAGATGCTATGATAGCAAGCCAGATTGAATCTGCTGCCTATCTGGCTAAATCTATTTCAAATTCCGCCAAGTTACCTCTCCCACTACAAGTGTTCCACCACACAGTGAAAGCAGAACAATGGGGAAACCGTCACATGCACTTCTTAATTCTGCTTGGGTGGGGAAGACGAAGTCATGCTTTTGCTGTGGATTGGAGGCACACTTGAACATTCACAGAATGTTTAGTTTACAGCATTACACAGTGACTGTATCTACTTCTGACTCACAGACTTGTGTGATGTATTTAGTGGTTGACACTGGGTCTTCCTTATATATTCAACCCTACATCACTTATGCATGCCAATTGCAGTAACAATGCGCTATCGCAACCTAAAGCCAGACTTGTGACATATACAAAAGCCCAAATTCCGGTGGTTTGGGTGTTTGTCGCTGAACGTTTCCCTACATTACCACTTAGTTCCTGCTATGTTCTTCATTGTGGACGAAGGGACACCACTCATGGGGAGGGACCTAATGTCTGCACTGCATGAGAGGACTGAAAACAATCAAGTTCTGCCTCCTAATGTCCTTCTTGTGTCTGCTTCTCCTGTCAGTCTTTCATTGCTGAGTCAACTGAGTTTGGATGAGCTAAAAACCTAATATACTACATAAAGCTGTATGAAACTGTCATGTGTTACCATCTCCGACTCTCTGTTCATAGTGCTGTGTCACAGGAATTAAATTGCTTGCAAGCAGCTGGGGAGATAGAATGCATTGACGCATCTGCATGGGTGTCACCAATTATTGTTACGCAAAAAATATATAATTAGGATGTGCATTGACTACAGAGAGCTAAATAAAGCTGTGATTGCGTACTCTTTTCCATTGCCCCACATAAATGGACTACTCTCTGCACTAAAGGTTTCTACTGTTTTCTCTACCATCAACCTGACTAATGCTTACTAAGTGCCAACGTATGAGGACATTTGTGATCTCACAGCCTTTATTACTCACAATGGACTGTTCCGGTTTTGTTGTGTTCCTCACGGATTGGCTTCAGCACCCACAACATTTCAGAAGATGATGACCATGATCCTGATTGACTTGTCAGGGGTTGAAAATTACCCGGACAACATCATCCATGGACATGACATGTCTATGCATAAGAAGGCACTTCAAGCGGTCTTACAACTGCTACAAGCTGCTGACTTGCAGCTCAATAAAGCTCAAGCCTGCTGTTCTTAGGTCATACTGTTTCAGTGGAGGGTCTTCTTCCTGATTAATCACGTGTACAGGCGATTCAAAATGCTCCTGCTGATTATCTGTCATGTTTGCCCTTATCTTCTTCTCCTGCAGATAATGTTATTGCTACAGCTGATGTTGATACCGCATGTGCTTCCTATTTTAACCAAAATTCATGCACAGATTTCCAATGGTTTGCATCCTTCGAAGGGACTGGATGGTGAGTTGTTGCCGTACTATAAACTGTATCTGGAACTGTCTATTAAGGAAGGACAACTTCATCCTCCGAGCCTCACGGCCGATTGCACCCGCTGCTCTTCAATTTCCAAAACACATGAAGGACATCAGATAGAACTAAGGACCCAACAACTCCTTCATGATCTCTGATGGTGGCCAGGGATGGATGCTCAGGTTCATGATGCTGTACTTTCCTGCCATGTGTGTCAGCTCAATGACAAACCTGTCAAGTTACACCCTGCTCCTCTCCTGCCAGATGGACCATGGCAGAAAGCGGCTGTAGATATAGTCAGGCCATTAGGCACTGCCGCATCTGACTTTGGTTTCTATAACCTTAACTGCCTATTACAGCAAATGGCCTAAGGTGTCCCATGTGCTTTCGTCTGCTTTTCTGGAAGGAAGAAATATTTGTCACCATGGTTCCTCTCTCTACTAACCGGCAGCTAATGGTTCTGTTGAGAGGTTCAACCATGTGCTCAAACACTGTCCAAATGGCCATATGAAAACCTGTGGTAACTGACTTCATGCAGGTGTACTGTGCCACTCCACATGCTGCGACTGGTACTTTATTCTTTCAGTACCTTTAAGGCAGGCAAATCTGCCATCTGTTCCTGTGCACCCACCAATTGACATGACTGTTCGCCGAAGGGTTACATGGCTGCAACGATGAAAAAGTACAAAGATTTTAGGCGGGGTGCTCAGACTCCAGGAGGGAGTTTCCAGGAGGGGGATAAAGTGAGGTTATGTCTTATGGGACATGGAACGCTTCCCATCTTCCCATTTCTATGCACACCAACAACTCCAGCTGAGAATACGGCTCACTACACACACACTCATACTACTAGACCCATGTTGTTCGTAAGCCAGTTGGTTGAATGATTATGTCACTTAAATCTGATGTATGGATGTGCTTGCATTGTTGGTGCAAGTCTGTGCTGTTCTTAAAAAACTTTGCGTTCATAAGTAAATTATTGTGGACTATTATTTTAAAAAAGCTAGTCTGAACTTTTGTGTATGACGTAATGTGTGAGAACGGATGAAGTTCGCTGCTCCTGTCTTGTGTGCTTCATTGTTGCTTACTAACTCCTGACAGACGCCATAGTATATAGTCATGTTAAGCGATATATACTACAGTATATAGCTAATCTCCCAGCTCTGGATATATATAAGTATGTTCCACTTTGTCTGCATGCATACAGTATGCTTGTGTTGGACAATATAACATATCGTATTAGCTTGATTGCTTGTATTGACACAAAATGTAAACTATATAACCCAGCTCTAATTAACTTAATGTGACTGAGACATGACGATATTAAGATATTATAAATATTAATGTTATGATTTTCTGTAAAGCTGCTTGCAAATAAATTTGACTTGAATATAAAAATCACATACAGTACATAAACTAGTCATAAAACGTATTATAAAAGGTGCTTAAAAACTCACTTCCATGATGTTACAGATGTGGCTAAATGGTTATATATATATATATATATATATATATATATATATATATTTTTTTGTTTTTGTTTTTTGTTTTTTTTGAATAGTCGCTCAGCAAAGAGTTCTTAATTTAAGGATAAGTTCACAATTTGTCGAGTAGTATCCAAAGGTGAAAAAGGAAAAACCTCATGTGTTATTCCTGTGAAATGCCGCACTTTATAAATGATTATTGTTTGGTTGTGAAAGTGGGTTATGAGCGTCTGTTTGTTTAAGACAGTCTGGTGACATAGAAGGTCATAAACCTCAATCTTTGATGTGTGTAAGTGAATGACACACCTCAGCTGTTACCCAACACCTACTGTTCTCCCTCCACGTTCTGCTGGTAGACACAAAGTCCACAAAGTCACACCACTACCTTGTGTTTATTTTTATTCAAATGATTCCTTCTACAATCACAAAGGTTTGCATAGGCCATGCATGTTTTGCGTTAGTTAACTCTGGCTTCTAGAATGGCTGACCTATTAGACATTTGGTGTGAAACTGGGCTGTGTGAAACTCTTCCATCATAAAGTTTTAATAAGGGGTAACACTAGACGTCTCAGAGTTACACAACATTGCCACAGAGATGGGCAACCTCTTAAAAGTTCTACATATAGTTTGTACCTTATTTTAAATTTAAACCACAATCTTGAAGGCACATAAATTGGCCTATAATGTGGTACATATTAAACCATCATAAAATCAGACATTAATGGGGTTAGAATGTATGGCACAGACAGACCAACCAACAGATTTCTACATATTGGAGCAGACATAGAAAGTTGTGTTATTTTAGTGAAAGCTGGTTTCAGAAAATTTGGAATATACTCCAAAAGTTGTGTTGTCCATTGTCATTCATTTTAGAAAATGTAACTCCCTTTATGTTCAATAAAAACAGCAGAGTAAATAAATGACCGTTTTCATTTTTGTATTTTTGGGTTAACTATATAGTGTGTTTTACAACAGACATCATTATTAAATAAATGAGCTAAATAAGCATTAACATATATTTTACGCATATTTTGTATTTACTGTGACTAATATAAAATTGTGTTTTCTGCTGGCACTTAGTAGTAGTATAGCCTAATGATACATGATGTGATATATGATGAGCAGAGCACACACTGTGCCATGGTGTAAGTGTTGCGCAGTCGTAGTGCGGCATAGACGCGAGCACATGGGGATTCACACGCGCGCTTCTCTGCTGCTGATGCTGCGCAGCATCTATCCATTCATTCTGCACTGGCGCAGTCCTGATTATTCGGTTCGTGCCCATGCAGCTCAACTTTGCTGCATGTAATGTGTTTGCACCGTGTTCGTTGTCGTATCAGTCTTGTATGCATCAGATGGCTTTTGCACAGTTCGTGTGCGGAGATGTTACAGCATCATCATGCGTCGTGCGGTCAGACCTCTTCTTATAGCCATATGAAGACATTGGGATGATACCTTTATAACGTGCATTTTGGAAATAAGCGAGACGAACCGGGGAAGGAGCGACTAATCGACCCGACTGCAGTGAGTAGAGCTGGTCGGCTGGATCAGAACGTGTTGTCTGTACATCAGAAAAGAAGCTGAAGGATGATGTTTCATAGTTTTTGTTGTTGTTGTTGTTGTTACTCATAAAATTATAAAAGGCAGTTTATGGTATTGTGGAACAAGAAGGATAAAACTAACCTAAGTAACTAACTGTGCTAGGTTCCATGAAAGTTGAAGATGTATTCCAAAATAATTACATCACCTCAGACTCAGAACTATTTGAGCTGCAGCTTATTGGCAATAAATCTTGAATGATGGGAACATTGAGATCTGAAGCAATCTGCCCCTACTGGCAGATCCAGTGTCAGCAGCGACGTATTCATTAAGGGTTACAGGAAGTTAAAAGACAAACCCGACCTCAGGAAAGAGTAGAACGACCCTGCTTAATCATTGAGCAGTGTAACAGTCAGCATCTGGGATCAAAAGCAAAAGCAAGGCAAATAACCACATTGTATTGGTTTTAATGGAAACTAATTGTCACTGTGTCTACACTGTAAAAAAAAAATATATTTTCATGATTTGTTAACACATCTTTTCTTTTCTCAAATCAACTTCAATAATTAATGTGGTTCAGATAACATAGTATTTTGAGTTTCAATCGCCTTCATTGTATTAACTCAAATTTTTAATTTCAGTGAACTCAAAATTTTAAGGCAGCCAGGTAACTTGTTGTTTTTAAGTTAAACCAACAATTCTTCTTTTACAGTGTACTGGTAATTTGCCTTGTTGGTGGAATTTTAAAACCACTACAATAATAAAACATACCAAATGGACAGGGTTGCCAGGTCTGTGTAATAAAACCAGCTCAAAGGCCAATCAAAAGCAAGCTTAATTACCTTATCCAAATATCAAATGCCACACCCATACCTAAAATGCATAATTGTACAGTCACTGTTATGCATTATACACAATTTTAACTTGAAAATCACTAGTATAGGCCTAATCATAGTCTGACTGTTTTCATAAAGGTGCTCAAAAGTTTACAAGTATAGTCCAGTTCTGGAAAACTGCAAACTTGGCAACAATACTACTAGACGTCTTTTGATAATGGTTAAGTTTTGATGGTTTGTAATATTTGTAGTGGTATTTGTACTTTTGTAATGGAAACCTTTAGAGCTTCTGTGATGTTTTTTATTTTCATTATTGTTGTTTTTCAGCAGGGAAGTAAGATATGACACCCTGCAGCAGGACCTGCGTTACTTACCAGCTTAACTTGGTTCTCTTAAGGTTTAAGCTTAAATTATTTGACACTGAATTTTGTTTGGTTTGTTTGCTATTATAAAAAGGAGGATTGTGGTATATATACACAAATATAAACCAAATATATTATTAAGAAAAAAAATCAAATGCTTAAACATGTTGTCTTTGTTTAAAATATTTTGTGATGAGGAATTTTGTTTAAAACAGAAATTGTTGTATTTTTATGAGCTGTTACAATATTAAGTGGTCAATTTAATTGTTGATCCCATAATTTGATGTTTAACAATTCCAAGTGGTTTCTAGATGTTTTGGCTATTGCAGTGAGTTTCAATTTAACGAGTCTGAATCAAGTTTGAATACTGCGCCGTTCCTATAGCAATAAAATAAGCGGGAGGAGTGCAAAGAGCATTCAAAGCCCATGCGTAGTAACGCTTCGGAGAGCAGGGCTTCACGCCATTCGGATTGAAATAGAAGCGCACAATGCGCATGCGTAGCAGCTCTAATTCACAGTGCTTCATCACAAGCTCGTCACACAGCAGTCTGCGAGGAGAGCGCGCTGGTAGCGCATACAAACCTGACCAAGAACGGTTAGGAATAAAATATACATGACACCCGTGAGAAGAGTAAGTACATGGTTTATGTCTTTGTTTTATATATGAGCGTGTCTGGGACGTAAATGCGGCTATTTTAGTAGGTTAAAGGGTTTATTTTAACGGCGAAGGGCGGCGAGATGATCAGCCGCGGCACAATAACCTTCTTTGTTCAGGTAACGCGAGGAAGCTCGTTTAAAAACATCAGGATTTTACTCTTAAATCTTTAGAGCACACTGTTTACTCCTTCCCGAGACATTAATATACGGTGTTAACGTTCATTATTCACCATTACCTGGTTTATAAATATTTTTCAAAAATGGTTTTATTAAGGAAAATTGTTGTTTACGTGAATCCCGCCGCTATTTATAGGTTTTATCTTAACATCAGTTTTACGCTGCTTTTATAAATGGTTATATTAGGTTATTGATTCTGTTTTACAGTACTTGAATTGAAACCGTGTTTCGACTCTGAGCCGGTGTTCAGCTTTAGCTTTAGCATGTAGCCTGACAGTAAAATGGAGGACTGAAAATTACCAATAAAACGCATCCCGATTAACTAAACTTTACAGAACCGCAATAAAAACAAACCACGTCTTTATAAAACAGTAGTTTATTAGTTTTCCTCGTTATTGTATTTTGCTCGTGGAATCTTCACACCTCGACAATGTCCACTTTAATATTGAATAATTAAATAATCTTTGTAGTTATTCCTGGAAAATCCTAACATTTACTTTTTGAGAGTTACATGTGGCCGTAAACGCTGTCATAGAATGTATTTAATGGAGTTTTGTGGTGGGTCCATAACAGTGTTTTTTTTTTTTTTTTTTTTTTATATTTTAAATGTCTATCACTTTGTCATTGTGTAAATATAACTTATAGGTGTTGGTTTAATGTTAGTACAGCACTCATTCAGTGTTTGTTGGCTCCCTTCTTCAGTTAACAAAATGGTTGGCAGCTGGTCGGCCATAATTTCCCTCACACACACACTACTGCAACGTGGCTGAATCACCCCCCAACCTTTGTGTCTTCAGACACAGGCCGGGCCGTGTTAATCCATCACATGTGTGTTACGATCACTGTGGTGTCTCTTACAGTATGGGGAGGAGACATAGGAACCCATGACATCAGATAGTGTAGAAACGTCAGAGATGGGGTGCAAACACACAAACAGGAAACATTACCCGAGAAGTCTCTTAAACTTCGCAAGCATTTACCACAGCGATTTCATTCGGAAAGTTCAGAACTGAATACGCAGTGCCTTGTATTTGTTTTGAGCACTCTTGCCTTTTTAAAACAATATGTTCAGACAAGATTGTTACATTCTCTCCAATGTCCTTTGTACAGTCTCAGAACACAAATCAAACTCATTCAATTTCCATAGAAAAGGGAAAGCATATTTGCAAAGTGCTCCTAAGCATTGGAGCTTTGAGTTTTAGTCTTGACATACGGCACGCTTCTAATCGGTTGTTTTTTTTGCTTTGTTTTGCAGGGTATCCCAGTGTAAAATGGAGGATAGTTTTGATTGCGACTGCGGTGAGCTGGAGCCGCCTGATCATTGAGAAGGAATCGTCTCACTGAGATCATCAACCCTTTTGGTTTTCCACACATCAGGTGCTTAAAACAGGAAAAAGGAAAAAAAAAAAAAAAAAAAAGTAGATTCATCACCATTTACTTGGACCGCTAATAATGCTGCTGCTCAGGGCCAGTCATACACTGAAAATTTCTGCACTGTGACGATGGTTTTATAGTTAGTGACTTTAATTTTTTCAGTTGCTTTCAAGTATATTTCATTGGCCTCCAAATTCATTCCATTGTGCCCTATTAAACATTGAAATCTCCCACAAACTACGCAAAAAGCTGCTGAAAAGATATGACAACATATCTTGGCAACATATCCAAATTAGTTCCCAGCATCCCTCACAATACACTGTAACAGTCGGTCGGGGAAAACGCTCAAGTCTTTGTAGGCTTGAGTGCCCCTCTTGCGTTTTTAGGTTTGTCTTTCTCCACTAGCTCTAGTAGTTGCAACTCAAGATCGGCTGCATATCATATAAATCAGAAATCCTTCCTGCTATATCTGCAAAGAGCTGCTCTTCTAGGCTGCAAAATGGCAGAGAAATTTGAAAGCCTTATGAACATTCATGGCTTCGACCTGGGCCCTCGCTACATGGACCTGAAGCCACTGGGCTACGGGGGCAACGGACTAGTCTTTTCCGCTGTCGACACCGATTGTGACAAGAGGGTCGCTGTGAAAAAGATCGTCTTGACCGACCCTCAGAGCGTCAAACATGCACTACGTGAAATCAAGATCATCCGCAGACTCGATCACGACAACATCGTGAAGGTGTTCGAAACCCTGGGGCCCAGTGGCCGGAGGCTTACGGAGGACGTGAGCTCTCTGACAGAAGTCAACTCCGTGTACATCGTACAAGAGTACATGGAAACCGACCTCTGTAAAGTCCTGGAACAGGGCTTGCTGTCTGAGGATCATGCACGGCTGTTCATGTACCAATTGCTGCGAGGACTCAAATACATCCACTCGGCAAACGTGCTTCACCGTGACCTGAAGCCCGCCAACCTCTTCGTCAACACGGAGGACTTGGTACTGAAAATTGGGGACTTTGGACTTGCCCGTATCATGGACCCCCACTATTCCCATAAGGTATTTATTTTTTTTCCTCTCATTTATCCCTTTCAGTGTTTAAAGTCCGACAACTATCCAGATGGTGTCTTTGGCTGAGCTATTAATGAGCTTTCATTCCATTCACTGGTCCGTTGTTTCACAGGAAGTAAATAGTAGTGCCACAGTCCTTGAAATGACACCTCCAACTTCCTGTTTCTCTGACACCCTTTCCCATACGTTAACTTCCAGTACAGTTTCCTCATACCCGGTTGTTTGTGGCTTGTGTGTATTGAAAGGAAGCAGACAGGAACACTTCAGAAATATTTTGAAAGAATGACACAGCTGTTCCTTTATGGAATCAGAGTTGAATGTCCAGTATTTCTTCACATCCTGAATGCATTTCATTCGCTGTATGTAGGTTGTAGAGGGGTAATTTCACTGATGCTAGGGGTTGTGGCTGGATCAAAGCATACACGTGTCTCAAATTTGTAATCATTTCTCCTCTATTGACTCACATGATCCATATGCCAGCCAGATCGCTCACACATGTACTCAGACGCCTCCTCCAGAGCCTTTTAGAGAGAGAGCTGTTCCTGCTTGAGGTCTATGAATAGCTGCTGTCACTCCCCCACATGTACTCTGGTCTGGGTTTGTTCTACAGGGAACAAGAAAATTGAGAGACCATATCGGGCTCTGGTCCTGTAATTACTGATTCAGCTGCTCTACTGGCTTGACAACTTGAACTTAAATTTGACAAATCAGAAATCATTGACCATTTCAATGTATAGTTAATTTATACTTCATTTGACTCGACGAATGCATAGATTTGAATAATCTCTCGCTACGAGTTACAATCCATGTAAATATCTTTGTATTCTTTCATGCTAGTGTTGAACAAATGAGGGAACTTTCTAACCTCTTAATCTCTTGTCTTTGTAGGTCTCCATTGTCGCTGTAGCTTGCATGCGTTCTGGTCTGTTTTGTTTATGCAGTTTTTCTTTGAATACCTTGTGAATCGATGCCCCCAGGGCTTGGTTGCCACCTTGTAGATAAACTAATTACTGCAAAAAAATAAATGCTCACGTGCGGCCTGCGCGTACAAGTACAGTTACAAAAACCGGGCAGTGCACATGTATTCGATGAACGATGACCCTCGAATATGGGTAAAAATTGAAGTATACTCTGCTTTATCATGCATAGAAAAACACAAATTTTTCTGGATAAGATTTAAAAATGTCACATCTGTCAAGAAAACAAGTTATTACAGTCACTTTGTTTATATTTCAACAACGAATTGGAGTAAACGAGATATAATTAAAAAGTTTATATAACTCATACGTGCAGTTTAAATATTTATATATAACTTTTGAGTGTTGATTATGCAATTAATTCATTATTAAATACATTTTCATTTTGTAGCTAAGTAAAAACTAATTCTAGTGTTGGCGTCTTGGTAAATTCATTTTTGTACATCTAGTTGGATTATTATTCTGTATACATGTAATGAGTATATTATGAAAATTTCACACATGCAGGATATTTCCCCACTGTTTTCTTGTCATTTGAGTTCATTTTTAGTACACTCGCACAGTAATTTTCCAGCTCGTTAATTTTAATTCACACAAGCGCAATGAATTTGACAGAGTAGGTCATGAAAGTCTTGCGACGCTTTTACCCATCTGTGTATGATTTATGTCTTTTATTTTGTAATCTTGTTAGGAATCTTTTTCCTCTTCACCCCAGGAATGGTTCTTTGATAGCTGAATTTTTCACAACGGCCTGTTTCTTGTAGTGCTCAAATACTTTTATTCAGTCACATAGACACATTCAGACACATTCGCAGGTGTAAGGAAATAGCAAATTCTGATTAATGTTTTGAAATGACAGAATTGAGATTAAAAGATAAGCATGACGCATACATTAAGTATAGCCAAATTATTAATTTGGATGTTCACTTTTATTTAAGCATGGTTACTGATTGTCAGTAAATGATCTTTTTTTGTGTAGAAGAGGCTGGAAGATGCTGAGAAGCAAACTTTCTCTCACTTTTGCTTCTGTCCATTTCTCCCTTTGTTTCTGTCTCGATTTTTCTCTCTTTGCTGCATTGAGTATTGTCAAACTGCTGTGTGCTTACTTTTGCTGACATGTTTAAGCAGTTTTGTGCATTGATAGATGGAGAAAGAGGTGTGTGTGATGCCTCTGTGACACGACCCGTTCCTGCAGTCAGCACTTTAGTGATGGCTTATGGAGGTTTGTGGGAAGCAAGACTTAAACTGTCTACACCAAACCGTAACAGACTGAATCAACACTGGATGTAACAAAGCAATCATTCCAAAATTCATATGCCCTTGTCAGAAGTAGCACAAGTTCTTGCCGTATGTCGGAAATAGAATTTGGAATCCGTTTTTAAAGAAATCATGATTTTCAATTCGTCCAAAATCATGCAGCTCTAGCATAGGAGCACATTTTTAGTGAATTAGGTTTTTCTCGTTATCAGACAAAATACTGCATTGCTTCAAAAGAAAATCCAATGAAGTCAGTCTATAAGATTTGCCAGAATCTAGTAGGACAGGGTTTCTGTCCATGCAAATGGGGTCAGTTTTGAAGGGCTAAACATGATCTAGCTGCAAGCTATAATTCAAACAGGCTGTTTAAGTGCTAAACGTAAGCAAAGCTCTCTGGCCGTTTAAGTGCTAAACATAAGCAAAACTCTCTGGCTTAAAAAAAAAAAACATTGTTTGGAGCTTGGCAGTACTAGTCAGAGCCGGTGAAAGTATAATTAAGAAATGTTTGAGTGACGTTTCTCAGACCTGGAGAGGTAATGATTCATCTGTGCCTGGAGGCTCTTGATTTGAACCCTTCCACATTCAGAATGTGCTTTGTGTATGAAAGAAAGAAATGTGATGAGTGTTTGGATTTTTATTTGCCGCATCAGAGGCAAATGATCTGTTAATTAGAACATATTTTCTTACTCTTTTGATAGTTCCTTGTTACGCTGACATGAGCTTTGACATTGGCCAACAGAAAAAGTTATCGATTGATGCCGATAATAAAATGATGCCAGATAGCGACTGATATATTAGTTGATCATTATTCCAAACCATAGCCAGTAGACTTTACTACATAAATGGGCAACTACCTTCAAAGGCTGCATCCTAACTACAATCATAAATGACTGATTTGTAGTGCTTTACATGGGGAGCAATAATGTGTCATACAAATAGTACTCCTCGTGAGGTGCAAATATTGATGCTGTTAGTCTATCAATGCCAAGTGCACATTGAAAACAGCTTGTTTTTACAGGGTCTTTTCATGCTCTGCTCTAGAAATCCGACCCAGTCTGAGGAATGTTTGGAATTCACGTGCACTGGGATCAACCCCCTACTTCCCTTCTCCCTCTCCTCTCCTTTATTTGTCTTTTCTCTTGGCTTAGCACTCTACATTCTGGTCTTCCTCCAAGACCTGCTTTTGATGTTTGCTTGTGTCATTGGGTTCAGAGTTGTTCTGCCTTGTCTCTGCAGCCGTTTGAGGCTGTTTTCCCCCATTGAGCTGTAGAGGGGCTCCTCTCTGTTCATTGTGCGCATGTGCATACGTTAAATGTGGCGTGAAAAGAGACTTTCTTGAATGCTGGGGACTTTTAGAGGCATAAATTGGGCCCAGAGTGTTTCACTTCTCTCGGCGGCTTTCTGACATTGACTCATTTTATAGGGGAGCTCTGAAACCACTCTGAACTTACTCCTTCACCAGACTTTGAATTTGACCTACTTTTGTGGCCTCTCATGATCTGAGAACTGAAATTAAAGGTTTTTTTTAATGTATACCCTGCCTTCTCCTATAAAAGAACCAAAGTGAGGTGTTAAATCTTTTTATTTTTAAATAAGGGATAAAAATGCAAGAACTTTTCCCCTAAAAGCTGTGTGATTTGAAGTGTAATTCTTGTCCATATTGCAAACAGCTCCTTAATTTTGAGCAGTAGTAATGTTTGCTTTAGCAAATAACAATAAATGTGAGGTGTAATAATGAGTCTGTCAATTCTGTCTGACAGTTAAACCTCCTGCTGTTTGGAGCCCATCTCACGGTCTGTCTGCATGAGTCATCTGCCACCTCACGCCACCAGCGAGGGTGGATTTATTTAACATTCAAATAAGTTGCCTAAAATGTGTCCTGACTGGCTTGGTTTGACTTTCTCAAGAAGCATTTATGCAGACATTTGTATTGCATTGACCCTGTGAGACTGTTTGTCAATTCCTGAATCAGCACGTTCTCTGGTTTGTTAGCAATGTCAATAAGAACGGCAGATGGAACTGTCTGGAAGTAAACCTAATATTTTTGAGTATTTTCCTTTTTGTGCTTGGCATCTCTCTTGCTATTGCACATGCTTGTTCTTTTGAACAAAATTTCAAAATAATTCTCAATTGCTTTATATATATATATATACATGTACACATACACTACCGGTCAAAAGTTTTAGAACGCCTTCAATCCATATAAATATCTTTGTATTCTTTCATGCTAGTGTTGAACAAATGAGGGAACTTTCTAACCTCTTAATCTCTTGTCTTTGTAGGTCTCCATTGTCGCTGTAGCTTGCATGCGTTCTGGTCTGTTTTGTTTATGCAGTTTTTCTTTGAATACCTTGTGAATCGATGCCCCAAGATACAAAATAATTCTCAATTGCTTTATACATGTACACATACACTACCGGTCAAAAGTTTTAGAACGCCTCTTTTTCCGGTTTTTATTGACATTTACGCTGTTTAATGTCTCAATGTACTCTGAAATTAAAGCATAGAACAAATAAACAATTGGAGATAAAAAAGAAATCATGGAATCGTTTTGTTTAACAAAATTTAATCTAAATTTTTGACTCAAAGTAGCCACCTTTTGCAGATATAACAGCCGAACACACTCGTGGCATTCTTTCTACGATGGAAATCAAATATTGTTCGGAAAGTTCTTCCCAAAACTGTTGCAGAAGTTCCCACAAATGTTGCACTTGTAGGTTGCTTTGCTTTCACCCTTCCATCCCAAACCAGCTCGATGGGGTTTAAGTCTGGAGACTGTGCTGGCCATTCCATGATTTGAAGCCTACCGTCTTGTTCTTTTCTTCTAAGGTAGTTCTGACATAACCTGGAGGTATGTTTTGGGTCATTATCGCGTCGCGCTTCACTCTGAAACAAAGTGCATAAATCGCAGCCTTATCACGATTTTGATTTAATTTTGATTAATTGTGCAGCCCTATGACTCATGAAATCCTGCAGCAAGTTGAGGAGAGCTGTACTATTATTCGTCTAAGACCAAACCTGCATAGGTGGAATGACCCCAAACAGACTTGTGGATGGGCTTCTTTGACCTGGACCAACAAGAAACCACTTTCCAGGAAGCACGGCTCGCATTTTGATTGGATAACAAAAATCTAAAATCTAACCTTTCCATTAAAGGCAATGGTCTTCTACTTTGTTTGATCATTAGAGGGTTTTTTTTAAGTTTAATCCTTTTGCAGGACGTTTCTGAGTAAAATGTGATCTGAATGTTGGTAATCTACTTCCAGGTAATCTGCTCTTTGCATTATGTAACCCTCCACAAAACCTTTAAGGCAGGAACTATGACTATCACAATTGTTTAGTAATCCTTTTAAGTTGGTGTTCTTCCAAGCATCTGTGCTCTTTTTAAGAGGGTGTGAAAGGTCACTGAGGTCTAGTTGTGATGTAAAATGATTCCCTAGTCTGTCGCGCTCTGATGCTATTTGTTGTTCCAAAGGTTTTTCAATGGCCAATTGTGAGCATACGGTCTGCTGTAATTTGGTTTTAACAGCTTGACAGATACACTGCAAAAAGAACATGACCATCGAGACAGAAATAGCCCTCACAGTGAAACATCTGGCCTAAAGAATCACTAGAACTTTTTGTTTTGGGCCACTGGGTGGACACACTGTGTGTGCGAGGCTGTTTGTCCAGTATGAGTAGTAGAGCTGCATGATTAATTGTAAAAAAATAAATAGCGATCTCATTTCTAAATGGCAACAATTCGGCCATGTCTATTAAACCTTTGATAAAGCCGTGACATAGAAATCAGTGTTTGAGCGTTGCTCACCCAGAGAAAGGCTAGTAGAGATTTTGTCTAGTGAATGAATGACAAGTTATTTTGTTTAGTTGTCTGTTCACAATCATGGAAGAATTCTCTATTTAAAACAAAACAATTTGTTGTTCTCATTTTATGCAGAATTGTGCAGCTCTAATGAACAGTGACCCAGAGGTGCAGGCTAATATCAGTGACCTGTCTGTCTGGCTGTCTTTGTGTCGGGCACGAGACAGATTATCCTGATTCTTTGTCAAGAGGGACTACTTATCTGTCTTGATCTATCTGTCTGACCATTTGTGTCCTCCTTGAGTCATTTATCTTTCTGTGTGTCCTTTAGATCTATAGGCGAGAAGCCTACAATGGTTGGTGTGGCAAAGCTTTGGTCCTGTTGTGCATAGCGGGGAATTCTTGGGTTACTGTGGCATTGACAAACAATGGTACTCAGGGGAGCGGGGGGGGGGGGGCAGTAGTTACTTTAAAATGTCTGCGCCATTACACCCGAAGTGTTATTCAAGTAGATAGATGCATGTTGAGACAATGAAATTGTGTTTCAAACCTGAAAGAGAATAAAACTGACCAAAGACAACAATTTACAGTCATATACAATTATGAAATGCATTTAAAATGTTTTGGAAAATAACAATGGGCCTGACTGTAGCATAACTAGAAACTGTTGACTGAATATTAAATGTGCTGGCAGCCATGCTTTACTCAGGAAATGTCTGGTACAGCTGTCCCGGGTGTTTTATACATGACCATGTGGCGTATAACCTCGTCAATGAACAAGATGAGACATGAGGAACATGAATTAGGCCTAACTGCTCATGCAGTAGGTGGTGTTATTTCATAAATGCATGTGAGTTATGGTTTTTGCCAAACTTTGGAGTGTTGTAACTGGTGTTATTTCCAAGGATCTTTTCTTGATACTTGATAACATTGGTTATCTCTTTTCCACAGGGCCATTTGTCTGAGGGACTGGTTACTAAATGGTATCGTTCTCCTCGTCTACTCCTTTCCCCAAATAACTACACCAAAGCCATTGACATGTGGGCCGCTGGGTGCATCTTTGCTGAGATGTTGACTGGAAAAACACTCTTTGCAGGTATTAAAAGTGTGTGTGTGTGTGCGTGCATGCGCTGTCACCCTTTTAGTTGTTCATGTCTTTGACACAGTCTTCTATTATCTTGTGCACACAATTATCAGGTAGTTGAAAGTCATTTCCTGTGGTGATGGTGAATTATAATAAACTAGGACAAGGTTATTTTTCTTATGTAGAGAAAAGCTCTTTCTGTGAACTAAAGCTTATTGGAAACTGGGGCGGAACTGTTGGTTTTTGCTGTATTTTAGTTTAAATGCAGGCTTAAGAAATATCTGGCAATTTTAAAATTGATTTCCAGGCTCCAAAAAGTTATTGAAATAAAAAAAAATTGTAAAAGATCATGGGAAATGTCTTTTGAGTATAAATGTTTTGGACTCTGCTCCGGTATATTTCATTGCCTATAAACTGCTCTTTGTGTGCTCAGTCTCTATAAGTTGATTTTTACAAGTCCGTATCCTATAATCCTTAACAACTGGAAAAGTCATGGACATTCATTGGTCAAATGGTGTGGGAACCCTGAGGTTTAAATTAATCGTCAGTCTTGACAAACATGCAAGCTAAACTAGACCATTTTATTTATTTATTTATTTTTATTTTTTGGATTATACAAGTGTCTGCAGTGCCAAATATTGGCAGTGAATTTGCTTTGACACAGTTTTTCTGAATTAATCATTTAATGTGTGTGTGCAGGAGCTCACGAGCTGGAACAGATGCAGCTGATTCTGGAATCCATTCCGGTAGTCCATGAGGAAGACAGACTAGAGCTTCAAAGTGTAATACCCGTCTTTATCAGGAACGACATGTCAGAACCACACACGCCGCTTGCCAAGTTACTGCCTGGTGTCAGCCCTGAGGGTAAGTTGCACAAGCATATTTGTAGAATGCATGTGATTCATAACTCTAGTTTCTGGACCCTTAAATTCCTGGAAACTTGAATACCACACTCTCTTGTACTCTCCCTTCCCATGACCCAATTTTGCAGCAATCTATAGGATTCTCTAATCTTAGAAATTTAACTCTGTTCTGCTACTCTTGATGCTAAGCCATATTTTGTTGGTAAAAGAAACATAACTAGCTGCCTAAATCTGATGTATTATTGTTCATTTCTTCACTACAGCCTTGGATTTCCTGGAGAAAATCTTGACCTTTAACCCCATGGACCGGCTCACTGCGGAAGAGGCTCTTGCTCACCCATACATGAGCGATTACTCATTCCCACTGGACGAACCAGTGTCCTCACACCCCTTCCACATTGAGGATGAGGTGGATGACATTTTGCTCATGGATGAGAGCCACAGTCACATCTACAACTGGGAGAGGTGAGCTCACACCTAATAAAGAAATACCAGCATGGGGATCATTCTGTGGGACTTGACTTTCAGTAAGAGAAGCGTAAATGTCAGCAAAGCCCATTTAAGGAACGTCAGTTTTCTTGACCCCCATCTCGCCAATACAAAGCTATTTTCTTTGTAAGCAGTATTTAAGTACAGCTCCTACATCATTGATAAAGTAAAAGCAGAAGTCTCCCAAACTGTCCGTCAAGCTTACAAACGTATCTGATTTTTATTGCGGCTCTGAAATGTTATAAGCCAGATAAATTGACATTTTTCTTTTCTTTTTTCCACTGTAGGTACCATGAAAGTCAGTTCTCTGATCAAGACTGGCACCTGCACAGCACCCATGAAGTAGATGATGTGCAGCGTGATCCTCGGGCGATGTCAGACGTCACAGACGAGGAGGAGGTCCAGATCGACCCACGGAAATACATGGATGGAGAGTGCGAAAAGTTCCTAGAGGATCCATCCTTCGACCTCCCCCCAGAGCACTCGTGGCAACAGGATGATCACCATGAGAACAAGTACTGCGACCAGGAGTGCAGCTACACTTGCAACTACAAAGCTGTGTCCCCATCCTACCTGGATAATCTGATCTGGAGGGACAGTGAGGTGAATCACTACTACGAGCCCAAACTCATCATCGACCTCTCTAACTGGAAAGAGCAACAGAGCAAAGAGAAGATCGACAAAAAGGGCAAGAGCAAGTGTGAGAAGAACGGACTGGTCAAGGCCCAGATCGCCCTGCAGGAAGCGTCTCAAAACCATAGTGTGGCCGAGAAGGACCGTGAACAAGAAAAACACCAGAACCACAACCAGGGCTTCGACTTTGACTCGTTTATCGCCAGCACCATCAAACTTAGCCTCCAGCCGGAATCCGATGACGTCGACCTCCTGAACGAGTTGAACACCTCAGTTTCCCAACTGGACACTCGTGCTCCTTGTGGCTCCATGTCTAAGTCCATCAGTCAGGAAAAAGAAGAGAAGTGTCTAGTCAACCTGGCACAGCTCGGCGTCCGGGCACCCTGTCCTTGGGAAAGTTTCACGGACACTGACGTTGCGGAGAGCAGCCTGATCGACGAGGCTTGCTGGGACGTCCGGAAAGACGAGCAGCTCCAGAAAGAGAACAGCAGCTGCCAGAGCAGTTACCTAGACCGCCTCTTCAGCAAGCGCGACGAGGTCGAGTCCGAGATCCCCGAGCCTGTCGAGGTGTCCGCTCCGGAGGGTGACTTCATATCCTGCAGCAGCGAGATCGTCTTTAACATGCAGCTGGAATCTCTGGCCATTCCGGGGTTCGACGGAGCGGGTGACATTCCTCTGAAGTCCATCCAGGCCACGCTAACGCCCTCTGCTGTTAAACGCTCCCCTCAAATCGCCCATAAAACCTACAGCAGCATTTTCAAGCATTTAAATTAAAAAAATCCACCCCGTTCTAGCAGAGTCCAGCTTATTTTTTATAGAGTTATGTATTTCTGTACTTGAATCATTTATCTTTTTACATATGGTTACTTTTTTATGGTAACTTTTTCTTTTTTTAAAACTTGTGGATTAAATGTTAATGAATTCAGTTCGTAAATTCATCCAAAGTGCTGGACTGCTTTCCTACCATTGAAACATGAAATTTTTTGCCCTCGAATTTTTAGTTCCAACTCTGATGATATATATATATATATATATATATATATATATATATATATATATATATATATAAAGAAACTACCGGCATGACATTTGCACACAGTGTACTGTAGATTCAGAAACAGGTTAGGGAAAGACTTAGGAACGACTGTTAAGTAGAGAAATGGATGGTTTATTCACTGCTAGCAAAGGAATAGAGAGAAAAAAAAGGGTGGAATATGCACTAAACATGTGGGAGATGCTGCCACTGACATCACAATGTGACCTTCTGACTGACAGCCAATAGGACAGACATAAGCAGTGCGTCTTGGCCTTTCTCTTCCTGTTGTTTTTGTTTTAACTAAGGCTCATGTATTTATTTGACTTTTTTCCACCTCATTTCCATTTAAAAGCGAAGCCTTTTGTCATTTTGTTCATACTGTAAACTTCCTCAAACGTGATGCCAGCACAGCAAGCGTTAACTGTAGGCTTGCGATACGTTAACTAAGTTCGTAAAGGCGTTATCTACCTCAAGGTAACAGCAGAAGGTTCCGTCTCCCAACTGTAGTGCTTTAAAGAAACACTTGCCCTCTCAACAATGTTGTGCACATCGACTTCTATTTTTCATTTTGCATTTGCCATAGTGAAGTGTTAAGATCATTATTTATTTTTAGCAGATGTGAGATATTTATTTTAAGAACATTGTAACTTTTCAATGTAAGGCATTGGACTTCCATTCTGTTTGTTTAGCCGTGGATGATCGCTCATCCGTTTGAGTTGTACAGAAATTCATGACGCTCTCCCAAGTTCCAGCGTTTGTTTTCGCAAGGATTCACCATAAGTTTTTTTTTTTTTTTTTTTTTTTTTTTTAAACTTGTAGGTGCTTTGAATGAGTGAAATACTGCTTTATGGAATTTTACGCGCCTAAAGTCTTAATTTTGTTTTCTTTTTTTATAAATATATACATATTGTTAGAAATTGTGCATGGAGGAAAACCAATGGAAGGTACATTAAAATGAAGTTAATGGTGAAGTATATTGTAAGTCATTAATTTTATTTTAATTGTATATTTTAAAGTAACTTTTTTCCAAGCAAGCATGATTGAATTAGGTTCAGATATAGCACGTAGAAAACACTTATTTTTATTTTATTTTTTTGTTAATTTTGCCTTTAAGTGCTGGTTTCCATTCTGTTATCATTGGTTCCACTGTAAAATAACATCAATAAAATGGCCAGCAAGTGTATGACTGTCATTGGTCTTTTTTTTTTTTCTTCTTCTTTCAACTTTTTGTCACCGATTTAGTACCAACTGCTCTAACACATGTGCTCCTTGATGGTATAAATACATATATTATGCAGTAGATTCCTGAGGGGAAAAAAATAAATGAATATTCAAGTGCAAATTAAGGACACCAGTGGAAACTTAAGTACTATGGTGGCAGGTTAAGGACAATCAGTGTTGTCGTAAGCCGCATTTCCACCGAAATAACGGAAATTTTTACCCAGAACTTCATTTAAACCCTGGTCCTTGTGGTCGAATCACACAGAGTACCACCCCAAAGTCCCTAGTTCCTGGGGAAAGTTCCAGAGATGGAAACGTGGCTTTATACAATTATGAGCTCAAATAAATTGTTGATGGTGGGCCAAGACCATTTACTATGACCAAAAAAATTTATTTAAAAAGGGATTTTTTCTTAGTCAGATTATGAGACTGTAAACTTAAATTTCCACATATTTCACAGACAGCATAACAAGATGGCATTTAAAATTCCATTAATAAAGAGCTCTGATGCACAAGATATGGCCGACAATCATTTTAGGTTTTCAGGAGGAGTTTCTCATGTAGTGTTTGTTGATTTTACTGTACATAGCAACGGATGTTTTTAGAGTCTGCCATGATGCCAGGCTGAGATCTTGTAATGGCCATCCAGAACACCCTAGCAACCACACAGCAACATGCTTCATAAAAAAAGTTCACAGCCATACCTGAGAATGAAAAAACTATTGAGTTTTCCAATATCAAACTGAAATCAATATGCACCAATAAAATCTGAGCTCCCTATAAGATCTAAATTTCAGACTCCAGAGCTCAGCTGAAAAACAGCCCAGCTGTGAGTTTCAGGATAACAGGCTGACGTGCGTCCTTATGCCCGGTTCCTTAGGAACATCAGCCACAACATGCGTGTGGTTACCATGTCCACACAACCTGGAGGGAATTATGTTCTAGAGGCACAAGAATCAGCTGGTTTCTTGAACCTGAATGGCATATAGGGAAAACAATTCACTTTTACAAAGTAGATTTTTGTATTTCTTCAAGATTGTGTGTTGCAATTGCATTTAAGTAACATTTTAACTAAAAATTAAGTACATTACCTAGAAGAGCCAACCCTGTTCCTGGAAGGAACTTTTCTGCAAAATTTAGGGTACATTTACACAACATCGGAGTACTAAAAATGGCAAAGTTTCACATGATTTCGATCGTCCCTTTAAAACATTCTCTTGATTATAAGTAACATTGCACCTACATGTCAACTAACTCTCATTAGAGTGTTAGTAGAGTATCAGCAGACTGGTAGGGTTAGTAGAATAAGCTGCCATGTACTTGAAATTTACTTCTAGTAGAATGTCTGTTGATGGACCATCAAAATAAAGTGGTAGCAGATATTAAGCAGACAGTCTACTAATCCTCTAATGAGAGTTAGTTGACTTTTAGTTGCAGAGTTACTCATAGTCAACAGAATGTTCAAAAGGGACCATCAAAATAAAGCGTTACCATTGTCAAAACAATCCCCTTTCACACAGATCCACAAAAACGACTAAAACCGCTGTATTATGCGACAGGCCAGTAGTTGCCGAAACACTACGTCTCTATATATGCGATATAGGCTCATAATACTTATGCTATAACCAAAGCATGCAACAAAGAAGAGCATGCACAAGTGACAGGATTTCAGGTGCACAAGCACAGCTTGCTCACCATCTTCAACACTAGAACCGCCTGCAATTTGTGTTTCTGGGGGTTTTCCAGAAAGCAGGTTTTGTGACACACCCAGGTATGTTTAAGAGTGAGTAAGCTGATAATCTAAACTTCCGGTTTCAAAAACAAAGCTAACTTTCAGGGTATACAACCATAGCAACTTACTCTCTGAACATAACCTGCTCCGGAGCAGCTTATGTTCCAGGGTTAGTTTTCTTAAGAGGTATTCAGATGCGTGTTATTTAATTAATATAGTTTTATTTAGGTAACTACATTTATAAATTTGTTACATGGTTACTGTTTTATATATATATATTATACATACGTAAAGTGCTTGATATATAAAGTATGAAGCACTATTATAATGTTTCAACGTTTATTCAATTTATATATAATATAATATATGTATTTATTTTACTGTAATCTCACAAATGCATCTGCTTTTTTCCTTTTTATAAAAGGATGTTTTCTATTCTATAATTTCTAGAATAAAATACATATGTGATATCTTATTAAATATTTAGCATCAGACAAACAATATAAGTCTAATTCTCCATGAATAAAGATTACTTATTCAATAACAAGATTGAAAAAATGATTATACAACCACCAAATAGGTGGCGATGTGCACTAGTAGATTATGTAAATCACCATTAAACAAAAGAAGGAGGAGGAAGTAGAATGGCGTGCTTTTTCTTAGCGTCTGTTTCCATGGTGAATCATCGATTCGTCGCTCGGTTGAGAAAATCTTGTGTGTTAAGCGGGAACATACTCTGGGTTGGTTGAACTTACTCCCTGATGCGATTCTGGAACCAACAAACTCGAGTAAGCAAGGTTTGGGTTAATCAACCGAGAGTTCAGGGTACATGTGATGGTAAGTTAACCTTGCTTTCTGGAATGTTGTGTGGTACTGTGTTAGTGTTATGACGAATAATGCTACCTATCAGACTGTGCTACCAACACTATATTTGCATTGTTTTAAGGGTAGGTTTAGGGTTGCATTTTATGAGCAGCCCACCGGGAATTCTCCCAATTCTCCCAATGGCCGCTCCGGTGCTGGAGGTGGAACAGTAGCCCTCCAGGAGCAGGGTTGGTCCAAAGAATAAAGTTGTTACTTTGTGAAATTAAAGTAGTGATATCATAAAAATCAAGTAAAAATTACAACAAATTTGTAGCATTATGAGATTAAATTAGAAAGAATAAAGTTTTTAAAGTAACCTCAAAGGGGACATGCTTCTAAAATGCTGAACATTGTGAAGTGATAATGAATAACTAAAATCACCTTATTGATAATAAACTCTTATCAACAGTCAACATGCAATGCAACACGCAACTTTTTACATGTTGTCTTTTCTGTTCAATTATGTGCATACAATTTTAATAACTTTATGAATTTTGTAATATGTCTACTCTCAAAACTTGAAGTTTATTCTTGCAAAAGTCCGATTTACCAGCTAGCTCGAGTCCAAGTCTTGATCTCGAACTAGCTGGTAAATGGTACCAGACCAAAGAAGGGTTCAAATGATCCTGCGCCCATGACAAATACAGTCTTGGACTCTAAAACACAGCCATTGTAAGTGGTACTTGACTGCAAAATTTGCCTACATGATTTTGAAGGTGTTGATATACAGTTACGAATGGGTTTTGAGTGGTTTTTAGCATGAAGATAACATTTTCTGGATGGTTGCAAGGTGACAAGCACATTTATTGGCAAAAAAAGAAATATCACGACCTTCCTCAATAAGCCGAGCCATATGATATCATTCATGTGCGTAACACAAACTGTGCTGGATGAGTTATGTACCAAAGTTTAAGGTTTCTTCCGATCCTTAACCCCAGTGTAAGGAATAACACCACATTCTTCAAGACTCTCTCTCTCTCTCTCTCTCTCTCTCTCTCCATTAGCGTTTCCCCTGCTCTGCTGTACAGGTATAAACAACAAGAGGTTTTAAATAGCGACAGAAGCCTTACTTGCTTCTGTTTCCCATGACTGAAAAAGATTACAACAGATCAACAGAGCTACGTCCTCGGTTAAACTGAGCCCACGTGAGAGTATGCTTTGCTTTTCAGTATGCCTGTCTGATCCAAACCAGGTTTATGTCATTCACACAGAGCAGAGTGACCCTCACTGACAATTGCAGTCAAACTGTCAGATGACGTTAGGATAAAAATAATGGCTGTCGAGCCAAGGGAACAAAAGGATAAGCTGCTTTTGAAGGTAGTCAGCTGACAGCAGATTAACAGAGAACTCGCTTAACTGAAGGTCACAGACGTTCATTTTCACAGCGTGCCAATTACAGCAGTGTGTGAGGGAGGGAGCCATTACGCACCCCAAAATACTCACAGAACCCAGCAAACACAGGAAGTTTTAACTGCTAGCATCTGGATGGTGTCATTGTGGTTTATTGGTGCCATATAAAGTATTTTGAGATCCTCAGCTGGATTTAAAAACTCACTATCCCAAAATAAACCTGCTTTTTGAAAGGATGTGTCTGTGGAACTGTCTACTAAGAAGATGTTTTTATTAATCCTGCTATAAAACAAAGTGATCCTGGTTTATATTTCCTCCCTTACATTTTGGGTAAATTGTGTAGTTTTCTAGTCTGATTTGATTTGCTGATAACAAAAATCAACAAATGACGACACGCATGAGGGTCCATGCAAAATGACAACACATATATAGGCCAATATATCTGTTCTTGTCTTTTTTTCTTGGTTGAGCAACGTTACAAAAGTGCTAATATAACAGTCCAACAGTCCGTGTTTACACATTTCAGACAGACTTTGCCAGGGATGACCAATCCTGCTCTTGGAGAACCAACGTCCTGCAGAATTTGGTTTCAACCGGCCCCAAAACACTTCCCTGGGCGTTTTTAGTAACCCTGTCGATCTTGATTAGATCGGTGTGCTTAGTCAGGTTTGAAGCTAAACTCTACAGGCTAGTGATCCTCTGGGAGTAGAATTTGGAACACCTGGTCTGTGCATTAGTGGTAGGAATTTTTCAATGATCTTTTCACAGAAGATTTTTTTTTCAACTGAAGATTTTTTACACAAAAACAACGTGCTAATAACAGAAAAATTTTTGCACACGCTGTCAAATTCATCCCCATTCACATGGATCCGCGAAATCTAATAAAAACGCTGTATTATGCATGTCAGGCCAGTAATTGGTGGTCACTTTGTAAAGATAAACTATGCGTCTATAGACTGAACATGCAATACACATATGCATGACATTACTGTTTTCACAAATTCGAATTTTTGCACTTTACACAGAGAATTTAAAAAACAAAAAGTTTGCATATTCTGACAAATATAAACAGGGCAGTGAGGCAACAAGTCTGCTGCCTAAGCACAGCCACTGAATCACGCATTCCACCGATTCTGATTCAATTATGTTTCATTTAGGAACTAAACAATCAACAGCATTTCTTTATGAGTGAATCATTGAATAATTCACTCAACCAGTTCATTCAACGACATCGATTTTTTCAGTAATGACACGCCGCTGCTGTGTGGAGGGTCAGTGTTTCATTTTGCTCGAACTTAGTTAACTTAAAAAAAGCTCATTACTAGTGATGGGAGAAACAATGCTTTTTGCCACTTTGAATCAATTGTGTTACAAGTTCTCCCAGTCTGGAGTTGTGAGACAATAACAGGATTAAATTAAACCAAAAAGGATAAACGTAACTGAAAAAGATGTGGGATTCCCTTCAGTCCTCTGCCCCAGAAATGAGAGTCAACCACTCAATGCAAATTAATGTTATTTATTTTAGTTAAATAGTTTAGTTTTGGGTTGGCCAAAACAACAACAAAAAGGTTATTAACTAGTTGAAGGAGAACTAAATGACCTACGCAGATAAAAGAAAAGAAAATCAACACAGGCTTTCCTCCACTCCCTGGCTAACCAAAAACAGGGATGAACATTACAAAAGAAAAAGAGGCACCCGCTCCCTACAGCTTCCCATAACACAAAAAGATACAATACGTTTTAATATCGTTACAATGTTAGAAAGAAAAGAAAAAAATCACTACGTGATAACAAAAGGCCTGTAACACTGTTGACACCAGGGTGGTATTCCAGAAAGCAAGTTTAACTTACCGTCACATGTACCCTGAACTCTCGGTTGATTGACCTAAACCGTGCTTACTCGAGGTATGCTGGTTCCAAAAACTCATCAGGGAGTAAATTCAGTTAACCCAGAGTATGTTCCCGGTTAACACACAAGATATTCTCAACCGAGTGATGAATCGATCATTCACCATGAAAACAGACGCTAAGAAATATATATATATATATACACACACACACACACACACACATATATATATATATATATATATATATATATATATAAAGCACTATTGTATTGTATAACATAATATTGTCTATATAATTAACTATATAACAAATTTAATTACATTCATATAACTATATTAATTAACATGCATCTGAATACCTCTTCAGCAAAGCAAGGCTATGTTCAGAGAGTAAGTTGCTATGGCTACTTACATACCCTTGAAAGTTACCTCAGTTTTTGGAATCGAAAGTTTAGGTTATCAGCTTACTTACTCTTAAACATACATGGGTATGTCACATAACCCGCTTTCTGGAAAACCCCCAGAGCGCACATACCACAACCATCTTCAATTCAAAAGTCAACACACCAGTTTTACACTCAATTGCAAAAGAAAACACACAAGCACACTCCTTATGAGCAACAGGTGTGGCTAATTAACTGCAAGGCAAGCAGACTAAGGGAGAGAGACAGAGCACATGGCAAAAATAATACTCAACAGAGTGAAATACACCTTCAAACACATTTACATACATAATACGTCCTCAGGAGGTAACAGTTGTACAAATTGCTTGACAAAATGAGTCACTGTTCGTGACATCTGCTGGTTAAGATGCTGAAAAAGCAAAGAGAACAAAGTTCAAAATGTATAATGTCACCTTTCCTAAACCAATTGTAAATGCTTTCATGAAACTATAATCTATTGAATTCAATCTGCAAATAATGAAATACCATTAAATATTAAGTGTCATTTGTGTTCTTTTACGGATTTGGAGTGCTTGTTTTATCTGTTCTATGGCAGAGTTTGGCAAACTATTATATACATATATATTGCAAAGGTTTGGAAGCTTTGGAATCAAAATCTCATAATTAGAATTTTTCAAACGTCAATGAACACTTTAACCTCATTTACTGAACTGTTGTGTAAAAGCAGTATCACATATGTGTTGTATCCAGATGTAGGCCTACATGAACAGCATGTAAGTTCATATTTTTAATTTACTTTATATACCAAATTTACAGTGTATAGAATGGGTGTCATGAATGAAATATTTGTGAACTTAACTATAACTGCATCTAAGTTTACATACATTGAATTAACCCAGGTAATGACTGCTGGCACATCAGAGATGTTTGAGGCACAATTTCAAAGTTTTAGGCTAAATATTTTAAATAAATAAATATCGCTGCTTTATACAGGCTTTACATAATATTCTCTCTGTCCTCTGCGTGTGCATAACCTCCGTGAAGTGTTATTGTTCAATGTTAACGTATTAAAACTGAAGCACCATGTTGAGTGGCCCTATTGATGAAATAAGATCTTTTGTTTGCTCTTGTTGAAGCACTTAGCAATGACATGAAACAGACAAACACTGAATGTCATGGAAATGATATAAAATGGAGAAGATCAGATGCAGACGCATTACAGGTAATCACTGTTATATAATAGTACTTCACATCACAGTGAAAACTATTAATGTGAGGCATAAGAGCACGGTCCTTTTCTACGTCTCTTTGTTTTCAGTTAATAGACTGGATGTACTAATTGAACCTCCATGGCTCTTATACTTTATGCCATCAACAAAGCATTTTAAAGTAAAATGATCTGTTAATTTGGTGTGGCCCTGTTGTTCTAAACTGACGCATGTTCCACAGTTCTCTATAAACTCTTGGATCAGTCTCAAGAGGTGTGCAGTCTCCATTCAGTTGTAGGAGCATAATGTCCTTTGGAAAGTCTTTATGGTTGGGTATGAAACAGTCTCAGGAGGTTGACATAGGTTGCTAAACAAGTAGTTCAACAGTTGGAGCACCTGTTAACTGTGGACTCACAAAGAACGCCCAGACCCACCAAAGCCTTATCCATACCGACTCTCCCTCACATACACCTTACATGTGT
The DNA here is from genome assembly GCA_037194245.1 of Opsariichthys bidens. NCBI lineage: Eukaryota > Metazoa > Chordata > Actinopteri > Cypriniformes > Xenocyprididae > Opsariichthys > Opsariichthys bidens. Next base: position 9,389,192 of record CM074278.1, read on the forward strand.
CTTACTCTCTTATGAGGAACACTATGTGGATCATTGCAATAACTACAACAATGTACGAATAAAAACCATCAGTCAGAAGGTGAATGATGATGTTAATAACATCCACCCTCACTCTCATTCAAGAGAAAAGTAGCAATGTCTAATTTGTGAACGAATGACTCATGGCCCTGTTTACACCTGGTATTAAAGGGATAGTGCAAATAAAAAGGAAAATTATGTCACGATTTACTCACCCTCATGCCATCCTAGGTGTATCAGATGAACACAATCAGAGATATTTTTAAAAATATTCTGGCTCTACCAAGCTTTTTAATGGTACTGAATGGGGGGCCTGTTTTAAAGCCCCCCCCCCCCCCAAATGCATCCATCCATCATAAATATAATCCATACAGCTCCAGAGGATTTATAAAGGTCTTCATAAGCAAATCAATATTTTTTTGTAAGAAAAATATCCATATATATCTAAAACTGTATTAAGTATAATAACTAGCTTCTGACGGACGGCCATATGCATCGATTTGTGGTGGAAGAGTATCCTCTGACTCTGACTGGAGGATTTCATTATAAGAGAAGAGGCAGTTTGAAGAGCTGTAGTTTGTTGCACAGCCCTTTTTGTTTAAACCGCGAGAGGCATCTAAGCTCACGATACCCCTACATTCTTCGTCATAAAACGCTCCAGGGGTTATCCTTTTATTTCACAAAAACCTATCGTTTTGCTTCAGAAGGCCCTTATTAACCCACTTGAGCCGTATGGATTTATGATGGATGCCCCACTATTTTGGGGCTTCAAAACAGGCCCCCATTCACTATAATAAACATTGGTAGAGCCAGGATATTGTTAAATAGACGATATGTCAGATTGTGTTCATCTGAAAGAAGATAGTCATATACACCTTGACCGGATTAGCTACTTTTGTAGTGTAAACTAAACTAAACCTCATGTGGTCGAATGGGTTAAACCAGTGCAAAAGACTGCCTGCTGACCTAATATATTATGGAAAACACAAAAACAGACAGGATTTAAACTATGTCGACTGAAGATGAAAAATGTTCATTCACCACGTTCGGTGTTGTCTTGCGGCTGACAGAGCACAAACAAAAGCTGATGCTCTCCATGTTTTTCTGTCGTCTCGTGTAAATTGCGCACACTTATTTTGTCCATTAGATCAAAGGATTTGGAGAGAGAAAAAACTTAAAGTACATTTACCTGGCCACAAAAAAAGGAAACGGGTTAAAATACCAGGTGTAAACGGCATGAGTCTGATGACCAAAGCGCATCTTACTACGGGTGTAAACAAGGCCTGAATCAGATCTTTTCATTTGGTCCAGATCACAAAACCACCGTAAATGATTTGTTCTGATCCAGTTGTGGAAACATAAGAGGGATGATTCCTTCTATGACTCTTTTGTGGTGCTCATTCATTGTAACTGCATGGAAAAGAGCAACACACTGTTAGAAATTGCTGTTAATTTACGGCAAATTTTCAACAGTATAATCCTGTTCTGTTCAAAAGCAGTTCTTTACCGTTTTTTTTGTGAAATGACGTAGACAAAATATAACAGCATTTTACCGTATTTACTGCTCGAAGGAAATAAATCAGTACTTTACAGTATTTTCAGAACAGAAGACTGCAGTTAGCATGCATGGATTTTCAACCGTTTTTCTTCTGATATTTTTTTTAACATTGGGTACATTTAAACACTGAATCCTTTTTGCTAGCAGTGCACTACTCAATAGCTTATACAATACAATGTAGTATATTTGTATTACGCTAAAATCCTGTAAATATGCCCTTTTGTGAAGAGCTGAAAATAAACATCCACAAACAATAAATGCGTTTCTCAGAATTTTACTGTAGAATGTAGAAACAGTTTTTTGCTGTATTTCCAAAAACAGTAGCCAATTGTAAATCTCACCAACAGGAAGATACTGTTATTTTACAGTGTCTTGCTGGCAACCGTGCTGCCAGCTCTTTACTTTTTTTTAATAAACAGTAGCCAACTGTAAATTCCACCAACAGTAAGATACTGTTATTTTACAGTGTCTTGTTGGCAACCGTGCTGCCAGCTCTTTACTGCTTTTTAATAAACAGTAGCCAACTGTAAATTCCACCAACAGTAAGATACTGTTATTTTACAGTGTCTTGCTGGCAACCGTGCTGCCAGCTCTTTACTGATTTTTAATACACGGTAGCCAACTGTAAATTCCACCAACAGTAAGATACTGTTATTTTACAGTGTCTTGCTGGCAACCGTGCTGCCAGTTCTTTACTATTTTTTAACGGGAAAAATTTTAACAGTGCATGTACAATTATCTGAATTTCTCCTTTTGTATCACCATGAAATAAAGTCTTGCGAGTTTGGAAGAACATGAGTGTGAGTAAATGATATAGGAATTGTCATTTTGGGGTTAATTATCCCTATCCCTAGCAAATCAATTAAAACAAATTCATAAATTATTTAAAGGTACAAAGCATTTTGAAATGTTTTGTGGCTGCTGCAGTCACTGTTTCATTAGCAGAAAGTAGAAGCAACAAATGATTCAGTTTCAGTTTTGATTTTTTAATTCATCGCACTCTTGCAGACCAGAAGCAAGTGTGCAAGGTCAAAGAAAGACAGAGCAGATATCACTATCATGGAACAGAGTTTAAAGTTTCACCAGTCGAGCAGTTCATCTTTCAGCAGTGTGTAAGTGCCATACAACCCCAAACTCCTAAACAGAACCATCTGATCGCAAACATGGAGTTTGCCTAAAAGCACAGTAGTGACCCACTTAAAATGTGGGGCAATAGTTTGTGGTCTGAGGACTGCACTGTTTAGCCAGAATTCAAAAGTAATTGGTTGTGATATCATGCTGTGAGTCTTTTCATCAGCACAGACAGGGCAGCTTGTTAAAATATAGACAAACTGATGGTGCAAAATACAGGAAATCAGGAAAACGTTTTAGAAAGCAAGAATGCTAAATGATTACGTCAATGACAACAAACTGGGTCAAATAAAAAATGTAGTTCAAATGAATATTTTCTGAACATTTAGGGTTAGGAGATATATATATATATAATCCTAATATAAAGTTAGTACAGAATAAAAATCATTATATATGAAAGTTGGGTTAGGTCTATATAATAAATAGTGAAAGTACAAAACAATGTAAGCATCAACATCAAACACAAAACAGCACAAATAAATAATACAAACCTCCAAGGCAAACAAATTCTAAACAAAAGATTAAACATTAAGAGATCCAGCAGTAAGCGCTGGCAATATTTCAGGAAGTTCATTATTAGATTAGTGAGAATTCAAAAGAAATTCAACAGAAACCAAATAAAGTTTCCTCACAGAATCCTGGTGACGCTGCCCTCTGTTGGTGATGCAGTACAAATGCAGGTATTATAGAGTGAGGTGACTTCAGTCACATGACAAGAATAGTCCACAACACAAATCACTCTGTCATAGCATAAAAATATGAATATGCACTGAAAAAGCCTAAACATTAGATCTATTAAAATTCATCAGATTATGTTCATAGTGGAATACTAGTTCTACACAGAATTATAAATAATTGTTTTACACCTCAACACTGTTTTGACTGAGCAAGTGACCACATCATCTCTGGAATAAAACTAAATGTTTTTCACATTTATAATATAAATTTTTCATGGAATTAATTAGATATTCATACAAATTTTAGCACGCATGAGGATGATCATATTTGCTATTTCTGCAGTATATATAGACAGTATGCAAGTGTTCAATATAAATAGAACACCAGGATGACTTCTACATTCACCGCAATATACAACAGAGTTTCACTGCATTGAACACGGTATCCAAACAATCCACAATGTAATGCAATTGATCTAACCTTTCATTTCTAGTGTCACAATTTATTTGCATGTAAGTACAGACAGATTCTAAACCTGGACTGGTTACACTTCATTTTAATCACCTTAAAAATAAAAAATCTATATATTTTTAATGGAATATTGCATTATTTAAATGAATTGTGAGCATATATATACATTTTTTTTTTTTAAATATATGTGGTGTCATAATCTTTCATCAAAATAACTTGTAAAATTGGGGTAAAATTGTTCCTTTATTCCAAATAAATAGATTATGATACACAAAAAAGTACATTTTTGTTAAAATACATAAAAATTAAACATATTCACAAATAAAAAAGAATGAGATCCACAAATTTATGTTAGGAGTTTAATTCCCAAAAATGAAATAAATTCACAAATAAATAAAATGAGGTTAACAAATGAAAAACATTCACAAATATGTTTATCCCCAACGCTTAAGCCTAGTCCCAGACTAAGCTGTTTTAACTGAAGGCTACTTGCACTGACATATATTACAATATGTCAGTGCATTTGTTTTGTCTCAAGATGCACACCAGTAATGTTGTTTTTTTAAAGGCACATTTATAAAAGCTACTTAAATGTCCTAATTGAACTAAGGCCTAATCCTGGCTTAATCTAAACCATGTCTGTGAAACCGGGCATTTATGTCACAAACACAATTCGTCACAACTGCACAACACGTCAAAAGCAAATAGAGCGTATTGTAATCAGACTGGACATGACGCTTCCATTACGTGTCTGTAACCAATAAAGTGTTGTTCTAAAAACAGAGAGCGTTGTTTCATTGGCATTTTCAAAGGTCTATAAAATATAATACTGTGGCTTGGCTTGATGGTCAACACAATACAGTGCAAAACATATTGTTTCAAAGCAGCTTTACAATGATAAACAGGAAAATAACGATTCAATGATGCAAACAGAATTCAACTTTGCTGTAAAGCAGCTCTAAAATGACAATAGAAAACAATCATTTTTCAGTTGAAATCAGTTCAGAGTTGATTCATTTCAGTTCAATAACTGCAAAGTACATCAATTATGAAATGAGTTCAATTCAGCTACAAAACAACTGCAGAAAACAATGACTCATCCAACTCAATTCAGTTCTCTGCTAAATATTAAGTGTCCCCAACTAAACAAGCCAACGGCGACCGTGGCTAGGAACCCAACTCCATCAGGTGACAGAAATGGAGAAAGTTTTTTTGAGAGAAACCAGGCTCAATCTAATGAAATTCAAATTTTAAACACCCTTTACAATACCTATCGACCTTATACTTCCTATCGGAGCCAATGCAGATGAATGAACAAAGTTATTTCAGAGCAAGTCATCCTGATCGTAAAGCAAAACATGGTTGGTTGTAACGAGAGCGTGCTACGATTGGTCAGCGCAATGTGACCAGCACCAACTAGACGGTTGGTGGAGTCCACCTGTAACACAGTTCGTAAGAACGGGAAGAAGGAGGCGGGAACCAGCGAACGTTAAAGGTAACTTTAATAATAAAATAAACAAACAATAAAACGAAAGCAAAAGGGCGGCAGTTTCTCACGACGACTGCCGCCCACACAAACATAATAAAACACAACATAAAATCCCGGCCTGGTCCTCTCTCGTCCTTCACTATCGTCGGTGAGAGACTGCATGAGAGATACGAGACCGGTGCAGCACGCAGCTGATGCCCGTTATCAATCACGTCGATAATCTCACGCCGTTCCCTCACGGCTCTCACCCACCCTGCTCGTCACACCACCTATTTGTGGATTTGTCTGTACATTTTGAAATCCACAAATTGTGTGGGGATCCACAAATGCACAAGAAGCGATTCGCAAATGAATGCCAGGCAGAGTTTTGTTTGAGCATAAAAACATATTTAGTGAATTACTGTCAATTTGTGGATCACAATTCCAACCCCATAGTCTTGCAGCGACATCACGTCTTTTATCTGATGATGATTTTTCTTGCCGTTTCACTCAGATATATGTCACAATAAGAAAGAAAAGATGATCGCAACTTCCGTTTCATGCCGACTTTAAGTTGTCCTTGTTACAGTGTAATTGTACGATTAAGTAGGCTACTTAAAAACAGTAACAACATGCACTTAATAGTGTTTGGTTTTGGTTTAGGGTTAATAATTTACTGTTATTTCTACAGTGAAGTAAAAAAGACACCGTAAAATAAAGTGTTACTCCTCAATGAATCAAGTTTATTGAGTAATTAATAACACAAAATAACATATATTAAATACGTTGTGTTACAACACGAGAACATTGGACACAATGTAGCATTCCACTGTTCAAAACATGTATTATAGAATAATGCCTACAATGTCATGTGTTTTTAAGGAGGCAGTACACCGTGTATATACAGTATTCCATTCCAAACATAATGCTCTGTATGTATACTGCACATTTTGGCAAATGTAATATATATATATATATATATATATATATATACACAGTGGATTCGGGAATCACTCTTTGTTATATTGCAGCCATTTGCTAAAATCATTTAAGTTCATTTTTTCCCTCTTTAATGTTCACGCAGCACCCCATATTGACAGAAAAACACAAAATTATTGACATTTTTGCAGAATTATTAAAAATGAAAAACTGAAATATCACATGGTCCTAAGTATTCAGACCCTTTATTAACCCTTTAGTATTCAGACCCTATATATATATATATATATATATATATATATATATATATAGAAGGATAGTAGGACTAGTATATGGAGCATGCTATTCTGAACATAGCCAGAGAAGAAGTATGTGTGTGTGGTCAGTATGAATACATGGAGAGGTGATAAACATTCCTTCCAGCTCAGCTGCTGTGAAAAGTCACCTCACAGCTAACATAGACATGACATACTTAGACATGTTCCTTCCTTGTTTCAACTTTGATCAATTAGCATTTGGTTTTAAAATATTCCATTTACTATTATTACACAAATATCTGAAATACTCGGTCAATGGCATTCTGTGGTCAGATCTAAATGACCACTGAACTGTATTTAACTGCTGAGGGATTTTCTAGTTTCATCTTCTTCTCCATATCTTTCTCTTTCAAGTCTTTAGTAATTATTTTGTGAGGAATGGTGTAATAAGCAAAATAATGTCTGTCACCTGATCGCATCTATTTTACTGGGAATTATACCTTAAAAGCATTAACATCTTCATCTTTCTGGTCATTTATCATGATTATTCTGACATTTTGTTCAATTTTATTCAGGAAAAAAAAAAAAAAAAAAAACTCCCACAGTGCTAATCCATGGTGGATATTAATATCAGTATGAGCTGGCAGATAGAAATGTGTCATGCTCTCAGTCATTCACTATCAGTTACCGGCACGAGTAAATCATCTCACTTTCCTTAACATGTAAGGGCAGGGGCTATTTTTAGTCCATCAGCTTTTTCAAACACATGAGAACAGCTCTTCCACAGAGTGAATGAGTGTTAAACGTGTCTGAAACAGAGCCCTCAGCTTTCATTAATAGACACAGGCTGTGACAGAGACCCTCACGTACATCGCGCTTCACAGAAAAGGTTTTGCATTTTTACATTTTCAAAAAACATCATTCAGTATGATTTGTGTCTGTTTTCATGGGTACCAAAATCACACACACACACACAAATACACAGAAGTTTGTTTTGCTATCTTAGTGAGGACATTCCATAGGCGGAATGGTTTTTATACTGTACACACTGTACATTTTATCCCCCTATACTAACTCTACTCCTAAACCTACCCGTAACCAAAAACATTCTGCATTTTTACATTTTTAATAAAACATTGTTTAGTATGTTTTTAAAGCTATTTTAAAGATGAGGACTCATGAAATGTCCTCATATTTCATGTTTGCGACGTACTACCAGTGTAATACCCATGTCATTATACAAACCTGTGTCCCCATAAATCACAAAAACGCACAGACACACATGCATAGCTTCTATATGTGCTAAATACCATGTCTATGTGTAAATAGCACAAGGGTTGTGCCGTTTAGCACGTTCACACACTCAGTTTGCTGGTCTGGAGGTTTCCTACAAAGACTACAGTATTTCATCACTGCATACACAGACAGCTGATACCAAAATAAGTTTGACATCTGTGTAGTAGTCCTGTTATGAATGAAGCTGTTGTGCCCTCTAGCGACCATCCCAGAGCATGAGATTCCCTCAGCCAATAGGAACTGCCTAGTCTAAAGAGGTCAGCCAAATGCAATGAACTCTGGTATGTAACAAACATTACAAATACAAATACCCAGTTTCATTCCCTAGTCTAATGTGTATTTAATAAAATTAACATAATCTATCTATTTTAACAAATTATACTGAATTATACTGTTGTTACACCCTCTTATTCACATAACACAGAGGTTAAGAATGATTAAATATAGGCATAAACAGACAAAAATCAAATTTATTAAAAGGGCATTTACATACACTAGAAAAGATTCAGTTAAATTGCTAATTTCCAAATTTAAGATTTGGACTTTTTTTTTTTTTTTTGCAATTTTGAATATTTAGTGGTCCATAAAAATACAATTATTTAAAAGATGGCAAAAGCACACTTTTTAAAACATTTTAAAAAGATATTTGTTACATTTTAAATAAATAAAAGGTTACACTTTAAGGTACCCTTATTACAGCAATTATACAATTATACAAATAACAATTATAAAAATAAGTACTCAGTAATATTAATTTTCAGCATGTAATTACTATATAATCAGGGGTTTGGCCTCTGCATTTTTGCCTATTGGATCACAACCGAATTTTGCAGAATGCATAATGTTTATACATTTACACCTGTAGTTATAGAGTCGTCCACTTGTGATCCGACATTAAGTGTAGACAGGGCCAAAGACTTACAGTCAGTTCACAATACACAAGGACTTTTGGCACTGTTCTCTTCTTTGTGGAATGCAACACATGATTTAGCAAGAATGTGCATATTTGCAAGTACCACCCCTGCTGAAAGATCCAACAGAAACCAACATGAATTCCATGCTGGTCTAGGCTGGTTTATGCTGGTTACAGCTGCTATAGTGTTGCTCTTGCTTTCCATGCTGGGGACCAACAAATCAGCAACCAGCATCCCATGCTAGTCCCAGCATGCAAAATATACCTTATGCTGGTGACCAGCAATGCTGGATTTTACAGCAGGGACAAATGGTACAGTGATGTTTCTGAAGAAGAAAAATAAAAAGTGGAGAAGAAAAAGGTGAGATAAAGAGGAACAAAGATATCACAGGGAAACGGAGCATGTTGAAGCGTGGTTGGCCTACACACCATCTATATTGTGAGGATCAGACAGATCAAATCTCAAAGCGCCCATCAGTCACAGAGAAGTTCCTCCAATGACTTTCATCTCCTCCATACCGATTCGCCTTTTAACATAATGGACTGTCATGGAAAACACCTGTCTTCTCACACAATCAAACATTACGCAATCTCATTCCAGATTCTAGCAGCATTACACACCTATGGGCAAGGTTTGTTTTTGGGTTTTTTTAATAAAAAATGACTGAAAGTCATAACATGTACAATTTGTGTTTTCTTGGTACGGTATTGGGATGTAAGGGTGTGGACGTTTTAGGTGTGTCTTTGAACATTCCGATCTGTTCGACATTGTTACTGTGGAGTAGACAATATCAATGGTAGCAGTCAGTATCTGCTGTGGCCACCAGCTGCTTTTAATACTACAGTCAGTGCCTCTCATCCTCATGGACTGCAAAAGATTTGCCAGTTCTTGCTGTGAGTTGTTACTCCACTCTTCCACCAAGGATACATGGTTACACATGGTTTGGTACTGCAGGGACGATCAGCTGTCCTTTCTGTCTCACTGTATCACTGTCTTAGTCATCTTACATTACAGACATGGAAGAGTTCATTTGCAAAAACAGATAACTCCGTTTTTATTAATCCTCACAAATCATAGTTTCTATTGTGCATTCCAAGTAATACCAATCAATCTGCAGTTGGGTTGTTTTTGATTAAATAATAATCTCCAAAAAATACAGGTAACTTACCAAATATATATAAAAAGTTTGTTTTTTAGCAAAATCAGATAACTCCACATTTCACGTTTCAGAATTAAACCAAACCAAGTAACTGTTTTGTGACTGCATTTAAAACACACTCAAACACACGTTTGCACAAACGCACTCACACACTAACAGATCGGCACACACACACGACCGCGTACACACGCATTCAGTTCATTTTCTTCTTTTTTTAAAGTGGCATTTATCGTTTTTTGCAAATGAAGACGATCAGCTGTCCTTTCTGTTTCAGTTGTCTGACATTACAGACATTGCAGTTTATTGCTCTAGCCACATCTGCAGTCCTCATGCTTCCCTGCAGCTGGACTATGGCATGTTCACGCAGGTGATCAGGGACTCTTTCTCCTGGTGTTTTTCAGAGTACGTAGAAAGGTCTTTTTAGTGTCCTCCAACTGTGACCTTAAAGGCGTAGTTCACTCAAAAATAAAAACTGTCACCCTCATGTTCCCAACCCGTAAGACTTTCTTTCATTTTCGAAACACAAAGAGGATCTTTTTGAGGAAATCTGCCAGCATTCTGTCCCTCCATAGACCGTCTTCACAACTAACACTTTTGACACTTCAAAAAGTTCATAAAGAGATCGTAAAAGTAATCCATACAATTTGAGTACTTTAGTCCACTCAATTTCGAAGCATCAAATTTCTAGTTGTGAAGGCAGTCTATGGAGGGACAGAATGCTGTCAAGTTTAATCATAACTATCTTAATTTGTGTTCCGAAGATGAACAAAGGCCTTACAGGTGTTGAACGACACGAGGGTGAGTAACTAAGGAAAGAAATTTCATTTTTGAGGGAACTAACCCTTTAATTATCTACCACCTGTTAATGCCTGAAGAGTTGATACATGTGCAATAATTGTACGGTTCATTGAACAAGCATGAAAGACTTTGTTTAAACCCTTTTTTTTTATTTAAGCCCAATACAGATCGGTAAAGCTTATTTGGCTTTTGCTAAATTATCTTTAAAATACAGTATCCTGAAAATTTTTTGTTTAAATGGGCCTCACACAGTGTGTCACAACTCATGGTAGACAAAGGCATGGAGATGATGATGAAGGCTTTAATATAAAAATTAGGCAATCTAAACACAAGGATAACATCTACGTATGTACTGACAAGACCGGACAAACTGAACTGAAACAAGGGGAACTTGGGCCTTGTCCACACTAATATCTTTAACATCTTTTTCTCTCCATTTTGGCCTTCTGCCCACACTAAGACAGAGATTTCATCCTGCAAAAACTGAGCTTTTTAAATACGCACTCCCAAGTGGATAAATTTGAAAACGCTATTTTCACATTGTAATGTGGACTGTGAAAATGGAGGTATTTGAAAGCAAGTTTAGTCATGTATTGAACCAATAGATATGCTTATACTGCTATTGTGCCTGTTATGTGCTATTCACTTTCACACTGTTGCTAAAGTTACACTTTTCATATCAAAGTCCAACAAAGACGACAGAAACTTTACACACAATTGCTGTCCTGCGTCAAAACAAAAGGGCAGTTGCGTTTTAGACCAAACGTATAATAACCGCGTGCAATCCTGCCAGAAGAATAGCATGAGTATTTTCTGTTCCATCTGTATCATCTCAGAGAGCTTTTATGAGGTTTTACAGTGCAGTATGGTAAATAGCGTTTTCGGACGTTATATTGTGGATGAGATACTTTGAGGAACGCTTGAAAACACCAGTGTAGATGGAGAGCATTTTGAAACGAAAACACTGTTTTCAAATGTATCCAGATTAACGGAGCGCAGAATGAACACAATCAACTCATTAACCACAGTAACCATATGACGGAACTAGATCAAAGGAAACAGGAAACTGACTAGAAACAAACCAAAACTCCATGAAAATGAAACCAAGACAGAACAATTTATAGTCATGACAGGTAGTTTGCTTTTCTGTTTACATTTTTGTTGTTTGCATCCTTTTATTGAATACGAAAGAGAAACATGGACATTTTTCAAAGTTTCCCTTTTTGTTTTCAACAGAAGATACAGGTTTGAAAAAAATGAGGATGAATAAACAACGACTGAATTTGTGCTTTTGGTGAGCTATTTCCATTGCCAGACTTTCATCCCTTACTCCTCACTCATATTGTTGAGGGGGAGGGTTGTCTCATTAATAACACATTCTGAGATTCACTCTTTTTTATGTCACAGATGTTGTCAGGCAGTTTCTTATGTTGTTCACAGCTGGAAAACATGATCAGCTGGCCCACTGAGCTCATTGGGCGGAACACGAGTGATGTCATAAAGGATCGTTCCTGCCGGGACATGTTGTAATATCAGGGTTCGTTGTCTGTCTGGATCCTCCCTGTCCCAGCGCTGAAATGATTCCCTCCCAGTAACCCCAGTTACCTGTAAGACAGCTGACTACATGTCTCTTAAAAACATGCTTTTGGTTTCCCGCTACTGGTCAAATTGCTGATAGTCTACATTTTAACCTCTAGCCTCTGATGTTGTGAAAGAAGGCTTTACGGAAATCTGGGAATTTCCCCATTTTAATACTCTCTGTAATCCCAAAGATAAACAACTTCATAAAAGGTCTACAAATTATGAGGGCCAGATGTTTAGATGTATATCTTCATGAAATAGACATAAACAGGAACACATTGTGACGTTATTTTGGGCTAAAAGAAGGCTGATGTTCTTAATTTTCTTTGCCACAATACTCAGTGTCAACAATGTCATTATCAACAATACTCTATTCATGATTACTCCAACAGGAAATGAGGTCACTGGTGTCCCCCATGGATTCTTGCAGAATTAGCGACACTTAACGCCTTTGTTTCAGAATTGTTTTGTTAGAAAAGCCCTTCATACACACAATGAGTTAGAAACACATTGTGTGCCTCTCCTTATTGGATCTGGAACTCAACGTGACTTCATATTTTAGGAATTAATATGCGTCTTGCCCTTAGCTACCAAACTTATGACTTTAATGCTGATTATCAAGTCAACTTTAATGTGTATAATGCTTTTTACACATTGTTTCAAAGCAACTTCATGTTCATTTTTATTATATCTGAATATATTTATGCCTTACAGTCACATTTAGCTATGGTTATGCTACTTTTTTTCTCAGAATTGTGAAAAAAGAAAACAGAATTGTGAGATATAACCTCACAATTAAAAAAGTTAATCACAACTTTTTATCTCTCATTTACATTACATTTACATTTAGTCATTTAGCAGACGCTTTTATCCAAAGCGACTTACAAGTGAGGAAAACAAACAAGCGATTCTTCATGAATTGGCAAATAGCACAGGAAGTGCTCACAATACAAGTTTCATACATTGCTCAGTACCATAAGCTAGACTAGGAAGGGAAAAAGGGAAGGAAAGGGTTTTTTTTTTATATGAGGGGATCAAGTGTTCACGGAAGAGATGAGTTTTCAGCTGTCTCTTGAATATTGCCAGGGATTCTGAGTTCCTGATGAAAGTAGGGAGATCATTCCACCAGCAGGGAGCAGTGAAGGAGAATGTTCTGGAGAGTGATTTTGTGCCTCTCTGTGACGGTACCACAAGCCTACGCTCCTTTAGTGATCGCAGGCTTCTGGTGGGGACGTAGCGTTGTAGCAGTGTGTGGAGGTAGGAAGGTGCAGAGCCTGTGGTGGATCTGTAAGCAAGCATCAGCGCTTTGAACTTGATGCGAGCAGCGAGGGGTAGCCAGTGCAGAGAGATGAAGAGGGGCGTGACGTGGGCTCTCTTAGGCTCGTTGAAGACAAGACGAGCAGCAGCGTTCTGGATCATTTGAAGAGGTTTGATTGCATTTGACGGCAGACCAGCCAGAAGAGCATTGCAGTAATCAAGCCTTGAAATGACCAGGGCCTGGACAAGCAGTTGTGTTGCGTGCTCAGTCAGGAAGGGACGGATTTTCCTGATGTTGCGAAGTGCAAATCTGCATGACCGCGCCGTCTTTGAGATGTGGTCTCTGAAGGTCAGTTGGTCATCGAAGATAACTCCAAGATTTCTGGCCGACTTAGATGGGGTAATGGTGGTTGTACCAAGCTGTATGTTGATGTCGTGTTGTAGAGCAGGAGTGGCAGGGAAGACTAAAAGCTCAGTCTTTGCCAGGTTGAGCTGCAGGTAGTATTCTTCCATCCACGTGGAGATATCCGCCAGACAGCTTGAGATCCGTGCAGCTACGGTGGAATCATCTGGTTGGAAGGACAGGTAGAGTTGTGTGTCATCAGCATAGCAGTGGCAGGAGAAACCATGTGCCTGTATGATGGGACCCAGTGATGTAGTATAAATGGAGAATAGGAGGGGACCAAGAACTGAACCCTGAGGGACCCCAGTGATCAGTCCATGAGGTTTGGATACCTCTCCTCCCCAGGAGACTCTGAAAGACCTACCTGTGAGATAGGACTCAAACCACTGGACTCAAAACCACTGAACCACTGATACTCATTTCTAACAATTGGGACTTTATAAGTTGCAACTGCAGTATTATACCTTACAATTCTGACTTAATTTCTCGCAATTGTGAGTTTGTGATTCGCAATTCTTAATTATGTCTCAAAAGTGTGAAAAATAAATTGACCCTTCTTCGCAAACAGTTTGATTGATAGGCGATCTGAACAATCATAACCCCAAATCTGCCATTTTGTCTGACAAACAAGTCAGGGGAGTTAGTAGATTAACGTTGGTGAACTTGAACTTGACAAAACAACATTCGTTCTGATGTCCATTCATGTTTATTTGATGCTATAAATGAATGAAGAGATGATCGGTTCACGAGCCGCTTGAAGGAGCAACAGCGATCTGTCACGACACATTAAAGAGCTACTATACGGTATTTATTGTTTAAACTTCTTTAAAAAATTACAATATTTTAAATATGAAACTGTTTCATATGTCTGTCGATACGTTGTCAGTGTCCTCTTTGCTCCGGGATGTATTTTTCACTGCGTGAGAACATGATGTGTGGCGTGAGAGCGCATGGCTTGTCGGACATAGCAACAGTAACTAAAGGGGGCGGGTCTTTGCGAAGGGTCAATTGTGATAAAATCAGTCAGAATTGTAAGATGGGATATGATGAAATGTCACAATATACTTTTTTTGATTTGTATTCTAAGCTTACATATTTAGTCGATTGAGCTGTGCGATAATATAGTTTAATATAGTATGATGATGTAAACAATCATACAGCAGTGATTTTCTACGTATTGTTTTACGTTAGTGAACTGTATGTATGTATCCAACTTTAAATATATAGCTGGGTGATATTATATTAAATTTATAATGTTATTTTGCATTATTTTTGTTTTCTAGTTTTAAGAAGCTATATGTTGGAGTTAAAAGAGTATTGGTCACAAAAACAAGGAAAGTTCAGCATCCCCCTTCTTTCATAATGTAGCATCTGTTGTTTGTATTAACGTGAATGAGGTCAATGAATGTTTGACCATCCCCCATGAATCACTCAACTATGAAATAAACACACCGACTCTATTCCAAAGGCAGCATTTTCACACCAAAAGATTAGTTTGCTATCAAAGGTACCTTATTTCGGCCACATTCAATGCAACATCACGTTTGCTTTATGAAGAAAGTGATCCCAGAATGCTTAGTGACAAGCTTGGTGAAAAACATCTAAAATGATAGATGAAGTACAAGACATAAATGATTTTAATATAATTATAAATATAAAATGAATATAACTAAAAAATACTATTTAACAAAATGTTTTGTGTGCTAAGTAATTAATGCTAATTTACAGCTTAATGTCAAATTCAAATGACTTTTTATTTTTATTAATGTGTGTTCACTAAAACAATGTTTTGTCTCTTTGGTAGCCAAAAGGCTCAACTGAGGATCACAAAAAGACATGTGTGCATGTGACATCTCACCTATGCTAATTAAACACCTGCAAAGGACAATTTTCCTTGAGAATGAGCACAAGAAGCAAACGCTTATCAGATCCTCATATCTGGCTATCATTTCAATGCGTGATAAAGATCAGAGGATAGAACATGCTGCGTCGCTATCATGGTTACAGCCTCTGGCCTTTGGACAGTAAATGATTGACGCTGAGATCAGTAGAGGCTGGGAAAAGGCAACATGACACTCGCGTGAAGCACCTTTAATGAGACGGACAGAGTGTCCCAGACAGGTACAATGTACAGATCGACACTCTTAATACTGTTTAATTTTTAAGGAACAGTTGACGGAAATTTGCCGTGTTAGGAGTGACACTGCTTTTCACAGTTCTCTGGGTGAACTAGTGATAACCTAGCAGATGCCATCCAGATGAGCAGTCTTCAAGATGATTATGATCAAAACATGATATCTAAAAATGTTAAAAGAATGGTTGAAGGACTAGAACTCCAATTATTTGGAGAAGATCATGAATTTGAGCCAGAACAATGTTCACCAAAATCACTCGTTCCGCCCAATAATGGGGGGATTTTAAAGTTTCAAACAACCTGAAAAATTATCCAAAAAACCTTGATTATGATTTCACTTTTTTAAATTTAGTGTGTTATGTTAATTCGTGTGTAATGAGTATAAAAAACATCAATGGAAAGTTCAATGGAAAGGGAGATACTTTCTTTTACAGAAATCACTTTTTAAGGACTTTGTACAACAAATGGCTGGTAGGTACTACAATGAGCTTCCTCCCAGGCTGGTGACATCACAAACCCCAATATTTACATAAACCCTGTCCAGGGAACAAGTAACAAAGGGGGCGGGGCCATGTAGGGCTGCTTTAGAGAAGAGGAAGAGTTGTGGTAGTAGAGTATTGTTGCCATGCCATATTTTACCCCGGACTGCGTCACAAACGAGGGTCAATTCAAAGCTGGATTCGCACAAAAGATGAACATGACGGCACATGCTAGTCGATGAGTTGAATCATCTCCACAGCAACTATAGAAATTTGTCCTCTCACCATTCAGAAACGTCCAGTTGTATTCCAAAAGTAACTTCTTCCCGAGTCTCTCCATCAGTGTCCGACTCTACTTGAACAACATAGGGCTGAACACCGTTACTGACAATCGTCATTTTGGTTGCGTGAGATTCTCCAGCTTTGTTGTTGAGCAACCGAAATGCAAGCTGTTAAAGCTCCGCCCTCTTCTGGAAAGCAGAACGGGAGCAGCAGCTCATTTGCATTTAAAGGGACGCACACAAAAAACGCTGTAATTTTGCTCACATGCAAATGAGTGAAAATTTGACAAGCTATAAGAAATGATCTGTGAGGTATTTAGAACTGAAACTTCACAGACACATTCTGGGGACACCAGAGACTTATATTACTTGTGTAAAGGGGTATAATAGGTCCCCTTTAAGGTGTCCTTGTTATGTTGTAATTATACATTTAAGTTTTGGGTAATTTTAAAGGTGCAATATGTAACATTTTTGCAGTAAAATATCCAAAAACCATTAGGCCAGTGTTATATATTTTGTTCAGTTGAGTACTTACAATATCCCAAATGTTTGAAAATGAGAAAATTGCAATTTTAACCAAGGCTCCGCGACGTGTGAGGAAGTCGCCTATTAATGACGTCATATCCGCGTTACCCTCAGTTTCCGCTTTCACTGCCGTAGAAACCATGACAACATAGTCTCATGAACAGTCTTTATGGAACACAATTATTCTTTATCATTTGTAGCTGGTTCTGGCAACAAGTCCCATAAACGGATACATTCAACAAGACAAGTCCCATAAACGGATACATTCGGATTAATCAAATCACCCAAGAAGATTTTTGGACAAGAAGAGAAATAAAACGAGGAGCAACATCGTTGCGGCATTTCCTAAATGGAGAGCTTAGAGACAGAGATCTTGCATATGTTTTAATAGACAGGTGAGTAACTGTTTGGATTCCTTTACTGACAGAAAACAATAGGTTTATTAATGTTTATTAAGGACAGCATTATTACATTTGGTTTGTGATTAGTTTTAAATTAAGTTTTAAATTAATTAACTTCACCCGACGTGATAATGGAAATTAATACAGTGTTATACATAAATATTAATCAGCCTTTGTGTAAATGATGTGGGTACGTTCAACTGTACTTTTACTATGATTGTTTTGAACACATAAAACTACGCAGCGTTATCACACCAATGAATTGGACAAATACAGCAACATCTATGACAACCAATTTAGTATTAAACTGTAGCAAAGTAACTGTGACTGGTGGTTTTTATTCACAATAAAAACAATAAACGCAAAACAGGGTGCGCAACAAACTCAATCTCACTCAACACAGTTTCTAATAACATAAATGACTCTCCAGAGCTCCCGAGTCTATATCCACCAGCCAACAGTCCGTCTCTTTCTTCCCGCTGGCCTCTTTATGCGGGCTCTCCACGACACTTACTGGAACAAGACACAGGTCTTTGTCATTTGCACTTAACCCACTTACTCACCATGCATCTCCCAATTCTTTCTCCCACTGCAGACTTCGCTGAACCACGTCTGATTGATTCCCGTCTGATTGATTTAAATCAACGGTGGAGTTGAAGACAGTTCCCATAATTCCACACTCCTTCACAGTGTCATCAAGCTACGCCTGTTGTTGTTGTTTCGAATGTACGCCCTCTAGCAGCCAAGAATTTTACATATTGCACCTTTAATTAACAACATGTATTTACCATTATAGGTTTAAGAATTGGGTTTGGTTTAGGGTTAGGTGGATGTAATTATGCATAATTTACTGTTATTACTATTATAACATATGTAACAAGGACACATTAAAACAAAGTGTCACTGCCAGCTTTTAAAATACATTTAGCAGACATTAAACTTATAATTATTCAAGATAATGAGAATACCTTAAGTATTCAATTGTTACTTTTGCACAGAAAGAAATGTGATATTTAAATCATTTATGGCTGCAAAACAGTTTTATACAACTACATTTATATGTTAATTGTTTAAATAAATATATTTTATAACATTTCAACAGTTTAATCTTAAAGAAATAATCAAATACTTTTTGAATAATAATAATATACTCTTACATATCACAGCCTCAAACATTTCTAAGAGACAAATAAATGTATGAACATTTGAGTTGTCTAATTTTATTTTAAGAAATACAGAGTTGCTCAGAATTAGTTAGCACTTTTTGACCCGATGATGTTTTGCTGCACATTAACAAGAACACTGCCAAGTCTACTCAGAAAATGTCCTACTATGGCCTCAAGCTTTTACAGTTTGACCACTAAGAACATATTCCCACGCTGCCTCTGTGCCCACATGACTTCTGTTCTCTCTTAACTCTCCAGCTTCTTGACCCCACAAATCCAAACTGGAGATCTTTAAGATTGTTCTTCTCAGAGAAATACAGTAGGAATGTCGGTCAGGATAAGGGCCCACCCAGCGTTTCATAAAATGAGCTGATAAGACCACCAGCCTGTCTGGATGATAAAGTCCTATGATCTCAGGGACGGACTGAGTTCATATTGTTCCAGCTCATTTTAAGCCCTTCTGGTTCTTTCCTGAAGTCCTATAATTAAACACCCTTTAAATAGAGGAGAGCCACATATACATGCTGCTGCATGCTGCCTTACCACTACTAACATAAAGAACTGAAAATGACATAGGAAGAGCTAACAAAACAATTATTCATTTTGTTTTAAAACATCTCATTTCATAGGTCAAGGTCTGACAGTGTATACTTTTTGTTTGTGTGTGTAAGTGTAAGCACTTATCTTTGAGGAAAGGGTGAGACAGGACACGTTTGTGATGTCAGAAGCAGTACAGGAACAGGATATAGCTCAGCACTTTAATTGGTAGAAATTCTTAGAATTGAAACAGGAAAAAGCGCTCTGGCTCTCCACATATAACACAGTGCTAAGCTCTGCAGTCTGACACAATATTTATGCTGAATTTTATTCAATCTAGCATGTTCAGTCTCATATTATGTGATATATTTAAACGTTTGCATGTATGTTTCTTGTTTACTCATGAACTACAAGAAGACAAACTAGAGTTGCACATGATATGTGATTGGTACCTGCTTGTGCAACTGAGCATGATGCTAGTGTTCTATGGGTGGTTGCCGAGGTGTTGCTAAGGTGTGATTTCTAGGTGGCTCAAAAGACAAAAGAGTCAAGTGAGTTTCTTTTATATTACGGTCCCACCAACAATGTAAGTCTATGGGATTTGCTTGTTCCGTTTTATCATCCACCAGGTGAAAATAGAAAATCTGACAACTTTTGAAAGTAATACCATAACATTCCTCAGCAATTGCAAGGGATGATGTATTTTTGTAGGCCAAATCCTGGAAATGAATTAGCATTTTAGCTTTTCTGGTTCAATCGTCCCTGAAGTCAATTTTTTGTTTTGTTTTTTAGGTTAAAAGCCTAAAATAAGGTATAAGGTATAAAAAAAAAAAAAAAAAAAAAAAAAAAAAAAAAAAAAAAAATTTCCTCTTTTCTTTCCC
The DNA here is from genome assembly GCA_037194245.1 of Opsariichthys bidens. NCBI lineage: Eukaryota > Metazoa > Chordata > Actinopteri > Cypriniformes > Xenocyprididae > Opsariichthys > Opsariichthys bidens. The sequence continues at coordinate 9,409,524 of CM074278.1, forward strand.
TCCTCTACTCTATTATGGTACTGAATGATATGAAAAAAAAATTTGTATTGTGAGCACTGTGTGTTATTTGCCAATCAGAGAGAATCGCTTGTTTTTTTTTCTCACTTTGTAAGTCGCTTTTGATAAAAGCGTCCTGCTAAATGACTAAATGTAAATGTAAATCATATGGTGAACACAAGCTCAATATATTTTCATGTTTTATCCTTTGACATTAAATCAGTAATTTAATGTGATTTTTTAAATTCTTGAAAAAGACAGAGGTTGTCGGGACATTAAACACCATCACGCCGAAAAGAAAAAAAACGTATCTACTCACTATTCAGCTTTCACAGCCTCGTTGTGTTTATCATCATGCTCTTGCAAACTATTCTAACTCAAACTTTCAGGGATAATATTTTTTTAAATAAAGACTGAAAGAGTTGTTTAGTGATGGAGTAAAGTGTAATGTGACCATGGTGTAGTTTGTTTATAGACTATGTTTAGCTTTTTACTTCTGGCTATTGAATTTAGGCTTCAAAATTCATTTGTGAAGATTATCATGATGAACAAAACGTGCAAGAATCATAAACTTTTCTTAGTCGCAGAGCTTATTTTCTGCATTAATCCAAGAAGCCAATGGAAAAAATCTTATAGTGTTTTGACAAGGGAACCAAGGTGATGCTAACTTCTGCCTTGGCTTACAAAAATACTATTCAGGGGGGGGGGGGGGGGGGGGGGGTATCTGATCATTATTAGGGGCTTATGGCCCTCTAATGAGTGAGAACCCCGAAAAAGAAAACCTCTGTAAATATTAAATCATGGAGACAGATACTCAAATTCTCCAAAATCCCAAACTGTGCTGTGTCCACAAAATCCAAATGATCTGAGCTGTTGTACAGCTCCATTCTCTTGATATCAACAATAGACTGTCAACTAAGTAATTTTCAGAAACATCCTTTTTTTTCTTTGGGTGAAATGAGTTTTGGATTGATTATCAAAATAGAACCAGTATGCTGGGAAATAGTTCATACCACTTTCTCTTTGTGTTTTATACAGCACACAGAAACTATCATGTTCTCAGGACCAGTTTCTTTCAATACAATCAAAAGACAACACAACTCAAAGAGAACCTTGATGCAGGAATCTATAGAATGACTTCAAATAAAAAACTTGTTATGATTTTGTGATGATTTTAAGAACAATGTGAATAGACACAACTGAATAAAGATGAATGCTTTGATGAGACAAGTTATGTGCAATATACACTCACCTAAAGGATTATTAGGAATACCTGTTCAATTTCTCATTAATGCAATTATCTAATCAACCAATCACATGGCAGTTGCTTTAATGCATTTAGGGGTGTGGTCCTGGTCAAAACAATCTCCTGAACTCCAAACTGAATGTCAGAATGGGAAAGAAAGGTGATTTAAGCAATTTTGAGCGTGGCATGGTTGTTGGTGCCAGAAGGGCCGGTCTGAGTATTTCACAATGTGCTCACTGGGATTTCCACGCACAACCATTTCTAGGAGTTTACAAAGAATGGTGTGAAAAGAAAAAAACATCCAGTATGCAGCAGTCCTGTGGGCGAAAATGCCTTGTTGATGCTATTGGTCAGAGGAGAATGGGCCGACTGATTCAAGCTGACAGAAGAGCAACTTTGACTGAAATAACCACTCGTTACAACCGAGGTATACAGCAAAGCATTTGAGAAGCCACAACATGCACAACCTTGAGCAGCAGAAGACCCCACTGGGTACCACTCATCTCCACTACATATAGGAAAAAGAGGCTACAATTTGCACAAGCTCACCAAAATTGGACAGTTGAAGACTGGAAAAATGTTGCCTGGTCTGATGAGTCTCGATTTTTGTTGAGACATTCAGATGGTAGAGTCAGAATTTTGCATAAACAGAATGAGAAAATGGATCCATCATGCCTTTTTACCACTGTGCAGAATGGTGGTGGTGGTGTAATGGTGTGGGGGATGTTATATATATATACACACACATACACACAGTAGAGCGGCACGATTTATCACACGATACGAACAATAACATTGAACTTGAACGCAGTTATTGCTTAAACTCGATTCTTAGTGCGATAATGAAATCGCAAAGGTTGCGATTATATTTTTATGCGCAGCTTGTCAATGAAATAAGGCTCCAAATGCTAATCCATCTGAAAGCACTGCGAGTTTGAGTCTTGAGATTACAATGTACATTTGAAAAAGCAACGTGCATCAAACATCTTTCCAGACATGAGAAGCATTTATTAACATCTTGTCCACCAAAAGACAACATTTAATAACAAGTTTTTACTCCAAACTCACTTCATAATGACAGTTGAACATCCTTATGTGAGATAATGAGGTTTCTTACACAGAATCTTTTTATTCAGCTATCGATATGACGTGTGTTATCTTATTCTGCTGCAGGGCATACTTTGAATTTCTGCGCAAGAGCGGCGTCTGGATTTCAGAGGGAGAAGCATTTACTACTGATCACAGAGCCGTACAGCTCAGACAAGCTGCGTATTAAATAATCACAGCCTTTGCTAAATCGCGTGCGATTTAATCGCGATAAATCAAACAGCCCTAATATACAGTACAGTTCACTCATGAAACTCTTCCAAGCAGCTGATTGGTTCTCTTAAAGCTGACTGCTTTGACCAATTCTTCTTTATTTTCATCCCGAATGTGATCAATTTACTGCAGCGCATCATGGGATTCTTCCTAGCCCTCCACCTTCCCCAGCACCACCTCCCTAGATTTGCTAAGGAGATTCTCCCTACTTTCCTTGCAGCAGCTCGAATTCTATTCACCATATTCCATATAAAATGTCAATTGTTCGGCAGAATCCTTCACTCATGCAGCAGCAGTATAGCAGATATAATTCGCCAAGACAAAGCCTATGTTCATTCCATGTGTATTAAATTTAAATCTAGAGTTGTCATGATCGAAATATTTATTTACTTATTATTCTTATTTGATGTCTGCAAACACATCATTTTTTGTATTTGTTTCAGTATGCTGACATACATACCAGAATTATATAGTTCATAATGTCTAATTGTCAACTGGAGCCCAGCCGAAGATCAGTAAAGTTGACAACAAAGATAAAGAGCAGGATAAAGTCTAGACCACCTGTGAATGATGAAATACATCCTTGTTCTAGTTCCCACATCAGATCTGTGAACGAGGGATAAGGCCTAAATCGGAAGAGTGCATGCAAAACACTGACAAATTCAGTCCATCAATGCAAACTAAAGGAGTGAGATAATGTAAATACAGACAGTCATGTTTCAGACAGGGCTGTGTGCCATTCAGAAATAAATTGAGAATGCCTTTGCCATTCTTAACTTTGAACTGCAAATTCAGCACTACTATGGATTTGACTAACACTATTGGATTAGAACTGAAATGTGCTATGACATCACTGTATTCTGCAGAGCTTTATTTGAACTCATTTAATAATTGATGAACACACAACATTAGAAGTATTTACAAAAACGTGTTCAAATTGCCCAACAAAGAAATTTGAGTTAAACTGACTCATGAATTGAAAAAGATTACAATAGAGAACATTTGTTTCTCTTTTGTAACGTCAGCATCTGGTTAATGGAATAGCCAGAATGCTCTGCTGAGTCAGATGTACTGGAAACCAGCATAGTTGGGTTTACAAAAAACAGAACGAGAAAGGAAAACATGTAATCTTGACTGAAACAATGGCTCTGTACACTCAGTGTGTTGCTCAACTGGCAGATACACATTTTGCACACATATGAGATTTCAATGTTTCTGACCTTTATTGAACAGTCCTATATGAAAAGTTTCTCCGAACCTAGACAGTGGTGAGCAAATGGAGATATTTGCAGAGGTTCCCTACATCTAATCTACAAGGACTCGAATAATCTCACATGAATCTCTTTCAGAAGTATTCTCAGTAAGATTTGCCAAGATATCAAATTCTTTAAATCAAACCTTTATCTTCAAATCTCTTCAAAAACAGAGCTATGACATTCACAGGAATCTTATAGCTTTATAATGTGAATACATTTTAAGAGAAACATCTAAGGCAACATTGATGCTAACTTCATTGAGAAGTCCGTCAGACTCCCAAGAAAAAACTTTTTCCAATGGGTTGTGGCATTCCTTCAGACTATCTCACATCTGCTACCAGCATTGGCTTCTCTTTCAGAACGTTTCATGTATGATCTCTGCCTTACACAAGCGCTGCACAGAATTTGACTGGTTTGGAAATATGATAGTCAGCAGAATGGTATCCAGTTGCTGTTCAGCGGGAGAGTTTGTGTTTTTTTTTCTAAAGTAAGTTACAAACCGACTTTCCGAAAATATTCAAAGCAGACATGAATGATAGACCAATGCATTTCAAGTCGGCAGTCATGTTTTCTTTTCCCCGTTTCTGAAGCAGTAACAACCTCAGTACTCAAGGAGAGACAAATTAATTACAAACTGAATAGGATGTGTAATTATTCAAGTAGCAAGCTATAAAAGACATCAAGTTTTGACCTGGGATACAAGTCAGAAAGCAGGTTATGCCACATACCTGTGTAAGTTTACAGATAACGTCAATTTATGGTTCTAAAAACTGAGGTAACTTTCAGGGTGTGTAGGCAGTCATAGCGTCTTATTCTCTGAACATAAAAGGTATCCTCGACTTGAAAAGATGTCGTAGAGCAGTTTTTCCATTTAGGGGTACGGTAGAAACATGGCGGCGCGAAATGGCGACTTTGATGTAAGGGGACCCGTGGTGTATGTAGACAGAAATGGCTCATTCGAAGATAATAAAAACATAACTTCACACTAGACCTTTAACTATGTACTAACTTTGAGTAAGAGTTTTGTATCAAATGATTAATTTATGTACATACATTTTTACATTGTACTTATAGAATTATATTCTGGTATTTTTTTAAACATACGCAATTCATTTCTTTAATTAAAGAATTGACCATTCTCTTACCCCTTAACCCACCCTTAAACCCAGGGACGGATTATGACTTGTAAAGACCCCGGGGCCAATTATCTCAATTATTGTATATGTATATATTGTACAGGGTTTACAGAATCAATATAGGACTAATACACTTTTCTGATATTTTTCTCTCTACAAGTCTAATTGTTACAACGAATAATCAACAATGTGACAAATTGAGTTGAGGCGAATGAAACACGTCTTCAGTGAATTAACGGTCAAATATACACATATCTAATGCATCATGAATCCAAAAATTATTTGTCACTTAACAGCCCTATGACAAACATCACATGTACAGGTGCTTAGAATATCATCAAAAAGTTGATTTATTTCACTAATTCCATTCAAAAGGTCAAACTTTTATATTATATTCATTCATTACACACAGACTGATATATTTCAAATGTTTATTTCTTTTCATTTTGATTATTATAACTGACAACTAAGGAAAATCCCAAATTCAGTATCTTAGAAAATTAGAATATTACTTAACCCCAATAAAAGTATTTTTAGATATCTTGGCCAACTGAAAAGTATGAACATGAAAAGTATGAGCATGTACAGCACTCAATACTTAGTTGGGGCTCCTTTTGTCTAAATTACTGCAGCAATGTGGCGTGGCACGGAGTCGATCAGTCTGTGGCATTGCTCAGGTGTTATGAGAGCCCAGGCTGCTCTGATAGTGGCCTTCAGCTCTTCTGCATTGTTGGGTCTGGCATATCGCATCTTCCTCTTCACAATACCCCATAGATTTTCTATGGGGTTAAGATCAGGCGAGTTTGCTGGCCAATTAAGAACAGGGATACCATGGTCCTTAAACCAGGTACTGGTTGCTTTGGCACTTTATGCAGGTGCCAAGTCCTGTTGGAAAATGAAATCTGCATCTCCATAAAGTTGGTCAGCAGCAGGAAGCATGAGGTGCTCTAAAACTTCCTGGTATACGGCTGCGTTGACCTTGGACCTCAAGCAAAGTCTTTTGGACAACTGTCAAGTCAGCAGTCTTCCCCATGATTGTGTATTCTAATGCTCTCAGATACTGAACTTGGGGTTTTCCTTAGTTGTCAGTTATAATCATCAAAATTAAAATAAATAAACATTTGAAAAATATTAGTCTGTGTGTCATGAATGAATATACTATACAAGTTTCACTTTTTGAATGGAATTAATGAAATAAATCAACTTTTTGATGATATTCTAATTATATGACCAGCAGGGTTGGGGAGTAACGAAATACAAGTAACTTAGTTACGTATTTAAAATACAAAATTTGAGTAACTGTATTTCATTAGAGTTACATTTTAAATGGGTGGTAATCAGATTACAGTTACATCTGAAAAGTATTTTAGATTACCAAAGTGATTACTTTGAACTTTAATGTCATTTAAACAGCAATTCAATTTCTACGATCAATTTCGGCTTGCGAAGCTTTTGGGAAACGCAGTTGCCCTCAACCTCAGTCAGCGTTGTTTAGTCGGTCTAAAGATAGCCTAGTCTTATTAAGCATGTTTAATATTTGTGACTGGTAGAGCCAGCGACTGTCTATGCCCTGGAGATGCATTCCCTAGGCTGTCAAACATCATTCATCCTTATTTTTCAGATTTTGTCAAACACATCTTTTTTAGAGTTTGTTTTGTAATAGGCTATAAGTTAACATTGCAAGTTTTTAGGCTATTCATTTTGTTCTGCTGATGGAAAAAAAAAGTGAAATTGTATTCTGTAAAAATCCAGAATAAGCTGTGATTTCTCTCACAGATATAACAGGATATAGCAAGGATATACATATCCTTTTATATAAACCTGGAGTCTAAAAAAAAAAAAAAAAAAAAATGTTGAACAAGAAATAACAGAATAAAATTGTAGAAGTAGGTAATATAAACCGCACTTATTTCTGAATATATAAGCTACCAGTAATTTAAATAAGCTAGGTCTAGTCATAAAATAATTTGACTATATACACTAATTATTTCCAATTTATTTGCTTTTCAGTGTTGTTAGACGTCCATTATAAATACATTTAATAAATGACAAGTAAATTTTTTTTTTTTTTTTTAAATGACTTTTTCAGAATAAAGCAGTATTTTATATTTTGTTCTTACTGGTAACTATGGAACAGGAACAAGAGAAAAAAATTAGCATTTTGACAATGACAAGACCAGTCTACATTATTGGTTGATAATATAGTTAAAAAAACAGCAGTAGAAATGTTGCAATTAACTAAATCAATCAGGAAATGCTTAATGACACATTCACAGAATACTTCAGTTTTTGGTTTGAAAATGCCAGATGTGGGGAGCGGAATCCAAGAGACGCGTTTATGTTTTTAGAACGCCTTGTCATGCGCGAGATGCTGCAAAAGACTGCAAGACCAGCACAATGGGTATACACATGTCTAGCGTGTGTTTACATAGAAAAGCAATGTAAACGTAGCGCACTGGAATGGAAAAACACGTTCTGTGTGAACAGCCTCCCAGGTGTGTTGAGTTCAGTCAAAATTTAAAATCTTAACCACGCTAAAGCAGACTCAACCTTTCACAAAGTAAGAAGCTAAAAGTGGTTCAAATAAGTATAATTTTAAACAGGATAAGACAGACAATGGTTTTACACAGGGCCGTTGCTAGTGGGGTAAAAGGTGGTGACATTTCTAGGGGCCCCGGGCTTAGAGTCCCTCTTTCAACACGTTTTCAAGGGGGCCCACAGCCCTGGATAGCCCAGCTACAGCCTGGTTCTATAAAAGATTTGGAGGGCCCAATAGCAACAGAGGTGCCATAGCGCCCACATAGACCAAGAGCCGTTCAAGAGGCATTGTTTAGGCTAAGGGACACATATACTCAATCATAAATAAACATTTGTTTTCATTGTTGATTGGTTTTTCGTACCAAACTGGATCGTGTAACCTTAAAGCCCAGGGCCCCTGGGCACTGGCCCAGTCAGTAATCAATCCCTGCTTAAACCAAACCATACCACCAAATCTGTCCCATCAATGGTGACTTCTGGCTACATCTGAAATTAGTTTAAAAAAAAGAAGAAAAAGGACCTACTCAGAAAGTGTTTAAAGTAATTACAATTTTTCAAAACAAATTCTACACAGTATGAAAGTAATTAGGATGAACTACATTTGTTTTCACTGTTATTTGACCTACCATGCAGCATCAGTTTTGTCACCTCCCTGATTCAGAGTAAAGAATTCACAACTTACTCCTGGACACGATTTCAGAAGTGATAATCAACTAAGAGTTCAGGGTTTATATGATGGGGAGTTAACCTTGCTTTTTGGAAAAAAATAAAATAAAATAATATAATAAACATGCATGCTTGTAAAATCCAACCAGCAAATCTTGCATTTTAGATTTCAGAAGGGCCCTTTATAGCAACTATGCACTCTTCATTTACTCTAAGGCGACCCGAGAGTCTGTGCACCAATGGGAGAACTCAGGGACTCCACAAGACAGTTTACGTGCACTAATGTGCTCTATAGCGCCAGTGATGAGAATGATTTGCACTGTGCTCTGAAATTTCAGTGCAAAATGAAACATGGCCACTTACACAGAGGTGCAATCAGAAACAAGATTCAACTTGATACAAAACAGTCTTCACAGTAAAATTATTTTATTAAGAAAGAAGTCAATAAATAAAACAATGCAAAAATATAATGTTTTGTCAATTGTTGGGAATTGCCTAAATAGTAATAATTTGTTCTTAAGTAAATAAATAAATTTACAAAGTAAACTTACAAGTGGGCAGAAGATCACATCCTTGGAACCAAACAAGTTAGCACCTTTAAAACAAATGACTTCCAGGATGAAACTGAGAGACATTGGAAAGGTGTAAATGACCAAATGTAAACCACTCAAGGCAAAAAGTGGTCTTAAAAAAAAAAAAAAAGAAAGAGACATGAGTAACTCATTACAAAATATATGCACTTAGTCTCTTTTGCGTTACAATGGTTTCTGACACAACTGCGATTGGTGAAGCGCTGCGTTTTCGGACTTAAAATAACATTTCAAACAATAAACTGGTTTCATACGTTCACAAAATAAACTGTAAATACTATCTAAACTAACAAGAGTTACACAGGGACAGGTGACAAAAGCAATTATGAAATAAAAAGCACCATGTTAGATATGCAAAGAATCAGTACTTCCATCTTTTTTTCTCCAGAAGGCCATGTGTAGAGTATACAATCAACAGGAATGACTGTTTGCTGTAATTACAGGCAAGGACATGGAAAGAAATGTGCAAAAACATTCGGCTGAGAAACCAAAGACTGGTTTCTCTTTAAGAACTGTTTTGACTTAGCCATATGATAGAAAACAGAGCAAGTGTGTAGTGTGTGAAAGAGAAAAAGAGCAAGGGAATCTAAAATCAGCGTACTAAGAGAAAGGTTAGACCAGCTAAACCCACTCCTGCTGCAGCAAACAGTGCCGTCTTCATCGACGACTCTTGGTTCAACTGTTTTGCGTTGTGGAAAAACCTGCAGAATCCCTCCTACAAAAAAAACAAACACATCATGATTAAGATTCACATTTTGCTCCCTACGCCCATATGATACAGTTAGAGCAATATGTCGGACCTTATTAGTCACAGTAACTAAAATCTCAACAATGAGCAGAGAGATTACATAATAGCACAGCCTACTTGCTCTGAACATGAGGATTATATAACCTTGCATTCAGAACGAAGAGATACAGCTTTAACGACAATTCAATTGAGCAGTGGATAACATATGCTCAAAACTCACGTTTGCTCGGCTTCAAAGTGGAATATAATTCTTTATCAAACTTATCTTAAACCTTTCACACAAGATGTTTTGTACCATTCAAACGTTTGAATGTACCATTCAAAAAGGGCCCCGCCCACTGGCATTCCTAGATAACATTGGAGGATTATATGGGTGTTCCAAGCATTTGACTGCAGACCATTCCTAAACAGTCTAATGCGGAGTTCAAAGAAACTTTTGTTGATGGATGAAGCAGCCAACGGTATTAAATCTGACAGCAGCAACTATCAAGTAATCAATTTCATTATGCTTCGTAATTAACTTTATGGATAGTGTTTTCAAAACACTCAAAAAAACTTCAAAGAGGCCCAAAATAATGCCATGACCCCTTTAAGTTTTGGTGCTCATTTACTTTGTGATGTAGTGTGCAGGCTTCAGGGGCTAACTGACATTTCAAGGGTTAAATGCAGATTTCAGAAGCCTGCTGCAAAGGCACAAGCAGGCGTAGCGGTTGTTTGTAACCGCCAGTGGACCCGAACAAACAGCAGAAGGCTTGAGGAATCAGGCAGAGCAGCTGTCTTCAGACAGACACCTGCTGTACTGGTCAGAGAGTCCAGGTGCACTAGTCCACAATCATATGCAGCACGAACTCTGAGTGAAGCATGGAGATCAACTGTATGGTAAACACAATAGAGTAAATGGCTGACTAACCTTCAGCTCTGCTTTCAACAGCTGCCAAATAAAAGAGAAAGAGAAAATAGAGACAGAATAGACTGCAGCAGGCCTATCAAACTCTTTATTCATGCAAATACAAGCTGCCGTTTGCCTCAAGCCAGAAGCGACCGGATTTTCGGTTTTAAGACTTAGCAATTGCAATAACGCCACTAGTGATGTTATAAATTTTATATGTCTCCCTTATCTGACACACCAAGCTCATGGAGTGCTTTACTAATGAGCTGAGGATCTGAATCAGGCATGTTGAATAAGAGAGGCATACAAAAGGGCCAGATCACCAGGACCAACCGAAAACCACTGAATTAGACCAACATGCAACTAACTGGTTTCAAGGGCTGTTTCAATCCATTTTGTCATTTACTCGCCCTTATGACGTTCCAAATTCATGTGACTTTCCGTTTCGCTGAACACAAAAGGAGAAGTCTAGGTACTTTTTTTTTTTATTTCTCCATACAAAAAAAAAAAAAAAAAAAGTGAAGGAAGATGGACATGGGCAAACAAAAAAAACAAACAAAAAAAAAAATCGTTATTTTTAAAAAATTTCCCTCTGCCAAAGCCATCAAATCTTATTCCTGCACTTTCAGACATTGCATATCTAATGCTAAACACTATTAGTTCTCCCATATTAAAGCAATTGTAACCAACTAACATAACTTGATATTATAAACCAAAGCTGTATAGACTAGTTTTATGGTCTCTTTTTAAAGTTTGACAGCTTGGCCACTAAATACTTTCATTCTATAGAAAAGAGAAAAGGTCTGTTACATTGAAGAGAAAACTAATGAGTTTGAAATGGTATGAGGGTGAGTAAATGACAATGTTGCAGTTGAAATACTCCATTTTCTAAGTGATCTTACTGCAGACAATTCATCCATGCAAATAATTGATTTTTAATTCTTATTTAAAATGTCTTCGCTCAATATTCCAGTGAAACGTCAGACTTCTCCCTTGTGATGAATGCTGGATTTTTCCAATAATTTAAGTTGAGGGCGCATTTACCAAATTGTCATGGGTAAAATCCAATTTTTTCCCCTATAGTAATCCATGCAATCGGAAATTCGTCACGCCAACGTTCTCAGAAACAGTCTTCATTTGTGAGTTTGGGGTTTCATACATCTCTACACTATTGACTAAAGACAATGGAACTTTTAACCTGCAAAATTCACCAATGTGATCCCACCTTAACTCAACTTGAAGCCCATCCCTTTCTCACAAGCTTGTATTCAGATTTACCTCAATCCAATCAAAAACCAATGAATAGAACCAAGTATGGCTCCATGGTTCCACATTTACTTTTTACTTTGAAGTAACGACAGATCCTTTCTTAATTGTAACTTTCATTGTCAAATATAGACACGGTTTTTAAGTCACAGGACGTACATTCATTCGACATGAATCTTGTAAACAAAAGTTCAGTGATGAAGGCCTGGTCACATTTCAGTGGGCACTACAGCTAAAACATTTGCATTTGAATGTTGACTAACATGTTCCTCAAAATTACATGTGTAATTACAGCAGATATCAGTCTGCATGCAACTACAATGAATCCTGAGGTTATTTACACTTGGAACAAGTATTGCTTTCATAGGTCAGTGCCTGGGAAACTGAAAAACTGGACGCCCACACAGAAAAAGACCTTGGTGAGACATTTGAGAGCCTGTTTAAAAGCGTTCTGCCCACAAGCATTGCCAGGATTCTTTGGCTTGTGTCACTCTCTAATTGACAAAAACAGGGCAGCCACAAGAAGGTATATACTGCTCTACTTCAAAAACTAGACCAGCATATCACTGCAGTATATACTTTCCAATTGCATTTCAAAATGTGCGCATTGAAGTATACTGGCAGGAAAGACTCAAAGAGATTGAGGCTTCAAACAATGCAAGGCAGGCTATGTTTCTGAGAGCACACATGAAGGATCAAACACGATGCGCTTTAAACACCCACGCAGTTTCATATCAACCAGAACTGGTTTGGAAAAACCCCTCGCTAAAAGCTTAAATTGAAACCTGCAGATTATAAATGGTTTTCCTACTACTTGCACGTCAAGGGTCTACCGTACAAGCGCAATGGCTATAAAACCACCATTTAACCAGCTTAAAGGCAGCGATACATGTTAAACTAAAGGTGATGTAATTTCAAAACAAAACAGAGTCCTTTTGGAGCTCGTTTGTGAGGCTCAAAGCTTCCCAGAAAAGTTAGTGCCAGCTGGTAAACACGTTCGAACGATCATAGTCCACGGCGATTACATAATAGGTAGGTGAGCTGAGGCTCCGCCTTCTATGACGTTGAAATCTTGGCAGCTTCATTTCTTCTGTTAAGTCCGTGAGCTCAGACGCGAGTAAAAACGTGAACACCATAAAGAGCTGCTTTATAGTGCAAACTGAAACTGAAGTTATAATTCTAATTGAAATGCACAGATACACGTTTAATACCGTATAGCTGCTTGATTTAAAGCAATCCATTTTATAGAGTTCTAAAACTTGATTGGGGAGCCAAATCGACCCTTCGCAAACAGTTTGATTGACAGGCGATCTGATCAATCATAACCCCGAATCTGCCATTTTGTCCAACAAAGCGGTCAGGGGAGTTAGTAGATTGATGTTGGTGAACTTGAACTTCAAAAACTATATGGTCACATCTTTCCACGCTTGAAACAACATTCCTTCTGATGTCCATTCATGTTTATTTGATGCTATAAATGAACTAGTATGAAGAGATTTTTGGTTCACGAGCCGCTTGAAGGAGCTACAGTGATCTGTCACGACACATTAAAGAGACACTATACGATTTTTATGTCAGACGATGTCGGTCAATGCGTCGTCCATGTTCTTTTTGCTCTGGAATGCATTTTTCACTGTGTGGCGTGAGAGCGCATGGCTTGTGTCAATTGCAGAGCTCATGCAAACATATCCATGTCACTATGAGCACATACTTTCTTAACTGCGGTTTTCTCACCACTGTAATTTTTGTTATTGAGAGGAAAGCCTGCAGCACATATTTTACATATCGTTGCTCGCAGCAGCGTGGGCGTTGTGGAGATTGAGGTTCTCAGTATATTGCTGGAAAAATATTTTGAACTTTTTATCCCAAAGCAAAGAACGAAAAAAAATACTTTGCTATGAGTCTATCGGGGCCTTAAATGTCATCTCTCACAGGCTACATTACGAATGCTTACCCATCCTCCATTTTCCACCAGCCAGTCTTGTTTTTCCTCTCCTAGGTAGTCTGCTATGGTCTCAGCCAGTCTCTTAGGGCACTCAGAACTCTTTCCTCTGGACAGTAGCTCATTGGCCAGCACTCCAGTGAAAGTAAAGATGGAAACCACTCTTCCCCAGTTCAGTTTTCCATCTCCCACCAGTTCCCTCATGACGCTCTGCAGACACTTGCTGGGATCTGATCTGCAGGTGTCCAGGAACTCCTGGGAGAGGGATCGGAATTTGGTTCTGTGCTGCTGTTCCATCTCTTTGGCCAGGTATCTCATGGCCTCTGCTGACTCGCTGGGAGGCGTCTGTTGGATCCCGCTGCAGAAGCCGATGTAATCTTCTGCCAGCAACAAAGTTTGTTCCCTCAACCAACAGGACATTTTCTAACTGAAAAAGTCAAGGGCAAGATACATTAGAAGGATTATAGTTTTACACACACACACATATCTATACATTTTATATATATATATATATATATATATATATATATAAAATATACAAACATGGACATCTGATGAACATCAAACAAGTTTTATTTATACAGGTCTTCTACAGTGTGCCCTGTAAATTGACTAAAATCATTTTAAATCAACCTTCATCTAACTCTTGTGTAATTATTGAGAGACAAATGAATATTTGCAGTTTTTATTATTAATTTGTCACACTGCAATATCTAAATGAACTGCAAAGCTAAACAAAAAAAACGTAACAAATTGATCATCGACATTCTAATCTATAGTAAAACCTTTGTGTGTGTGTGTGTGTGTGTGTCTCAAGGTTGTCAAAAACCCTTTTATGGTTTCCCTTACAAAAAAATTACCATAGTAACCCCAATTTCCAACAGAACAAAACAAAACATGATCATTACTGCAGTTATTGTCATTAATACTATGAATACTGGATTTATCATTCGGGACAATAAGATCTCAGAATGTTTGTCATTTTGTATACTTTCTTATTGTGAATTCAAATATAGATAGAATCAACTTACCACAGTTTTATTACTAATCTTGCTACCATTTTATCTCAGTTGTATGGTATTTTAGGCTAATCAAGCAAGCGTTTGTGTGGCACGTCTATGCAGTTTTAACAGAACTGAACGCAGATCAGTCCATAAATGGGTAACGTTAAATGATTCATAATAACGCCTGTTATGCGGCTGTTACTCTAGGTTCGGGCCTTTCATTAAAATGACATTCAGATTCAACTATGTCCACCGTAAACCTATTTAAGTCACTTTTACTGGTTGTACTAACATGTAGTCCATATGAATGAACATCATTAGATAAAACACAGCATAGAGAAATGAAAGACAGCCTACGCAATGCTACGAAACACAAAGCCGGCAGCGCCATTGCACACGAGAACACAAAGACGCGGAGCATAAGCGCGCGCTTGAAATGTACGTTTTCCTCAGTATATATATATATATATATATATATATATATATTTTAAAAAACGTATTAAACAGTCGTTTTGAGAATAAAATGTAGCGACCTCTCCATAAAAGTGGAAATAATAAAGCAGCTCACCCTCCCAGCGACGTCAGACTGCGCTCTCCACCGACAGTTGAGCAAACAGCAGTCAGTCTTGTAGTAGAGAACGAGCCTCCGTCATTTTATCAACGTGAGTCACTGACCACGCCCCCGCGTCATTACGCCTTTGCATTAAACTAAATATTTCTGATCGAGATGTCCCTCCTAAAGCAAGATACTTTATGACGTTAATTTGAGAAAAAACGTTTAAAGAAAGAAATAATCTATAAAGAGCAAGGGGACTTGAGGTGATGGATTTTAGTAGCCTACACTTAAATGGTTGGTAGAGTTTATGAAGGAAAGTTTCTGTACCCTTTTTCCTAATTACATTTTAATACTCTTGGGGACTCTTATTAATTTATGTTAAAAATTGTGATATACATTTGTGCATTTTTTTTTTCAAGATAACATTTTGGGGTGTAAAAAAACTACATTATGCAACTATTTATTTTATATAGGCTACACAAAAGCAACCCGACTTCTTGTAAACCAAATTTCTTACATTATAAATTATATATATATATATATATATATATATATATATAAAAGCACTGAAACTGATATTATAGTTATGATTGAGGTGAATTTTCTGTTTTGAGTATTATGACTATGCTTGCATAGATAAACAACGTCATTTCTCTTAACACTATAATTATAATTATGGATCAATGTAAAAATTGTGATATACATTTGTGCATTTTTTTATTTTCAAGATAACATTTTGGGGTGTAAAAATACTACATTATGCAACTATTTATTTTAAATAGGCTACACAAAAGCAACCCGACTTCTTGTAAACCAAATTTCTTACATTATAAATTATATATATATATATATATATATATATATATATATATATATATATATATATAAAGCACTGAAACTGATATTATAGTTATGATTGAGGTGAATTTTCTGTTTTGAGTATTATGACTATGCTTGCATAGATAAACAACTATAAGAGTCATTTCTCTTAACACTATAATTATAATTATGGATCAATGTAAAATGGATCAATATTCTCAAATCTCCTTGATAAATCTAATAATTAGATTTATAAATAAATGTAATCATCAGATTTACTTAGAATATTTAGTTCTGTTGAAGATTTTCCAGTTGTTTTGACGTGTTGCACTTATTAGCATGTATTTATTTATTTATGTTCACACATTTAAACACCTCCATCACAGAATATAAACACACACACACATGCAAAAAAAAAAAAAAAAAACTCATACAAAAACAGTAATTTACCTTATTACCTTTAATTATCCTGAATAAAGAGACAACAAACAGTAAACAGAGTGTATATTATTAGGAAACTGTAACAATACTGATGTGGACAGACAAAGCAATCAGCTAATTGTGATAAATTGTTGAATTTGATCAACAATATTACATTTGATATGAAAAACACTTAGGCTACATTAAACACTTGTCTACATTTTTGACATTCTAGTCTAGTGCAAGCAAAACTCATTCAAGGTGATATATATATATATATATATTATAAATAAATTTTATATTTCTAGATATATACCTGTTTGATAAGCCAGATGTACAATTACTGAAATCAACTCTTCAAATCATTACCATAAAATATACCTACAAAAGTATGGATAATTATATTAAAACATTTAGATTTTTAATTTTAAAAAAATATTTTACAAACTAATACTTGAACAGCAGTCCTTTTCAAATTGTGTATTTTATATATTATTATTGTATTTTGGTGAGAAGCCAAGGAAGAGAGACATTTAATTGTGCTAAGATAATAAAAAGCCTGGACTCTAGATAAGAATCCCTACAGTCCGACTGTGTGCTGTGATGTTGAGAAGCATAAGTACAAACATCTCTTCTCACACTGGTGCAGGACAACTCCTCAAGCCCAGACCTGCAACAAAGAAATGAGATGGAATTGCAAAATAAGAGTGTTCTTTATTTATTCAAAATACAAACCAAGATGATCCTCACAACATGTGCTAATTCACAAAAGAGGAACGAAGAAGTTTCTTTCCTTTACTTATTAAGGATATAAAGAGTAGATCGCGGGGAATCTATGACCTATGTTGCGTAATTCCCCTGATGCTATCAGGGGAAAGACAACACAGGAGGGTGTAAAACACCTATAACCACCGCCAGTCCTTTTACTGTCATTTAAAGGCAGCCCACGACGCCAGTAAAGAGCAAACCACATTATAGGGTATATTGCATAAGTCACTCAAGCATAAGTCCTGTATGACCTGAAGCGGACACTCACCCGCAAAGTATTATCCCATGACCCAGAGCAGAATGCTGTACCATCTGGGGACACTCTGACAGTGCTGACCCGATTTTCATGACCAAAAAGAATTGCCACTCTGGTACCTTTCAGGACATCCCAGACATTAATGGTATAGTCATTATGACCTGCAAACAGCAATCGCCCTGTGGACAAAACAGAGTAGGAAAAGAGGGAAGGATGGCAAAGGGGAAGAGTTCATTTGAAAACAGATAACTTAAGTTTTTATTAATTCTCATAAATCATGTTTTTTTTTTATATTGTGTATTCCAAGTAATATCAATCAAACTGCAGTTGGGTTGTTTTGATTAAGTAATAATAACCCCAAGAAAATACAGGTAACGTAACGTGTATATATATATATATATAATATATATATATATATAAACATACTTTCAATGAACTTTAATTTTGTACGTTACCTGTATTTTAAAATACAGGTATATATTAAAAGTTTGTTTTTTAGCAAAAGCAGATAACTCCAAGAGTCTTTTTTTTTTTTTTTTTTTTTGGCAAAAGCAGATAACTCCATATTTCATGTTTCAGAGTTAAACCAAACCAAGTAACTGCTTTGTAATTGTATTTAGCACACTCAAACACATCTGTGCACACACTAACAGATCAGCACACACATACACACACGCATGCTCACGAACACACACACATAGTGTATGGCGTACAAAGACTTGCAGGAGTCGAAATTAGGCAGCTCTGACGAAACTCCCCTCAGCTAGCACCTCTTTTTAGGTGACTATCAGCCTTGTCACCTGACCTGAATACTGCGCACTGATTCGCTAAAACATACTTATCGGTTTCTGCAAACAGACAAGGGCGCTTGTTGGTTTCTGCTGTAAAACATGAACTTGTGATGCCTTGAGAGTGGACAAAACAGATTTAGGGTTCAGAACTGCTATATGTGGAGTATAACGCAAAGCATTCAGTTTTTTTTTTTTTTTTTTTTCAAATAAACTCTTCGTTTATTGTTTAGTAGCATTAAGTCAAGTCTAGCCACATGTGTATAGTTCTTTATACAATACAGATTGATTCAAAGCAGCTTCACAGTAAGAAAGAGGAAAATGACAGTGAAAATTTGTCAATTATGATTCAATTTCAGCTGTCTTTCGTGTATTTAATAGTGTATTTAGTATAATGTTAAGTATAAGTATAAATGTGTTTTACTTGTCTGCCATCACAGATATTTTTAATCTATTTCTAATCACTCTTGTTTGTTATTTAAAGCAGAGGAGAAGATTATCAGTAAATCAGTGAAATGTGTATGGTTAAGGTTCAGAAGACTTTGAAGATAGTGCTGGACTTTTGTGGAACTTTAGGTAATTTTTGGAGCTTCCAACTGATAAACTTCTCCTTTTGGGTTCCACAGAAGAAAGAAATACACGTTTGTAATAAGATGGAAGTGAATAAATGTTGATTTTGGTACTTTGTAATAGGTATAAATAAAGCGTCAGCGGCAAACTCAGCATCACTGAACACCAGTGTTGGGGAAAGTTACTTGTAAAAGTAATGCATTACAATATTGCGTTACTCCCTAAAAAAGTAACTAATTGCTCTAAGTTACTTTTTCTCACCTGGGCTGGACTTGCTTGTTTTGTAATGTAATATAGTTCATTATCATAGGTTTTTGTAAAATTCTGAAATATGCATATTATTTTATTAATTTTGAGGAATGCAACGTGTTTTTGTGCAAGTGAGATGAGTAAATGCATGTTCACATTTAGTCTAGAACTACAATATAACCATCATGTTCACACAGCACACACAACACAAACTTTATTTCTCTCAATATGGGGACGGGAGAGATGTCAGTCAATAAATGTGAAAAAGTAACTTGTGTTACTTATTTGAAAAGTCAAAAGATAAACGTCACACATATTTTGTTGTAAATTGAAAAAGTAATGCGTTACTTTGCTAGTTAATTGGAAAAGTAATTTGATTACATAACTTAAGTTACTTGTAATGCATTAACCCCAACACTGGTGAACACTATCTAGTAAAACTTACAGTTTACCCCTACAGTACATTTTCCATAATCCTGTTCTTGAGTAATTTAACTGCCACAGGTCTATTCTCACTAGTGAGACACGTTAGACATGCCATCACGTTAGACGGAACATCACAATTGCAAGTTATAAAGTCAGAATTGGGTGATATAAACTTGCAATACTCTTTTTTTTCTTGCAATTGTGAATTTAGTATGTGAGTTTATATGTCATAATTCTGACTTTTCTCAATATTTTGAGTTTATATCTCATATTTTTGACTTTTCTCAATATTGGGAGTTTAAATATCATAATTCAGAATTTATAACTCGAAATTGCAGCTTTATATCACGCAATTCAGAGGAAAAAAGTCTGAATTGTGAGATAAAAACTCGCAATTACCTTTTTTGTGTTTGATCCACACTTATTAGTATTCCAAAATATTCTAAAGTATTTAGATTAAGTAATAAAACTTGAGCAATGTAACGAAATACGTTACAAATGACTTTTTAAAGCATGTATTTTGTAATCTGTAGTGAAATACATTTTAAAAGTAACCCACCCAGCCCTGAATATATATGTATTAGTTAATGATAGAATTGTGCACAATATATTCTGATGCCATATTATAGCTTTTGTGTGAGAAAAAAAAAAAACAGGCCTCAAATTTCATTCTCATTCATTCAATTACGTTGCACAGAACATATCACATCTTGTTTGGCATCAAAGATAACACACTCAAATACTAAGAATGTCTGATATCAAACACGGCGTGACGAGTTTTAAAGGGATATATCATCATGTATAACTTCCTTTATGATTTTCTTCTGTGGTACACAGATATTTTGAGGAATGTTTAAACTGTTTTTGCCTATGATGGAAGTCAGTGGGGTCCAAAACAATATGGGATCCCATTGACTTGTATGGTGAAAGAAACACCACATAAGAAAAAAGTCACACAGGTTTGGAATGATCTAAGAAACTTTCATTTTCGTGTGAACTATCTCTTTAATGCATCCTATGTAAAAGCATAAATGAGCTTTGAGAGTTGTAAAGATTTTCAGTGAATAATTTTTCAGTTTTGGTCTGTTATCACACACAGCAAATATTGCTTTAAAGGGCTTGGAATATAGCATATAGAGCACATTTATGATACTTCTGTGGTTCCTTTATTCCTTTTGGTTGTGTTATTGTACGGAAAAGGGCACCTTTTATGCTCATTGGAGAAAATTGTAAATACATGGTGATTTTTGATGAATTATTACATTTATTTATATATATTTTCGTCACTCTGGTAACTCTGCTTTCTTACCACTGAGGGAAAAGTCCACACTAGAGGCTCCAAAAATGATGCTTTCTTTGGAATAGATGGCCACCTCACGGTCAGCTCGCAGGTCATACAAACGACACTGAAACGACATGAAAGTTCACAGTGAGATTGAGCTCAGTATGAACGCAGAGTGTGACATTCATTGATCATTAGGTGACTAACAGATTACATGATTGGATTTGAAGACGAACACATGTTGCATGGACCTTGACCACGAATAAACAATAACAACATTAGATAAACTAAATACACATACACTTATACACTCTCACAGTCAACTGAGTGTCTCTAAACCTAAATTCATCATCTCGACATTATTAAAAGATAATCAAGAGATTAAAAGTTCATTGACTGAAGAGGATGTGTGTGTTTTGGAGGGGGACTATTAATCAGGACTCCTATGGCAATTCTTTGTAATCTTTGAGAAGCCAATTGATTATTATTTTGAAATAATATGGGGTAACTAGTGTGTTGCAATGTAGAAAAACTTACCGTAGCATCATCAGATCCAGATGCAAAAGCATCTCCGCTGGGGTAATACCTGCATACAGTTGGGTATACAGGTCATATAGTGCACATACAATACCCTCATACAGAGCGTTAAAATTTCCACAATCACTTGAAACACATTGACATCACTACGGCTATAGTACATTCACACCACAAACTCTGTTCAGATCTGATTTGTTTCTCTGATCATATGATATTTTTCCATTTTATATACTGTGGTGTATATACTGTACATACATGGGCAAAATTCTGTGTACATTCTTTTTAAATAAACAGGTTTGGCTATTTCAGCTTTGAACATAACCCAGCCCTGCACATAACCCAGATGAACACCATTGGTATGAATTGAAATGGCAACTGAGCCAAAACTCATCCTCCAACATCAGAGCCTGACCTCACTAATACTCTTTGAGTATAAGCAAATCCCTAACAAGCATGATGCAACATCAAATGGAAATCCTTCCCAGATAAGTGGAAGCCGTTATAGCAGCAGAAGGAGGACGAACTGGTGTCGATGGTTTTAAAATTAAATGTTCAACACATATATGGATGTTTGGATGTCCACATAGTGTTTGACTTATGCAGCCATGCTCTTCATTTACTTTCACACACACATACACACACTCACACACACACACAAAAACCCAGATTCTACATTTCAATTACATTGAAGCACACAGAAAATGTGAATATTGAACTCCATACAAATATGCCTAATTAAATAATAACTGTCCCTAAATCTATGTACATAATTTTACACATGTAAGATAAATGCATGTGTTTGCTTATAGTTATTTAAATAAATACAATTGTATATATATATATATATATATATATATATATATATATATATATATATATATACATATATTACAATTTGTTCCTGTGATGCTAAATGCTTCAATTATTATTAGTGCTCAATTATTAATGGCTCTTATTATTATCAATGTTGAAAACAGTAAAAGTAAGAATTTCTTTAAAAAAATAAATCAGTAACACTTTTCAATAAGGTAATACTTTACAAGAATTAACAATACTTGATTTATTAATCCTAATGTTAATATCAACATTTACTAATACTGGGATTAAAATCAAATGTTGTGTTTGTTAAAATTAGTTGATGCACTATGAACTAACATGAACAAACAATGAACAGCAGGATATTTATTAACTTACATTAACAAAACACTGTAACAAATGCATTGCTCATCGTTAGTTCATGTTAGTTACAAATGAGACCCTTATTGTAAAGTGTTACTCCAACCGGACTGTTTACACTGAAGTCAGATTGTGAACATTTGAGTGCGTTCACAATGTCAGGCAGTGAGGGAACAGAATTGGATCTGGGCGACATTCAACTATGGTGTGAACGTAGCTTCATTATCAGAAAATGCCAGGCTGTGCCTCACTCACTTCACACTGTTGATGTCAGACTCATGGGTCTCAAAGGACTGAACATTCTGTCCCGAGCGCATGTCCCACACATTAGCCTTCTTATCACAGCCCTGAAACACAATCACAGCACTTTAGAGACCTGCGGAACAACACTCGCACACAACAGGGTGAATCTCAGGAGAATGATGACCTAAAAATAGCTGCGCATAACCCAAACTGGCATTGTGACTTAACAACATCCTTACAGGTAGAATAAATCAGCATGAGTAATGCTAATAATGACCATTAAGAAATTATCATTTTTATCCAGTGCTTTCTTTCACCTTTATAAAATTATGAAAATTAAGAAATGAGTGTTTCACTGATTCAGCAGTAATGATACTAATCTCACATGTTACGGTGAACACGTGAGTGGAGTTGGGATGTGTGCGTTTCAAACGAAACACGTGCGTATAATTGAGGATGATATTTTGAGGATCTGACCCCTGATACAAAGGTGTTTCCTGTCTCAGAGGGGGCGAGGTCCAATGAGAGAACGTCAGCTGAGTGACCATGGAAACTCTGCAACAGCTGCCCACTCTCAACATCCCATAATGCACATGTCCCGTCACCACTTGATGTCAGAATCTGAAACACACACACACACACACTTCTATGTCAGCCTTGAATAAATAGATACACTGTTAAAAATAAAGGTTCCAAAAGGGGGGTTTTGCATCCATAAATGAACAAGTTTTGGTTCCTCAAATAACAAATTAATGATTTCTTTTTTCTCTCTCTTCTTAGTGTGAAGAACATTTTAAACATTTGACCCTTTTTCAACAATAAAGAACCTTTTGAGCAATGGGAAGTTTCCTTGAACGTTAAAGATTCTTCACGGACCCATCGATGCCTAAAGAACCTGTTTTTAAAAGTACAGATCACTTTAAATTCCTCCTGATAACATTCACGGTAAGAAATATAACACTTGTTTCACCCTCTAGTGGAGGTATTGATCATTAGCTCATTACCGCAAACATACAGCAATCCAACACACTGTATTCTTTTTCCTCATCCGACCAGAGGAACATAGAAAAAAATTACCAGCACAGTTTGGCCATTTTTCTCCAGACATGAGGGTGAATAGATGATGACAGAATTTTACATTGCTGGTGAACTAACCTTTTAAATCTGTTCAGAAGTGAAAACCACAAAGCCGTGGAATTTTTACTCTCTTTTCCCCTATTAATAGATGTATTGAATCCCCTGCCTTGACGTAATAAAATCTTTCACTTCATCTTTTTCGATCTTTATTGTCCCTGACAGGAACTTAATTAAGAAAGAGGAACAATCTTTGATGTAATGGTGCAGAGAGAGAAAACGCCACGCTCATGATAAACACAAACCTGGCAGGAAACTAGGGATTATTTTTTAAAAGTAGTTATTTCAAATGACAGTTACACTCACAGAACAGACCAATACACAGGAAAAGGCGCAAACATTTGCATTCGAAAAAAAAAAAAAAAAAGCTGTATTGTATGGCAAGGTTATTTTTAAAAGTAGAAATCACATCAGGGGAACGCAGGGGACAGCTGTGATATTTGCTATGAGTAATGTGTGTATGTTCTATAAATATCAGCCAAATCTTCACAGGGTAATTACTGCCACAGACGCACTGATTAGAGTTGAATTAATAAATGAATTATGAATTAACATAATTTGACCATCTCCGCACTGAGCGCACTGCAGTGTCTTCACTCAGCTGTACTGATCACAGCAGATGAAATAATCTCAAAACAACAGTTCTTAAAAATAACTGTACCTGAATACCTGAAATAAAAAATTGTATAGTGCCATAGAATGGAAAACTATTTACCTTGGTATTGTTGAATAATGAAAGTTCTGTACATGGATATGCCATACCATAAGCCTCAAAAACCATCGTTTCCTCCTTCCTATGTAAATTTCGTGCATGCAAAACAGCAGTGAAAAAAGGGCGAATCCCAACATAACACCGAATATGATGATTAATATTTACCCACCCAAAATTTGCATATGCCAGCCCATGTTCTAGGCAAGGCAGGCAGTATTAACGTCATAGTTGCCAAGTCCGCTTTTAATCCGCGACTTTGGGCTTCTTTTTTTGGCAAGTCGCGATAACAAATCATGAATTGCGGATTGCATTTTTTTGGGGCTTATTTAAAAAATATTGTTGCTTGTTAGGAACTTCATTTCTTTACATTAATGGTTGGCCATTTTCTCCATGCATTGATTGACACTGTCTGATTACAGCTAATAGCCAATCAGTGCAGTGATATAAATGCTGTTCCATAATTCGTCAAAACATTCTTCCCCCTCCTCCTCCTCACTGGGAGAAAAATCACATTCAACGTGCACCCGTGTGACGTTGTAATCCAAGGGATGATAGTTACACGGACATAAAGAGACATGTAAATTTTCGCAAACAATGGCACCAACAAAGTGGTCCAAGTATGAAAAAAAAAATACAACAAAGACTGGAAAAAGGATACACAACTTAAAGACTGCATATGTCTTTATGCATATGGATATTCGGCTCACAGGTGATCGGAGATGAGTGGATAGTGCATGCCCTCCCTGATTTTTGCTTCTGTTTTTCATTTTAGAATAAAAAAGTGGTTTCAGTTTAATATGTTGCAGGCTTGTTTATAGGTAATAAATAGTTAATGATAAATACTATTGATGATAATAAATAATTGAATAATATTGGGCTTGTTTTTAAATCTGCGGTTGCTTATTTGTCTCGCGAGAGTTGGCAACTGTGATTAACGTGGACCTGCACAGCCGGATCATCAGAAGTTCTGCAAGTATTGTGAAGCAGCAACCAAGAACAATAGCGAAAACGGCAGATGGATCGATACCAGCTGTTCATGATATATTTCGTGATGTTTGTAAATTGTCTTTCTGAATGTGTTTCGCTAGCATGTTGCTAATTAATGTTAAATGTGGTTAAAGTTACCATTGTTTCTTACTGTATTCACAGAGACCATGCCATGTTATTTTTTTTTTTTTAAACCGAAAAAAAAAAAAGCTTGCTGTCTGTATCATCATCAAATATATCTTTTACCTTATTGTGTCTCTAACAGTGTGTAGCTTTAGCCACGTTAGCAAACTCAGAACAGAATCGAATGTTTATATATACACAAAATACCTTTTCCACCCTAAATAATGGATGATATATGCTGCTGCAGCATAACAGTTTTGTAATGATCCATTTCAAGAGTTATATTTGCTGTGTGAACTTTTTTCCTTATTATTTGTGCAGGAGGGGGCACGAGCTCATTTGCATTTAAAGGTACACACACCAAATCAGCTCATTTTTTTCACCCACCTAAAAACAGACAGATAAACCTGGTATAATAAAAAAAAATCCATGGGATATTTTGAGCTGAAACTTAACAGACACATTCTGGGGACACCTTAGACTCATTTTACATCTTGTGAAATTGCCATTCTATGGCACCTTTTAAGTTTTTGTATATTTTACTTTGGTTAATGTTCACACACACACACACACACACTCTATTATTGTAACGTTAATGGTTAAAATGGTTAACATTTTCCTCACAAGTTGGTCTACACGCACACATGCTCACCTGCATATCAGAGTTGGTGAAGCTGCAAGAAGACAGATAGTTGGTGTGCATGGCCACAGATTTCTTCTTAGATGACAAGTTCTCATTTTTATCCAAAGAGAGTGGATAAACGGAGCATTTATTATCCAAACCACTGAATGAAACACAAAGAGAGATTTGATGACCCTGCTCAAATGCACAGCAACTAAGCTATATTTTGACTAGATATCTGGATTTCATTATAATCTCAGAGCTGCACTTTTAATTGTGAGTTGAGGACATGACTCTCTGTAGGACTCTCATATAATACAGTATACAAAAATATTATAAATTCCTCTGAAGTTAATATCAGTGTTGACCTTTAATTATTTAATTATTACTTACCCACAAGCGACAGCACAGCCAGATGGGGCATAAGCACAAGCCATGACCCAGGTGCAGGGCATAGTGACGGCATGCTCCTGCAAAGCACACATCACAAAACTAATCTTACAAATCTGACCAAGACAAAAGTTGAGGATGCATTTTTACAGGTAACAAAGCACAGAACTACTTAAAATCATAATTACACAAAGAAATGAAGAATAACATGACCAGAACTTCAGCAATACCATGATTAGGGGGATGTAAAAAGTAAAAACCTGTCAAATGCTTATATTTATTAAACGGCTCTCTGGGATACTTAATTTGTTAATTGCAGCATTTTGTGGTCAGATATTATATAATGACAAAAAACTGTGGTATCACAGGTACACCATTTCCTTAATAATGCTGCAATGCATTAAGTGATTGGTTGTCAGTTAAAAAAGTTTGTTAGTTTTACATTGCTTTTTCTGTTTCTGCTATTATTTTTTTGTTGATTGCCACTTTTTTGTTGATTGCATTTGCCAAACCAGTGTTTGCCAAACTAGTAGTCTCCGTCTAGTAATCCTGAATTGAATAACACAATTTATAATATAAAAATATTTATTTATGTGTATTTTTATTTGTTAAAAGAGCAATGTTTTTATAAGACAACTTGTTTTAGTATTTTAGCACTTATTTTTAGCACAGTATTTTAGAAAATGTAACTTGTAATTTAACTTTGAAAATGAGTACAGGCAACTAAAAAAAAAACACACACATTTTATAGTATAGTTTCATGTCTTTTGTATCATTCCACACTCTTTTTTTCTTTCCACATCATGGATTAATTATTTAAATCAATATTTATTTATTTGTAAGTATCCATGTAATTAGCAGCATAATACTTGTATACTCTCACCAGCCACTTTATTAGGTGCACCTTGCTAGTACTAGTTTGGACCACTTTTAGCCCTGACAGAACTGACATTCTTTGTGGTATAGATTCAACAAGGTGCTGGAAACATTTCTCAGATATTGGTCCATACTGTTTGAGATGATTTGAGCTTTGTGACAGGTTATCCTGCTGGAAGTAGCCATCAGAAGATGGGTACATTGTGGATGGACATGATCAGCAACAATACTCAAGAAGGCTGTGGTGTTTAAACAATTCTCAATTGGTAGTAGGGCGCCCAAAGTGTGCCAAGAAAATATACCCCACACCATTACACTGCCATCACCAGCCTGAACCATTGATACAAGGCAGGATGGATCTTTTAATTTGTTTATGCACAAATTCTGACTTCCATCTGACTCGTCAGACCAGGCAATGTTTTTCCAATCATCTATTGTCCAATTTTGGTGAGCCTGTGTAAATTGTAGCCTCAGTTTCCTGTTCTTAGATGATAGGAGTGGAACCCAGTCTGGTCTTCTGCCTGTCTGCTTCAAGGTTGGATGTGTTGCACATTCAGAGATGCTTACCTCGAGTAGTTATTTGAGTTACTGTTGCCTTTCTATCAGCTCGAACCAGTTTGGTCAATCTCCTCTTGCATCAACTAAAACATTTTCACTCACTGGATATTTTCTCTGTAAACCCTAGAGATGGTTAAAATCCCAGTAGATCAGCATTTTCTGAAATACTCAGACCAGCTCGTCTATGCCAATCATGCCACGTTCAAAGTCACTAAAATAACCTTACTTCCACATTGTGATTCTCAGTTTGGACTTCAGCAAATCATCTCAACTATGTGTGCGTCTCAATCAGCTCCCTAGGTCGTGAATAAGTATATCATGCACACAAATTTGGGCACTGGTAAGGACCCTCGCTCACTACACTACTACGTAAATTAATTATAAATTGAGTTGGCTTTCATGATTTATGTTTTGGACCTCAGACCTTCCTTTAAGGGAACACTGTGAGCATCGATGCTCCCTGGTTTTCATTGTGCAGTTTTAGGGAGTGAATGTTTCAGTGCACTGGAAGGATTTTGAGACAAGACGCAGTTATTCATAAAACTCAGCAGTCTAGCAAGGAGGTTGCACATTGTCATGTTGTAAAAAGGAAAACATCTGTATTGCAAACCCCTCCATGTTGTTGTTGTTGTTGTTTGTGGCATATGCCTACCAACTCAACATCATTGCCATGGAAACCAATGCAGATTCCGGAACACGAAAGAGCGGAGCGGATCTGAACAGTTGCGATACACAATTTGGATGTAAATAATTTTAAATCAGATTCCAATCGGACTCAAATAGTCAGATTTGGACTGACAGTGTGAACGTAGTCAATGTAGACACAGTCAATAATTCAATCAGATACACAAATCGCCATGTGATTGGCTAATTAGATATTTGCGTAAACAAACAGTAAGCTTACCTAATAAAGTGGCTGGTGAGTGTGCATGACAATGAGGAATGAGTGACTGATCAAGTTCTGATGAAGTTCTTGTTAAATAACCTCATAGCAGGTATAAACAAGTCTAAAAATGTCTAAAATTATGTTTCAGTATTTATTTCAACAAATGGAAAAAATATTATTTAAACTCCTCTCCATACATGTTAATAAAATGATGCATCACATTCATACACACTAACATGCTATGAGAATGAAGGTTATTAAAGCACACATTCACACATACAGTATGTCTGATTATTTAAATTGTCTGGTACACAGAAGGAAACATTCTGCATGTCTGATGATGTGTTAATGTGGCTGCCGGATTAGTTTGCCTCTAATACCCTGGGTTTCCATTAGAGTGCATTACAACTGTAAAACATGCAGATTATTCTCTCTGAATTGTCTATCTGATTATTTTGAATCTTCCTAGAAAAACCTTTTGGCGCAGAAAGAAAGATTTACCTTATTGGTTGTGTATGCATCCCACACAATGACTTTTCCATCCTATAGGAGAGATTCAACATTTCATTAAAGACTTTACAAGTTTATAACAAGATTGTGGATAACTGATCTATTTCAGCTTCTAAATCTTTAGGATAACAGATGACATTTACTAAAAAAAAAAATCATAGCAAAAAGTTCAAAGCAGCCGATCAGCAGTGTTTTGAAATACATCATGTTACCTGAGAGGAGCTGACGATTCTTCTCTTGTCTCGGCACCAGTCCATGCACAGCACTTTATTTCCATGTCCTTTTAAAGTTCTCCGGGTCTTCATGACAAACTGACCCAGAGCTTCCATCTTCTCCGCCACTTGATGCACTGCATTAAGACAAATCTCAATGAACCACACGACCACCTGAAGCAGAACTTGGAACTGAACCAGCATCAGGAAAAGTGAATTTGATCATCAGCTCTATTATATCTGGACAGATATATGGCTTTTTTTTTTTTTTAATTTTACAATACAATTAAATAATGTTTATAAGCAAACAATATCCTCCATTTCAACAATGATATTGCACTATGATGGCAAACATTGCAGCAATTAAAATACATAACACTGTTGCATCTTTACTACTTGTTGGTAATCTGTGCTGTATATCCGCATCTTACCAAAATGCAACATTATACTGTCATTTTACAAATACAGGATGTAGTACAGTAAAATATACTGTGAAAATTTGTTAGTGTGACATTTTTACAAATACATTTTATGATAGAAAATCCTACATTCAGAATCTTGCAGGAAATCAGTGCAGGCCATTTTCTCTTGTAACGCAATTCACAAATATAATCGTATTTCCTTGCAATGTTGGATCCGACAATAGAGGAATATCTATAATCCTTTGTGCTTTAGCATTCAAAGCATTCAGCTAAATTATGACTAGTTCAAACTAACATTATAAGTGCACCTCAGGAAACAAAAATCATTTAAAAATGCAGTTCATGGCCCTTTTAACATAATAGTTTATTTCATAGAGTATGTATCAATCGTGTGCTTTGAATCTGTCTGTAACCTTCTGCCAATGAAGAATTTCAGCGCTGGCAATCCATTGCCGATGTTTTTCTATGACTTTGCTGTAAATTCTGTCACAAACTTCAATAAAAGGCTGGATATTTTTTTAACATTATTAAAATTTTAAAATGTTAAAATCTAAAGGTTCAATTTAAATCTAAATCTTTTACCAAAACATTTATATCCTGGGCCTCACAATATTAAAACACCCCCCCCCCCCCCCCCCCCCCCTAATTTCATGCATTGTAATGGGAATATATTTTGATCTCTATAGATTAGACATCGAAGAAATGCATTAATCTCGTGTTTGGTAGATATTTCTGTATTTCAAATCGAGCTGCCCACAGATACGGCATATTTGGGCATCTCGCGCATTACCTGGGATGTCCATGAATGCAGTCTAGCTAGGCAGCTCGCTAGGTTTTGACACACAGCCGCTGAGTGTTTTACTCACGCTCGACGTCGTGCAGTTTGGCTCTCTCCTCCTCTAGTTTGGATTTCAAAGACTCCGACTCCGCTTTCAGTGTGTGGATGGTTTCGCCCTTCGCCAGTCCTTGACAGGCCATCTTTAATAAAGTACAGATGAATGACGGATGGGTCAGAAAATATGCTTTTTATCATGAGCCGAGACTGATACTGCACGAGCTGCACAGCTGATGATGCTCTGACGTTAGAGCAAATGTCACGTGACACATCACCACCATCAGCATCACATTTATTTCTGGAGCTCACTGACTGAAGCCCAAAATCACATTTTATTTCAGTCTTGAAGGGTTTCTTCCATCAAAGTCATTTAAAATTTAAGTTGTTTGCTGTCATTTTTATGTAGGGTTCGTATCGGTATTTGTATTTGGATTGGTATTTGATTAGTTACTTTTGTAATAAAACACAAATACATGTTGGTATTGGTGGTGTAACTAAGTAACAGTGATGATGTTCTTTCATGGACCGTGTTTTCTGAGATAAAGCTCTTTACACACGTGTTATGTGTAAGTGATGACATGAAAACCTTCTGTGAGACAAATGCAATGAGCCATTAAATCACAAGTTTGTTTATAACATTTAACATTATAAAAATTCATATTGGATCAAAACAATTATGCTGCAACTATGAATAAATATTTGCTTCAAGATTTATTTCAACAGTGAGACCAAAACAAATGTTCCCATCACATTCTAAATGAATACTCTTCACAAATACCTCATTTGTTTTTTTTTGTTTTTTTTTTTTAAAAATTGAAAATAAAAAATAAAAATCCACAGATCGGTATAATCAAATGACAAAAAGGGGGTCATTTCACCTCAGAAATGTCGAGATGGATAAATCTCACAAAGGTTAATGTTCCAATAATAATAAGAGCATAAACATTCACTAAATGTATTGAGAAAAATGACATCTAAAAGAAAGAATTAACATATTTCAGCAGAAGTAATGCATCTTGATATTTACTCTATTAACACAAATGATTTTTAAGTCAATCCATTGCCAAGTGCATTGAATTTATGGATTTTTTTATATATATAATTTAAATAGGCTTAGGCTATTGGGAAAAAATGGATTTGTGTTTCAGTCCCATATCTCTCTCCTACCATATTCATTTATATTGTTGTTGTTGATGCCATGGTGTCATGTTTAGTAACGGACTGTTGTGATGTCAGGATGTGTTTGGTCATATACTTAAAATGATAATTAATAGTTTACCATGCTGTGTTTCAAGTATGAAGTGTTGAGGACTGTGTGTGGCATAAAGTGATATTTCATGAGTGTTTTTCTTTTCATCTCATAATGTCAGTTTGACAAATTTCACAGTTATTTTTTAACAATGATGGCCGATTGTAAGTCATGCAACTTGATATTACAAGTTTATAGTGGGTGTAGCATACAAATCAAGTTCTTAAGATAAGCATTGTGTTGTGGAACTGATATTGGAGCAGCTGAAGTGTGCGATAACATACCAGCTCCACACACAGCGAGCAGTAGTTGATGGGCTCATTCTTCAGATAAATATTCATCAGAGGCTTGTTCTGACTGCAGCTATCACACGGGCCAAATGTGATGGCCAAAAATGTCTGGTCACACATCTTTGCGTCTGGCTGAGGCTGGACCTGTACACACGAGAAGGGAAAAAACATGTATTCACAATACCCAAAAGCCAGACGCACACTGACAGACCACATAAAACCAAAGTCCATATTTGAGGTCGTCAATGCATTAGCGTACTCCTAAAGCTGCTGACAACATTATAGGTACACAGGGTACATTGGTGGCTATAAAGGAAAATATTATTTTCAATACTCCCATGAAAATCTCTTTTTATTGAACATTGCTGGAACAACACATTTTGTGGGAAGTGAAATTAGCCTGCCTTTAGCGCCTTCGTACCCTAGACTTTTAAAATGTACTGTATTTCTCTTCTGAGAAAATGGACTAAAAATGTTGCACTCATGTGCAGATTTGTGTGCAATAAAATTCTCTCTGTATTGAGTGTTTCATTGTATAATACCGTATTCTTAGAAGAAAAGGTGCTATAACCTTAAGGCCAAGGTAAACTTCATTCTCTGTGTTCTGTGTCTGGCGTTTAGTCATGGCAGCGCATCTTTCAAAGTACACTCAGCATGGATAAACAAATTCAGCAGTACAATTGCTTTTTTATACTCTACAAAACATTAGAGGGCAGCACTGAGTCATGCCATTTACAGGACATTCGCTCAGAAGGATAGAAGTAGCGGATCTGGCAGTGAATGCAAAGTTTAGAACATGAACCAAATCTGTGTTCGAAATCGCTCCCTATCGACTATATAGTCCACTATATTATTTCCCAAAATCCAATGCAAAGACGACAGAGAGCGCGCGTGAAAGAGCGGAATTGACCCTTCGCAAAAAACCCGCCTCCTGTTGCAATGCCCAACGAGCCATGTGCTCTCACGCCACACATCATGTTCTAATGCAGTGAAAAATACATTGCGGAGCAAAGAGGACACTGACAACGAATGAAACAGTTTCATATTTACAATATTGTACATTTTTTAAAGCATTTTAAACACTAAATACCATATAGTGGCTCCTTAATGTGTCGTGACAGATCCTTCAAATGGCTCATGAACCGATAATCTAATATTTATAGCATCAAATAAACATGAATAGACATCAGAAGGAATGTTTTTTCAACCACAGAAAGACGAGGGTACGCACAATATTTCAAGTTAACCAACGTTAATCTACTATAGGCTACTCCCTGACAGCTTTGTCGGATAAGATGGTGGATTCGGCGTTATCATTGGTTAGATCACCTGTCAATCAAACTGTTTGCGAAGGGTCAATTGAACTTTAAGAGATGATAATTAAGTGGATGATTTAAAAAATATTCGTTGATCATCTATAGCGTAACGTAATCATAATGGTGGCCCGAGGAGGGCACTCAATGACCATGTCATCTGTGAACGTGAAAGTTTCTAACAAACTAAAAAAAACTTCATTAAAAAATAATAAATACAAGAAATTATGTACACTTGTTAAACTTGTTTTTTTTTTTTTTTTTTTTTTTTTAAGTAATTGTATCACATGTCGAGCCATTGCATTTTCACTGTTCACGCGGACACAAAAATTGGGCTGTACAGGTGGATGTCTGTGCGCTGGAACACAGCCAAAGTATACTTTGGCTTGGTTCTATCAGCTATAGAACCTTTTATCGGTTCCCATAATGGGATAATTTTATTGATTTGGTTTTAATTAATTGATCTTTTTTTTTTTTTTTAATTAAATTAGATAAACAATTAGAAAAAAATTTGAAATAATCCAATTAACATGAAAGCTTTATGTAATCATCACGGACATTTCACCTTATAAATCCTTTTCGGCATAAAGTGAAATGCTGTCAAGAATGCTAATGGTTCTGTTCAGAACCCCATTGAACCTGCCTCTGACTAGCAATAACAAGTAGCAAATCATAGTTGTAAGGGTTTTTTTGAAATGACACGCTCGTCGTCATGTCCTGACCAAACTTCCTGTTTCAATAGGAAATACATCAATACAGGGAGAAATCTGTAATTGTAAAGCAATTTCATGGGGTCTTTAAAGATTTATTTCTATCATGGTTTGTGCACTGAAAATAGAACAAAATCAGCTGTTAAAATGAGCATAAAATGTTCTTGTAACGTATCTTGGTTTCAGTGTTCCATCCAAGTGTAAAAGAATAAAATGTCGAAACCCATGCAATACCAACCAATAAACAAATGAATAAATACATCAGGAACTTAAATTTGACTAGAGTTTCAGTAACGTTCACTATTTGACTACATTCAACTGAATCTATTCACCTATAACAATAAACTGTGATTTTATTAAAAGGATATGCTTTTGTTGCAAAGACACCATCAGACCATTCATAACATTCTCCAAATTCATTTTATATGATAAACAGAATACATTTATTTATACTTACCTTTCAAAAGATGTTTGTGTCAGGTGTGTGCTTGCAGGCTGCAGTCTTAAGAGGGAGGAGAAAGGGATTGAGCCTAGGAGAGAGGCAAGCGATAAGCTCCTTACAGTAGCATTAGGGTTTTAACCCTGGAGACGTTTTACCAGCAGAAATAGTAGCCAGTCAGAGATAGACATTGGACAGAAACAATCACAAATAGTACTGCTTAAGCTGGTTAAAGCTGAGGCCCATAGTTTATCAGTGAAACAGCAGTGAAAATACTTATGCCATCTTAATATAGGCATGTGTCTTATTGCGTGAGAGATGAATCAACAGACTATTCTGTTTTGCAAAACTGTTAGCAAAGCAAAATGAAAAGTTAATACTGCATATAGTCATCTAAAATGTTTTGAGCTAAATCATGCAGATTGGTCTCCACATCATCTGAACAGCAACATGCGGAGGAGGAGAGTCTTGGTCCTTCACTGTGACATTTCAGTTTTACTTCACTAGAGGGAGCTGCTGGTGTTAAGACCCTGAAGTAGCATCAAAAACGTGATCTGCTCAATGCCTCCCTCTACAGTTTCCTAAGTGGAATTAAGCCAACACATGTTACTTCTATCAGGCATTACCATAGTCTCGCGTGGCCAGACCTTCAGACTGACGGCAAAACCATTCAGCCAATGGTCCGTGGACTTGAAGTCTGAGGCTGACACTATAATAATGATACCTTTCTAACCATTTGTGAAAGTGAAAGTGAAAAGTGGTGACGTATTGTCAGGTATGGTGACCCATACTTGAAATTTGTGCTCTGCATTTATCCCATCCAAGTGCACACACAGCAGTGAGTAGTGAACACACACACACACACACACCCAGAGCAGTGCTACAGCACCCAGGGAGCAATTAGGGGTTAGGTGTCTTGCTCAAGGGCACTTTAGTCATGGTATCAAAGGTGGAGAGAGTGTTGTTTATTCACAATCCCCACCTTCAATTCCTGCCAGCATGGGAATCGAACCAGCAACCTTCTGATTACAAGCCCAACTCCCTCACCATTAGGCCACGACTACCCACGACTATTTATATTGGCACATATTTACTTAAAGGGACAGTTCACTCAAAAATGAAAATTCAGTCATTATTTAGTCACTCTGTATACCCATAAGACTTTGATTAATCTTCAAAACACATATGAAGATATTTTTATTGACACTTGAGAGGTCCCTCCAATGAAAATCCAGGTAATCAAAAACTGAAAAAAACAAACAAACAAACAAAAAAAGGACATAAAATGAATCCATGTGAATTCAGTGTTTTAATATACCAGTCTTGTGAAGGGAAACAATCACTTTATTTTATGAACAGATTTAACAAACATATACCGCATCACATATGATAAACATGGAAGCTTGTGTGTGTGTGTCACACATAACGGTATTGTATCTCTTCACAAGGCTTGGATTAAATTGATCAATTCATATGGATTTGTTTTACAACATTTTTATACCATTTTTGGATCTTCTAAGTTTTGGTTCCTTGGACTTTCTGGTGCCATGTGTTCCTAAGCAGCGCACACGGACCCGGGCATCCTTGTGATGTCAAAGAAAATGTGATTCATCAGACCAGGCCACCTCCTAAAGTGCTCCGTGGTCCAGTTATGATGCTCACTGTTGGCACTTTTTGCGGTGGACAGGGGTCAGCTGGGCACCCTGACTGGTCTACGGCTATGCAGCCCCGTACCCAACAAACTGCAATGCACTGTGTATTCTGACATCTTTTCAGAGAATAGACAGCAGTTTCCAGGCCGGTACACAGTGCGTGGAATTGGCTGATGGCACTTGGTGCAGCGGCGTTGCCAAGCAAAGAGGAGACGCAGAAGTTTGTTTGGTAGACCGCAGTGGACGGCGCCTTAAAACAATGTTAAGAAACGCGCTATACATCCCATCATATCCACAGGACATCTTCTCTGTGAAGGCAGCCACCTCGAACGGAGCAACAATGATCTTCAAGGAAGGGAAGAACGTTCTGCTACATAAAGACGGTACCAAATTCCCCATACACATGCACAACAAACTATTTGCACACAATAGACAATGAATGTATTGACCAATGTAAAAAATGCTATGACTTGCAGACATGGCATGAGATATTAGGTCATTGCAATTATGGAGATATAATTAAACTGAAGAATGTTGTTGATGGTATGGAAATTAAGAGTAGAGGAGACAAACTTATCCCACGCTGTGAAATTTGCACGCAGGGAAAGTTTATTAAGACTTGGAACAGAGTGCCAGATGCAAGAACCAAAGCAGCACTAGAAATGGTACACACAGATTTAGCAGGGCCTATAGACCCAGTGTCCAGAGACGGTCATAGATTTGCATTATCTTTCACTGACAATTATTCCAGTGCGGTGTTTGTGTATTTTTTGAAGAATAAGAGTGACACAGTGACCGCCACAGAAAAATTTATTGCAGAAATGGCTCCATATGGAAAAGTTAAATGCATTAGGTCTGACAATGGCGCAGAATTCACAGGAAAGGAGTATAATGCATTATTGAATAGAAGTTGCATTACACATGAGACTTCAGCACCATACTCTCCACATCAAAACGGCACTGCTGAACGTAACTGGAGAACCTTATTCGACATGGCTAGATGGATGTTAATAGAAAGTAGGTTACCAAAAATATTGTGGACCTATGCAGTACAAACAGCTGCTGTAGTGAGAAACAGGGGTTTCAACAATCGCACTAAACAGAATGCTTACTTCATGTTAACAGGCAGACAACCTAACATTTCTAGAATGCAGAAATTCGGATCAGAGTTTTACGCTTACCAACATGACAAAGGAAAGCTAGACTCAAGGTGTGAGAAGGGCATGCATGTTTGTAGTCTTACATGATCTACTATCCAAATAGCAAGAAGATGCAGAGATGCAGACTAGTTGAGTTTGTGCCCAAAATGAGTGCTGAGGTGGACTTGATACCAATTGATGATGATGATTTTGAGGTTGAGATTAATCTTAGGGAATCTAGAAAACAACCAGAGGTTAATCTAAAAAATACTCCGGAACAGTCCACAGTAAAAGAACCAGTAGTGTGCAATAAGCAAGCACAAATTGATGTAAAAAGACCTGGTTATCTAAATGATTATGTTTATGGTTTTGAAGGTGATGTAATTGACATAGATTATTATTACAGACTTGTATGCAATATACCCCAAACATACAAAGAAGCTGTGACATCAATGAACGCAAATGAGTAGGTTAAAGCTATGGATGAGGAGATGCAGTCATTAAAGGAAAATGTGACCTTTACCCTGACCAATCTACCTGTAGGTAAAGAATTAGTGGGGGTTAAATGGGTCTATGCAATAAAGAGAAACTGTGATGGAGGAAACAAATACAAAGCACGATATGTCGCTAAAGGTTATAGTCAAGAAAGAGGTGTGAACTATTATGAGACTTTCTCCAACTGCCAGTATGACTAGTATCAGAGTGTTGATGCAAAAAGCTGTACAGGTGAATTTGATCGTCCATCAGATGGATGTGAAAACGGCATATTTGCATGCGCCAATAGAGCGTGAAATTTATATGAAACAGCCAGAGGGTCATGAGTTAAAATCTCAAGTTAATGGAGAACTGGTGTAATAAACTGGAAAAATCATTGTATGGACTTAAACAGTCAGGCAGAAACAGGAACAGAATGTTGCATGAGTATTCATGCGAAATCAAGTTTGTTCAAAATCCAGCTGATCATTGTGTTTACTCAAAGGTTACAGAAACTGCGTGATGAACCGAAGGTTTCAAATTTCGATTCATCAGTCCATAACACCTTCTTCCAGTCTTCAGTAGTCCACTGGCAGTGCTTCATGGCCCAGGCAAGCCTCTTTTTCTTATTTTGCCATCTTAGCAATGGCTTTATACTGCCACTCGACCTGTCAAACCTTCTCTTCACAGTTTGAAACTGAGACTTGCTTAGTTCGACCAGTGTTAAGCTGTGCTTGAAGCTGTTGTCCTGTGAGCCGCCTACCACGCAAGCTGTTGACTCTGAGAAACTTGTCTTCTGATTCTGTTGTGGCTTTGAGTCTGCCATACCTCTTCCTGTCAGAGTTTCCTCCAGTTATTGATGGTATAGGAAACTGTACTCACTGACACCTTGGCTTTCTTTGCAATTTCTCTAAAGGAAAGACATACACTTTTAAGGGTTATAATGGTCTGTCTGTCTTCCTTTGTTAACTGCCTTTTCTCGCCATTATGAGAGCAATATACTACTTCCTGCGGTACAATACTGTCCAAATAATGCTTAAGAGGGTGTAGTAATACAGTCTGTTCCAACACTGCTTTTATACAGACAGAGGGTTTGTAAGTAATCAACAAAAGTTGGGACACCTGTAGGAATTGTTAGCATCAACTTTCAAGGCTTAATTTACTTCCAATGCTGCAGAACAGCTGTAAGTTGTTAACCCATTACTTGTTCCCTGAAATAGGCCTTTTTGTATAACTCTGAAATGTACATTATTTTTCAGTTATTGGTAACCTAAACATTTTTTATTTTTTTTTACCTCTGGCAGTTTACCGCTTACCTTTGTACCATTTCAGATTATTCACTAGACTTGAACTGCTTAAATTTCAATAAAAACTGGAAAAATTGGGGTGTTCTAAAACTTTTGACCGGTAGTGTATATATTAGTATTATTATTATATTTATAATAATTACTCTAATTATTGTTCAGCAAAAGAAAGAAATTCATACAGGTTTGGAACAACTGATGACAGAATTTTCATTTTTGTGTGACCCTTACAAAAAAGAAGTTTATTAAAGTGTGCTTTAGTCACTTTCAGTCTACTTTTTATATACTTCTCAAAAATATACTTAAATTTGCACTTAAGTAGGCCAATACAGACAGAGAAGAGAAAGCATATTTGGCCTATACTTGTACTCAATCTTTTGACAGAGATATACTTAAAAGCATAATTAAGTATTCTAAGTATACTTGGCTTAGTTGTGTTTAATCTTTTGATTTAGTATTAAATACTTCTTTCACATAGTTTTACATATTGTCTTATAAACTTACATTGTTTGAAAATATTGACATATAAAAAAAAAACAGATATGTTCCTAATTTTTGTGTAGGCTAGTCCACTGGTAGTGTACATAGGAATTTACTTTGATTGTACTTTATTCTCTCCCTCCCATTGACTGAATTTTCCGGCTATCAGTTATCAATGTTATATGGTAGCGTGCGCTATTATGCATCTTCTGAAATAGGACAGAATCTCCAGATCAAAACACAGGTGAAGAAGCAGAAACAAATAATAGAAGATTTGCAAATTTAAAATAACACGTCATCAAACATTAAACAGTGTCTAAGTTCAAAACTGCCCAACGTTACTGAATGAACTATTGACCCCAGGAAGGGTTAAACGACTGTGAAGCTTTGGAGGTGGTTGTTAATGGACTCAATCTACTCCATCTATGTTTTATCATCATTCTGAATCTGATCCAGACGTAATCTTTGATTAAAATGTGATTTTTATTAACTTTATCCACATACAAGTGTTGACAAAAAAGGAACAACATATTTGCA
This sequence comes from Opsariichthys bidens, assembly GCA_037194245.1. Classification (NCBI taxonomy): domain Eukaryota; kingdom Metazoa; phylum Chordata; class Actinopteri; order Cypriniformes; family Xenocyprididae; genus Opsariichthys; species Opsariichthys bidens. Next base: position 9,450,066 of record CM074278.1, read on the forward strand.
TACTGCTTGTATGGATGCAGTCAGTTTTGACTGCAGAAGATTGGATGTCATGTATTTACAACATTTTGTATGTTAGAATTATGTGCTCGATTTTAATGTTATTTTAGAACTAAATGGATGGCAAAACTTTGATTGCACACTCCCTTGTCACCTCATGTACCTCACGTACCCCAGTTTGAGAATCACTGCACTACATTAACAGCATAGGAGAGTTACAAAGAAGAGAAGAAACTGTTTAATAAAGTTTTTGCATACAAAGTATTCTCATCTTTTCATAACATTAAAGGTTGAACCACTATAGTTAGGTGGGATAATTTAACAATGTCTTTACTACCTTTCTGGACCTCAAAAGGTGGAATGACATTGCTGCCTAACTTTAAAAGAAAATTCATTTTTGGATGAACTATCCCTTTAAAAAATGTCCATATAAATATAAAAGACAGAAACACATACACATTTCAAACTGAGTTTAATTACAGATAATTAGAAAAATGAACTTTCAAACAGGTTTTTTTTCCATCCAAGAGTTAGTTTTTAGCTATGGTGATTTTGATCCAGTCAGTGTAGCGACACACCTCAGTATAAACCCCAGGAAAGCGTGGCTTAGCACAGCCATTGCCCCAGGAAACAACACCTTTCAGTTTACTGTTGCACACTACAGGGCCACCAGAATCCCCCTGAGAAGAAAACAGGAAAATATAAAGGATAAAATTGTGTTTTTATAAAAATATAAAACACATGTAAATGTAACCCCTCGGCCCGCTTTAACGCGGGCCTTGAACCCAGGTGTTCTGCCATGGGATTCGGACGCTCTAACAAGGATGCTAAAGGCTGCAACCTCTAGTGTCTGTCGCTAGAGCATCTCTCGAGGTCAGAGGAGTGAGGTTTACTCGCACAGCAACTACTAGCTGGCCTCCATTACATAAAGAGGAAGACTAAATCAGTGACATACCTGACACGAATCTTTGCCTCCCTCCATGAATCCAGCACAGAACATGTTTCCTGTTATTTTTGTACCATATGCACCCTTACACTGCGTCCTTGAGAGTACAGGCAAATTCAAACACTGCAGGACAGAAGCACGGCCAACTGGAAAAAGAATATGAACAGAGCTAACAACTTGTCATCTTTTACATATCTAACGGTTCAATGCATGTTTTTATGCCTGACAATATTAAAAAAGGATTTTCATTTCTCACCTCCAGTTTTGCCCCATCCAGAAACCAAGCACTGCTCCCCTGCAGAAGAGCAGCTGGTTGTCAGAGGGATTGGCTTTACATACTTGTTGATGATGGCAGGCGTTCTCAGCTTGATCAGCATGATATCATTGTTAAAAGGCTGATCACTATATTTTGGGTGAGGAATCACCTTCTCAACCCTGATCCGCTGCTCTGTGCCTTCAGCGACATTCTTGTTGTGCTTTCCCAGGAGGACGACGAGACTCGAAAGTCTAGTTGACAAGGAACACATATTTTACTCTGCCCTAATACAATGTTTATCAGAATATTGACTATCTACATATTAAGTCTGTACATAGACAGTCTCAAATACGTAGCCTAAAAAACTGGTTACAGATCATAAAAGTCCTGCATTAGTATGGTGAATGGTAAATAAAAAGAATGTGAGTCATGATTCAATTCAATTCAGTTCAAATTTATTTGTATAGCGCTTTTCACGATACATATCATTTCAAAGCAGCTTTACAGAGAATGGATGTCAACATTACAATTTAAAGGATGTGTGATAAAGTGAGTCATATTTAAATACTGAACACAAATGTAATTTTTTTCCAAACTAAAATGTTCAAAACTAGATCTGGATGCCAGTGGTTAGTAGACTAATGAACTCTTTTATTAAATTACTGAATGCGTGACTCTTTTTGAATGGCTTTAGTGTAGAAATTCTGAATTTTTTTTTAGCGTACAGATTCATAAAAGGGAAACAATCACAACCTGCTGCTAACTGATTAAAGGGAGGTTATATACTTACACAAATTTGCAGTGAGCAGCAGACACAACCCATCTTTGATTGATCAAAGATCCTCCACAATTGACATGTCCATCCTTAAGGTACACTTGCCAGGGCTGGGAGTGGGGCGGACATTCATAACCTCCAATGATTTTATCACCTGTGCTGCAAACTTCATTAAAAAATGCATTGTTCTTGAATTAATATTAATGTTAAAGACTATCTAAAATACATGTCAGTATTGGTATAAGCTAACAATTGGCATGAATAATGACTAATAAGAGAGATCTACATACCCACAGCCACAAGCAGCAAAGTGAACACAACAGTCTTCATTGCAGTGGAGGAGAGAAGGACTGCTCACAGCTCTAGAGCACTTCTGCAAAGTTCAGTAGCATTCGTGTTTTAAGGGATTGTTTTAACACACCTACTGAACCACAGAGCAACCAATAAAATCACAACAAATGATCCAGAAGTAAAAATGAGGATGTGAGACAACAGTTATCACATTATTTTCCATGTGCATAAAAAATTACCAAAATGCTGTTTTACTTTCTGTTTGAAGCAAAACTTGAGACAGTGAATACTTCTTATTATGTATGTTTACTTAAACCAATGTGTTAAAGTACTCTATATTTAATGTAAACGTTTACTTCCACTAAGTACATTTGTAAAAGCTTTACTACTTTTCCTTACCATTAGAATAAAGCATTAAGTACAATAATGTGGTATTTTCAATTAGTGCATAGGAATTCTGAGAAATAATTTATGATATACTTAAAATTGTATTTTAGGTAAATGTAAAAGTAATCAGTAATTAACTAGTCTTGTCAACATTCAATTAACTCTTAAATGCATACCTTGGGTCTTTATTGACCCGAGATGTCATTCACTACCCTCCTTATTCCTTTTTCAAAGTTAGACACGAACCTCTTAGTATTCCTCAATCAATTCATTATAAACAATATAACAAGAAAAAAAAAAATACAAACGAATGCATTTCCGTTTCATTTTTTGTAAAAAAAAAAAAAATTGTAAAGGTGTAACAGTGTACGTATATTTTTTTTGTGCACAATAGAATTTTTGACGACGGAATAAAAGCAATTCGCCTTTATTCCACAAGGTTTCATCTTGACGGAAAACAAAAGAATGGGCAAATCATGAGGCTCAGTGATTTACTGCAGAGCAAACTACTGAATGCAATCAAACATGAGTGTCGCTGTCACTTAATGGAATCAGTGGAACATGCAACATGGAACTTGTCATCATGCCGATTGATCGAACAATGTTTATGGGGAAATAATGTTTATAGATGAGTGAACGCATGTTTTTAACATGACTGTGGTGTGAAGCTGGGCGTGGCTGAGACTAATGAGAGACAGATATCAGTGACAAACATGAGTCCCGGGGATAAAGGACAGAGAACATTTCATTCTACCGAACTACTCGCATGTGCTGAATTATTCATAGATGTCGGTTTATTTGATTAATTGTGAGGTAACGCAATGCAAACTTAGTCTAATGTTTCATTATCATACTAAACTGCATTTGAGGGTGTTTAAAGTTGTAATGTAATTCTGTGTGTTAGTTTGTTCGCTGTATGAAACTTAACAGTAAGTTAGATCAACATTTGAATATCATACTGATGATATTCTAACATTTCATTGTGTTGAGCTATATAACATTGATTAGTCTTATGTAGCCTACATTTGCTTACCTTGTCTAATAACGAGCAAGAGCGCCGTCTCTGTCAAGTCAAAGTTTGTCGTGAAGCTTTCAACACCTCGGAAACGCCACGCTGATATTGATCCTCGTTTTATTTCTCTTTTTGTCCCAAAGTTTGCTTGCCATGGTCCATAATGTTTGAATGAAACAACAACAGTGTGCTGCTAGACGTTACGCAACTGTTCACATCATGGTTACTGTGCAGTACAAGCGGAAACCAGGGATAACGCAGGTATTGCGTCACTGACAAGCGACAAGTGACAAGAGTGGGACGGGGCACCATTTAAAATTGTGAATTTCTCTGAACTTACATATTCTTAGAAATATTTAGGATAATGTTAGTACATAGTTGAATGAAATATATAACACTGTGCAAGTGGTTTTTGAATATTTTAATATGAAGATTTTACATATTGTGCCTTAATGGTTATTCTAATATTAGGGGAGTTTTATAATATAGCGACAGGTAGAGATCTATCCGTGTCAGAGATGAGGATCGCTAAAGACCCGAATATGTAAGAATGATCAGTGAAAAAATTGACTAAGAAGATTAAGTAGCCTGACTTTTGTATTTGATGTCTAATGTGACTGAAACTGTCACTGTGTGTCCATTTCACACATCCATTGCAAAAAAAAAAAAACACTTTCAACAACCTCTTCTCCTAGTTCTGAGTTTGTGGAGGCATTTTTGTGTTTGGTGTTGGGGAGTTTAGAGAAGTGAAGAAAGAAGTAGAAATCTTCGTCACTCACACACTGTCACATTTATTGCAGGAAACAGACAAAGGCAGAGGAATATATATCAACACAACAAAGTTTAATAGCAATCCAGACAGGTAGTGCAGAACAACATAGCATAACGGTGAACAGACAGGGAATGAATGTGAGGAACCAACTTATATAGGAAGTGCAAACGAGGATGATTTACAAAACACAGGTCATGAACACAGGAAAACAGAACAAAGGAACACATGATGAGAATGAAAACAAAATAAATGTCCATCATTACGAAACTAGGCAGAACACATACACACACACACACAATGGGTATCCATGTTTTATGGGGATATTCCATGGACATTACATAATGATTTTTATACTGTAAGAACTGTAAATTCTATCCTCTAACCCTATATACCCATTACAAAAAACTTTGTGCACTTTAACTTTTTTCATCACTTGGTATGACTTATAAGCTGTTTCCTCATGGGGACCAAAAAATGTCCCCCACATGGTCAAAATATTCTGGTATCACCATTCTTGTAGGGACATTTTGTCCCCACAACGTAGGGTTTACCTGTACCACACACACTTTTGCACAAAAAAGTACTATACTTCAAATTCAAGTATATTTTCCAAGTACACTTTGTGTGAGAAGTATACTGTATTAATTTCAGTGTATTAGTATATGTACTAATTCAATACTTTTTGGGACTAAATTGGCTTTTTAGTGTATAAAAGTATTAGTGCTGTCAATTGAATTAAAAAAAATAACTAATCACAGATTTTTTTATGTAATTAATCGCAATTGATCACACCTAACATTAAAGTTTAGTATTAAAATTTATATATTGTAATACTTTTACATTAAATCTCCAAAATAATGTAGAAACAACATATAGGTGGTATATTGTAAATATTTGTTCAATAGCATCTTTTTACTAAGCACTATGAATGAATGCCTGTAGCACTGATTTGAGAAGTTGAGACTTATTAGTTAGTTAGTCGGATTTGGGTTGTGGGTTTGAGTCTTCTATGCACAATGTCTCCAAGACCTACCAAAGGTAACAATCAGCGATGTACACCGGCTTGTACAAGAGGCAAGCTCAGCCCCGAGGAGCAAAAAGGGAAAGGGGGTCCAAGATCGACAACTATGAAGGTAAGTTATACAACATTAGCTAACTGACTGGCAAGCTTGCTCTAGTTAACGTTACATAACATGAATGATGTCCAATCCCCCACAGTTTCAAACAAAGATTCATCAGGGACAGTGAGCATCACGGCTGCCTGTTACAGATCGATGAGAAAGAGTGAGAGGCCTCTCGACCTCAGAGTAGGGAGTAGAAATAAGAAGTGTTCATCTGTTCGAAGCCTCATTCAAGTTCACTTTCTGTGGTTTTGATGTGGCTAGGAGAGGTAACATTAACCTGTAATTTAGGATTAAAATAAGCCTAGCTACCTGACGTTCTGCAACAGGTTGCAAAGTAACAGTTGCTAACATCAACTGGTAAGACATGTGTGTGTAGCATGAAAGGACTAAGTTATATGACAAGTAAATGACCTAAACATACACCTAGCTTTCATGGAAACCACAGAAACTGCTTGTGACGGCTGCTGCTCGTCACTGTATGTTTATTATAATCCATGCACTGTCCAGTCATCTTTAATGGTTCATTGGCCAGTGGTTAAGTACTGATTTTGTACCCTGTACCTATGTTATGTTTTCAACGTTCACTGTTTTACTAACCTCGTATGAAAGTGAGTAAATTGAGACAGGTGATAAAGGTTGATATATTTGGATATCTTTAGATAACCTGTCATGGTTGAACCTATTCCCATACCTACCACTAATGAGATCAGCCTGCTCTCAGCTTTCTCATTTTCCGTTTTGTATTGAACTTGTGTCCTAAATGTGCAATAACATTTTGTTTTAATGTGTAGATTGTCTTTGAGGACTGCTCACCAGTTGACATATCAGTGGCAGAGTGTTCCTGTGTGGCTGGAAGACTCTGCAACCACTCTGAACCTGGCTGCTATACCCCCTCCTTAGATGCACTGATACAAAGCAGCTCTGGCACAAGCCAAGAATCATGGTAAGTATGTGTTCACATCCAAACCATGGTTTGAGGAAAAAAATTCTATAGTAAAGTAAATTGTAGTATATTGCATTATAGTATTTAGCTTACAACAATTTGTTGATGAATGCAACAGCAACTGGTTAACTGTAATAAATACTGTAGTATACTTTAGTTTTTACTATAGTGTAACACAGTTCTTAAGTATGGGAAGAAGGAGGCAGGTACTGGCGAATGTTAAACATAACTGTATTCCAATAAATAAACCAACAACAAAACAAAAGTAAAATGGTGGCAGTTCCTCACGGCGACTGCCGCACACTCAAACATAATAAAACACAACATAAAATCCAGGCCTGGTCCTCTCTCCTCCTTCACTGTCACCGCTCCTCTTTTATGCTCCTCCGTGAGAGATACGAGACCGGTGCAGCGCACAGCTGACTCTCATTATGGTGAAGAAGGTGTTCACCAGTAGGGATGACAAAAGCAGAAAGTGGCTGACGTATTGTAATGAACGTCTTGCTTTGTTTTGTTTTCACTTGACATGATTTCTTGAATTAAGATTATAATGCAAAGTTAAACATTTAAAATAAGAATTTTTTTTTTCTGATCTTTGCTATCCACTGGTGTGTAGGCCCTACTCCACTGCCACTTTTGATCTCTAGGGAGTCAGTCAAGAGAGAGTGAGTACAATGGTCCACTTGCACTTACTACTCAGCTTTGTAGGGGCTTTGGGGAATGGAACAGTAAGTATGCATATTTACTGGGACCGCAAGGATGGTGTACTGGTGGGTGGTGTCCGACCGATTGTGGTGGCCCGGTCTGAGCAAAAATGCCAGGGCCATTTTTTTGTCCCAGTCCAGCCCTGAGTGTCTCATCATTGCCATGTTCACTTATAAGCAAGTTTGGGTCAGTGTTTTAATAGGCTACATGTACAAAAGTAATTTGAAATTGATGTTTAATTGAAAATAACTGTTTTGAATCACCATTTTGGTGATTAGCATTTCCTTTGGTTAAAAACAAACAAACAAAATAGTTTTCAGGCCATTTAAAAAGTTTTTTTGTATTATGCCAAAAGGGGGGGGGGGGGGGGGACAATGAATTAATCTACTTCAGAATCACAAATTTGAGAGTGCTGGCAGCACCTGCTGGTCAAATCTGTAAATTCAATGACAACATGGCCCAAACGTGTAAAAAAACACCTTTTACAATCCAAATTTAAATGTTTTCATGAAAAATGCATCCATTAAAAATAATATAAAAATATGAAATACTATTAAATATGAATTGTAGCAACATATATGTTTTTGAGAGGGCTTTGCTAATCAGATCAGTTACAGACAACTAAATCTCACTGTCAGAGAGACAAATCAGTTAAGTCATTGCGGCCCCAGTGCAACTTTTCCACCTGGACTGCTTTTTATATTGTTCTAAAGCAGTTCAAACTAACAAGACCATTTCTGATCTTTGTGTGCAGGACTCAATGTGATTTTGAAATGAATTTGATCACAATATCAGACCTTAACTTTTGTTTATTTAAGTTATAAATCTCTTTAAAGCATCATTAGGGACCCAAAACAGATGTGACAGACATCCTCTATACAGCTTCAGAGAGGTTTCAAGAACAGAATACTTGTTTAAGCCATTTTGATGGGTGATGTCTGATTTATATATTGATAAATAGATAAATAGTTCTGGGGATGTGTTATTAGAAACAAGATACACATTTCATTGTCATTGTTTCATGTAATTCAATCTCTCCAAACTTTCATTTGCATAGATTCAATCTCTTGTGCAAATGCTGAGTCTCTCTCACACGGATCTTTGTGCAGGTTTGGACTCTCTGTATGGACGCTCACCCTTAAGTAAAATTTTGTTGGATCGACATACTTTCTTCATACTTGAACAACATTCCTGTCCAAAAATTTAGCCCCAACTCTATTCATATCCCGAAACCTAGCTCTACTCATAAGTTATCCCTAAAATCATAGGGAAATTATTGGTGAATAACACTGAGGTAGAAACAGCTAACCCTGGTTGTAAGCCTAAACTTGTTGTTCCGAACATGTTCATGGAAATCAGGTGAAATCACTTTCATCCTGTTGCGACAGGCTAAATACCTGAGCTATAATTATTGTCATGATGAAAACAAATTAGTTAAAAAGAAAGGCAGCGTGCCATTTTCCAAAACGTGAGTGAAGGTGGTGAATCAGAAATAGTTCTGAAGGACCTGTCATACAGGAAGAAGAGGTCGCATTGGCGTGAAGATATGAAAAACACTAAAGCATGTGCAGGTGGAGCTAAAGAGACAAATAGCCTAAATGATGGGAGGGGGGGGGGTCACGATTTGCATATGAAAGCATTCACTGCATGTATTTTTATCTCTATGAGCATATTTATAAGCTAAACTTTTCTCATACATCACACATTCTTGTCTGCTGCTATCATTAAGCTAAATATGACTTCTTTTGATGCTTAAAAAAAACAACAAAATATAAAAATTTGGACTAAAATTAAAATGAAAATTTATTAAAAAAGATATATCACTGGCACTAAAATAACACTACTGCAAATAAATATGCTTTCAGTAAATATCATAGAGGAGGATACTTTAAATTTGAGAGCATTAAATAACAGGTGAGTCACAGCTTACAGACACACCTTTTTGCTCACCGCACGCAAGCAAATAACCAGGAAAACCATTTTAGTATAAGAGACCGAAACTTGTCGAGCCGTTGTTTGTGCTTCTGTTTCTGTGCTCGCAAGCAGTAAAATGGCAGAGGCCTGTGTTTTATGGACTCAGGAACAGTTCATCTGTCCAATGTGTCTTGATCTCCTGAAGGATCCAGTGACCATTCCCTGTGGAGACAATTATTGTCTAACATGTATTACGGACTGGTGGAATCATCCAGATCAGAAGACAGTCCACATCTGCCCCCAGTGCAGACAGACCTTCGCTCCGAGACCTGCTTTGAATAAAAACACCATGCTGGCTGAAGTGGTGGAGGACCTGAAGAAGACTACACTGCAAGCTGCTGTTTCTGTTGACACTGGACCTGGAGATGTGAAGTGTGACGTTTGTACGGGAAGAAAACACAAAGCCATCAAGTCCTGTATGGTGTGTCTCAACTCTTACTGTCAAAACCACCTTGAACAGCATGAGAATTTGTTTAAAGGAAAGAGACATTATTTGATGGATGCCACTGGTCGACTCCAGGAGATGATATGCTCTCAACATGGTAGACTGCTAGAGGTTTTCTGTCGCACTGACCAGCACTGTATTTGTACACTGTGTACGATGGATAAACATAAAAATCACGACACTGTACCAACAGAAGCAGAGAGAACAGAGAAAGAGGTAAGAACACAAATTCGTGCATTAATTCTGACGGGGAAAAGCATTGTTTTCATCTCCATGACTCTCTACTGACATAATTAATGGGACTCTTCGTCTGTTTTTTGGTCTGTCTGTCTTGCCTGGGTCCGAAAAGGTCACATTTTATGACCTTTTGTCCTGCTGCTGCCCATACGCTACATGACGTTTGTTCTTTTCACAGTACACAACTGTCTGTCGTCTCAGGACTTAGTATCTGTGCTTCTCTCAAATCGCATTTTTGATTATTCAAACCAAGTGAATGCAGAAAATTCAGGGCTAAAATCGTGTAGCGTTTAGGCGGCATAGCGGAAACAAAATATAAATAATCCAAATAAATCAAATTGCTTAGATTTAAATGCATTTATTACTGAATCTGAATCATTGAATGGCTTTCTACTTTTCAGTCAATCATTGATTGCGGATCCCATAAAAATAAAATAGATAGAAAAGCTGAGTAGTGCTGCATTGGGAAAATCCCATATTTTTAAATAAAAATCTGCTTGTTTTTGAAGAGTTTGAGGAGTTTGGCACGAGGGCAAAAGGGTTCCCTGTGCAGATTTTGTTGGTCAAGTGGATTTACTGAAAAGCAGCATTGTTTGAAAATGACGTGTGTGTGTGATCTGTGCTTCATCTGTAAAACTTGCTGAAATATCACTAATATGATCGCACCTACAGAAAATAATGTATTTGAATTTTAAAGATATGGCACTTTTGCGATCGTCTTTATGCTATGTTTTGCTAATATTGGAGGCTGCTCTTTGCAGGACATTTATGATATCATAACCCACCAAATTGGGTTTATGCATTACCCACCACGGTTAATTTTCTCCCACGGTTTGATTGACAGGTGATGTAACCAATCATAACCCCGAATCCACCCTTTTATCCAACAAAGCAGTCAGGGGAGTTAGTAGATAAACGTTGGTTAACTTGAACTTGAAAAATTTGTGTGTACACACGTCTTTCCTCGATTAGAAGTTAGCAGGCCTATTATTACTTTATTATTATAAGAATTTAACAAATTTTTATTAGCTCTTATAAAAATTTAGGTTTGTGTAATTTAAGTGTGTATACAAATCAGTTCATTTTAACCTTCAATATTAATGTAGTACCAACTGTATGTTTTACAGCATTAGTTGAGAGATTTTTTTTCTTGAGAAAATTTGCCATTTACTATAACTATACACCATATCCAAAATAACTGATATGGAATTGAATTGCAAGCTTGTGAATTGAAACGCATAACTATGGTGACAGACTGGCAGGAAAAGGTACGAAGCAGAACAAAGTCCAAAAACGGTGATATTGTGACATACTTATAAGCCTCATCTTTCCATTGTGAAGAATAGTTGCAACTTGTATGCTTAAATGTGCATTGAAAATTGCCAAAATTGATAAACCTTTGCTCTAGGGACCATATTCATATAACATTTAAGGCTAAATACAGATCTTATAACTGGCTGAGTTAGAAGGTGATTGACACTAAACGGTAGAATTACTGTAAATGTCATTGGCTGTTAATGTCTTGTGTTGCTTATAATAAATTTACATGTTGATAACACATACATAAGCAATCTTTCAGATTTCTTAACCCTCTAACCACCACCAGTTTCTTCTGTGTTCAATAGAGAAACTTGAAAAAAACACAGATAAAATACCAGCAGAGAATCCAGAATCCAGAAGCGAGAAAAAGATATTCAGGAGGTGAGAGAGGCTGTTGAGTGTCATAAGGTGAGTATCAGGAGGAGAAAAATAAACTCTGGCTGTTGGATTAAAAGACATACTATTTAGACTCTCCATGAGCCGAAGACTTTGCAGTCCCACAGAAGCCCACTGTGCGTCACATGCTGATTTTAATGTGTGTCCTAACAGCGCTCGGCACAGGCAGCAGTGAAGGACAGCGAGAGAATCTTTACTGAGCTAATTCGCTCCATTAAGAAAACCGCTCTGAGGTGACACAGCTGATCAGAGATCAGGAAAAGACTGCAGTGAGTGAAGCTGAAGGACTCGTGCAGCGACTGGAGCAGGAGATTGCAGATCTGAGGAGGAGACATGCTGAGTTAGAGCAGCTTTTACACACAGATGATCACATCCATTTCCTGCAGGTAATAGAAACATAGCAAAAACATGCAGTGGGTGATGTGATACAGGAGATTTTACTGGCTCTCTAGGCAGTTAAAGTGGAATAAAGTTTCATATTAAGTGCTAGATTATTGTGCTAAAGGCAAGCTTGAAGATATTTCAGCAAAGGCAGAATACACTTTGACTGCAGTAGAGATTTGTGGGAGGCAGGTTATAAAGTTTTTTTCCCCTGTCTTTTTTGTAGGGGCTTCAGTATCTATCTGCACCTCTTGAACCCACAGCGAGAATTATTGTCACGTCTCCCCTCTCTTCTAATGATATAAGACAATCTATCTGTCAGCTGAGAGAGAAAATTGAAGATTTCTGTAAAGAGGAGATCCAAAAGATTTCTGGTAGGTAAAGCACTAAACATTCATTTACTCCATCTAATATAATTTAAAAATCACATTAGAAGTTATCACAGTTATAGATAACTGGAAGGATACAGTACAGAAGATAGTTTCATCTTTTCTTAAGAATTGCCTGTTTATGTTGATTTTCATAGTTAAACACATCAGCATTGTTCTGAGGACCAGAAAGGACTTCCTACAATGTAAGTTGTGAAGAAAACAAGCAAATATATACACTGAGCATGCATATATATATATATATACTTTTTTTTTTTTCATAATCAGAGATTTCTCACCACAACACAATAAAAATGCAGTTTATTCAAAAATGACAATATAAAAAGCAGTTTTATTCTACATAAGGTCCATCCTTAAGATCACATGGGCAGAATTTAAAATTATATAGCACCTTTCCATTACAAAAGTTTATGTGGCCAAGCTTTTAATAACTTTTGGTTTCACAACGATTGGTCTCGAAATGGTCTGAGGATGATTGGACTCAATTTCGATGAAAATCGGACCAGCAGTCTTGGAGTTTGAAAAGGCATGGTGTAGAGCAAAAGTGCCGATTCCCAAAATAGCAACATATAAACATTGGGTACCATTTGTTATCCATTCAGTACGCTGCACTTAATCAAAAGAGACAAGTTTTATGATTTTGGGGCTAACTGTTCAGAATATACTAAAAATATATATACATCTCCTGACCACCAGGTGGCACAGTGCCGAAACAGTGAATGTACCCTCAAACTATGCTTGAGATTTATATTTATTCATTTGGCAGACGCTTTTATCCAAAGTGACTTTCAAGTGCAAAGTTGCCCTTGGTGGGGATTGGACCCAGCTCTCGGGTGCATTAGAAGTGAGTGGTAATTCTCCGAGCTAATTCCCCACTGTTCCTTTCTTAACAATAACAATAGGTGCCTATGTATGGAGGACCAGGAGTGCCACATTAAAATAAAACGATGAATCAATTAATTCATTTAATAATTCACACATAAAAATGTAAATAAATAAATCACTTTTAAATAGGCAAATAAATAGACGGATTATTTAATTCCTGTTTTTAAACGTAGATTAATAGAACAATAAAAAAATACATTTGTAAATCATTTTAAATCTCTTTTTAAATCACCTTTTAAATGGCTTTTTAAATCGCTTTTTAAATGGCTTTTAAAAAAAAAGGATTTGCCAATTGCTTTTCTCTCTCGGTTTGCCAAACGCTTTTCTTTATCCATTTGTCAATCGAGTGCTAAAATGCCATTGGACAGTACACACGTGGGAGCAACCAATCAGCGTTCGCCTCAATTTGAAGAGCCGACCCTCTCTACAAGAGTTTGAGCAACGCGATCACGCAAAACGTCAGGCGAATCTGAACGTGTTTGGAGAGGTTTATAATGGTTTTCATCGGACTGTCCTCAGCGATACAACAATACATCCTGCTGTTTCTTCTGCCGGTACATCAACGACTGGTGTTGTTCGAGAACGCTTTGAAGTTCAACCATAGCGTGAGGGCTGCGGAGTCGCTGAATGACCTCAAACTGAACCCAAATCCGTCAATTTATTGTACAAACACAATTATCCGCGGCGTTAGCCGCATCTTCCCTCAACTGAAAAACTCTTTTACATATAAAATGATAATCGAGAGGAGAATTTCTTTCGCAAAAATAAGCTAAAGCTAACAAATCCTCTACAATGCTTCTAAAAACACATTTAGCATTCGCCTGACATCGCGTTGCTCGAACTGTCTTTAGAGGGTGGGCTCTTCAAATGGAGGCGAAAGCTGATTGGTTGCTCCCACGTGTGTACTGTCCAATGGCATTTTAGCACTCGATTGACAAATGGATAAAGAAAAGCGTTTGGCAAACCGAGAGAGAAAAGCAATTGGCAAATCCTTTTTTTAAAAGCGTTTTAAAAAGCCATTTAAAAAGCCATTTAAAAGGCGATTCAAAAAGAGATTTAAAATGATTTACAAATGATTTAAAAACGGGAATTAAATAAAGAACTTTAAATACGTCTATTTATTTGCCTATTTAAAAGTGATTTATTTATTTACATTTTTATGTGTGAATTATTAAATGAATTAATTGATTCATCGTTTTATTTCTATGTGTCACTCTTGGTCCTCCATACCTATGCACCTTCAGTGCTTGGTTAGGATTATGTGGGCCTGTATGTTTTGTGATTTTAAGCTAGATAAAAAGATCATTCTTAAAAACTTTAATATGTACATTTTGACCAATCAGTCTGATTTATTTTATCTTCATCAGATTCTCATCAGTTCACAATAGATCCAAACACAGCAAATAAACACATTCGTCTGTTGGAGAGGAACAGAGTGGCTACTTACACTGACTCATTCCAGCAGTATCCTGATCACCCACACAGATTTGATGTTTATTATCAGGGGATGTGTGGCGAGAGTGTGCCTGAACGGTGTTACTGGGAGGTTGAATGGAATGGTGATGTGGGGATATCAGTGTCATATAAGTATATCAGCCGGAAGGGAACGAATACAAAGTGTTTGTTTGGATATAATGATCATTCCTGGAGTTTGTTCTGCTCTCCCTTCAGATACTCATTTAGGCACAATGATATGGAGACTGACATCCCCGCAGTCGCCATCTGCTCTAGAATAGGAGTGTATGTGGATCGCAGTGCAGGAACTCTATCCTTCTATAGCGTCTCTGACACAATGACCCTTATCTGCAGAGTTCAGGCCACATTCACTCAGCCTCTCTATCCTGGGTTTAGGCTATACAATGGATCATCGGTGAAACTCTGTGATTTAACAATATAGAATACAGAGAAATTGTATCAGGAGTCCCGCTGTATAATAACAGTGTCAACCTGTTCTCACTCCTAAAATGTCCAATAGTGGCGTTTGTCCAAGAGCTCCACACATCACCAAAAATGATCTTGGTCATACTTTATTGTACAATATAACAACTATATTATACTATATTAGGTGTCTTCAATTACTATGTATTTGCATAAGAAATCAAGGTACAATGTTGGCTACTTTAGATGTTAGTGCATTGTAGTTAAAGACAATTAAAGGGTTAGTTCACCAAAAACAAAAAAAAAAACAAAAAAAAAGTCATTTATTACTCACCCTCATGTCAGTAAGACAGTAAGACCTTCGTTCATCTTCAGGACACAAATTAAGATATTTTTGATGAAATCCGATGGCTCCTTGAGGCCTGTTTTACCAGCAATGTCACTGAACCTCTAGAAAGCTACTAAAGATATATTTAAAATAGTTCATGTGAGTACAGTGGTTCTACCTTAATATTATAAAGCGACAAGAATACTATTTGTGCACCAAAAAACCCCAAAATAATGACTTTTCAACAAAAATATCTAACGATGGGTGATTTTGGGGTGAACTAACCCTTTAATAATAAAGTGGGAATATAAAGCTATTACTCAAATTATCTTAATTTTGCTTTGTAAAATGTGTGTCCATACTGTGTTTACTTCTAACGAAAGATGCATTGTTAATTTATTAAACATTTAACTCTATGAATTTATTTCACCTGTATCTGGAAAATAGAAAATAGTATTGCTTTTGTAATTGTAGGTATGTTGGTTGACCTAAAACTACCCTCCTCTTCTCTGAACAGTTACGTCACTTTCAAAATATTAATCTGAATTTCATCATGTTGCCATTGAGACACACCAAAGCCAATGGCATTTCACAATAGAGCTGTTTAAGACTTCTTCTTGGTGTTTTGAATGTATGGCAGATTTTTACAGAAGCTGGCACGGTCATCAAATTTTGTTCTGTTCCTCACATAAAGCAATGGTTGAGCCTCAGATTATTATTTTTTTTTTTAATGAAATATTGTCTTTTTTATGTGTGTGTGTGTTTTTTAAAATCTGTTTTATATTGTTGAGAAGTGTTTAGGTTTGCTCAAAAATATAATTGTAATGTGTGCTGGAAGGAGAGTAGGAGAGGCATGGATCAATTTGCATCTTTTATTCAAATGAACAATGTGAACATATCCATATGCATTCATGTTGGTAAAAACATTATACAAAGAAACACACAACAGCTTAAAATCACTTAGTCAAGACAAGATCGGACAACTTAAAAAGAGAAAGAGAAGGCTATAAATACAAAGGATAATGAAAAAGGGAAACAGGACATAAACAAATAAAATCTGAACTGGGAAACAAATATATACTTCAAAATAAAAGTCCTTGAGTGACCCAGTGACAGGTGAATTATGGCAATAATAGTAAAATGTAACAATATATTGTGGCTGTTCGAACTGAAAATAATCCAGGTGTTAATTTTGGTGAAATGTACGTTTTTGTTCATGTAAAGGTTTATGTGTTCTTAATAATAATAATATTATAATTTAGGATTTAAATAATTACTATTTATAATTCTGAATTTAATATTCATACTTATTATTCTGAATAAAAATGGACAATTTGGAGATTTGTTGTTCTTGTTTCACAAAGCTGTAAAGCACAATGATCTTTTTCATTCTTGGATCAGCTTTTATTTTTAATTAATGCATTTATGCATGTTTGTTTGGATAACTGCTGTAATACACCAAGAGTAATATTTTAATATTAATATGAAAACATTAATGTCACTATCAGCATTGAAACTTACTATGAAAAGATGATTGTTTTCATAAACACTTTTAATGGAATGTGATGGATTATTTCAAATGAATGTCTATGGATAACATTAGTGAGTATATATTAGGCTATTCCAATACAATTTTTATTTTTATTTTTTATAAAAAACTACTATTGGTTATGATGATCAGCTTGTTGACTGGCCAAAAATAAGGTATTTTATTATTTTATTTTAACCTGTTTTTGATATTTACAAAAAAGTTATTAAGAAATAGTAGCTGTACTTACAACTGATGATTTTATTGAAAATAATAATTAACTAATCACCATTATGATGGCTATTGTTCCCTTTATTTGTACTATCAGTACTTATAAATTGTGGTCAAGTATAGTTTAGTGATATTTCTATTTTATATGAGTAGATGCTTCTTTTTGGGTAAGGAAAGTTCCACTGATTAACTAATTTATATACTTTGGTGAACTCAGAATAGAGTTTCTTTTACCTGTGAGTGAGAAGAAATGGAAAACCCAGAGTAGAGTTACAGTAGAGTCAATACCGAGGTCTTAGAGCAGGGAATGGAAACTGTTGTTCCCCCACTTCACTGGTTACTACATACTAGTAGTGTAATCATCACCATTGAAAATTCCCATTCCCTGCTTGAAGGTTGTATGTTATTTGCATTTGTGGACTGCAAGCCACTAGATTTTGCTGTCCAAAGTCTCAAAACCATTGATCACAAACAACCACATCTGCCTTACATCTCAAAGTTCATCACTGACATGCAGCATGTGAAGAAACATACTCCTGCAGTAGATGACTGCACTTCCAGGGCTGTTGTGAGCAATGCAAGTTTGAAAATACTTGTGCTTTATAGTGTTACCACAAGACAACCTCATCCCACTACATCCAAGATTTGGAAATGGCAAGTTTTGTTTGGTTCGTCCAACACGTGCTCATTCCCAACTCTCAACATTCTACCCCTTTAGCATCATTTTTTTACATGCAAGGTACTCCATTGCTTTCAATAAGAAGGGCATGAGAATTTTATTGTCACAATGAAATTATATATATTGGGGTATAATTTTACCATTGTGATATAATTTATATGTTGGGGTGTGATTTTCAATTTAATCAGCCAGCATAATTTTATTTACAACATTTAGACATGCTTTTGTAATACTGTGTTTTGTAATAGTGTAGTTGTGGCCTAGTGGTTCACGAGTTCACACTTACCAATAATTAGATAGAGTAATTAGTATGCATATTTGGCATGCTGTCCGAGGAGAGGGCTTCGAGCTCGGTATTTGGCCCGAGCCCAGAGTACTCCCCCCGTATTCTGGTTTAGGAAGTAACCAGGCAAGTGTGAGGAGACGGGGTGGTGGAGGGATGCTGAAACTGTCCAAAGCATAGGTGAGTCGACTGCGTCGATATATATAGGTCTTCACTCCTGTCGATTGGGCAGACATGTTGATTGCTTATTAATGACAGCTAGTTGGAGTGATGTGATGATTAGTAAGATCATTTGAACGTGTTTCTCCCGAACTTTGTTAATAAAACATCATTTAGAGAGTGGGACTTGTAACCCATGGGTTCGAGTCTCAGTACTGGCAGAAAATGAATGATGCTCTCATTACTCACAACTGAGGTGCCCTTGAGCAAGGCACCTATCCCCCAATTGTTCCCCAGGTAATGGAGCAAAAAAAATGTGTGTGCACTTGAATGGGTGAAGTGCAATGCATGGATATGGGACACCATTGGCTACACTTCACTTTGGTAATACTTTTATGCAGTATTTTAGATTTTACAACAAATGTCTGGGAAAATCCATGAAAGTATAAATGTTTCTAAAACCATTTCTACTTTTACAAATACATAGAATTGAATGCACCTTGATCTAAAGCATGAAGTAAACTAATGCAATGGAGTACCCTGCATACCAAAAAATCACGGTAAAGGGGTACCCTATGCTTTAAAAAAATGATGCAAAGGTGTCCTGACCAAGCGTCAATTTGTGATGAGTTGGGAGTGAGGACTGGAGGTGGTGGAGGACTTAAAGGATGATTCAAACCTTTGGACAATGTACTTTCTGCAGGCTGTACCACCTCAGGAGTGAATCCCTGCTCCTGATCCAAGCCTTAGAGCAGGCCGACCTGGTAAGCCTGCAACAGCACCATCTTGTGCAGGGCGGCACCAGCCTGACCCGCTGCCACTGTGCTTTGCCAATAAGCAGGCATAAGCAGTAGGGTGGCCTGGCACTGCTTTGAAGGCAGGATCGGAGCCTCCGATACCTCACTCTGTGAGAGATAGTTAACCAGCGTCTCTTCTACAGGGGGCATCTTCACATTCGAATAATGTGAATGCTGAAAGGCAAAGATGCAAGCCAAATATGGAATTTTCCACCTCAGTGTGAAGATCCAGAAGAAAATGGGACATTGGGACATCAAGATGCCAAACCTCCTGGTCAACATAGAGATCCTTGATCGATTTCGGGGGACCTCCTGAAAAGCTTGACCTACAACAGTGGCATGTATTATCTCTTAAAATGTAGTTTGGGACTTAAACGCTATAGTGACCAGTTCCACCATGTCTTAACTAGACGGTACACAGTGAGGTATTAAAACAACATTCTCAGAAGAAGAAAGACAATCATAACACTCTTTTGTTAAATGTCATTTCAGTTAGAGTAAATTAAGAAAATATGCAGTGGTATAGCTAACTTACACTTGACAACATCCTTCAGAGACAGCAATTTACTGTTCTCCTGAGTTTTTGGAAAAGGGCAAGTACCTTGTAGAACAGGCAGTGGTGTGGTCGCTGGGACTGCTGCTGTTTGCTATAATTACCACCTTTTTCCCAGACAGCAGTGATATAAATTTGATGGACACTGATGTCTGGTTACAGCCGGGTTTCTCAGATGGTGAGAACTTCATTACAACCAAGAAGGAATATTGCAATTCTTAATCATACAAAACAACAGTGGCTTTATAAAAGATGGAATTATGGATAATGGAGAAATTTCTCTCAGTTTTATAGCTTAGAAAGCAGGTGTGAAGTTGGAGGTAATAATCAGACATCTGTCCATCATTGCACAGAATGCGATAAAGGTTCCTGTCACTGCTGCTCCAGAACCTGCTGAGGCTCCACTGTGGTTCCTGACTTGAAAGTCCCCGAATGCCCTTTTGACAGCTTTGCTGGTCTCAGAGGTCCCTCACACTGCCACTCCAAAGGTACCTCCCATTGGGAGTCTGATCCCAGAGATCCTGAAATCACTAGAGGTTCCAGATGCTACTGCACCAGAATCTGTTTAGGTCAGAGAGGTTTGAGTCGCGTGCACCACAGAGGTTTCTACACAGGGTACCTTTTCATAGATGCCTGGTCCCAAAAATCATTCTCCCAACCTTAATGTTCCTGCTGCAGAATATGAACAGAGCTAAAACTGGTCATCTTTTACATATCTAACGGTTGAATGCATGTTTTTAATGCCTGACCATGCATATTATATTAATAAGATTTTCATTCCTCACCTCCAGTTTTGCCCCATCCAGAAACCAAGCACTGCTCCCCTGGAGAAGAGCAGTTGGTTGTCAGAGGGATTGGCTTTACATTCTTGTTGACGATGGTAGGCGTTCTCAGCTTGATCAGCATGATATCATTGTTTAAAGGCTGATCATTATATTTTAGGTGAGGAATCACCTTCTCAACCCTGATCCGCTGCTCTGTGCCTTCAGCGACATTCTTGTTGTGTTTTCCCAGGAGGACGACAAGACTCGAAAGTCTAGTTGACAAGGAACAGATATTTTACTCTGCCCTAATACAATGTTTATCAGAATATTGACTATCTACATATTAAGTCTGTATACAGACAGTCTCAAATACGTAGCCTAAGAGACTGGTTATGTCAAGAAAATTATAAAAGTCCTGCATTAGTATGGTGAATGGTAAATAAAAAAAAAAGGGAAATATTAGACCATTCGAGGACTTTTGGCATACTTTTCAATATGGGACACACTTATTCTAAGCTCAAAGATTATCTAACATGGACAGTATGCATATTGGGATGCAGGGTATTTCTTTCTGACCCAAAGACATATGGAGACAGGAGTGTGTCCCTAAAACAGATTTGCTCAGCTGTCATCTAAAAAAATTGAATAAGGGAGACTGTAACTTTGTCTTGTCCCAGACATTAACAAAGATTTTATTGGTTACTGAGACCTAATTTCATATGGCTATAGAAAAATTTACCTCAGACATAGAAAATATATAAGTACCAAAATAATCCATCATGTTTCTATTGACACATTTCTAATACTACAAAAGGGCTTTTCACACAATAGTTATCCTTGAGTCATTCTAAACTATGTGTAAACTAAATCCTGGGTTGTCTTGCTTCACATTTCATATTGTTTATAATTATTGCTGACTGTTATCAAGTTTATATTGAACTTTTCAGACTTTCATGTGAAAAACTCTCATATTTTTTGCATAATGATGCATTAGTTAATGTCCCAACAGATCTTTATAAAAGTGCACTTTATTGTTGCAGATGAAATGTAACACAAAACCCCTAGTTGCCAATACTCTGTGGCTTTAAATCTTTTCCATGTGACATGCACACCCATATTATGGGGTACTTCATTTTGCCATACATATAGGGTGTCCTATAAGTACGGTGTAAGGAGTGGGGAGCAACCATGTTTAAAAAATGCTTAAAAACATAATGTTCATATAAAAATAAAGGACAGAAACACATGCACGTTTCAAATTGAATTTAATTAGAGATAATTAGAAAAATTAACTTTCAAACAGGTTTTTTTTTTTTTTTTTGATCCAAGAGTTAGTTTTTAGCTATGGTGATTTTGATCCAGTCAGTGTAGCGACACACCTCAGTATAAACCCCAGGAAAGCCTGGCTTAGCACAGCCATTGCCCCAGGAAACGACACCTTTCAGTTTACTCTTGCACACTACAGGGCCACCAGAATCCCCCTGAGAAGAAAATAAGAAAATGAAAATTACAAAATTGTGTGTTTGCAGAAAAATATAAAATCCATATGAAGAGAAAGACTAAATCAGTGACATACCTGACACGAATCTTTGCCTCCCCGCATGAATCCAGCACAGAACATGTTTCCTGTTATTTTTGTACCATATGCACCCTTACACTGCGTCCTTGAGAGTACAGGCAAATTCAAACACTGCAGGACAGAAGCAGCGCCAACTGGAAAAAGAATATGAACAGAGCTAACACTGGTCATCTTTTACATAACTAACGGTTCAATGCATGTTTTTAATGCCTGACCATGCATATTATATTAATAAGATTTTCATTTCTCACCTCCAGTTTTGCCCCATCCAGAAACCAAGCACTGCTCCCTTGCAGAAGAGCAGCTGGTTGTCAGAGGGATTGGCTTTACATACTTGTTGACGATGGCAGGCATTCTCAGCTTCATCAGCATGATATCATTGTTTAAAGATTGATCATTATATTTTGGGTGAGGAATCACCTTCTCAACCTGATCTGCTGCTCTGTGCCTTCAGCGACATTCTTGTTGTGCTTTCCCAGGA
Source organism: Opsariichthys bidens (assembly GCA_037194245.1). NCBI lineage: Eukaryota > Metazoa > Chordata > Actinopteri > Cypriniformes > Xenocyprididae > Opsariichthys > Opsariichthys bidens. The sequence continues at coordinate 9,472,561 of CM074278.1, forward strand.
GGACGACGAGACTCGAAAGTCTAGTTGACAAGGAACACATATTTTACTCTGCCCTAATACAATGTTTATCAGAATATTGACTATCTACATATTAAGTCTGTATATAGACAGTCTCAAATACGTAGCCTAAGAGACTGGTTATGTCAAGAAAATTATAAAAGTCCTGCATTAGTATGGTGAATGGTAAATAAAAAAAAAGTGTTTGATGTGGTTGAAGCCAGAAATGAGTCATATTTAAATATTGTACACAAATGTATTTTTTTTTCAAAACTAAAGTATTCAAAACTAGAGCAGGATGCCAGTGGTTAGTAGACTAATGAACTCTCATCTTTATTAAATTACTGCATGTGTGACTTTTTTGACTGCCTTTTGTGTAGAAATTCTGAAATTATTAAGTGTACAGATTCAGAAAAGGATTAATGATTACTTAAGACTTAAAAAGGGAGATTATATACTTACTCAAATTTGCAGTGAGCAGCAGACACAACCCATCTTTGATTGATCAAAGATCCTCCACAGCTGGAACTCTCATCCTTAAGGTACACTTGCCAGGGCTGGGAGTGGGGCGGACATTCATAACCTCCAATGATTTTATCACCTGTGCTGCAAACTTCATTAAAAAATGCATTGTTCTTTAATTAATATTAATGTTAAAGACTATCTAAAATACATGTCAGTATTGGTGTAAGCTAACAATTGTCATGAACAATGACTAATAAGAGAGATCTACATACCCACAGCCACAAGCAGCAAAGTGAACACAACAGTCTTCATTGCAGTGGAGGAGAGAAGGACTGCTCACAGCTCTAGAGCACTTCTGCAAAGTTCAGTAGCATTCGTGTTTTAAGGGATTGTTTTAACACACCTACTGAACCACAGAACAACCAATAAAATCACAACAAATGATCCAGAGGAAAAATAGAAGGCATAGAACATGTGTTGGAAGGAAGAGTTGGCTTATGACAGTACATTAAAACAGATAACCAAAATGCCGTTTTACTTTTTGAGTGACACACCACTTAAGACAGTGAATAATTTTTATTATGTACAGTGTGTTTATTGTTTACTTAAAGGTTCAATCAATACAAGAGAAATTCTATAATTAATAGCACATATGGGCTGACTCAACAACACACAAAACAGCAATCCAAATAACTTAGTAACACTTCAGTTTATAGCAACAACATAAATGATACATTTCTGTAAGAAACAATGAATAGAACAAATTAAACTAACCAACATTCTCACTGAGATTTGAAGACACTAATGAAAATGAAAATGAGGTAATGGCTAGCTTAAAGCAGTGATTGATGTTAGTGTCATCTAACTAAACCAAGTCCTCTCCGATAACAGTGTGTCTAGAATACACCACTAGGAAAATGAGCCAAATGACCGATCCGGTGATTAAACCAACATACGTCACAATTTTGATTGTTTCAAAGTTAATTCCTCACCAATTGTATTTATACCGTAATTAATGATTGACAGTTCTTACTGACACAGTCTGATATGAGCACCAACAGTCATGTGAAAGTTTTACAAACTTTGGAAAATAAAACAGATAACAACAACACATGACATATCACACCGTGTCATTATTTAGCAAAAATAGATCCAAGATGGAAAAACCATGTGTGACAAACTTATAGGACACACTATGATTTAATTGCTTGTAGATCCACTTTAAGCAGCAATAACTTCAAGTAATCATTTTCTGTAGCATACAGACTACGTCTTCTGTGAGCGTGAGTTTCTAGCAAACTGAGAAACTCTTCATTAAAAATATTAAATTCATGAAATAATGTACACTTGTTAATGTGTGTTTTTTTGTTTGCCGTTTTTATAGTATTTAATGATTGTGAACACATTGTGCACTCAAATGCCGCACACTATATAGAATGGGTGAGTGGTTTCGGACACAGCTAATAAGCAGGTCCTAGTAGGGTTCGTCACTTTTTGGGGTCCCCTTGAAACATTTGTGGTTTGTGCTATTTGCAGCGCATTTCTGTGTTTGCTTGTGTTGTGAGGATTTGCAGCACGTGCTGTCAAACTGATGATCACGTTTTTTAAATTTGTTGGTGTTTTTTTTTTTATTTGCATGTGTTTTCTTATTTGCAGTGCATATATTACTCAGCCACCGTATTTATCAGTCTCTCACATCGTTCTGCATAGAGGAATTTTGGCCCGGTCTTCTTTACAATGTTGTTTCAGTTTATTAGTGTTGAGGTCTGGATTTTGACGAAGGATTTGGCCAAGCTTTAGCTGTTGGACGGATGACTCTAGAACTCTAGAAACTTTATTTTTTATTTTACTTTACTTTATTTCTATAAAAATATACAGAGGAGTTCATAGTCAACTCAGTGACTGTGAGGTGCCCAGGGCCCATGGCTACAAAACAAGCCCAAAATCATCACCCATCCACCAGCATGCATGACTTTTGGTATAAGGTGTCTGTGCTGATATGCTCTTTTGGTTTTCACCAAACTTGGTGCTGTACATTATGGCCAAACATCTCCACTTTGGTCTCATCTGTCCAAAGAACATTGTTCTAGAAGTCTTATGTTTTGTTCAGATGCAACTTGCCATGTTCTTTTTAGAGAGAAGAAGCTTCTCTCTATCATACTTCATCTTCATACTTGACCCGTCTTTTTCTAATTTTACTGTCATGAACATTATCATTAAACAAAAAATAAATAAATCTTATTACAAATAAAATAAACACCACAGTTCCAGATTCAATCTCTCATTTTAATACAGTTGTCCCTCTTGAAACTTTGAAGTGTGGACTTATCAGAATGAAAAATAAACCTTTATTCAAATGATGAATGGGCTATACTGAAAGCGAGCAAAGATAATCAATGAAGCTGATATTACTTCAGTTCAGCTGCAGCAGAGAGTGTCAAAGTGTCAGCTTTCTTTTGACAACCGTACCCTTACAAAAAAAGAAGTTCAAGAGTGCTATTAGTATACTTCTTCTAAACTAAAAATAAGAAAGTATACTCTCAGTCAGAAATATACTTTATGTACCTCTTAGACATATTCTTAAACTTGCATTTAATTATATTTGACGTATACTGCCAGAAAAGTCTAAGTATATTTGGCCTATACTTGTACTCAGTCTTTTGATTGAGATATGCTTAAAAGTATAGTTAAGTATTCTAAGTATACTTGGCTTGTAGTTGTGTTTAATATTTTGATTTAATATTAAATACTTTTTTTCACATAGTTTTACATACTGTCTCATATAAATGTACATTGTTCAAAAAATATTGATTTATGAAAAAGAGATAAGAAAACAGATATGTTCCTAATTCTGAGCATCTGAATTTTTGTGTAGGCAAGTCCACTTGTAGTGTACATGGGAATTTACTTCAAATCCCGCCATTGAATTAATTTTCAGGCTATCATTGTTTTCAGTGTTATACGGTGGGGTATACTTACTACATAAGCTATACTTAAAAACATACTTGAACATTACTTGGGCTCAGTTTACACATCCGTTGCAGCAAAACCACTCTCAACCTGTGGGAAAACTTTTGGCCGATTTCTTCCCCTTGATCTGGGTTTGTGGAGGCTGTTTTGTCAGTGGTGGTGTAGAGTTTAGAGAAGTAAAGAAAGAAGTGGAAATGTTTGTCACTGTTTCACACACTTACACACACTTGCGCTCTCACACACACACACACGCACACACACACACACACACACACTTGTGGTTTACTATCCTTGTGGGGACTCTTCATAGACATAATGGTTTTTATACTGTACAAACTGTTTTTTCTATCCCCCTACACTAACCCTTCTCCTAAACGTACCCATCACAGAAAACTTTCTGCATTTTTACATTTTCCAAAAACCTCATTCTGTTTGCATGAGCCCCCACAAGTCTGTGTGCATTCAGACTGAAGTCCCCACCGGAATAGAAAAAGATGTACACACACACACTGGGTTTCCATGTTTTATGGGGACTTTCCATAAAGATAATGATTTTTATACTGTACAAATGCCTTGGTTACGACAGTAATTGCAGTTCCATGAAGAGGGAACGAGACGCTGCGTTGAGAATGATGTTATGGGAATGCTCTGTGTTGGGTTTTGAACCACAAGTAAAATCAGTCCAATGGCATAGATGGGTGACTTCAAGACCAGGGTTAGGAGTTCAAAGCCTCCCTCAGCAAATAGGTTTTTCTCAAAGACACCAACCAAAGGTGTGTGGTAAGCTGGTAAGGCTGCCACGTAAACCTTTAGAGTGGATGGGAATAACTCTGCGAAGAATCAATCCTGCAGTACTTCCAGCATTCTAACAAATGAGCAGTTAACCAGTTTCCTCATGCAGAGAGCCTGAGACCTGAGTCTATGAGCAGGGGAACGATTGGGGAAAAAGTGTACAGACGCAGCCTCAGCCACGTCTGCACCTCGATTAGAGTTCCACTCCCTCAGGAGTGAAGTCAGGATGTCCTGCTACCTGAATTTGGTGCCCAGGGATGTAGAGGCTGGAGACACTGTAATGAATTGCTGTAAAAATTACAGCAATATTTTACAGCAGATGGCTGTATTCTTAATAATACAGTATATTGCTGTAAACTGCAATGCATTCTGGGGGGCGTGGCGGTTTGACTCGAAATTACAGGATATTACTGTAAATTTCAAGCATAAAGAGGCATTGTAGGATTTTCAACGGTTGAGATTCTGGTAGCAGTAAGAGAGAGAGTGGTCTACAACTGTGGTAAGTGGCTTATTTAATTAAAAACAACACAGCAAATTTAATCAAAGAATACGGTAAAATTCTGTAAATTAAATTATAGTAATGGTACTGTAAAAATTACAGTAACTGGCTGGCAACCTTGCTGCCAGTATTATACTGTAAAATTTACAGGTAATTTTTAACAGAGGAGATGATGCCAAGAGAGATGATGACCCCTCTACAGACTCCAAACACACATGATCGCTTCCTAGGGAAGCATCCATCATTAGCAGTATGCGACGACGAGAAGCTCCCAACAGCCACTCCAAAACCTTATTTATTTATTTTTTCAGCCACTCAGAGGTGGACTTGTTTTTGTGCTTCGGATCATTGTCCTGCTGCATAACCCAAATGCGCTTGAGCGTCATAAACGGATGGCCGGACATTGTCAGGATTTTCTGATAGAGAGGAGAATTCATGAAACCAGACCATCACACTACCATTACCGTGTTTGACTGTTTATATGAAAGTTTTTTTTGTTGTTGTTGTTGTTGAAATTGTGTGTTAGTTTTATGCCAGATGTAACGGGACACACACCTTCCAAAAAGTGGTCTCAAAAATTTGTCTCATTAGTCCACAAAATATTTGCCCAAAAGTCTTGGGGATAATTAGTGGATAATTAAAAATTACATTTTAACATACAGTAGGGCCAGGTTTGGACAGCTTTTCTCAGTTCATAAAGGAAATCATCATTTAAAAACTGCATTTTGTATTTACACGATTTATCATTAAAATTTGTTTGATGATCTGAATCATTTAAGTGTGACAAATATGCAAAAGAAATCAGGAAGGGGGCAAATACTTTTTCAATGCCCTTTATAGTATATATTTCAGCATGTGTACAGTCCTTTCATACTTCTGTAAATATCAGAAAAACAAATGTCTCATTGGCCATATCTTCCCTTTGACCTGGGTTTGTGGAGGCTGTTTTGTCATCAGTGGTGTGGAGTTTAGAGAAGTAAATAAAGAGAAGTAGAAGTTGGTTACTATTACTGACAAAGCCCATGCACACCCATGTATATGAATGTTTGGTCTTCCAAAAATAAGTATATTTCAAGTTAATTTTACTAAATGAATTTTAGTAAAGTTCAAGTTTATTTTCAGATATACTCGAAATATATGAATGTACTAGTAGTAGGCCCTATACTTGTTAGTGTACTATTTTAATACTTCTTGGGATTAAATTGGTCGACTTTTTAATGTATAAAATATACTTATAAGTGTTACAGTAGCAACCTTTGAGTACAAAACTAATGTACATCTAAGTTTTTGATTTTCATAACAACATTAGAAGTCAGCATCGGTAACTCAGTAGTGGTTGTTTGTGCAATCTTGCAAACTTTGTATACTACAAATAAAACTGATTTGGATGTGTACTACACGGTCACAGATTATGTGACTTAATGTCAAATACAAAGAGTTCCGTTGTTACAACATACTGGGGTGAGTTGTACCACTAGCTGTGGATAGATGTAACTTACTGAAATAAGATCCTTATTATCTAATTTATGCAAGAACTTTCTTGAAAAAAACAAACAAACAAAAATAATCTGTTTTGAACAAAGTGAACAATTTAAAGTGACAAAAAACATTATATTGTATTTCCTTTAGGACTTTAAATTGAACACAAAGACAATTGCCGAACACAAGAGTGTTTGTTTGTGTACTGTGTTCATGTCACATATGGGTTCTGTCACTACCCAGGTGCAAAAAGTATACTTGAAAAATACAAATTCAAGAAAGGATTTCTTATTTTTTGAAAATTGTAAAAATATACGCTAATTAAGGTATATATCTAATTCAGTAGTACTTTACTGCACTTAAAAAAAGTATACTAAATACCACTAATACGTAAAATGATTTTTAGTGCATTGAAATACCGAAAATATACAGAGGAGTTTTATTAGTGTACTTCTTAAAAGTGTGCTTTGAATGTTTTAAAATTAGTTAAATCTTAGTAGACTTAAATTTAATTAAATCCTAAATTTAATTTAAAAAGGTTTTATTAAAAACATATTACTAGTTATAAGTACATTTTCCCAACTGTGGTAAGTACACTTAATATACACGCACTAATACTTGAGTTGATTTTAAGTGTAGTCAGATGAACAAAATATACAGAAGTGTTTTATAAGTGCATTACTTAAAAGTGTGCTATGAATGCTTTACATAAAATTTGATTGTCACTAAGTTCTATTTTAATGGATTTTCATGAACAATAAAACATGCAGGTTAAATGTGTCCTAAATGGGACAATTTAACAGGATGTATACTTTTAGCATAAAGCATTAAAATGCTATATTTTAATATTTTATATTTTAATGTGGGGGGAAAAAGTGCTACTAAAGACATATTAATTGTGTACTTGATTGTACTTGTCACGGTTTGCGGGTTCACTGATTCACCCTGCCTCTCGATCAACACCCTAGGTCGTGAATTAGTATATTGTGTAAATGAATGTGGCCGACTCCGTGATCAGTGCCCTGACTACCGAACCAGGGAGCTGTTAGAGACGCACGCTTTGTCTCTCTGTGAGAGCGTGTTGCTGCTGATCAGCATCTTCTGGGGCTCATCAGCGCAGCTATTTAATGCCTGAGCAATTTTCCTGGCTGTGTTTGAATCTCTCATTCCTGTTCTAGATATTCCCCATTGAGGCAGCTTTGGGTTACCTGTTGGATTTTTGTCGGAGGACTGGTTTGCACAGAGACTGTGCAAACCAACTTTGCCATCTCCACCCATGACGTCTGACTCTTGCTATCATTCCAGCAGCTATTTTTCTTAATAAGCTGGTTTTTGATGCATTCGCCATTGAATCCTCCTTATTTCACATGACAGTACCATTTAAAGACACCATTAACATGCATGTAGTTAAGTATAACATAAAGGGAATATAGTTACAATGCATCTGAAATTAATTATTTAATGTATAAAAAAATGTGTATAAAAAAGTATAAGCCATACTTAAGTAAAAGTACAGATATCTTACCATGACTTTGGTAGAAGTAAAAGGTCTTGACTTTTTGCTACAGTGCCCTTTTTCAATTGTTAAACTACCAATTGACCCAAACAGTTTGATTGACAGGTTATCTGACCAATCATAACCCCGAATCTGCCATTTTCTCTGACAAAGCAGTCAGAGGAGTTAGATTAACGTTGGTGAACTTGAAGTTGAAAAATCGTGTGTACTCACATCTTTCCGCCCTTGAAACAACATTCCTTCTGATGTTCATTCATGTTTATTTGATGCTATAAATGAACTAGTATGAAGAGATGATCGCTTCACGAGCCGCTTGAAGGAGCTCTGTCACGACACATTAAAGAGCCACTATACGGTATTTATTGTTTAAACTTTTAAAAATTACGATATATTAAATATGAAACTGTCGACGCGCTGTCAGTGTCCTCTTTGCTCCGGGATGCATTTTTTTCTCTGTGAGAACATGATGTGTGGCGTGAGAGCGCATGGCTTGTCTAGCAACAGAAACTAAAGGGGGCGGGTCAATTAAATTAGCAAAGATTTACCCAACACCAATTTCATTTTCTCTGTGAGCAAAGTCGGTAAGTTTTAGTCCAATGCAATAACATGAACATTTTTGGAAAAAAAAAAAAACAACAAAAATTCCTCTCCAGGTCAAAATGACCTGAACACAACATAAGGGTCAAGACAAAAACACGTTTTGAACAAAAACATTACAATACGAAACATTTAATGGTACACTTATGTGATTTAAAAAAAAAAAGATAAAACATTCAGTTAGTGCTGAATTCATTTATTTGACTTGAACAGCTTTAGACATTAGTATATCACTCCATGAAATTGCATTGATGAACACATGAAATAATTACAGCTACAGGTACTACAAACTCTCTGGTCCTTCAGTAAGAGACATCCCCCCCCCCAAAACCTCAATCTGCCATCTGAACAAGTTGAAGGAGAAGCAAACATGAGATATGAGATGTTGAACTGATCTGCATTACTACAGCAACTATCAATGTCTGTATAAGCCGTCTTTATACAAGCATGAGAGCGGGCGGATCGTGACAGTACAATGAGCATCAGACTGTGGATGTAATTCGTTAAAAAGCATTCAGAACTCAGAGCTGAGGAAAGACTGAAGCAGGGCTGTTGGATCAGTTTGAAAAGATTAAGATGTGCAAATCAATGTTTTAAGAGGCATTTGTGAATGTATAACTAAATATATGTTTCCATTTGAATGGGAATATTATGGGTTTATAGTTCACAAATGTAAATAAAGCAAATGAATAGAATATGAAACTTGACAGAGAAACAAACAGTTTACAATGACAGGTCATCCATTCAGAGGTAAGGCTTTATCTAAAATATGACAGTAAACAGAACCATGTACAAACACGTCAACATTCAATGATTTTTTTTTTTTACATTTTCATTCGTTAGTGTTCCAGTGCGATTCGATCCTTTTCCGTTTGAAATGATATGCATTTTTTATCAAATTGCATTTGTAAATCTTCCACATTTTTGTGTTCCACAAGAACTGAACAAATAACACAATAATAAAAAAAAGAGAGCAAAGGTCACATACACACAATGGTCCCATGATCATAAACTCCTGAATGATTCCTCTGTGCTAATCTGAACGCAAAAACTATTTTTCGCTGGTTTTTGCCGTTTTCCAGTAAAATATAACAAAATATTAAACAAAATAAATAAAAAATGAACATATGTTGAATTAAGCTTCTTTTTCTAACCCCAATAGCATTTCACTAAATTTTAACGAATGCTTAAAATATATAGAACCTATATGTGCACACAAACAAACACACACACACACCTCAATCCATTCACATATGTATAACCACAACTTATCTCCATCAGAAAGCAGTTGAGAATGATAGAATGATACCGAAGCTCTGCATGACACAGGAAGGACTGTAACTACAGTAAAGCATGATAAAATCCCAGCGCACTACAGTGAAATGGCATGAGAATCTCTATTTAGATCCAAAGCTGTGTGTTAATGGCCAATAACACACTGAACTAGCGTGGAAGATTTTATAGCTGAAACCCATGCAGTACAGAACAGAAACAAAGTATCGACACGCACCGTTTTCTGACCCCAAAACAATTAATATAATATGGTGAGTGAGTGAGTGTGTGTGTGTGTGTGTGTGTGTCGGTGATGGAAAATGACTGATTCAATTTCAGATGTTACAGATCAAAATAAACAGCTTTCCAATAAAAGCTGCCTGACACATTCAAGATAATACTGATATTCTGTCATACATGAACACAAAAGACAAACAAGCAAAACAAAACGACTGACAAAAAGAAATTTGTCATCCAACAGCACATGCCAGAAAAACAACGGCTATTTTTAACTTTTAAAAATGTGTAATACTGAAATAAATAACAGCAGATTTTTGATAAACATCTTCATGTTTTGAGAGTCAGTAGTTTGGGGTTTCTTTATAATTCTGTAAAGGATATCCAGTGTGCTTTTGAGCGTACAAGATGCCTTTGTGAATCTCATGAAAAATAGCATTTTCTTATTTGTCTTATTTCACCCAAAAAAGAAACAAAAATGTATATATATATATATGTGTGTGTGTGTGTGTGTGTGTTTTTCTAATTAAGCTTTCTCCTTCAAATTCTCATTACTGTAATGTAAAATAATAATAATGATATTTATATTTAAAGTACACAAGAAAGCATAGGCCATGAAAGCAATTTTACTGAATTTATGCTGATTTTAATAAAATACACGTGTCGAAATTGGATGATATTTCATTACATTAAAGGAATAATTCACCCGGATATAACAATTCTGTCATTATTTACTCACCCCCAAGTTGTTTCAAACCTGTATTCATTTATGTATTGTTCTGAACATAAAAGAGGATATTTTGAAGATTGAAGGTAACCAATTTCTGGTTACCTACAATGGACCCCATTGACTTCCATAGTATGGAAATACTATGGAAGTCAATGGGGACCATCAACTGTTTAGTCACTGACATTCTACTTGTGTTCAGGAGGAGAAAAAAAAAATCATACAGGTTTGGAACAACTTGAGGGTGAGTAGATGATTATTTCATTTGATATTTCTTCATGAGATTCACCCACGTCTAGAACAGTGGAGGGCCCAAACCATCTGAAACCTCAGTCAGGAGTCTAGATCCCACCTGGACTAACTCTAGCTGTGATAAAAGCTGCGCAACAAGGATCTCAGGCTCTTGATATGTACGATGCTGACAGAGCAGGTCAGCATGATGCAAACCCAAACAATCCCATCATGCACTGGGTCTGGACTGTACCATCTCTTTGGAAATGATTCCTGAAGATCAGAGATGTAAACTTGAGGAAGCTCTTGAGGAAGAGATCAGCTCTGGGACTGTGTATGGATGCTAAGTTTTCTTTTCGCCAGTTACACCAGACATGACTACTTTTTTGCTAATCACCACACGCTACTAACAAATAATAATCTACTTTAACGAAGTCAGCTGAGCTCCAAGATAGAGTCTAGGTTATTTATCTGATATGGATGAGAGCAGAGGACTACAGTATGTTCCACAACTGGATATCCATATTAGCTAACGTCTGAGAGAAAAAAAAAAACTCTGATAGGGTAAAGCAATAAATAAAATATCCTAGCTTCATACATTTTCATAGATATTTATATATGTATAAGATTACACAGCCCCGTGAACATATTCTGGTTGTGACAGCGGTCTGAAAAGGCATTAGTGTTAGAATGAGTTATTTTGGCCTTCATTCTTCCTTCCGTAACGTTCAATGAGTGAAACATCTCTGAAATATTCAAGGTGAATATCATAAAAAAAAAAATATATATATATATATATATATTTTCCATTAAGTAAATGAAGCCAATTTTTTACTTTTTTTTATTTTGACATGTCATGGATATTTCTGCCCATATTCTAGTAATGTTTGTGGAGCATTTCTGTTTTTCACACAATTCTCAATGTTTCTCATTATTAATACCTTAATTTCTTTTACTGCATTTCAGTGAATTCCAATGATTTATATGATTATTTGATGTGACACAATAATAACATGTTTTTTTTGGTTTTTTTTGCAATAAAGCAATGAGAATTTGCGGTGGAAGTGCTTAACTGTTATTAAAATAACATCATGATGTTATAATAGATGTAATAGATGGGCTTCATTGTCTTTAAGTAAAACAGTTTCTTATGTCTTCCTTTTGATTTTGGGCTCAAATGAGATCTGAACACATACTTGAAAATTGTTTTTTGCGAGATTCACCCTTTTAAGAAATAAACAAAAGTGATGAAGAAGAGCAAAAAGAGGGATTGGTGACATGGTCTAAATTGCATTCTCTTTACGTATGTGGCTTATTTACCTATAACAATTGATTTTTTTTTAAATGTTTTTATTAGTAGTATATTTTGGCTCCCTGTTCCTGCCATGTGATTGGCTGAGGTGAGGTGATTAGCAGGTCTACACACGAGTGAGGAAGGCCAGATTGAGGCTGCCGGGGATCTGAATGGTTTCCAGGGCCAGAGAGGAGGGGTTAAAGGGGAAGGTCACGGGGTAGATGAGTTTGGTGTCCATCAGCAGCTGAGGCGACTCCTTTCGATCCCGTAAACGGGTCTGACAGAGGAAAGACTCAAGTTGAAGCATTCACACGCAATGAAAAAGATATGGCTTAAAGAGCACAAAAATAAGTATGAGGTGAAATTTTTAAAACATACCTGTATTGTTCTTATGAACAGTACTGACACGCGCTCTTCAAATGCATTGACGGGCGTATACAAGTTCAGCACCTTCACAATCTGGAAGGAAAATAAGAAATGATGAGGGAATGTGTGTATTTCAGGTTTTGTTTAGCAAAAAAAAACATGCTGTGAGCATCACAAAAAAGGACCAATGAAAGGCATGACCAAACAAATCCGAAAGTAGGACTCCGAAAAAGAACAAAAGAACGTTCATAGTCAACCATATCCAAAAACTACAGAGATGGTGATGAAAAAACACGAGATGTGAAGAAAAATTACACGTCAATGCTTTTGCATTCTCTCATAAATGTCTTGAGTTCCCCTGAGAAACTTTACATTCGCTTGCAAAACCTTCGCTTTCCAATGAAAAACTTTGAAATTTCGTCACAAAACTTTTGTGTTCCCCAAGAAACTCTGCTTTTGCCCGCAAAGACCACAAACCTTTTGTGAGCGAATGCCCTTTCTTGAGGGAACGCAAAAGCATTGAAATATATTCCACCACAATGTCCCTTTAGGGACTCCATAAAAAACATTCTATAGATAACACAGTATAATCTGTGTTATTCTGATAAGTACAACATCTGGTATTTGGTTTGTCCCTTATTTTAGAAACATTACCACAGTAAAACATGGCAAAATAAATACAAGCCTTATACTTTGTATTATTCCATTTCATTTTGATTTTTTATCAACAAAGCATTTGAATTAATTAGGGAACAAAAAGAAACAAGCAAACAAAGAAAAGAAAAAATACTGTTTTATCTATTTTTATTACAATGTTCTGGACGCTGTGAACTGCTTCTATAAAAATTTGATCCTGGAATTTACTGTAATGGCTACATCAAGATGATATGAAATCTATAATTCTATAAAATGATCGTGAAAATGAATCAAGTGGGCTATAATGGATAAATCAGACCATGCTCATTTGAAGTCCAGTCCGGAGTGAGTGTTACCTGTGCTGTAGAGAGGGCGTTACACATGGAGCAGATGGCCTCGGCATCCTCATCGGTTTTCTTCTTGACCTGCAGTAGTTGAGCGGCCTGAATCAGCGGCTCCAGTGTCTCTTTTGCTCCGCATGTCATGAGGTTCTTATCTCTCAACCACTCCTCCAGCTGACTCACGTTATACCTGAATACATACACACAAAAACCCTTATACCAGAGACAATATTACTGGAAATAAATTCAAATATGGCCAACAACTGAATTTCTGAGCTAATCTTACATATGTTACTTATATATTCAAAAACTTGTAGTCGGTAAAATTTTGAATGTTTTTGAAAGAAGAATGCTCTTTATGTACACCAAGGCTGCATTTACTATCAGAATACAGTGAAAACAGTAATACTTTTTTTATTTTAATATATTTTAAAATGTAATATTTTTAGCAGCTATTAATTTACTCCAGTTTAGGGCTGCACGATTTATCGCGTTTAAATCGCAAGTGATTTGGCAGAAAAGCTGCGATTATTTAATACGTTTTTGATACTTTTTAATACTGTCATTGTACAGTCGTGGCCAAAAGTTTTGAGAATTACATAAATATTAGTTTTCACAAAGTTTGCTGCTAAACTGCTTTTAGATCTTTGTTTCAGTTGTTTCTGCGATGTACTGAAATATAATTACAAGCACTTCATACGTTTCAAAGGCTTTTATCGACAATTACATGACATTTATGCAAAGAGTCAGTATTTGCAGTGTTGGCCGTTCTTTTTCAGGACCTCTGCAATTCGACTGGGCATGCTCTCAATCAACTTCTGGGCCAAATCCTGACTGATAGCAACCCATTCTTTCATAATCACTTCTTGGAGTTTGTCAGAATTAGTGGGTTTTTGTTTGTCCACCCGCCTCTTGAGGATTGACCACAAGTTCTCAATGGGATTAAGATCTGGGGAGTTTCCAGGCCATGGTCCCAAACTTTCAACGTTCTGGTTCCCGAGCCACTTAGTTATCACTTTTGCCTTATGGCACGGTGCTCCACTGTGCTGGAAAATGCATTGTTCTTCACCAAACTGTTGTTGGATTGTTGGAAGAAGTTGCTGTTGGAGGGTGTTTTGGTACCATTCTTTATTCATGGATGTGTTTTTGGGCAGAATTGTGAGTGAGCCCACTCCCTTGGATGAGAAGCAACCCCACACATGAATGGTCTCAGGATGCTTTACTGTTGGCATGACACAGGACTGATGGTAGCGCTCACCTTTTCTTCTCCTGACAAGCCTTTTTCCAGATGCCCCCAAACAATCGGAAAGGGGCTTCATCGGAGAATATGACTTTGCCCCAGTCCTCAGCAGTCCATTCACGATACTTTCTGCAGAAGATCAATCTGTCCCTGATGTTTTTTTTGGAGAGAAGTGGCTTCTTTGCTGCCCTTCTTGACACCAGGCCATCTTCCAAAAGTCTTCGCCTCACACCTGCCTGCTGCCATTCCTGAGCAAGCTCTGCACTGGTGGCCCTCTGATCCCACAGCTGAATCCTCTTTAGGAGACGACCCTGGCACTTGCGGGACTTTCTTGGACGCCCTGAAGCCTTCTTTACAAGAATTGAACCTCTTTCCTTGAAGTTGCTGATGATCCTATAAAATTGTTGATTTAGGTGCAATCTTAGCAGCCACAATATCCTTGCCTGTGAAGCCATTTTTATGCAACGCAATGATGGCTGCACGCGTTTCTTTGCAGGTCACCATGGTTAACAATGGAAGAACAATGATTTCAAGCATCACCCTCCTTTTAACATGTCAAGTCTGCCATTCTAACCCAATCAGCCTGACATAATGATCTCCAGCCTTGTGCTCGTCAACATTCTCACCTGAGTTAACAAGACGATTACTGAAATGATCTCAGCAGGTCCTTTAATGACAGCAATGAAATGCAGTGGAAAGGTTTTTTTGGGATTAAGTCAATTTTCATGGCAAAGAAGGACTATGGCCTTCTTTTGGCCACGACTGTACATTTAGTCTGATCTGCATATATTTTTCACTGTTCTGTTAAACTTATTTAAACGCACCTGATCTGCATGCCCTTGCTCCAGGAGCACATGTCTTTACGCAGCAGCAGGTTGTTGAGAGTGACAGCGCCGATGATGTAGAACTGCTGCTTGACCACCTGTTTGATGAGCTCCGGGTCGGTTCCGTGCTGACACATGATGGAGTGGAAAGTATTGAGCTGGCGGATGATGGAGTCCAATGTGTACGTCCCCTCATCTGCGATACTCGATGTCCTCTTACGGAGACCCGTGGGCTTCACCCCGGACACACCCTGGATGGTTTCATGTTCCAGCATGCCAGAGACTGCCGAGAGCAACAACAGACAGAGGGATAAATACAGAGGGGGAGAGAAAGGGAGATACAGATCGAAATAATGACACCCAAAAGGTCACATGCTCACCAATCATGGGCTGCAGGATGTTCTCCATACACTTAATGAGCTGTTGGTAGATCTGAATGGCCAGATCGCTCAAAACCTGCCGGTACTCAGCCAGGTCAAAGTTGGAGAGACAATGATCGTTCTGTTTAGGGGTGTTATGCTTCATAAATTGCTGGAGAGAGAAGAAAGAGAACGTGTTGATTCTGTATGAGCAACACTAGAGACAGAGAGGAACTGTGTCCACAAATACACTGCAGTAAAATAGGCTGCCACTGGGACAATTAGTAGATTAAACGGCACTATCTGTCTATTTTTAGGACCATTATGATCGTCTTTTCTTCTCATTACCGTAATGCATCTTGTTTATTCAGAGTTTCTGTAGGCTTTATGAAGATGAATCGAAGACTTTTTAAAGTCATTTTTAAGACCAAGTAAAGAGAATTTAAGGAATAAATCAATATGTTCTTTATATGTAAATGTCTACGGAGAAACCCAATGAGTCGCATCAGCAACACTTCAGTTTGAAAATACAAATTCAAACAGATTTGCATTACTTTTTAATTAAGAATCATACTTCTGATCATACTGCAAAAAAGAGATGTGAAAATGTCTAAAAGATTCTTAAATCAAGATGCAATTACTGGAGATACAAAATGACATATGTAATTTTGACATAAAATAAATGAAGTGAATTAAACAAGAACAAGAACAAATATCTGCCAGTGGGTTCAGGGAAAAACAAAACAAAAAAAAAACTCAATTCAAAGAAAAGTTATGATGATTAATTGACAGATATTTGTTCTTAAAAAAAAGACTTCATTTTACATTTGCAAAGTAAATGCATCTTTATTTACAGATTCAACATTTAATACAATGAATTTATGAATTTAAGACTTTCTGCTCTGATTTAAGATTTTTAATGACTTGTTTTAATACCTGTATAATCCCTGTTATTATGTCCTTAAAATTAATCATTATCTTTAGTGGTGATTCTCATGTAATGCAGTAATTGTTCCTTTATTATTAACATGTTTTAAATCAGAATATATTAAAGGCAGTACAACAACAAAAAAATTATAGTTTATATTTGTTTGCATTACAGAAATGAGAAAGACATTTTGCATTATATTTATAAGAATTTGGGAGGAATGTCATGAAAATGTCACAATGTCAAAAAAAATCTTCAATGTAAAAATGTAACTTCTTATTTATTTATCTTGATTTTGGAGTGAAATGTGACATTGACATGTTCTTGACATGCAGAGTTAATAATGAAAATTTGCTCATTATTGGTCTTCAGTCACTTACATTAGTTCGGTTAAAAATAGCTAACAATGAACGGAATACATTTTCGGTCTCCATGTGTCTTGTTTACAGCCAAAGTTGCTAAACTATTATTATGGTTCTCGGTCAACCTTCTAGAGTTTAAGTGTGACAATAATTATGATATATGACCATGTGTGTCTGAGTGTGAACTCACATCGTCGCCACTGTACTGTTTCAGGCAGTGTAGGAAACGACACGTGTTGGACAACCAGAAGGAAACAGTCTCAAAGTCGTCCCCTCTTTTCTGTAGAGAAAGCAAAACGGTAATAGTTTGCAGTGATAATGGAAAACATGAAGATATTCTCCCTTTTTAATAATGTGCTAAAAAGACAGTGTCAGTTGTCTTAACTAATAGCAATATATATGCAAATGGTGTGTATCAATGGAGAGTGGGTGTATTGAGACCTTGAGGATCTTCTTGATACTGTTGATGACAGAGGTGAGTAGAGATCGGACTTTCTGGTCATCGTTAACATAGTCGGCATGGCGCAGACACATGAAGAGGATGTATGCCGGCAAACCTGGTATCAGATTCACTGCCACACCGCGAGGCTTCAGCTCTGACAAAAAACAACACATGCACAGATCAGAGTTTTATTACGGTCTTTTGCCACTTTTCTTAAAAAGACGGTAGCATGAAATGGGACTAGCAATCTTGTAAGCTGGAATCAAACTTAAACTTTAATTCTTTAATTAGCTCGAAAGTTCGGCTGTTAATACTTACAGAGGACCAAAACGGAAAATAATCATAATAATAATAATGATAAAATAGATCAAATAAAATAAATTAATTGATCTAATGAGGAAATTGTATTTTAATTTTTATATAATTAGTTCATAAATGTATTAATTTACTAAAGTATTTAATACTTTAGTTTAGGGTCCAATTCTCGCTATTAACTTATTATGAGAAATGGCCGTTCATTAGTACTATAAGAACATATTAATATTATTCTGCATGACCATATTCTAGATTGCTTGATGCTACCCAATACCTTAACTAACTATTAATGAGTTGTAATTAGGAGTTTATTGAGGCAAAAGTTGTGGTTAATGGTTAATAGTGAGAACTGGACCCTAAACTAAAGTGTGACCATTAAAATAGTAATAATAATCATTTAATATTGGTAACAATATTTTGAAAATCCACTTCAGACATTCTACTAACTATATGCAACTTTGCAACTACATGTCAGCTAACTCTCATTCGAGTTTTAGTAGACTGTCTGCTTAAAGGCACAATATGTAATTTTCGCCGCTATTCAAAAGAAAGGCGGAGCTTGATGACGCCGTGAATGAGCGTGGAATCATGGGAGTTGAATCTGATGGACTCGTGCAGGAATCATGTTCATGGATGAGATAATGTATTAAAGTTATATTAAAGTTGTTATAGTGCATTGCTTGGTGGCTGGTATAAGAGATTTGGTGCACTTTGCAGTAATCTAGATCGATATTAGAATGTCATATTTATAAGAACTGGATGGCTTTTGTTGCTAAATGACATCAAATTAATGAAGAAATAAACCGTATGATGCAAAAAGCTCTCTGATCATGCTATGTTAGCCACTTGACAAAATAGTGTTAACTCTGAGGCATGGTAAAAACATGGTACTTACGGTAAATTAAGAAAACAAGCAATTCAAACAATAAGACTAACTGTGTTAAGCTATATAACAATAAATAGTTTTCTGTCGATGAATGTATCCAAACAGTTGCTCACCATTTACTAAGGCTTAAGGTAGTCAATTTACTCGTATTTGCGGCATTATTTAATGAAAAAAATGTCTTGATTCATTTTGCGCTTTACATGACTGCAAAGTTAGGAGGAGGCACTGTAGAAAACAGAGAGCGTGTAGTAGAAGCGAGAGAATGTACTCCATTAGTGTTCATTTATTTGGAATATACATATGGTTTGTAAACTATGTTATTTTTAATTTTCAGCTGTGTTGTTATTAGATCACCCGCACCTCATTATCATCGGCTCTGCTTGTTTGCGATCCTACACTGAATTACGCTGCTCTTGGTAGATTACGTTGGCTGTGATCTGGCCATGTCTGTGTTCTTTAATTTGAGCATTGTCAGTAGAATACCTACAGAACTTTCCACTCCCATCGGCACTTTTATGGGATTTTGTGGTCTATATGTACTAATTTGCCCTGTTTAATAAATCAGGCCCTAAGTGTCTTACCAAGTATGAGATTTTTGACCAGTTTGAGTTCATCCTCTTTCTTGTATTCCAACATTCCCTGGAAATCTTTCTCCCTGCGTGGAATGTTCACCGGATGAACAGGCTCATCGGTCGTCTGTCCTGGAGACACGTCCATCTGCCCGCCTACAACAGACAGACAAACATCCACAAACTCAAACATTAAGCCTCATGTATATCATGAAGATTTAAGTTCCACAGATTTGACAGACGATTTCTGAACGCAGCCGGTGTCACGTACCTTCCAGGTCATTGATCTTCTTTGCGAAGACTTTGAGCTGTTTCTTCAGCTTACGGACGGTCTTGTCCTGTTTCTCCAGCTGCTCCATAAGATCCTGTCACCACAGAGACAAGACATCATCATCAGACAATTGTAGAAACTCCATTAGAACACAGTCTCTTTGGCAGCAGGGTGAAAAATAGAGTTTATTTTAGCAAATCTGGAAAAAGCAGGTCAAACGAGCATCTTTCAGTTCTGCAACAATCTGAAGATATCAGCCGTCTTGGTAACACTTTATTTAACAGTGCCATAGTTACATGTTACTACATGTACATACTATAGTAATTACAGTAAATTATGCATAATTACAAGTAACTAACCCTAAACCTAATCCTAACTGTAACTCTATAGTAAGTGCATGTAGTTAATTAATAATGTAATTACTTTTAGAGTAATTACTATGGAAGCCCGTTTCCGCCACGGTTGAGAAAAAAAAAAAATTCCGTAAGTCATAATAATAAGAAACTTTCTCATAATAATAACTTAACATCTCATAATAATGACTTAGCATCTTTAACTTAATAAAAAAAAATATATATATATTTTTTAGAAACTTTTCTCATAATAATCACTTAGTATCTCATAATAATGACTTAGCATCTTTAACTTAATAAAAAAAAAAAATATTTTTTTTAGAAACTTTTCTCATAATAATGACTTAGTATCTCATAATAATGACTTAGCATCTTTAACTTAATAAAATTTTTTTATATTTTTTTATTAAGTTAAAGATGCTAAGTCATTATTATGAGATGTTAAGTCATTATTATGAGATACTAAGTCATTATTATGAGACGTTAAGTCATTATTATGAGATGTTAAGTCATTATTATGAGATGTTAAGTTATTATTATGAGATATTAAGTCATTATTATGAGATACTAAGTCATTATTATGAGACGTTAAGTCATTATTATGAGATGTTAAGTCATTATTATGAGAACGTTTCTAAAAAAAAATCTAATTTTTTTTGATTAAGTTAAAGATGTCTAAGTCATTATTATGAGATGTTAAGTCATTATTATGAGATACTAAGTCATTATTATGAGATACTAAGTCATTATTATGAGATGTTAAGTTATTATTATGAGATATTAAGTCATTATTATGAGATACTAAGTCATTATTATGAGATGTTAAGTCATTATTATGAGATACTAAGTCATTATTATGAGATACTAAGTCATTATTATGAGACGTTAAGTCATTATTATGAGATGTTAAGTCATTATTATGAGAACATTTCTAAAAAAAAATCAAATTTTTTTTGATTAAGTTAAAGATGTCTAAGTCATTATTATGAGATACTAAGTCATTATTATGAGATGTTAAGTCATTATTATGAGATACTAAGTCATTATTATGAGATGTTAAGTCATTATTATGAGATGTTAAGTCATTATTATGAGATGTTAAGTCATTATTATGAGATGTTAAGTCATTATTATGAGATGTTAAGTCATTATTATGAGATACTAAGTCATTATTATGAGATTTTAAGTCATTATTATGAGATACTAAGTCATTATTATGAGATGTTAAGTCATTATTATGAGATGTTAAGTCATTATTATGAGATACTAAGTCATTATTATGAGATGTTAAGTCATTATTATGAGATGTTAAGTCATTATTATGAGATGTCTAAGTCATTATTATGAGATACTAAGTCATTATTATGAGATGTTAAGTCATTATTATGAGATACTAAGTCATTATTATGAGATGTTAAGTCATTATTATGAGATGTTAAGTCATTATTATGAGATGTTAAGTCATTATTATGAGATAATAAGTCATTATTATGAGATACTAAGTCATTATTATGAGATTTTAAGTCATTATTATGAGATACTAAGTTATTATTATGAGAAAGTTTCTCATTATTATGAGAAAGTTTCTCATTATTATGACTTACGGAATATTTTTTTTTCCTCAACAGTGGCGGGAACGGGCTTCCATAAATTACAATGTAAATATGGCATTGTAAAGTAAAGTGTAACCGCTGTCTTTCATCTGTCCATGCAACTCATTAAACAGAGAGAAAAAACAGACAAATAGAAACAAAGATGGGTGAATCTCACATACAAATGTCACTTTTCACCCCGTTCAAAAAAAAAAGAAAGAAAAAAAATTACATTTTGCTTAACGAAAACAAAACAGATTTTGAAAAATATAATTTTTATTTTTTTTTATGTTGGGGTGTCATTTTTGTGAGATTCACTTACAAGAGAGAAACATTAAGAAGTGTGCTGATTCACACTGCTGTGGGTTAAACACACGGTTAGAGTTCAACGCAGCTCAGATTCTGTGCAACACACACTAGCGTCAGTTAGTGTTCAGATACATGCCCACACACAATCCTACATACAACCATCCTGCGTAACATGCTGATTCTGTAGGCTTTATACTCCTTTGGATCATCAGAGTGAAGCTCCTGTGAATGAAACATCTCCACATCAGATGATCCCTTACACACCTGACGTAGGTGCACAGTACAGCTCGAAAACAAAAATCACACTCCACGGTTTCAAGAGTGAGTAAATCTGAAATCATTTTAGAATTTAGAATCACATGAAACAAAAGATTCACTGGTAACACTACGATACGTTTTCATTTGTTAACTTTAGTTGACACCATTAGTTAACATGGACTAACAACCAACAATACTTCTACAAGCATTTATTAATCTTAGTTCATGTTCATTTCAATATTTAGTAATACTTTATTAAATCAAAAGCTTATGAACATTAATCAATGCACCGTGAACTAACATGAACAAACAACGAATAGTTGTATTTTTAATAACTAACAATTTTATTAAAGAAAAATGAATACTGTAAAAAATGTATTACTCATTGTCAGTTGTTAGTTTACACATGCTAACAAATGAAACCTTACTGTAAAGTGTTACCGATTCACCAACATGTATAATATATCATATAGTATGCATACTCCACTCTCCCTTAATGTGCTTTCAGCCTAAGTTGAAATCTGCAATCCTCCCTTGTCAAGCTAATAATTAAAGACCCCATAAAATGGTTGGACAAATGCAGTTTTCTTTCCTGTGTTGATGTTCTAGAATTCCTCGATCTTGCAATTGTAAGAATCGATTCAATCGTTCACCAAATTATTTGCAGCAGCTTGTTTCTTTTTCTTTTTTCTGCAAACATATTAACCTGAGGGCGGAAACAATATTAGCAATAACACTTTATTTTGATGGTCCACTTTATTACCAATCTACTAACTATAAAGCCTCGTTCAGACCTCGGTCAGTCCAAAGCCGATTTTCGTGCATATCCAAGTCTGAATGGCCAAAAAAATCAGATGAAATGCGAACTTTACAAATCCACTTCGAACTACATTCATTTGTGGTTTGGCATCCTATTCAAAACGCATTTCTGGAAATCGGTTTCAGTCTGACTGCTCTGATCGGATTTTGCGTGGTTCATGTGACATTCTCACGCGACGTAGCGTTAAAACGTCAGACGTTGTAGGAAAACATGCTGAAGTCGCTGCAGAAACACAAGGCTGCGTTGTTGCGAAGTGGCAGACGAGCAGAAATTATCAATGTTTTGAGACGACAGCACGGAATAAAGTCCTATGTTTCTGCCGTTGCCTCATCATAACGCAATAGTCCAGCGCGGGCGGCTACACATCGTCATTGTGTAAATAAGACGACGTGTATTGCAAACCCCTCAATGTTGCCGTTTTTGGCGTATACCTAACAACGCAACATCATCGCCAAAGAAACCAATGCAGATATTCCGGAAAAACCAAAAAAGCGCCATGGACACACAAACTGCGATACAAAGTGTGGACGTTAATCATTTTAGATCAGATTCCAATTGGATACACAAATAATCGAATTTGGACTGAGTCTGAAAGAGCTTTAAGTGACATGTCAACTAACTCCCATTAGAGTATTAGTAGATTAATATCTGCCAACACTTTATTTTGATGGTCCGCCAACAGACTTTCTACTATAACTATTAGTAACTTTGCAACAATATTTTGTTTTGTTATGCAGTGGGTATATGAGTTTGCTTGTCTGTTCTACTTTCACTCTCATAGGATTAGTTGAACAAGTAATGTCAACTTATTCTACTAACCTGAACTCTAACCTAACAGTCTCCTACAGTCTACCAAAACTCTAAAAGGAGTTAGTTAATAGAGCTAGTAGAATGTCTAAAGTCCTGACTGGCAGGGAAAAACTTCTACACCAATGTGTCAAGACAATATATCTTATGTTATTGTTTTAAAAATAATTAAACTTTTGTGCATATCTCCTAAAGGTTAATTTTGTCAACTTAGAGGGAAACACTAGCATACAGATGAGCTGAAATCTAACATCCGTGGACTGAAGACCACAAAACTATATTTTTATCTCATGGGGTCTTTAATCTTCACCAGAAATTAAGAAAATAGACTGTTTTGCTGAGGGCTAACATTCATGAACTCATTCTGTATAGGGCAGTGGTTCGCAACCTTTTCAATAAGCTGCTAGGAGAGTGTTTGAACTAACCAGGTTCTCGTTGGTGAGGCGTGTGATCTCGTGCTGTAGACTGGCCTCGATTCGAGCCTCTGGAGGAAGCTGTAGATTCTGAGCCAACAGCTGCTGCTGACGGTTGTTCTCCTCTTTAACACTCTGCAGCTCTCCACGCAAAACCTCCACCTCATTCTCATGAGACCGACGCTGAGCCTGTAACTGAGACTCCAACAACCTATACAGACATGGAGAGATACAGAGAGAGAGAGAGATACTGCCTTTGAGTTGAGCAAATAACCAGAAATACACTTGTTCATTAGAGAAGCATTACAGTAGCTTCTGATTTGAGATTAAAGCGTTTAAGGAATAGTTCATCCAAAGATGAAAATGTTGTCATTATTTAGTTATACTCGAGTCATTTTAAACCTGCAAAATACATTTTTATGCAGAACAAGGACAATGCACCATAAAAGTAGTCTATGAAATTTTTATGCTATATTTCCAGATCACTTGAAGTCAAATAATAGCCTTGGTTGAGGATCAGATTGAAATTGTCATTATTCACTATTAATCTTCACGTTTAAATGTTTAAATATTGTTATTGTAGTGTAATTGAGATGCTATTATAGTTTTTAATATTTTGAATTGTTTTATTTTTATATTTAGTTAACGTTTTAGTATTTTTAATTCATTAAATATATGTCTATATGATTTTTAATTAGCATTTTATTTCAGTTTTACTTTCAGTTATTTTAGTTCATGACATTAGAGTACATTAAAATGAGAAATGTTGCCTTGGCTGAAAGCTTGAGTTTTTATATTTTATTTAATTTTATTTCAAGTAATGAATTTTATGGTTTTAGTTTGAGAAGCCATTTACAAGGCATCATTTTCAAACAAAAACTTTTATGGGTTTTGGCCATTCACTTACAGGACAATGGCATTTGGGGGGCTTGAAAATACAAACTTTTGAAAACAGGTTTCAAAGTGCAAGTTTTTGAAAATAATACTGTTATCTCCATGCAAACAAATAGAAAAAAAAACGTAAATTTATGAAAACGGTGACGGATATTATATGTTCAGTCTATAGGCACGTAGTATTTCTTTACAAAGTGCGATCCACGTGAACAGGCGTCGTTTTGACAACATTGTCATCTGTACGCAAAGACTTTTCAGTGTTTAGTACATCGTTGCCACGTAAACATACCCTTATGTGTGACAATACAAAATGCAAATGAGTGGAGGTAAAGATTTTCACCTGGTTCTCACACAAAGCTATCATATAACTTCAGAAGATTTGGAATATTGCAGACAAGCTGTACAGACTAGTTTTATGGTACTTTTGTGGGTTTTTGTCCTTTTTGGAACTTGACAGACATGGTTGTTACAAACTATCATAAGGTTTGGAAAAAAACATTTAGACATAAATAATGGCCAACTTTTAATTTTTGAGTGAACCATTCCCAACTAAGGATAGGAAACCTGCCCATTCTTTCTTGCAGTGCAGCAGTCAGCATTCAACTCTAGTATTCACTTTTAATTTCATCATATCTCTTTATGGCAGTCTTAACTACATGCTGTTTTAAAATAAGAGTTTTGCAACCCAATCTAATTTTGGTTAGTCCACTACAAGTTCTTACAGGTTTTGATACGATGAAGCACTACTCGTACTGTATGTTAAGGAGAACAGTCTGCAGGCACTAGTGTTTAGAAAAGTATAAACAGCACAGTGTTAGATGATTATGTCTTTAGCTGACCAAAATCAGTATACAAGTGGAGGATGTAGAGATGAGAAAGCTGAACGCTCAGACTCTCACACATTTCGACATGCTCTCATCTTTCTGTTCTTTAACCTGTTTGTTTCCTTTAACCCTTCATAAACCAACCACAGTTCTCCATCCTCATTCAGTTTATGGTAGTCAGGGAATGGGGATCTGATGGGGTGGAACAAAGAAAGAAATGGTAAGAACGAAAAAAAAACAAAACAAGGACAAGCGAAAATAAAAAGTGGCAAACTTGTGCAGGTTCTTTAAAAGAATTGTTCACCCAATATAGCATGAGAATATACAGTACTGTGCAAAAGTCTTAGGCCACCATTAGATGTTGTTTTAGCAATGGTATAATGCCCATTTATAATTATTTCTCAGTCTCTTTATTAGAATGTAACCTGAAAATACAGTAAATTGGTATGCAGTATTAAAAACAGAAAAAACGGCTTCTATTAGGCGATAGTGGCAAGTATTTAATGACCTCCCCTAACACTTGAGCAATAACAGGAACCTGGCTATCTTAAACCTAAATGGAATGGAAAAAGAATGGAAGGCCAAGAAAACTTTCAAAATATGATGAGAAATTTCTCAAAGTCCAAGGGGTCACAACAAATATAACTGAGATTTGAGAGCGCCTTTGTGGAGGAGGGAAAGATTTACAATGGATAATTAACATCTATTCATCAGATACAACTATATTATGGCTTAAGAATATTTGGGCTTTGTGTGCAAGTCACAAAGACAACTTTTATGAAACTTTTGTTGTGCTTTTTGGAGACATAGTACACAATCCCACATCTCTCTTCACCTTCATTATATGGAAAAAGAGTTGCCAGAATATTCTTTAAAAGAGGCCTTCATTCTTTTTCCTCTAAAACCCTAAAGGGAAACTACCTCAAAACAATTACCTAATAATGCAAATGTTATCCTTAGGTTATATCTTGAAATTGACTTACCAATCCAAAATTTTGTACATAACACTTACATGTACATTTGCATATAGGGTTAAATGCACAACATGATTGTACTGGCAGCATTTAAAACAAAGTTTTTAGAAGGTGAGGAAACGGTTACAGATTTTTCATTTTTGGGTGAACTATTCCTTTAAGGGTCTCTGGTTTGGATGATTATTAATAAATATTACGCAGAGTGGATGACAGATATTTCAGGAAAGAATTAAGTAAAAGAGCACAAAATACCATTAAATAAAACAATAAATGATGACTATTCCAAATGTCATCACCAATTAATTAAACAAAACGTTAAAATGTACAAATGCAATTAGTTTGTCATCCATTCATTTGCCTTAATTAGCTATTTTCCCCTGGATATTTGTAATCAACGGCATCCAAAGCAGTCAGCCAAAAGCCACATTTGTACGTTCATTAAAAATCAAAATGCTTTGCTTACACCAGGAGTTCATACACTGACACATGATCAAGCGAGGTTGACGCAGCCTGTCAAATCAAGTGCAAAGCCATCACCCAGTGTAATCTAGCTTGCTGAATTTCTTGTTTTGTATCTATTCAGCAGGATTTATAAAGCAACTCTTGCTCAGATTTCCGTAAATGCATTATACACACAAAGCTGGAAATCAGTTGTTTCTGTCCGTGAAAAAAAATCTATACTTTTTGGATGGACAAAAATTCTGATTGCTGGCATACTTTGTACAATCTTTCATGAAGATTGCTGCACTGGTATATCATTGTGCTATAATCTATTTCAAATAAACCCTCCTCTAATGCTACCTAAATCAAATGTTGTTTCTTTACACTTTCAAAGTAAACTAAACTTTAGACAATCCCTTTATATTCATTAAGGGTGCGTTCACACTTGTAGTTCGGTTGGTTTGGTTGGTTTGGTCTGGACCAAAAAACAAAAACAAAACATATAGTCCTGGTCTGCTTAGTGTTTACACTGGCATTTTTAACAGCGAACCTTAAGTTACCGAACCAAAGGCATATGGAAACGGTCACAACCTTATTGGTCGGCTTTTATGACGTATATTTCGTGACGGAGTTTGCTTACCGAACATTCAAAACAATGCTGTGTGCTGGATTAAACACAATCATTTTATGCGTGTACATATGCTTTAATTTTACCAGCTGAGAACTCACGAAGAGCTCATGAAATGTTCAAAACATTCAAAACAGCAGCAGGATTTCCTCCGTTGTATACAGAAACAAATATTGATGAGGCACTTTACCTCCTCGTTGCTCCACGTTTGCCCTCGACTCATTTTGGATAAACCGATCTTTCCGCGTCGTCAAATCAGCAGACTTGTAGTGTCGCATCTTGTGACATCACGTCCTCTTTTTGGTTCGTTTAGATGTCTTTGGTCCATGTTGCGTTCTTATATCAATCGAACTGCACCAGAGTTCGTTTGGAAGCGGACCGAGACCATCTTTTTAGCGGTCTCGGTCCGCTTGTTTGGTGCGCACCAGGGTTTGGATGACAGCGTTCACATGTGTTCAAACGAACCGCACTAACTGAGCAATCGCACCAGGGTTCGTTTTAATCGAACCAAACATGACAAGTGTGAACACACACTAAAGGTCATGCCTGTTAATGGACCTTTCTGTTATTCTGTACATTTTCTCATCTAGGTATGGGCTCTTTAAGGCTGATTTGCTGCTCTGCTCCAAGCTGCAAACACATGCAGTGAGAGCGGCCCATCATTCCTGTCCATCTGTTACCTCAACCTGCTCACAAGCTCGTTCACTTCAGTCGGCCTGCGTGTAAACCTGGGTGATCTGTGCAGGACAGAGATGAGCCATCAACAGACAGATAGACAGACAGTGGCCTGATCCTAATAGGTAGGGTAGGGTAAACACAGAGGCTTGTGAATAAGGTTGTGAAAGTGATAAATCATCCTTTCCTCAGTTGGATATAGATGTTATTCAATGGATGCGTGCGACACAAATCATAGATCAGAACAGAGGTTCTCAAACCAAGAGGCTCAGAGGGGCATGAATAGAGCTGGGTGATGATGTGTTTTGTGGGCGGAGCCTACCTGGTGGAAAATAACAGTTCTGCAGTAGCAGTCTATGGATGCCACGGAGTAAAAGATTGAAAAACGTAATTTCGGGTTTATATCTCACAATTCTAAGAGGAAAAATTAGAACTGCAAGATATAAACACGTCATTCTGTTTCTTTCTCCTCAGAATTGTGAGTTTATATCCTACAATTCTGACTTTTCCACCCCTCAGAATTGTGATATAAACCTGCAATTGTGAGTTATAAAGTCCGAATTAGGAGATATAATCTCGCGAGATAAAACTGTTGTAACCTATGTAAAATGTTAAACGTTTAAATAGTTTTTCATGCTGTAGCTGTAGGGCTAATACGTACATTGTGTCCACAATGAACGAAATACGTGAATATTATGTAGACCTATTGTTTACATCAATGTATCCTATAGACTAATCGTCGCAGGTTTCATCAGTCCAGTCTGTCTGTTTAATGCAACTATAAAGCTGTGCACAAAGTTGTGTAGAGAGCTTTTTAATTTTAATGGGAATGATTTAGTTTTGACGTCAAGCCAAGCTGTCGCTGGTTGTTTACGGGTGCCAAAACACATCACCAACTCGCCAAATTAACATAAAGAACTGATGAGCTCTGACACCACAACTGTGCAACTGGGCATATATCATCTATTGTACAATGGCTTCAAATGTTATGCATTCTTTCATATTTATATTATATTACTGTTTTGAATATCTTGAATCTTATGTAATATTACTTTTTGGTTCACATCCAGTTATTATTAGAAGTTTATGAAATGTACACTACCATTAAAATGTTTGGGGTAAGTAAGTTTTTTTTTTTTTTTTTAGATAAATAATACTTTTATTTAGCAAAAACACATTAAATTGATCAAAAGTTACATTTATAGAGATCTTCATAATGATATACCACTTTTCTTTCATCAGAACCTTCTATTCATTAAATAATCCTGTAAAAATGTATCACGGATTTCACAAAAATGGTACATAACTGTTTTCAACGCTGATAATGACAACAAATACTTCTTGAACACCACATTAAACATAATAGAATGATTTCTGAAAATTTAGTTTTGCCATCACAGAATTACATGACATTTTAAAATATATTAAAACAGTTATTTACAGAGCCCCGCACATGACATGCAAGAAAAAGAATTGAGTAGTGAGCACGATTTACTAAAACATGTGCATGATTTATAAATAGAGGGAATGAAATAGTAAATCGTGTGCACATTTTAGTAAATCAAGGGAACGAATTAGTAAATCCTGTGCACGATTTAGCCTACTTTAGCTCCGTAGTTATTTTAATTTGTTATTTTACAATTTTACAGTTTTTACTCTATTTATGATCAAATAAATGCAGCCTTGGTGAGCATAAGGGACTTCTTTCAAACATCACCAACCCCATTTTGGGGTACAATTTCTAATAAAGATAACTATACAGAGATAAATCAGTAGTAGTAGCCCTCTGGGAGATGCAAATTCAAGTTTAAGAACCTCTGATATATATGAGATGTAATGGACTCCATGATTTGTTTTTCAGTAAGTGACTGACTGATAGTGAAAGAAATATAAAGAAGCAACGCACCTGTTGGTATCTTTGAGACCCATGTAGGCCTGGGAGATCTCCTTGGCATCAGTCAGCTTCTGCACATCCTCAATGTATGGCAAAGGTTCGGTCATGGTCGCCTGAACACACACAGAAGGTTCACATGATTGACACATGATCAGACACATCACAAGAACCATTTCTCGTTCACTTCAATCTCAGTTAATAAAAGGGACGTTTGAACTTATAAAGTTAACAGAGTGTTTGCCCTTTTCAGATAATTAACTGAAGAACGGCTTACAAACTGTTTGAAAATGTCTTCCACAACACTGAACGACAGCAAAAGGTAGCATTTTAGAGACAAGTGATGCAAATGATTGTTCTGCTTTATGACCAACATACCTTTTCATCCTGTCGTGAGTGCAACACAGGACAAAAGGAGAGATGAAGTTAGAAATGTTAACAAGACTTATGAAGAGAAGAATGTTAGTGACAGATATTAATGCACAAAAACTAAGGCGTCAACATGTTTAGAAACATCTGGAAATCCTGATGCAAGAACGAAAGGCTTTGTGCCTGACCTTGTGTTGCATGGCCTCTTTCTGACTGACGAGTTGAGAGCGCAGGATGAGCACCTCTTCCTTCCGCACCTCCAGCTCCTCGTTGGAAGAGTTCAGCTGATCCAGCAGGACCGTGTACGCAGGAGAACCCGGAGCTGCGGAACTGGCCTCAGCGCTGCCTCTCAAAGACTGACGCATCTCATTCAAATGATGTTTGAGCTTCTTATTCTCAGACTCCAACTCCTGACGCTGAAGACACAATAGAGATAGCAAATTCTGAATTATCTACATACAAAAACATTTATATATGCAAAAACATATTACTATACAATATATAATATACTGATTTATCTTCCTCATTTTAGATGTCTTTTTTACTGGACATTTCATTTTTCTAATTCTAGCTATAATATCTACAGCAGCTACTATGCTACTATTAGACTTATTGAGTAACACTTACACTACACAACAGTGACCATGTTGCACATTTCAATATAATTACTAAAACAATTATGGAATTAACAAAACCTTTGTTGGCTTCTGAAAATAATTACATATTAAATACAGGTTCATTATAACAAACAGGAAACTTTTTAGGGTATTGAACTTTTATTTACTTAGGTTTTTTTTATCATTAAATTTTGATAAATAATAACAATTTTATATATTTAACATGAAGTAGACATAGGAAATGTGCTTTTCATCTTTTATCTTGCAATAATGGTGAAAATTAATATTAAAGTATTAGAATGTCAAACATGCTATACTGAAACGTCCAATATAAAGGACATTTAAATATATTTTGAAATGTAATATGAAGAAATTAACAGTTTTCATAACTAAAGCTCAGGACAGGTTACAATCAACATTATATATAACTAAATTGTAAGTTGTTTTTTTTTGCTATGAAGAACTTCATAAACAGAAGTAAACACTGTGTGTTTGGAGAGACTTCAGCAAGCTTCATGATGAATTTTACAAACACAAAAAGAAATTACACCTTTTCAAATGATTAAAACAACTCTAAAACTGCAGAACGAATGTGTAAGTGTGTGTTTACCTTGAGAGATTCATACTCCAGCTCAGCGCTACGAGCTTTCTTATGCTCCTCATCATCCTGACCAACAAGAAAACACATTTTCCATTTTCATTTACAATAATACACATAATTTACACGTGTAAAAAAAAAAATTCTATAAATATATATATATATATATATATATATATATAAAAATATATATATATATATATTTTTATATATATTATGAGAATGTAAGTTTGAGTTTACTTGGCAATACAATGAAAAAAAGACGCATAACTTTAAAGTTGAACGACTGTAATAATGCTAAGGTAAAAACGTGTTATTTGTAGGTTCGCTTACTATATATGGCGAAAAACTAAAATATATTTAATGGGACATTTAATGTGAAATGTACAATTTTTGGAAAAAAATTGTACAACAACAAGCCATTTTATAATTTAAAGTGGAAAAACTGTAAACCGTAAACATTACATGAGTTAATGAAATTTCACATTCCAGAGGATTTCAATGGATTTCTGGACTGGAGTTTGGGTTGGCCATGACAGGGTTTTGATCTGGTGGTCCTTCATCCGGACCTTTATTACCCTGGCCCTGTTGCATGGAGCATTGGGAAAAGACAATCCTTTGAGTTGGGGAACATCGTCAGAGCAGAAGGAGACCAGTTTTTTTCCAGGATAACATCCCTTCATGAAGACAGATCAGCCTAGAACCCCCAGATAACCAATCCTCCACCAAATTTCACAGTGGGTGTGAGACACTGTGGTTTACAGGCCTCTACAGGTCTCCGTCTAACCATTAGTTGAGCTAACCTGAAAACAGTCATTTCAAACTGACCCTGTCATCGCCAGCCCAAACTCCAGATCTAAAACTCATTGAAAACCACTGGAATGTATAAGGTGGAGAGGAAGATGGAAGCCATCAAAGGCCACAAGCCATCAAACAAAGCCAAGCTGCTTGATTTTTTGTGCCAGAAATGGCATAAAGTCACCAAACAGCAATGTAAAAGACTGGAAGAGAGCAAGCTATGATTGGAAATCAGGGATATTCCATTAATTATTGATCCCTGAACTCTTCCTAAGTTAAAACATTAGCATCATATTTAAAAATAATTATGAACTTGTTTTCTTTGCATTGATCGAGTTCTGAAAATATGGCATGTTTTTGTAATTTTGACCAGCTGTTATTTTCTGCAAATGAATGCTCTAAATGACACTATTTTTATTTAAAATTTGGAAAAAATGTTGTCAGTAGTTCACAGAATAAAACAAAAACGAGACACATACAAATAGTAAATCCAGAGAAACTGGTAATTTAGTATTTTAGTACTTTTAGTATTTCGGTTATTTCAGGAGAGTCATTATATTTAACCATGAACGAAAACATTGATGGTATGTCCTCATTTAGAAAAGCAAATTAAATGTGTGTGTGTGTGTGTGTGTGTGTGTGTTTGTACCCTAGCTCTAGCCCGCTGAAACTGCTCTTCTCTCCGGTCGAGTTCGTTCTGCAGTGACTGTTTTTCTTGCTCTAGTTCGGATACTCTCTTCTGTAGCTTCAGGAACAGGGACATGTCCAGTATCCCCTTGGAAACATCCTGGGGAGAGAACACATCCCATAATTATACACACAACATGTGTCATTTTATGCTATACTCCATGGATCTTTAAAAGGGCAAAAGTCAAAGAATTGGAATGTCCGAAAAAAGGAATTAGTAAACTTGCCTAAAATGAACCGAGTAATATGAATGATCTAAATGATTTCTGCTCTTACCTCCCCTCCGCGGGACCCTTCCTCGGATTCGGCGAACTCTGAGTTGTAGGTACATTCTGATTCGTTGCTGCTGTGTGTGGAATCTGTGCGCCTGTGACCAGGTTTTGGAACATTCTAGAAAAAAAAAAACAGGACCCATAAGAGGACTGGAGGAGTGTGCTGAATCTGAGCCTAAACCAGCATAATCATTCAGAAAACCCATTTATTAGCTGATTTTTAAGATGTGAAGTTTAGTAATCCATAAATGTCTGTGTCCTCACCACGGCGAGAGTGATCTCCTCCTTCAAGTCGTCGTATTTCTCCTCTAGTCGGAGGTGTTCGGTAAGGAGGTTCTGGTAGCGAGACCGTTCCTCGTTTAAATCGTTTTCTAGCTGCTGGGTTTCCTCCTTCAGTGCCCTCTGCATTTTCTCTATAAAACACATACATGTAAAACACCATTCACACACATTACCGAAGAACAGTCAAGCAATACTGAATAACCCAATCATCTGACTGCAGACTGACTCACGATGTTGACACTGCAACAGGACAGGGACGAGTATCATGTTAGGAAAGCACACAAAGAAACGACAGACACTGTTTAGAAAGGATTTGGATTTGTTTTTTGATCTGAGTGTACACTAGGTATAGCAGAGTGTCAGGCTGGGTGGCTTTTCTTTTACAATACATTTCGTTGCTTTAATATTATCAGAACAGTAAATTGTTCATGAATTTTAACGTGCTGTTTATTTGGCCATTAATTTTCCTAAAGACAACAGCTGTCAGAAGTGAGTATGAGAATGCAATAAACAGGGCACAATGATGATATGCAGCAATAAAATTGTTTGTTTGAACAATTAATATGCATTATGAGTCAAATATGTTCACAATGTGACATTTTACATGCTTAAATGGATTCAGTAAAGATTTATGTCATGGAATGGTAAGATGAAAAAGATGAGATGAGGCAGTGCAGATCTAAATGCAACAAACTACTATAATAAACAATATCAAAATAAAGAATGTAAAGAAATGTAACAGTGTTCGCCATACACATTCAACATGAGATGATGAACTCAGGGGCCATTTATACAACACCATTTTCAACCAAAAACTTCAAACTCTTTATGGGTTTTGGGCATTCATTTACATGACAATGGCGTTTTGGAGGCCTGAAAATGTAAACTTTTGAAAACGTTTTTGAAAATGATAACATTTTATTGTATCCGTGTTAGCTACAAACACATCACATTTGTGAAAACGGTGACGTCATTCACATGCAGATTACGTGTTCAGTCTATAGGTGCTCAATTTACAAAGTGACATCGCCAACTACTGGCCTGGCATGCATAATTCGGCATTTTTAGTCGTTTTTCACGGATCCGTGTGAACGAATTGTCCTGACAAGTTGTCTGTGCATTAAAAACGCAAAGGAAAAACTTTTCTGTTTTAGTACATCATTGTTGCATAAATGTTCCCTCAGAGAACAGAAGGCTGTATATGTAAGCAATAAGGTACGAGAGGCTGTGCTGTATCATGAATAAGTGAATAAGTTGTCAGGCACAATGTGAAGCGGAATGCCTGCAACCCCTTCAGGCTTATTGTGACTTATTCAAGATAGTACCTTATTGCTTTTATAAAACGGTTACCACACAATATAATTATTAAAACCAAAAATATGTATTAATTTTACTTTCACAAAGTAA
Source organism: Opsariichthys bidens (assembly GCA_037194245.1). Classification (NCBI taxonomy): domain Eukaryota; kingdom Metazoa; phylum Chordata; class Actinopteri; order Cypriniformes; family Xenocyprididae; genus Opsariichthys; species Opsariichthys bidens. The sequence goes on from CM074278.1 coordinate 9,508,085, forward strand.
ACGCAGTAAATGCCTTCTTTCCACCAGAAAAAATAGTCCCCGACTGTGAACAGCAACAGAAGTTACATTATAACACCATTAGATGGCGGCAAAGACTGTCTTTATGAGTGTGTCGGTCAGTAGCGAAGACTTTTACATTGAAAAGACTGAATTTTTGGAAACACTGAACAAGGAACTAGAGCTGTCAGTCACGGGAGAATCCATTAACTGTTAAAGGACATTTAAACATATTTTTTGTTATGAACAGAAAATGCTAAATCTGAATTCAGGTAATAAAGTCGCTCACTCGATACTTTCTCACGATACTCTTACATAATACAGTAATCTTCAATGAACAATATCAATTCAGAACAGTTTATATTGTTATGTTGTGTGTAGTGATACACAGAACTGTTAAGTGATGCAGTCACAATCAGACCAATCAGAATCAAGGACAGGAACTAACCGTTTTATAAACAAGATATTGAACTAAATATGAAACAGGTGTGAACTAATCAATATCTGTGTCTCATTTCCAAGGCTGCAGCCTCCAGAGGTCGGATTTCTCGGCCGCATACGTCATTGAATATGTCTCATTTCAGAAAAGTGACCGTTATAAAACCGTTATTCCTCATGTGGTGTAAATTATTGTAATTTCTTTCTTACTATGGAATGTAATGGTTACTTTCTGAAATGAGTCAGCCTCAATGACGTACGTGGCCGATGAATGCAGCCTCCAGAGGACGCAGCCTTCAAATTGAGACACAGCTAATGAAACACTGAATCACCATGACACCAAATGAACACAAACTAGTAACTATATGTGTGTCTCAATCAGCTCCCTAGCTTCCTAGGTTGTGAATCAGTATCGTGTACATGAATTCAGGCACTGGTAAGGACCCTGGCTCACTTCACATTGGGATACTAATGACTCTCTTTCCGGCATGACAACATCCTCATTGTGCAACATCACTACTGGTATTTACGAGCAAAAGCAGAACCGACATTTTTCATAGTTCTTCCTTTTGCTCATTTAAAAAAAAAAAGTGAGAATTTTTTCTTTCTTTTTTTTTTTAGCAATATTGCCCATTAATGACCGATTAAAGTTGCTTTACCTGTCCACTGCTGGCCTTGTTCCTGGATCATTCGGTTCAGGTCGTTTTTCTCGTTCTTCAGCAGGTGGTTTTGCTCCTTTAGTTCTGAGATCATCTGTCACAAACGTTACACAAACAAACACAATCAGTTGTCTGCATGCCATTTTAGTCTTTAAAGATTATATGAAAAATAAACGATTTTTTGTCGCCTTCTGCATTGTGTCACAGATGCTTGTATTGAACTGGGATCATTGATTTAACTGCCGAGAAGCATTCATTTATTCAACACACATACAATACTGTATTATTGTGACTTTGCCATTCGTTCTATTCCTCTACTGTACCACCCTAAAACTAAAACTACTACTAAACTACTAATATTTGTGCGGAGTGCTAGTCTCTATCTCTCTCTCACCTGTGTGAATGTACAGGTCTCTTCTCTTCCCAGGTTTAAAGCAGTGTGCAGGTCTCTCTAATCCCTGAACATGAAGATAACACAGAGTGTATCTGTGTCTTTAAATGGCTCTACAATCTAGGAGGACTGCCTAAAAGCAAGGGAATGTGGGTAACCTGCGGGTCTAACTTTACTTTTTTGAGGATCTATTGTGGAGAATTTGCTAATGCAACTAGAATTTGCTAATGTAATCAACACATGTCTGAGAAACAGATCAAACACACACTTTTATAAATTATTAATTTATATACGAGTCATACACTATTAACTTGGAAGAGAAGACATTTTTAACAGTAATTATTCTGTTAAACTAATTTGCAATGGTTGTGTAAATCACTCAACGGTATGGGAGAACTTTAGGACACTGGAAGTGCGGTACATTTAATTAATAATCACTTTTTTTAATCAGTTAATTGACGAGCCATCCAAATAAACTGACTTCTGGAACACTACTGAGTCATGATTCAAATGAATCAGTTTTATGAACCAGTTCATTGAAAGGAGCCATTCAAATAAACACCACTGGGAGACGACTCAAATGCATCAGTGAATCCGATTTTTGAATCAGTTCAGGGCAGCGTTTTATCTGGACAGACCCTCGAGAAAAAAAACTTTAAATAATGAATCAGATCCATAGCGGATTCTTAGTGATCAAGTGCTTAAGGAGTTCCATTTATACACATTTCAAGGGTTCCGTCAGTAGTGGGCACTAATGCAAGCGATGACTTACATTCGAGTCACCAAGACGGGACGAGCATGAAGAACATAAAGAAATGGCCTTAAATGCAGCCAGGGATCGGGAAATGAATGAATCAATCAATGAATCAGTTTTCAGTTCATTGAAATGAATGACATGACCCTCGGCTTTTTGAAAAGTGCTTTGAAGCACCAGCGCAGGTACATCACAGCCGCACACAACTATGAAAGTGAACGAGCAGCACCTGTTCCATCTCGTCCTGGTATGTTTTTGCCCAATCCTCGATGGCTTTCTTTTCCTTCTGTGTGTTCTGCAGGTCTTTGCGCAGCCGCTCCAGCTCCTCCAGAAGAGTTGTAACTTTGTTGGCGTTGTTTTTGGCATCCTCTTCTGCTCCTCGCAGACGGGTGACTTCCACACGCATGCGCTCAGACTCTGCAGCGTGGCTGATCTCTAGACCATTCAAACGCTCGCTGAGAACACGGTTCTCCTTGTTCTAGAGTGAAAGCAAAACAGAACATTAATTAATTGTATTTAATTATATAAGTATTTTGAGGGGAATTTTAGTTCTTAAATCAGAATCATTTTTTCTCTAAGTCATTTTTCTCAATAAAATTTTGAATATAATGTCCCAATAAAATTCCCTTTCAGCATGAATTCAGACTTGTAAACTGTATAAAACTGTTCATCTGATATTGAGCCTATATTGTACTTTTTCGCCATATGATGATACATTTTCAATGAAAAACTCTAATTGTCATCAGAGTCAGTACATTACAGAAACAGCTACAAAAACACACACTTAGACAATTCTGCACAGGGAAGCCCTAATCTAAATTATGTGATCATACCCTGCTAAGAACCATGACTCATTCTAAATGAACTAAAAGCAGCAAGAATCAACACTAACATCATAAAGTCAATATGAATATCTTCCATAACATGATGTTTTCGTTTTTTGACTGAATAATGATATATAAGCAAAAAAAAAAAGAAAAAAAGGTAGGATTTTGTCTACATGAAAGCTGATTGGATGGATGGAAGCGAAAAAAGTAAGAGGGCGAAAGTTGTTTCATGGGTGGAACAAGCTATTTCTTTTTATGAAAGATTATGATGACAAACATTTTTTTTATGGAATCTTACAGTGCATTGATGCACAAGAAGACCAGGAGCGATCATTAAGATTTCATATTGACTTTAGAAAACCCTCCAGAGTTTTAAGATGAACAGACAAAAGAGTTCCTTCCGTTTTGCTAATCATGAATCATATTAACTGAACTTTTGAATGAGGCACAATAAGCCACAGCATCTCAGTGTGAAGCGTGTTACCTGTTCATCTATCCTGCGCTGCAATTGCATGATCTTGTTCTCCATGCCGATGTTGAGTTTCTTGAAGTGTTCGACCGAGCGCGCCTCGATCTTGAGTTTCTTGAGTTCCCGCTTGGCTCGCATGCGGCGGATGCAGCACTGCAGGTACACGATGGCTCTGAGCGACCGCTTGAACCACTGCCGCGCCAACCAGCCGCGGACCATCTTCTGAATGATGATGGCCTTATGCTCACGCAGAAGCTAAACAACACACAACAACACGACAAAGAGAAAAAAACAACACAAATATATAAATGGAAATAATGGAAAGTAATAGCGATCTCTCCAGTGACAGCGCCGTGAAATGTTGTCTAATAGCTTTTCTCTCTCACACCTTCTGCCTTTTTAATTTGCAGATATTACACATCCTGCCTCGATAATCCACTGCTGATCAACAGAGCTCTGACGGCAGGAAAATAGAGGAGTGAGAGACAGTAAGTAATAATACAGCCGCAGCTGCTGTGGTCCATCAGTGGGACAGTCCCTACACTGGAACAACCTGCTCCCTGTGAGATCACATGACCAAACACACTAACAAGGAGACATGAGGTCATCACAACAATGTGCTACTTCATCCTCTTCTAGAGACTCTCAAAAACTCCAACAAGTGACTAGCAAGCCAAGCAAAACACTAGGTTGGCGCACAAAGAATTTGTAGATCTCAGAATGAGATGGTTTACTTTACTAGAGTGGTGGAAAACGCATTAAAAAAGATCTGTATTATGCTTATTTACATGTTCATCATTTTGTTTTTGGGTAACACGTAACATCATTTAATGTTGAAAAGGCTGTCTTCCGAAAAGCACTAAGCACAAAGTCTAATCTAATAGGTCTACAAAAATATTAAGCAGCAAAAACTTACTGACCCCAAACAGTAATGTAAATTGAAATTTATTTACTTAGAGGAAACACTCTGACTGCACATTTAACCCCATTCAGTTCCCTAGGGGTGTAGTTAGCAGCTTTCACTGGTCATGTGTCTAATGCCTGAAATAATTTACTGGTTTCTAGTGTGTTAATTATAAACCAACCTGCTGGGCTCATATGTTAACCCGATGAATGTCACAACATAACCCAGCTTGTTTAAATGTTACAGCAATAATAGAACTAAATTACAAATGCAAATAAAAGTGCAATATTGAGAATGGAAGAGTTAGGAGTGTATTGCAGGGCTGTCAAATTAAAATTTTGAATATTTGTCGAATTTAAAATAAAAATCCACATTCGAATGCAAAAACTGTGCAATGACTAACAATGACGTTAGTCTCATTGTTGCATTTTAATGTTTTTGCAAGCCTATCCAATTGAACTCACCAGATGCGGCATTGCTGTGTTGTCCATTTAAAACATTTCAAATTTTTTTTTTTGGCATCTTTGGCCATTGCACTCGCATCTCGCACAAGAGATCCGCATGTTTAGAAAGCCATGTAAAGTTAAAGGTGCAGTAGGTGATCTGGGAAATACTAACATCAGCTTGCGAGCATTGAAAGCATGCGATACAACCCTCCCTGCAAATTGCCGTCCAAAGTCACGTCTCCTCCAAAACACATGACGCGCACTGACACAGCTACTCTCGGGCAAAGCGTCACAAGAGACGGTGCTAAAAACTCACTAATGTCTCAAAGCGCATAATATTGCAATAATAATGAACTTAAACAACTTAGAGACCTTGTACCCGACTGCTGCAGATTAATTTCTGCGTTGATACTGTTGACATGGAAACCTATAGTTCCGAGTTTGACTGAACAGCTCCGGTTAGAAGGTCACGGGTTGCCAACTCTTAATTACGGTAGTTATGGCGTGAACGCAGTATAAGTTTGTTGTTTTGATTTGGTAGGAACTTAAATACATGATGCTTTTTTTGGTTTATTGTTTATGCAAAATATATGAAATTCAGTCATGTTATTTTACTGCTTTGAATAAACAATTTAATGCGATGCGTTAAGATTTTGCTCATTGCGCCATCTCATGGCCTAAGGAGGCAAGCCAAAAGCTTTTTTCCTCCAACTTAATTTATGCCTTTTAAATTTGAATATAAAACGAATATTAGAAATATTTAAGTATAAAATTTGAATTTAGTTTTTCAGCCCTAGTGTATTGTTAGTAGTGTGTTTGTGACTGAAGCAAATATATTAAAGAACATGTGAGAGTGTATTAATATGTCTGGTTTCTTCCTCACCGCTTTGTACAGTTGTCTGGCCATGTATGCCCTGAGGATGCACTGCATGACCAGAGCAGCAGCCTGCTTGCGTTTGTAACATTTTCTCTGGACATACATGCGCTGGTACTTCTGAATGATGATAGCAGCACGTGTGCGACGCAGGAATTTTGCAAGACTGTGGGTTAGAAAGAACAACGTAGAGGTTAGCACATGAACACCTCCCCACTTAAATACTAAAAAACAATATAGAGTGCAATAGTCAGGTTCCAGAAGTAAAAATACCATTCATTTTCTCTATAGGGAAAGTGATTTTTAACAATAACGTTTAAACCTTTAAAGACAAGTATACTGTAAGCTCCAATATTGTAAATTGATGTTATATTCTTTTGTTGAATCCATCAGTTAATATTATTTCCACCTATTTTTCAAAGAAAGTTTTAACACAGGAATTCCTGGGGAAAAACTACATTACCCATAATTCTGAAGAAAATTCCACCAATCAGAGTCACGGTGATGAAATTGAACCCAAAGATCTCTGCAGGGAACGCCCACTCCCATGAAGCAAAGAGAATGTCTCCATATGCTCTCAAGCTACTTAAAAATGTGTAAATATATGTATATTTTGCAATAAATTTAAGATATATTGTTTTTCTACATGCAATAAACATCTTTAAATCAATATTTTTTATACTTCATTATTTTAATTATGATGAAAGTTATTCGATTACAATTACGTCATGCGATTTTGTTCTTTCCCTCATTAAAGCAATTAAGTACACAGCCTTGTGGCTTTGTCTTTTTGTTTGATTTCCCTTCAAATAAAAGTTTGTTATGTTGTAATCCTCCTTGTAGCTGACTGTTCAAAAAAAAAACATTAGCATAAAACTTCCGGATCCATCTCCGCGGTCGAAGTGGATGGGCACTGCTGCATTTCATAAGCTCCTTGTCATCTTATTTTGAATGATTCTGATTTTCATAAATTTAGTTTGGCACCATCCACTATGAGCTATGAGATTAGTCCCCTCCCCCTCACCAGCGGGCCTGGTATCCACGGACATATCTCTGGATGGTTGTGGCAGCATGTTTCATGCGCAGGTACTTCTTGCGCGCCAGCCAGCAGCGGATGGTCTTCTGGATGCGGATGCAGGCAGCACGCAGCTTATCTGCACGCAGTTTCTCCAGATACGCAACCTGCCCTGCTCGGAAAAAGATCTTGGTTTTGCCAAACTGGTACTTATCTTGATCCTATTGGAAGGACAAAAATAGAGAAAGAATTAATGGATTCTTCATTTATAAGTTAAACTTTATTTTCAACAAAATTTTCTGTAGAAAATGTGAGTAGGGCCATATTCTGCTTTTCTTGGTGGTTTCAGGGCATTCTTGATATGGTTTTGAGTTTTTTTTTTTTTGTAAATCAGGTCACTGAGCATCAATATGGTTTCATGAGCTGAATTGTCTTCTTTTACCTGCACAAGTTTCTCCAGAACGTTCTTACAAGTCATCTTCCTGTCCGTCAAAACATCTTTTTGCTTCATCAGGACACGATATCTGCTAAAGAACTCTTGATACGTCCACCTGAGAAACAATGTCAAACAAAAATATACAGTCAGGAGGTGTTTGACAAAAAAAAAAAAAAAAAAAAAAAGTTCAGTATGGTAATGTATAGATCTTCATTGTACCTAGACGGGAAACCAGCTGCAGAAATGCGGATTGTTTCCAAAACTCCACATGCACGTAGTTGCTGCACTGCCCTCTTGGGGTCAAACCTGGTTATGACAGAAATCAGATATTAGCCAAGCATCACCATCAATTCTGGAAAATCTACTGATATAAACACAATTCAAAAGGACATTTAGAATAAAATCTCATTATGAATTAATAATAACTTTTTATGGCACCCTGAGTTTACAACCACTGTTCTAAGGCGATTCTTAATTGACATTTTGTCCTAACTAATTAATGATTTTACCAACTTTGATTGATTATAATATTTTTTTTTTAAATAATTACCAATTTAAATGTAAATAACAACTGTATGTTAAGAAAACTTAGCTATATCCTAAAGTTAATGACTTTGTTTGCTCTCTGTTGTTGTAAACACCTCTTTATTCTATATTAGAAAGCTGACAATCTATTCCAAAAGATCAGAGAATCTCAATTTATATGTATTCTCAGAGAGAGAGAAAAAAAAACAGACAGAAAGCTGATGAAAAACTGACGTGAAGGCAAATTTGAAATCGTTGGGTTTAATGCAGCGAACGTAATGTGGAGTAGTCGCATTCAGTGTCTCCATCAGCAGGTGCAGAGAGTTACGGAACTATAGAGAGAGAGAGAGAGAGAGAGAGAAGTAAACATTCATTCAAATTATTACAATATTTTTTTATTTCATTCACGGTCATTTCTTACCATTTTATGTTACACAAAAATACAATTCATGTAGATATTCAATAAAAGTAAAAATATGAGCGGGCTTCTACCTGCAGTCCGACTGTCTTTTTGTGTTCTTTGCTGGCTTGGCCGGGTTTGCTCTTCTCTGGTTTGACACTGAGGCGTGTGCGTCCTCCAGTGGTAGGAGCAGCACCAGTTGGACTCGTTGCTTTCTCCTCATCCTGGAACAGCTCCACCAGTAGGTCAAACTGGGAATTACAGCCAAGACTTAACACAAGCCATGTGGGCCAGAGGGTGGTGAGATACTTTACTATCCTTAGTCGGAGGCACATTTTGACTTAGAAATGAAGCAAGGATCTTATAAAAAAAATTGTCATTAGCTCTTAAAAAATGTAACTGAATTCAATTTTACATGCTTTTATATGTGCTAAAGTTGTGTACAAAGTTTAGTTATTTCCAGAAGTCACAGCCAGATTCTTTTAAAGGAAAAAGTCCGAAAAAGCTGTAGTTTGCAGTAACTTCAGAGCCGCTAAGGGGAGTTGTTGTGTCAACATAGAGCAGAGTGCCTAAAACCCATGTTTAGCTATTGTAAAATCACTGTAAACCATGGCTTTACGGAACTTTTATAAAATGGTTACTACATTTTCCTGGCAAGGTTTCATGAAATAAATGCACAACAGCAGTAATACTGATATAATGACACCACAGGAGTATTTTACAACGGTTTCGAATGTGGCTCAGCCAACCATAATCAAGGATGGGAAAAATCCACTTTATAAAAGAGAATTCACTCCTTAAAACTTCAGGTAGTTAAATTTGAATTCTCAAAGGGTTGGTTCACCCAAAAATGAAAATTAGCTCATGATTTACTCACCCTTTACTCATCCTAGGTGTGTATGACTATCTTCTTTCAGACAAATACAATCGGAGTTATACATTTTAAATAATGTCCTGGCTCTTCCAAGCTTTATAATGGCAGTGAATACAGGATGAGATTTTGAAGCCCAAAAAAGTGCAACCATCCATTATAAAAGTTTTCCACATGGCTCCTGGGGGTTAATAAAGGCTTTCAGAAGTGAAGCGATGCGTTTGTGTAAGAAAAATATCCATATTGAAAAGTTTTGAGAGTGAACTCTGATCTGACGCATGACGTATAAAACAAAACACCCGTCACGAATTAGAAGTGTAAAACGAGAATTAAATTAAAGAGAAATGTCGGAGAATTTCTATATAAGAGAGGAGGAGCTTGAGTTTGTTGCCCAGCCATATTTGTTTTGAACCGCAAGAGGCGTCAAAACTTACAATACCCCTACATCATGTCAGGGGTTACTCTTTCTACTCAAGTTGATGTGTGTCCGGCCGTCTACCAGAAGCCAGTTATTCAAGTTTTTAAAGTTTTAAATATGGATATTTTTCTAACACATATGCATTGCATCGCTTCGCTTCGGAAGGCCTTTATTAACACCCCCCCCCCCCCCCCACCCCCACCCCAATCATGGGATAATTTTCATTTTTGGGTGAACTATCGCTTCAACCGAATTCTGTTAAACTGTTAACATTCATGCTTTTATATAGGCTTGAGACACTTGAGCATTTTTCACTCCCAAAATCTAGTAGCATTTGTCAACTGAACTAAATCTGTACATTCATTTTAAAAATCCAGAACAAATCCAAAGTAAGCAAAGCATAATTAATAATTAAAGCATGTCAAGACAAGCAAACCATTATACAGTGGGATATTAATGAACAGAAAGGACCATGTACCTAGATTATGTCCCTAGGGTCTCGTTTCCATTGATCACTAAGAGTTCTGAGGGACACTAGGGCTGGTACTAAGCAGCATGCAGCCTAAGCAGATTAAGAGTCCTTATGGGACCAACAATTTAAACATCAAGTCACCAAACAGCAAACAAACAAACTCCAGCTCTGTGTTCTAATGTTTTTTTTTTGTTTTTTTTTTTTTTAGTCTATGTATAGTACATATGGATTTATTTGGCTGTTGCATTTTAAAAGTGTAGTTCACCGAAAAATGAAAATTCTGTCAAAAAATTAAAATGATTTTTTTTTCCCATTAAAAACCTTGAAATGAACTGATTTTATAATCAGTTCATAATATAAAAAAAAAATCTCTAATGTTGTGTTTTTTCTATTTCTTTGGCAAAACATCTGTCAATCAAATTAAAAGTAAAATCCTGTTGGAAAGGTTTTTTTTCTTTTTCTTTTTACAATCCCATCTTTGATTTGAGTGCTTCAATGCGGGCAAAGACTTTCAGGGAACAATGACTAAAATTTCAGTCTGCTCCTAAGATAAAGAAGCTCAAGTTTATGAATAACGTCAAACGTCATCCACTTTTAGGGTGCTTTATTTTGAGCTGGTCACTACAAACTGAGTAAATAATGACTAAATCTTAATTTCTGGGTGAACTGTACTTTTAAAAGGGTTAAAAGTGTAGTCCTGTTCTCATTCTCTGTGGGAGGCTGAGTTTGTTTGTATGGTGTTTGGAGGCTTTAGAGCTAAAGCAGGTTGTATTTTATTTTTCTACAGAATCAATGCAGTACTGAGATTGTGCCCTGCACAGCAGAAAGCAGCAGACATGCTGACACACACACACACACACACCCGCACACCTCTCATACGCACAAACTTCCAAACTTATCCAATCTTAATTTTTTGTATCCACTAGACAGCAGTGCTATTAGAGAGATAGAGAGCTAAAGAGACAGCATGTATATGCTAAATTTTACCTTCTGCTGGGGTACAGGTTGTCATGTTCACAAACAACACATAGACAACATGACACAATGATGAGAAAATAGAAACAGAATTAACAAACGCCAGAAAATACAGATACATCGGGCAGATGTATATAGTCTACTAGCTGAACAGCAAAGCTGCTCAGACACCAGCTCTGAACCATATTGTTATGTTGGCTTGACAAAGAAATAGTATAGAAATAGAAATTCTTGAAAAGAAAAGCATCATTCTAAATGTCTCTTTTCGTGACTCATGTAAAGAAAGAAAGTCAAAGAGGTTTGCACTCATTTCAGACAGCATATATTAGTGCTGTCAATTGATTAAAACATATATCTAATTAATCACACATTTTTTCTGTAATTAATCATGATTTATCACACTTAATATTAAAATTTGTATCTTTAAGCCAAGGCCAGTGGCACCAATAACAATACTGCTACTAATGTATCTATTAAATGGATTTTTCCTCCTCAATTTCTATTGGGACGAAATGAGTATTACAGTATATTCAACATTACAGTATAATTGAAAACCATAATTTTAAACATTTAATAGCCATATAAGGGAAATAAGGAAATAAGCTATAAGGTTTTGTCAAGCCAACATCAAATTTTGTTTTGACAAATCAATTTAATCAAATGATAGACACAATGAATGAACATTTTCAGAAGTTTTAAGGATTTTTAGCTGATGTCTGGCTTTATTTATAAAAAGAAATATAAATGTGCACATAGATGAAGTAAGCAAACACACACATGATGATATGAGCAAATAATCAATGATATGAAAGTGAAGTCAAATTAATATGGTAAAAACAGGTGACCTGAGTGACATGTGAAGTGAAGGATTTGGATTAACCGCTAACAGACTGATCTGGATAAGCACCAGAGAGCCGAGCCTATTACTGATATGAATTGTTAATTTTAAATAACACTTGACTTAAAGAATAATTGTCAAACAAATTCAGTTTGAGGCATTAATATTATTCCCAGGCAGTTTGGATTAGTACGGGCATGTGTTTGCTCTTACCGCACACATTTACTGCCTCACGCTGAGGAGAAAAAGCGTTAGAGAGCATTCAGAAACCCCCAGATATATGAAATGATTTGATTTTACAGAATAAAAAGTTCACTTACATTTTCTAAATCAAAACATTTGAGTAAGAACTAATGAGTATTACAGTAAATATGAAATTAAATGGTTAAGGTTTTAAGTTGTTTACAAGTTATTTTCCCTAATACTAGATAAGGAAAGAAAAAAGTCAAGTCGCTTTGTAGAGATTTCACTCACAAATCAAAATCAAGCCCATGAAATATGTTAGAGCTAAGCATAACTAGAAAAATCTATAGTCAGTATAAAAAAATACCATGACTTGTCCATGATTTTTCAAAATGTTACACATTTCCATAACTTTTCTTTTCTAAAACAATATTTCTTTATTTCTTTGACTATGGGAACTCTTGAACCCAATTTTTAAACAGTCAGGCCAGTAAAATTACAGAAGTTTTTGAGATTAGTGCACTATCAAAAAAAATCTCACAGTATGAATACCATGGTATTCCTTGATATACCTAGATTCAAGTGAATACCATCCCAGCTAACATTGAACAATCTCAGAACGTTCTGGCAAGGTTCTCTCAAGCCCCGTTTACATTAGTACTTTTATGTTTTAAAACGCATATGTTTTGCTACAGTAACACTTGTCGTTTACACTGCGTCAGCATTTTCGAACCTCGAAAACGGAGACTTTCAAAAAGCTGCAGACCATGTTAGTCTAAAATTTAGGCCTTAAAGTTATTAATTTTTTTTATTATTTACTCAACCTCAAGTTGTTCCAAAGTTGTAGTAGGAAAAAAAAAAAAATACTACGGAAGTCAATGAGTGCAGTCAACTGTCTTGTTACCAACATTCTTTAAAATATCTTAGTTTGTGTTCAACAGAAGAAAGAAGCTCATACCGGTTTGGAACAACATGAAGGTGTGTAAATGATGATAAAATTGAACTATCCCTTTAAGCAACTTTAAGAAATAACTTTTTTTTGTTGTTGTTGTTGTTTGGGGGACATTCCTTAAGACATTTTTGTTAGCTGGGACAGTAAATAAATATTGAAATTATTTGAGTACAATTGAGTACCATGGTTTATATCAAAGTGCTATGGTATTACGAGCTAATCATTTGAGCCACAAGTTTTGGAAAGTCTGATATACAGTGGGGAGAACAAATATTTGATACACTCCTGATTTTGCAGGTTTGCCCAATTTCAAAGCATGTAGAAGTTTTTTGTGACAGGATCTAAAACAAAAATCCAGAAAATCACATTGTATGATTTTTAAATAATTACTTTGCATTTTATGACTTGCATGACATTAGTATTTGGTCATCTACCAACAAGTAAGAATTCTGGCTCTCACATACCTGTTAGTTTTTCTTTAAGAAGCCCTCCAGTTCTCCACTCATTACCTGTATTAACTGCACCTGTTTGAAGTTGTTACCTGTATAAAAGACACCTGTCCACACACTCAATCAAACAGACTCCAACCTCTCCACAATGGCCAAGACCAGAGAGCTGTGAAAGGACATTAGGGATAAAATTGTAGACCTGCACAAGGCTGGGATGGGCTACAGGACAATAGGCAAGCAGCTTGATGAGAAGACAACAACTGTTGGGGCAATTATTAGAAAATGGAAGAAGTTCAAGATGACGCTCTTCAATCTCCCTCGGTCTGGGGCACCATGCAAGATCTCACCTCGTGAAGCATCAATGATCATGAGGAAGGTGAGGGATCAGCCCAGAACTACACGGCAGTACCTGGTCAATGACCTGAAGAGAGCTGGGACCACAGTCTCAAAGAAAACCAAGAGTAACACACTACACCATCATGGATTAAAATCCTGCAGCGCACGCAATGTACCCCTGCTCAAGCCAGAGCATTTCCATGCCCGTCTGAAGTTTGCCAATGACCATCTGGATGATCCGCAGGAGGAATGGGAGAAGGTCATGTGGTCCGATGAGACAAAAATAGAACTTTTTGGTCTAAACTCCACTCGCCTTGTTTGGAGGAAGAAGAAGGATCAGTACAAGCCCAAGAACACCATCCCAACCGTGAAGCATGGAGGTGGAAACATCATTCTTTGGGGATGCTTTTCTGCAAAGGGGACAGGACGACTGCATCGTATTGAGGGGAGGATGGATGGGGCCATGTATCACGAGATCTTGGCCAACAACCTCGTTCCCTAAGTAAGAGCATTGAAGATCGGTCGTGGCTGGGTCTTCCAGCATGACAACGACCCGAAACACACAGCCGGGGCAACTAAGGAGTGGCTCCGTAAGAAGCATCTTAAGGTCCTGGAGTGGCCTAGCCAGTCTCCAGACCTGAACCCAATAGAAAATCTTTGGAGGGAGCTGAAAGTCCGTATTGCCCAGCGACAGCCCCGAAACCTGAAGGATCTGGAAAAGGTCTGGATGGAGGAGGAGTGGGCCAAAATCCCTGCAGCAGTGTGTGCAAACCTGGTCAAGAACTACAGGAAACGTATGAGCTCTGTAATTGCAAACAAAGGTTTCTGTACCAAATATTAATTTCTGCTTTTCTGATGTATCAAATACTTTTGTCATGGAATAAAATGCAAATGAATAAATTAGTAAATTACTTAAATCAAACAATGTGATTTTCTGGATTTTTGTTTTAGATTCCGTCACTTACAGTTGAAGAGTATCTATGATAAAAATGACAGACTTCTACATGCTTTGTAAGTGGGCAAACCTGCAAAATCACCAGTATATCAAATACTTGTTCTCCCCACTGTATAGAGCCTTTCATTCAGTGTGCCTGTGTCTCGATTACTAAATATGTTAGAATACCTTCCTGAAAAATCCACAGAACACACCCCAGACCCTGAAGGCACAACTGACAGGAGATGTTTGACTTCATAACATGAGCAGGTATGCACTGGCGTTCTGTCTGAACCGGTCTCATTAAAGAGCAGCCAGAGCTGCAGAGTCATGCAAAAGCTCACTTTTTTAAGAACTAGAAATATGAACATCTGCTCCCTGAGCTGTGTAAATATCATGTTGTAATGGTGACAATGGACCGCACTAATGCTCCTTTACCAGCAGATGGCACCGTACCACTGACCTTCTCACACGTTAGGTCTCATTTGAGGTCAAAAATCTTGGATGAAAACACCCTGGCTATAGCTAACACTGACTTTAAGGCTGGTTTTGTCTCACTTTACAGGCAATAATTTAACTAAAACCTCTGTTTTGGGTTTATAAAGAGGTACATAAGAGACAATTTGACACTTCCTGGCCATTTTTACCAAAACATTACAGACCTTATTCATAAACAAATAGAAGGCCTTGTGATGTAATAATTCAATAAGCACTCTTGCAGAGGAACAGAGGTATTCACTCACCTTACTGGCCTTCAGAACATGTATCTGCTCCTCATTCACTGTATCTTTATTCTTCTCCAGAAAACCGTCACACTGATACTCCACCTGACAGACACAGAAAGACATAAGAGGTTTTCATACAGGAAAGAAAATCCATGAACAAGTCTCAGAATAGTTTCTGTTTTTTCCTACACATCAGTATGATTACACGGAGAGTAGATTGAAATATATCCTTCTCCATTCTTCTCGAATTTGTGATTAGTTGTTAGATTGAAAGATTTTGCTAACGCTTTACAGTAAGGTTTTATAGACAGATTTATTTTAGTATAACTGATATATATTATTTTATTATTTATTCATATTTTGCATAAATGTTTATTTTAATATTTTCTGTTTGATTTTTTTCTGTTATTTTAATTATTTTATTTTAAATGTCTACATATTTGTATTCATTTTTATTTCAGTTTATTCAGTTATTTTAGCAAACGATAGGAATTCAATCAATTCCCGATGGACAACATCAAGTCCAGTCCAACAATTTTTCTCATTCGTGAAGCCATTTCACTTAGCTATATGACACAATCTGGAAGAAAACACAATTTTAACTTCGATTTCATTGCAACTTTAATAAAAGATGTAAAAAAATTTTTTTTTTTTTTACATTTTTACATTTACTATTTTTAATTTTTACTTTTTTAAAATATTATTTTTGTTTTATTTTGATTGTTTTTATTTTAAAATGTTAGATTTTTGTACAAATTATTACCTTTTCGTAAACTTACGAACAGAGTTTTCTCAAAGCCCAGTTTGGAAAACCCTGACATAATGCAATGTTAATGCACTTCATTTGGATGATGACAATTATTATTATTTTTTTTTTAATTCTCTTTGTATATCACTACAGTACAAGATTATCCTATTAAAATCTATGTGACGAGTTAAGGCTAAAAGTAAGGTCAAACGTAATGAAAAAGTATTTAAAAAAGTAGTTAGATTACATTTCCTAAAACGTGTATTGTAATATATTACGCTACTAACTACAGTTTTCAGCATTCAATTTGTATTCAGACTACAATATGTAAGCAATCTAGCCAGAACTGATTAGAACTAAGAGCTCCATTAAACTCGGGAGCACACACTGTACAGTTTATAATAGTTCTTTACGATCGTTGCTTGTCAGACTGCACAAACATCATCCCTGCTGTAAGCCATATCAACCTGTGGGAATGGGATCTCAGATGGTAGCATTTTCTCTTGAAAAGAAAACTGGAAAAAGACGATGACGTGTGTGGAACAAGTAGTGCTCTGTTGTTGTCTCACTAATTTTGTCATTGGGTTCAGCATTCCAATTGGTTTTAGATTTGACGGTTGTTGTAGGAGAAGTCACAAAGCAGGACTGGGCATCAAATCTTCTGACACCAGCAACGCTCAAACTAACGATCAAAGAATTCAGATTTTGACAAGGATCCGAGGAATTTTTTTCTGATTCACAAAATTTGTCTCAAACTGCCAAATCATGGCCAAAATCATACAGTGTGAAGCCAGCTTAAGTCTACGAAAGCTACAAAAGCGCAACCACCCAGAAAAAGCATTTTACACAATGGGTGCAAATTACATGTTATATTATATATTCTATTGATTCTATTCTATGCTATTACTCATAGTGTCATTTATATTAATAATGCTGGTTAGAGAATTAAGTGTAGCCCGATTTAACAAGCACCTGCTAATACTCCAAAATCCTGATTTGACTGTGAGTGTGAGTGTGAGTGTGTGTGTGTGTGAGTGCACGTTTTTGTGATTTATGAGGACACAAATGTGTATAATGACATGGGTCATACACTGTTATTACAAAGTAAACGTGTTTTATGAGTCCTCATATTTAAAATAGCATTAAAACATACTAAATGTTTTATTAAAAATGTAAAAATGCAGAATGTTTTCTGTGATGAGTAGGTGTAGTGTAAGGGGAGAGAATGTACAGTTTGTACAGTAAAAAAATTATTACGCCAATGGAATGTCCTCACTTTGATAGTAAAACAAACCTGTGTGTGTGTGTGTGTGTGTGTGTACTGAATGTCTATTACACACTCTAAATGTGGCTTATGATATTCACCTCAGATATTGTACACCATTTCTAAAAACAGATCAGTAGCCATTAAAAGCTCACATGACGACGTCTGAGTGCCTCTTACATGAAGCACACAGGAGAGCTGACTCATTTTTTTTTTTTCATTAGCATGCCTCTAAGCTAACAGAATGATAGCATGGTTCAGCACCAGACAGAACTCCACACTTTCACTTCTTGAACTTTTCTGGGATGCAGTTGCAAGTGGCTTGTCCCAAGAGTGGGAATGCCATAAATATGGTAAAATTAACATTCACTGTACCGATTCAGTATGTGTGAGGCAGCTAAGTAGTTTTTTTTGGAACGTAAATTTAATTTCTCTTCGGTCAGATATTTATATATGAAATGGCACATACAGTACTGTATATCACAGTTTATCAGAAATGCTGAACCAGCCTGAGTGTGAAGTGTGTGTGTGTGTGTGTGTGTTTGTGTGCACCTTATCTGCAAAGTGCTGAATAATGAAAGCTTTATTGGACATCCGTGGCTTTTCAAAAAGTGCACACGTCTTCAAATGAGTGTTATACAGTTTCTGAGCCCAGGAGTCATCAGAACCCTTCGGCATCTGAGAGAAAGAAAAAAAAGAGGATGTAAATACAGTAGTCTGAAACAGGATTCCAATTACACAACACAGTTTTTGTATTAACTTCAAACAAATGCCGTTCTATTGAACATTCTATTTATCAAAAAAAATAAAAATCTGGTTTACACAAAAACAATAACAAACAAACTGCACAAATATTTTCAATATTGATAATAATGAAACTCGAGTAATAGTTGCTGAATATTGAAGTTTGCCATTCCAGGACTAAATTACATTTTAACAGATATTTTAAATTGTAATCATATTTCAAAGTATTGCTCTTGTGAGAGTAAGAGATTTCTTTTGATGGGATGGGAGTGCACTTAATGGAAGGCAATGCACTTTGGGGGTTTGGGGGTAAATTATGATGTGTGCAATTAAATACCTGGTTTACTGGTATTTCATGGTTATGACAGAAATATTTAGTTTAACCTTGTAAAGGCAAAGTTAATAAGTGATTTTATAACTCTAGTCTCATGTTTCTTTCAAAACTTAAAGTATATTGTAGTAATACTTAGAGTTATTAGACTTAGACTTAATAATATAGTAAGTTAATTAGTGTAACTACAATTTTGGCTTTTTTCAAGTCAAACATGTTTTCTGTGGTAATCAACAGATGCTGTTGATAAAGCTTAATTTGTATTGAATCCCAAAAATTAATGCGTCACAAATATGTATGTATTAAAATCTTATAACATTCTACGTTAAAAACAACAATTTTGTTCAATTAAATTAAATTATTAATTGCTGTTAGTTTATGTATCAACTTGGATTTTTGTATGGATATTACTAACTTTTTTAACTTATTAATAACTTTTTTCTGATATTTTAATTTACAAAGCCATAAAACATTTTTTCAATACATCCAGTCACAGATTTATAATGAACCTTGCACTCTTCATCCAGCAGGTCCAGGACGCCCATCTTGGCCTCAATGAGGTTGATACATGGCTGATTATCATAGAAATCAATGAGGGTCCAGGGGATCTGCTCTTTCATATACTCCTCCTGCTCCAACTTAAACACATGCTGCACGCGAGAAGATAGGAAGAGGAAGGTAGGACAGGAGATACATCACAATAAAAAAAAAACCCAGAATTATCAACAATCAAAATGATGAGATATGGTGTAATGTAAAGTGGGTCAGAGATCTCACCATGTTGAACTGTTGCTGTAGTTTCTCGTTGGCATAATTAATACAGAACTGTTCAAAACTGTTGATTTCAAAAGTCTCAAACCTGAAAAAAATAGAACAAAACATCACAATTCATTTCTGTAACTCATGAGTTTTTTTAGAACCTGTGTGGTCTGTTTTCAAAGGTGTGTATGAGCACACACCCGTAAATGTCTAGGACTCCGATAAACGAGTGCTGCTTGACCGTTGAATGCAGCGCTTTGTTCACGTGGTCCACGATCCAGTTGAAGAGTTTGGCGTAGATATGTTTAGCGAGCGCATCCCGGGCGTTTATGGCCTGTAGTTTGGGGACTGGCTTTATGTACGTCTCAGTTGCTGTCTTCAGCTTCTTATGACAAAGCCAATGAGACATGTCTTGATACGTCACGCCCATCAATTCACAAAACACACTCAGGTGACCGTTATTTGGCTGGATAGAAAAAAAGAGAGAAAATTACAAAATTTCTACACAATGAAACAAATTCAGGTCACACTACCACAATTTTGGCTTCAGTACAATACTAGAATCTAATACGTCATATACTAAATCCATACCATAGGTGACTAAGCACCCTCAAAAGATAACTGAATTATTATTATTATTTAATTAAGAACACTGCATGAAACACTGCAGTAACAAATGTGTTGCTCGTTTTCAAGTATACATACAGTATATAACATCATAAACATAAACTCTATACCAACGTCTTTTTCAAGGAAAGCCTGTTCACTCCACGGCCATATTTGCAACGCCTCCAGGCAGCTATTTCGGGCATCCAAGACCAAGTCCTATCTATTTGAATGAGGGAATCCTTAAATATCAAAAGCTGCTTGGCGAACTCACAATTAAAAGAACATTTCAAATCAGCATCTAAAAGAGACATGAACTGTCCCATAAATGTTGCTTCTTATGCTCAAATAGAGCTAAAAAGTTTATTTTTTAGGCTAGACGAGTCAATGCATATGTGCAGTCCTAAGCGTGAGTCTCAGATTTCAATGGGAACCGGAGCCTCTGACAACAGCTGCAGTGACACAACAACTTTATCAATCAGTGATTGGCTCTTTTAGTTAAAAGGCCATATTCCGCCATATTGCGTGTTGCAGTTTTTCCTATTCATAACTAATAGGAGTGAACTGTATTTCTATATCTATAGTCTTTGTCTATAATCAGTAAGACTGATACAATTAATATTGTATTTTTTTTTACTAATTATTAAATTCAACAAAAAGTTCAATCTTCCGATGAAAAGTAACCTTACACAGAACAAGTGGCAGATGTATTAGTTTGCATTTACTCTCCAAGACTTAAAGCTGCAATATGTAAAAGTTTTGCAGTAAAATATCCAAAAATCACTAGGCCAGTGTTATATATTTTGTTCAGTTGAGTACTTAAAATATCCAAAATGTTTTCAACTAATTGTAAACGTTGAGAAAATTGCCTGTCAATGGCGTCATATCCGCGTTACCCTCGGTTTCCGCTTTCACTGCCGTAGAAACCATGACAACATAGTCTCATGGACAAATAGCTTGTTTCGCGCAGTCTTTATGGAACACAATTATTCTTCACTGTTTGTAGCTGGTTCTGTCAACAAAGAGTTGAGTCCCATAAACATCCCATAAATGTAAACGTAAGGGTCAACCAAATGACCCAAGAAGATTTTGGGACAAGAAGAGAAATAAAACGAGGATCAACATCGGTGTGGCATTTCCTAAATGGAGAGAACTTCGCGACAAACTTCAACTAGACAGAGACGCCGATCTTGCATGTGTTTTAAAAGACAGGTGAGTAACTGCTTGGATTCCTTTACTGACAGAAAACTTGTGATTATTATAATCGATCAACAGTGTTAGTCTTATTGTTTGAATGTCTTGTTCTTGTCTATGCATATGATGTGAAAAATGGTGAGGTGATGTTCACTACGAATACTACAAATATGGTTGACTGTAATTTTGTTTTCTACTATAGCTTTAGTTAAATACTTGTCACTACATCAAATGTGTCAAATGCCAAAACTGCGTATGAGTTGCATTCTGTACAAGTAATGTTTATTAAGGACAGTGTTATTGCATTTGGTTGGTGATTAGCTTGTTGACATTGCCAAACACTTCACCCGACGTGATAAACAATATAAATTAATACAGTATATGTTATACAGAAATATTAATCAGCCTTGGTGCAAATGATGTGGGTACATTTTGAACACATAAGACTGCGCAGCGTTATCACACCAATGAATTGGACAAATACAGCAACATCTATGACAACCAATTTAGTATTAAACCTTCCTTTACTTACGGCTACTTCATTATAATGAAATGAAATCATGTCATCAAACGCAACATTTATGAACTATTACTTTACCTCATCCATGAACATGATTTCGATTCCCATGTGATTGATTTAAATCAGCGGTGGAGTTGAAGACGACAGTTCCCATGATTCAAGCTATGCCGTTGTTGTTTTGAATGTATGCCCTCTAGCGGCCAAAAATTTTACATATTGCACCTTTAATGCACAGCTCTATTTTAATCTACAGTATCAGGTTTTTTTTTTTTTTCTAAACCTTTCTATTTTCACCATGTAACACAAGATAGACCTGCTCACAGTGAAATCACATTGCTCCAAAATGCCATTCCGCATATTTGAACTTTAGTCAATAAGAAACTCACTGGAATAATACTGCTGTCCGAGTCTCTATCCTTCACTTCCACGTTGCCCAGGTGCAAAATCGAAGCCAGAATTCGAAACAGGCCCATCTGATAAGACTCATTTACACCTGAAGAGAGACATCAACAAATAAACAATATGAAAACATCAAGAAATCAGCACAAAATCAATCTGTCTAATAGACAAGCTTAAAATTGTATAGCTCTGATAACTACTTAAACTGCCTTCATTTCTGCAGCCTGAAAAGTCTCCCAGGCAGTCTCGACTGAATTCAACAGAGTTTGAAGTTATCATGTTGCTAAGCTAACACAACACTATAATAATCAGTTTTTAAAATCATAAAAAAATTATTGGCTAGTCATTTTTTAAAAATAACTACTTTTGACAGTGAATGAAATACATTTATTTGTTAATAACCCACATTACTCTGAGCTTGCATCACAATGTATTTTGGGACTGCCCAGTCCACTATCGGGGGCGTCATGCCGGGTTAAATCCTGATATAATATCAATTTTTATAATGAACCAAGTAAAATTACAAATGAACTCGACTGCCAGACATGTATGAAAAACAGCGGTTTGTGTTTTTTTAAAAAAAACTATTATTGTTTATAATAAAACTTTACTTAGGTTTTCACTCAAATATTATATTCTTTTGATTAATGAACCAAAGCAAGAACATACATTATTAACTCTTTAAATCTTTATGTTATCTCCTCTGGCACCCTTTTTCTTTTCTTTCTTTTCTTGTTTGTATTGTGTGCATAATGTTTAATACCTGTATTTATACAAAATATATGTCGCTTGAATTAAAAAAAAAAAAAACCCATACATATACTTATATATACACACATATATATATACACATATACACACACATATATAATATATATATATATACACACATACATATATATACATATACACACATACATACATACATACACACACACACACATATACATATATATACACATATATACATACATATATATACATATACATATACATATACACATATATATATATATATATATATAATATATATATATATATATATATATATATATATATAATAAAAAACACCTCATTAAATGCTAAAACTCTTCGGTTATGTTGTGTTGTCAAATTAATGGCCTTATGTAAAATCTTGGACAAAATCTTCCAACCACCAACACAGAAAAAACTCCTAAAATGCATGTTGAGCTAGGATTCTAAACTGAAAGCAACTTGTTTTGTCTCGAGATGCACATCAGCGTCATGTTATTTTAAGGTACACTGTAAAAAATGACAGTGATGGTAAAAGATTTAAAAAAAAAACAGTTAATTGGTTTACAGATAGTTTCCATACTATATACGGTGAATAACTGTATTAGGTCATTTACAGTTTTTGCAAGTGAAAAATAACAAGTCATTGTATAATTAACAGTGATAAACCGTGGATTGACATTCCCATAATTCCCTGCGTGATGCTTCACATTTGATGCATTTTCGTTGAAATAACTCTTTCTTCTTTGTTTTTTCTTATCAGTTATGTACATTAGGGTTTTATGTAACGTTTAATGTTTTTAAATGAATATTTATTGTGTTTTTAAAATTTCATGTGTGTTAGCATGATGGTTTTTAGTGTTTGTGTGAATGATACCGTGTACACCTTCTATATATTAGCATAGTCCTAGTGACGAGCTTTGATTCATCATGTGACTCATCACCACTGTGTTTGGTGATTGTCAGTGTATTAGAAAGGTAAAAAACAGATATTAGTACTTCAATAGTTTGATAAATTAACAATATAATGAAATACGTTTTTTACCGTACATTTAACAATTTTTTTTTACAGAGTGTAAAATAAACAGTTACAAACCATAATTATTACAATATAAACCTTTACATTAACTGTAAGAAAGACAGCTGTACCGTAAAACCTAAAACGTTGCAACCGTATTTTTTACGGTAAAGTTCTGGCAACCACAGCAGCCATTTTTTTGTTTGTTCGTTTTATAGTGTATGTTTATTAAAGCTACTTAAATGTCCAAATTTAACTTAGGCCTAGCCCTGGCTTAGTCTAAGTCCTGTCTGTGAAACAAGTTCCTTAGTATTTTATTCCATATTTTATCTTAAAAACTGTGAATCTTACCAAAAGGAGACACCTTTGGGGTAATAATAATTTTTAAAAAAAAAAAGTCTTTTGGAAGTTGCAATCAAAATCCACTGGCTCAAAAATCTGATGGGGGACATGCAGATCATTATAATAATAAAAAAAAGAGAGAATTGACTAGAAATTAAAATCTACATCTTAAATTAGATACTGTCATTAACTCTATAGTGACACTTTCTCATCTCCACCTATAGCTGGTGTGTGGTGAGCGCACTGCTGACGTTCTGAGCCTGCCATTGCATCATCCAAGTGGATTCCACACACTGGTGGTGGGTGAGAAGAAACCCCCTGATATGATTGCAAAACGCTTTAGGTGTACAGTAGTACATAGTAAAGCTCTATATAAATGCCTCATTTATTCATTCACTCACTCACTTATTCATAATCTGCGATTTACTCCCTCATCTGAGATGGTTATTTTGCACATTAAACTCTCAACTGCATGAAAAACTTTTGAACTTTCAGTCTGACCTAGCAGTGTGAAGGCGTTCCTTGTGGTTGACATCTCCTTGGCATCATCTATTCCATCTATCACTGGGTTCCTGCCCTGTTTGGTGTAGTGAAAATCATCAGCCTTCCCTGTGGAGAAAGAGACACACACAAACTTATATTATACAATTTTTTTAGACCATCTAAAAAAAAAAAAAAAAAGACTTTCTGAAGGATCTGCCCCAAGGCTGGGTTGTCATGAAACCCAAGCCCAAATGTTGATGTGAAACAATCAATCTTATGAACCAATAATCATTTATTAGGTTACATATATACATACAAAACCTTTTTAAACGATATCCTTTTACCCTAAAACGATCCGTATCAACGTAACAATTATCTCAATATGAACAGATTTAAATCTAATAAAACTAATGAAACAGCCTGATTTTATAATAGAGTTCAAATAAAGTGACAAAACTGCAGCATTTATCAAATTAATTTGGCACAAAAGAAGATGTAAAGAGATTTCTGTGCAGGGGCTCAAATGAATTATTGAATCTATTTAATGTACTGGTTAATTGAAATTAATCATCTCAACGTACTCCACCAAAATGAACAAGACTTTTCAATGTAACCTGAAAAAAAAAAGTGTCAGTTTGAGTGAAAATATGTTTTGGGTTCCAACCTAGAATGATTCCCAAACGAGTGATTCTTATGAGTTGGTTCCTTCTAGTGAATCAAAATCATAAAGCTAAACTGCATTATGTTGTAATTAAGTCTCCTGAGAGTTAAATCAGTGTAGTTACAGATTGGTTGATGATATGTGACACTGGACCACAAAACCAATCAAAGGGGTCAATTTTTTTAAATTGAGATTTATACAGCATCTGAAAGCATTTGATGGATGGTTTGTTAGGATAGTTGACCGAGATACAACTATTTGAAAACCTGGCATCTGAGGGTGTAAAAAAAAACAAAAATTGAAAAAAATTGAAGAAAATCATTCATTTTGACCCATTCAACATATTGTTGAGTACAAATATACCCGTGCTATTTATGTTTTGTGGAACAGGGTCACATATGTCAATGTTTAACATAACGGTAAACTAAAATGTAGCTAGTTCATTCCAAGCTAAACTCATTCCCAAATTCATTCAGACACACTATGCTCAACAAAAGAGCTTTAATTATGAAGGAAACTCCCCAACCATTAATAAATAGGACACAGATTTGTTATTATTCACAGACACAGACCCTAAAATACAAAACCATCTTCATAGATTTAACGAACGATACACTGTTGCTTGGCAACAGAGACCTTATTGAGGGATTCACACACACACAAACTCTCACTTTAACGGGGCGTCAGCTGAGCAGGAAGTCAGCTGAGTAGGCAAACAGCAGGAGAGAGCACAGAGCCAGCAGTGTGTGTGTGTGTTTTAGAGCAAGTGGGTGAAGCAAACAGAGAAGAGATGATAGGGAGAAGTGTGTGTGGAACCAAACTAAAGGAGCTACAGTATTCATATGTGGCTGTGTGTGTGTGTGTGTGTGTGTTTAGACCTGCACAGCCCACCTCACAGTAGGGCAGCTCTGATTGCCGCACTCCACGCTGTGCTAACACGAACACACTCTAATCAGACACGTTACCCACAAACACAAGTTCACCTATTTAAATAAGGACATGCCATAGACTTGTTATTCATTTATAATTATTTCCATAGACTTAATAACTTTTAACATAAAAATGATAAGGACTAAAGACTAACCCTATACTATTATACTTCTTTTAATTCAATTTTTTGTTCATTTTTAACACTCTTTTACTTGCGGAGGGACAGAAACCTCTCATATTTCATTAAAATATTTCAATTTGTGTTTCGAAGATTACCCAAAGTCTGGCAAATGATTGAGTAAATGATTAGATAATTTACATTTTTGGGTGAACTATTCCCTTAAAGTCGCACTGTGTAACTTTAAGCCTTTAAGCGGTTAAAATAACAAAAAAAGTACGGAAAAACATTGTTTTGGATTTGGTTCGGCTCCACTGCTCTGCAAATGTGGTGAATGTGGATACAGGATATTGTGAATTGACAAATAAATAATGTTTGTTTTTTTTTTTTTCAACTTTCTTTCAAGTTTGCCGTCAATTTTTCTTGTTGATTGTGACAAACTTTCAGCTTCATGCTACACACGGTCAGAACTGTGTTTAGATATAACATTGTTTGGAAGATGGATTTTTTTCCACTCTCTTATTAATAATATTTGATCATTTTTTTTAAATTAAAATTAAATTACAATAATACATATAAACTTATAAGGACCCACCTCCCCATCATTCTTTTAAATATATTCCCATGAATGAGTAATCCTAATCTGAATAATATTCTCATTAAAAAAAAAAAAAAAAAAAAAAAAAAAAAATCACTCCTCTTGAATGAAATATGCTGCGTGTGTTTGGCTCACCGAGTTTCAGGGCTTTAAACTCCGGAAGGTGAGCAGATGCACAGAGCTGATAGAAGATATGATAATTCCTCTCTTCATCCGCCTGGAGAACAAGAAACGCAAGAAAAACAAAAATAGCACATGAGATTATTTAAGGTCAACAGTTGGTTCCATCTGTAGTATTTTATTGTATCATTAGAAACCCAACCATTATTTGTGGGACTTTTTAAAACAAAACAATTACTGCTCATGAAGCTGCATGTACTTCCTTAAAGTGCCACTATTATGCTTTTACCTTTCATGTAGTGTGTAATATAGCTGTTCGTGAATGTAAAAGGTTTGCAAAGTTTCAAACTAGTGCATGACAAATAAAGTTATTGCCTCCTAAAAGCAAATATTCTGATCTGCCAAAACAAGTAACTGTCAGTAAAAAGTCAGCAATTCCAGTAATTCCTAACATAGTAACAAATTTGCATAATGCCAGCCTATGGTCTTCATTGGCTGCCCGCAAACGATGTCTGCTTTGACCTGCAGCTACAACACTGTAGTTGTAGCTAAGGCCTGGAAGATTTAGTTCGTGTTGTTGATGTGTCGAGAAGATACTATTTTCAGCACCGCAAATCCACTTTACAGCCACTTAAAAATGATGAAGACTCGCGCTGGATTGGATGTGGTAAAACCGGCACCATTTTTATGGTTCCAATCACTGTGTATACAAGTGCTGTGGAATCCTCCAGTCGGAGCTGAAATTCAGATATGGTAATCGTCCTTTCGTTTCTGTCACACGCTGCAAACAGAAGACCAATCACGACACACTAGGCCATCTGACCAATCAGAGCAGAGTAGGCTCTCGGAAAGAAGGGGTTGAATATTCAAACTAACCATTTTAGACTCTGAGAAATCAGGTGATGCTGCAATGTGTATTATAAGAAAATGAAAGTGTTCCTTGATCCCGGACAGACAACAAACTCAATATTTCATGCTAAATTTGCGTTTACTAAGGAACCATTATTTGAATGACCTATAGCTTTGTTGAATGCTGGACTATTATTGTGGCATCAGTTTTAGATTTACCAGCCCCTAAACAAATGTGGTCGTTCCAGCAAATGTCAGTCAGATGGACTCTTCCTGACTAAGTGGGTAGTTTTTTCATTAGAATATCATTTGAATTACAAGGGGAATGATCAAAGAAAACTGTACACAAATATCCTTTAATCCTTTTAATAAAATAAAATTATGTAATTTAATAAAACACAATGTTAATCCTGCCCGGCAAATAGCTCTGACCTAAAAAGTCAGATGTATATATATATATATATATATATATATATATATATATAAAAAACATAAACCTGTAATAAACCGTGTTTATGTTGAAAAGAAGGGTAATTATTTAAATTAAACACACATATGACAATACCAGCACAGATTGCTGGTGGTGAGTGAATAAGAAAAAAGTGGTGTCATGCATGTGAAGTATGTACAACAAGCTTGCAAAATACCATTGAATTTATATACTTGCATAGAGTATATTTCTGGTCAAACTCTGCATCTGACACAAATCGCACATGCCTAACTCATCTGGAATTCCCCAAAGCACAACAGCAGTCTCTGTGAGTATGTTATATAACACTGAACAGACATGTTTAACTCCATTATCCTCATTCCTGTCCAGCTTTAATCTTTCTGAGCTTCCCAGAAGGAGTAAAAGCCTCTGAATTCCAACCCTGTTTCTCACACCTGGGCAAGATGAAGTGATTTATGTAGGCCTCATCAGTTTTGAGGCCAATTATACTGGTGCAACCCCTTTGGATGACAGACTTTATAGATTATATCTTTCAGACTTGGGCAAGCGAAGAGTTAAGACTATGGCTATGTCTGAAATCGTTCCCTTTACCCTCACATAGTGCTCCATTAGACATTGATGCACCGAAATTAACTTTTCACTGAAACTAAATTTTAGTAAATGAAGTAAAAATATTTTATTATCATATTTTCAAAAAAAGATATAATTAATTTTGAAGTTGTGTGTTAACAATGAGATTATGTGGTTTTTACATTCAATTAACACTGCTTTTGTCATCTTTTACAAGATAGACAAAGTTTGTGAACAAATAAGTAATTTGGTTTAATCAAAATTTCATTTTTACCAGACTCTTTTGGTTATACTGAATGACGATATTTTCAAACAATGCCAACAGGCTGATATCTAGGACAAACAAAGGACAATCAAAGATTTTATATTTAGTACAAGTTTTTCAATTACAACAACTTCCAGTTTTTAAAGCGGTTGTACCGAATGACCTGATGTTTCAGGACATGCCTATGAGCAAGTGAAAACATGAATTTTTCAAATAGTTAAAAGAGAGTTAGTTACTTTGCTTCACGACCATGTGGTCCTTTGCAGATGTCTGAATGATGTTACGTCCTGTCACATAATACTGACTGCATGACTTCATCTAAAATGGTCCCTTTATATTGGTTACTTCAAATGATATGAATGAAATTCATTTTTCCGGACATTCTTTCACATAAAGCAACGACTTCTACGCATAATTTTTATACCATTTTGCACTACGATAATATACATGTTATAAAATCATGCCAGAATAAAAAATATATACATTAATTACATTTAAGATATTTTAATCACAAATGAACTGGCTGTATTGGCCTTTGGACGGTTAAACCAAATGAGCTTTTGACACTTCAGAATCTTTAAAACACCTTTATATGTAGTAAAATATCATTAAAACCATGTTGATTCAATAAAAGAGATCTAGTTGTACTACTTTACATACTTTGGATGTAATCATTTTTTTTTTAACTATTATTATTATGGCCTTTGGACAAAAATTGACCCTTTTATAAAAAAAAATTTTTATGAATTTTTCAATGAAATTTAAACATTTAAAAGGCTGTAATAAAACATTGTTTTATTTGTTTTCATGTAAACATTCATTAAGTCACACCAGTGAAAACAACATTTATATTTTTTATTGTTTAATAATAATAATAATAATAATACCTGCTGACAGGTTTCTCTGTATGTTTACAGCATTAGTTGAGAGAGATTTGTTTCCTTGAGAAAAATTAACTGCATCCGATATTCATCCAAATGAATCAACATTGAATCAAGATCAGAATCAAACTTATAAATCGAAATCACCACCTCCAATCCATTACCCTCACTCCAAGCTAAACTCAAAAGATAGCAGTCTGGACAATATTATGTGATACTCTAAAAGCAACAAAGTTTGATTTAACCGTTTTTATCAACGCCTTTCAGCATTGGATGACATAATATTTTAATCAACATTTTTCTCGCTTCATCTGCCATTTTGGAATTCTGTTTATTACTGCAGTACATTCTGGAAGTGCCTTGTCTGTCAAGGTATTTGGCCAGAAAAAGATATCGAAGGAGACATCATAATATTAAGTTATAGCTCACTAGGGCTTGGAGTCTTGAAAGTGAAAGATACAGGAGCCTTCAAGGAATGAAAACAGTCCTGTGAATTAAATCCCTGAGGAATCTGAGAGGAGCTAAAATTAGATCTGACATAAGCAAGAAGTGCGGTGTGCTTCAGAGGGTGTGGTGGCTGGCTGCTCCTGTCTGTGAACACGGTCTTATGCCATTCTTCAAAGCAGTTTCAATATAGTTAGAACACAAAATACACATGAATGAACATCAGAAGGTATATTGAAAGTCGTATTGATCGATCAGTGTTTCAACTGTGGAAATATGTCAATGAAACAGCTTGTAAACAATGTCACTTAACGTCAGAAAGGTCATTCAATGTGCAAAGCTGGATGGATAGTTTGTCAAAATGATCTCTATCTAAGATATTTATTATATTTTTACATGTTCTTGAATGTATGTATTGAATACATCCGTTATGAAAACAAGTTATGACAGTCACCGTTTAAGTATTTATATTTCAAAACGCAAACTGGAGCAGAAACATAAATATGTCATTAAAAGTTACATTATAAAATTATAATTATAAAAACTGCATTGAGCAAATTAAATGCATGTATGCAAATCAGTTGTTAATTTTAATCTTTAATATTATAGTAATGTTGGAAAACAGCATGACTAGTTTGTCCCCATCTATTCATGCAAATTAAGTTGAGTATCTGATATGCCTGGGATACATTAAAAAACCATTAGAAAGATTCAAAAACGCTCACACAGAGTTAATCTCTGGATCGCCAAGTGTTTGATAACATCTGGTGGTAATTCTGAAACACAGCAGGCTTTTAGTTTAAGACTCCAAAAAGAAATGACACATTCATTCAGTATTTTTTTTTGGGCTGTCAAGGAAAATCACATATAAGGGCAAAGAGAGAAATCAACATTTCCATTTGAAAAGCACAGACATTTCCATCTCCAAATTCACCCCTCAGTCCATTCACAAAAACTACTACAAAAATAATTATGATATTACAATCAATACAACCATCAATACATAAACATATGAACTTCCAGACTTTTACTAATATATATATATATATATATATATATTTTTTTTTTTTTAATTCCCAATTTTATGCCAAATGCACTATTACTTTTTCATTAGTAAGGTTAGCCAATTCTGATATAGGTCAAGTCTTAAAATAGCCTGTTTAATTCTAAATGTCAGAAAAAAATGTCTTGATGAATATTTCATGCATGCTCAATAAATATTTAATTTAAGATTGTGGACCTTTTGGGTCCTGAAATATTGGTAAAAAGATATAAAAGAACAATGTGAATCTCCAAAGTGACAGAATGTCATTTATGCCCGTCCCTCACCTGAAATACCACACGTGATTTCTCCAAAAGATATGTCCTCATGTTCGCACCGGTGATGTGATACCTCCTATCAAAGCCGATCTCAATGTATTTCCCAAATCGACTGCTATTGTCATTCCTGGTGGTCTTGGCGTTACCGATGGACTAGAGATAAGAACAGAAAAAGACATCAGTTTGAGTTCAAGTCCTGGACTGAGCTGCAGGTTTCTTTATTGTTTCAGTTAGAGGAGAACAGGGTTAAAAGTTTAAGGAGCACACAGAAAGGTTATTGATTCAAAAGCACAGTGACAGGAAGATCATGTGTGTGGGAGACGACAGAGCGTTGCCTCTCTGGGTCTCTACAGAAGGTCAGGAAGTTGATACTGCTTCCCCCACAGAGCAGAAACCTGCTGAGGATCTCTGTCAGAATCAGCAACTGAGCTTCTGGAAGAACGGCATGTTTATAGGGCACGAATTCATTAAGCCTGACTAAAAATTCTAACCAAGCACAGATCATTTGTGTTTTTGAACAATTGTATACATCATCAATGTGAGTACTAGAGTTAGGCTCCTGTCGCTAGGCTAAACCAATGGCATGAGTTTGAGGTGGGGTCATCTGTCTGTATGTCCAATGGTAGATTAATGTATTATATTTTACAATCTCTTTCATTATAAGGCAGCAAAAAAATCTATGCTCCTGCAAAAGGCATGGGAGACTCGGATCTCAATTGATTTCAGGGGCTTAAGGCATACTGGGGTAAAAGCCGCATTTAGTTTAGTTCAAGGTAATTCATTTAATCAGTTTTTTCAATAGCTAAAAGCGCTTCTTATTGTAAAAGGCACTGGCTAAAGCCACTATAGCTGACGTGAAAAATGTCTGACTTTTCCCAAATGGTCAGTATCATTTATATAACTGGGTGTCCACAAACATCAGAAGTAATGAATCAAATCATCATTTAATTTTTTTTCATATTTATTGTTAATACTGTAAAGCCATATTAAATTATTATGGGATCTCCTTTTAGTAGTAGCTTTTTTTCTTAATGAAATTATCTGAATTTTTTAAAATAAACATTTTAATGTGTGTGTATATCTAATTATTTTTTTCCTATCGAAACAGAATATGGTACAAACTTTGCTAAAGTGATTTTTTTGAAGAAATATTAACTTTAATAGTATGAAAAAAAGCCTTTAGCTTAAGTATTTGCATCAGTACTAGGGAGGGCTCCATGCCACCTCAAGATGATTTTTAAACAAAATAAACTACTTTATGATTTCTTTTCCAACAAATGTTTTGCTCCATCAATGTCCGAAATTATTATGGGAGTTATTATATTACACTAAGGGAGTAGTGAAAAGCTGATTGTCCTTAAAGTGTGCCATTTGTGCCCTGCTCTAATGAACTGAAAACTGCATAGGACACATAAGTATGAGGTACAACAGCACGTTTTAAGGTCACACTTTATATTAGGTGTTCTTAACTACTATGTACTTACATCAAAATATAAGTACAATGTACTTATTGTGTCCATGTTGTATTGGAAAACACTGCTGCTATTGTGGTGGGATACAGTTAAGTTGAAAACAGGTTTGGTGGTATGGTTAGATTTAAGGGTGGGTTACGGTGTAAGTGAAGGGTCAATGTAATTATGAGGTAGTTACAGAAATTACATAAGTAATTATATAAGGCATTTTTAAAATACAAGTACAATGTAAAACGTGTATGTACACAATAAATGCATTGAATCAAATGATTAATGTAAAGTCTTGCGACCATGGTGTAGTTTGTTTAAAGCCTATGTTTAGCTTTTTACTTCAGGTGATTGAATTTAGGCTTCAAAATTTATAAAAGTTGTAATCATGGCTATCATGATGGACAAAATGTGTAATAATCATTGAGTTTTGGAGGTCACAGAGCTTATTTAATCCAAAAGCCAAATGGAAAAATCCTATTGTGTTTTTGTCGAGTGAACAAGGGTGATGCCAAAAATACAAAAACTTACTGCAGCAGGATAAAACTGCCTTTGAATTTGGCCAAAACAAGGTATTATAATAATATTTTTTTCATAATTATAATAAGTATGTAATTATTCCACATTACTTTTGGAACAGCCTTCGTGTTTCCCTTCGGAGTTCCCAAGATGCTTTTACATGCTAAAATGTATATGAAGGTAGTTAGTTTCTGAAATAAGATAGTGATTAGATCTGTTTTAAAGGGTTAGTTCACCAAAATATGACATTTCTGTCATTAATTACTCACCTTCATGTCATTCCAAACCCGTAAGACCTTCGTTCATCTTGGGAACACAAATTAAGATATTTTTGATGTAATAAAAGAGTGTTTTTTTTTTTAATCCTCAATAGAAAGCAACGAAATTACTACATTCAAGGTCCAAAAAAGCAGTAAAAACTTTCGTTTTTCAACAAATTCGTCTCTCCCCTGTCATTCTCCCATGCTATTTTCATTGTAGCGCTTCCAGGTTCTACGTCAGAATGCCGACTCAGTATGTTCAAACGCTGTTAATGTGAGCTGCACAATACACACGTGTGATGCTGACGCAGGAGCAGGCATTCGGACGTAAAAACGGACGCGCTGAACTGCGTTCACTGCGTCAACTGCATATGAGTCTATCAGAGTAAAGAAGAAATTGTTGAATAAAGTTGTTATTTTTGCTTTGTTTTTGTGCACAAAAAGTATTCTCGCCGCTTTATAACATGCGGCTGAACCATTTTAATGATGTCTTTAATACCTTTCTGGACCTTGGATGACGGTAATTATATTGCTGGGTGATAAAAATAAAAAAATAAAAATTGGATTAATCAAAAATATCTTAATTTGTGTTCCGAAGATGAACGAAGGTCTTACGCGTGTGGAACAACATGGGGGTGAGTAAATAATGACAAACTCCATTTTTGGGTGAACGAACCCTTTAAGTATGTTGAAGAAATATGAGGACAGCAGAGAAGGTCATATTAGCTTTATTCTAACACTGAATTTACACTAATACACATTTGAGCACTCAAACACACACATATACACTCTCTCTGCTGCTGTACTGAGGGAAATGAGCCCTAGGGAGATGAAGACCATGCAGTGAACAAGTAACATTCAGCCAGTGAACAGCTTTTAGTCTCCCAGCCGAAGGGGTTTGGCTCTCTGAGATATAAATGTCTGTATTATTAAAGACCTTCATGAAAACAAACAGCCCGAATCTCAGTACTGATTCCAGAATGACGCACTGATCTAGTAAAAACTCACCTCCATGATGGGGTTGGATGCAAGAACTTTCTCCTCTACATTGGCTTCACTGGCAGAACCGCTGACCGTGGCAAAGTAACGCATGGCGTATTTTGCTGAAACAGTTTTCCCTGCTCCGGATTCTCCACTCACAATGATGGACTGATTCCTCTCATCCCTGAATGATGTGAATGATACAAATGAAAGAGAATAAGTTAAACTCGAATTTTTTGAGTTGTTACTAGTGTCGCTTGGTACTGTATCAGGGTGCTTACACACTAGAGTTTATACATTAAGAATGCTGAGAATCTATTGATTTGTATTGGTGAATGATGGTGTATTGTAAAG
This sequence comes from Opsariichthys bidens, assembly GCA_037194245.1. Taxonomy (NCBI): domain Eukaryota; kingdom Metazoa; phylum Chordata; class Actinopteri; order Cypriniformes; family Xenocyprididae; genus Opsariichthys; species Opsariichthys bidens. The sequence goes on from CM074278.1 coordinate 9,543,315, forward strand.
CTGAAGAGGTAAAAACACAAGGCTCTGAGAAAATGATGCTCTAACATGTGAAAACAGACATCCACTGATCAATGAACCACTTAGACAGATGGGTTCAGTTGTGAACACCGTTGAGGCTGCATTGAGAAGGAACAAGAGACCCAAGAAAACGAGCTAGAGAAATATAACCGTCGCTGGTCTATTTTTGGTTGGGCTGCAGTGAGAAACATCCTGACCTACAAACCTTCCCTTTAGATTGAGCAGTATAGCTCATACTCACACAGAGACATACTCTATGCAAATACGAATGCTTGGCTGATGCAATGCAAGCACAGCCTCCATTATAGCTAAAAAAGATCTAAAAATGAAAAGACTACCATTTAATCACACCCATGTCCCTCATCACAGGTATGACATTCTATGGTAGAAAAGAAGAGATATTCTGAAAAAAGTGCTTTTTGTTCATACAGTGAAAGTCATTGGGGTATAATGTTGTTTAGACCCCAATGTTCATCACTATATCAATTTTATGTTGCAAAGAACAAGGAAATTCATACAAGTTTGGTACATGAAGGTAAGCAGTGCTCGAAGCAGGCCGCACCAGTACGCAGTACAAGCACTTTTACATTTTGAGCTGTAGCATACACTCACTTTTCCTGCTTACCGACACTTCTCACATGTAGCCGGTGAGTTGAATTCTGACCACCGCCAAATTATTACCCACCTAATATTGGTAGGTTTATGTGTGGGGGAGGAGTTAGGATTAGGGGTGGGGTCAGGATTAGGGAATCAGGTAGCGACTTCAATGAGGAGGGTAATAATTTGGCAGGGAGTCGAAATTCGGCATAACACTATCAGGGGTGTCACTAGGCCCTTTTTCGACTCAATTATCTGAACGTTTGTGAATCTAAGCAGATTTGAGAAAAGGGTGAAAAGAAAGTAAAAATATATATAAAAATTTTTTTTAAGAAACAAACATGTAATGTATTTATAGCCTTAGAGTAAAAGAATTTGTGGTTTTTTTTTGTATATTGAATATATATATTTATTATATATATATTATATAATATATATATAATATATATATACTCACAGAATCACAGTACAAGTACCGATAACATTTTTACAAATTTTATTATATATTATTCATCATGTGACAAACACTGAAGAAGAATGACACTTTGCTAACAAATGTAAAGTGAGAGTGTACAGCTTGTACAACAGTGTAAATTGCGGGTCCCCTCAAAATAACTCAACACATAGCCATTAATGTATAAAGCGCTGGCCACAAAATTGACAATATATTTTGTGTGGCCACCATTATTTTCCAGCATTGCCTTAACCCTCTTGGGCATGGAGTTCACCCGAGCTTCACAGGTTGGAGTCCTCTTCCACTCCTCCATGAGCTGGTGGATGTTAGAGACCTTGTGCTCCTCCACCTTCCGTTTGAGGATGCCCCACAGATGCTCAATAGGTTCAGATCTGGAGACATGCTTGGCCAGTCCATCACCTTTACCCTCGGCTTCTTTTGCAAGGCAGTGGTCGTCTTGGAGGCGTGTTTGGGGTTGTTTTCATGTTGGAATACTACCCTGCAGTCCAGTATCCGAAGGGAAGGGATCATGATCTGCTTCAGTATGTCACAGTACATGTTAGAAATTCATGGTTCCCTCAGTGAACTGTAGCTCCCCAGAGTCAGCAGCTCCAGACTATGATACTCCCATGACCATGCTTGACTGTAGGTACACTTGTCTTAGTACTCCTCACCTGGTTACTGCCACACACGCTTGACACCATCTGAACCACCTGAACTCATCAGACATGGTTCTAGTAATCCATGTCCTTAGTCTGCTTGTCTTCACCAAACTGTTTGCGGGCTTTCTTGTGCATCATCTTTAGAAGAGGCTTCCTTCTGGGAACGACAGCCATGCAGATCAGTTTGATGCAGTGTGTGGAGTATGGTCCGAGCACTGACAGGCTGACCCCCCCCACACCTTCAACCTCTGCAGCAATGCTGGCAGCACTCATATGTCACAGCAATTCTTTTTTTCAGATCCTCAGAGAGTTCTTTGCCATGAGGTGCCATTTTGAATTTCCAGTGACCAGTATGATACAGTGAGAGCGATAACACCAAATTTAACACACCTGCTCCCCATTCACACCTGAGACCTTGCAACACTGACGTGTCACATGACACCCGGGAGAGAAAACAGCTAATTGGGCTCAATTTGGACATTGTCACTTATAAAGCTGTACTTTACTTTTACATTGTAGCAAAGTGTCATTATATATATATATATATATATGTGTGTGTGTGTGTGTGTGTGTATGTATGTATGTATGTATGTATGTATGTATTGTTCCTCCCTATCCTAGTATACAAACGTAGTAAATGTTTTTTTAAATCATAGTGTGCAGCACATATTTACATATTCATAAAAACATTTGATTGTTCGCAAACAGTATGTCATTTCAAACTTGCCATTATCCCTGAGTGAAGAATGAAACCGAACTTCATCATGAGTATACCAGGGCTTTTACTTGGGTAACTACCGACGACTCACAGTTTTAACTAACTTAAACATGCTTAGCCCCACCTGGCCATCTGTTTGTAAGCCTCTTCTGCCACTGCGAAGATGTGAGGGTCCATGTCGCCCATATTCTGCCCGCTGTACGCATTAATGATGTCGCTTCCATAAATGGGAAGAGTCTCATATGGGTTTATAGCGACCAGAACAATACCTAAATCAAAGCATAAAAGATCATTGAGCTCAATAATTCTAGATGCATTAAGCATGCCTATGTCTGGTGTTTGCATGTGTTTACCGCAGTACGTGTAGATGAGTTTGGAATCAATGAAGCGCACTTTCAGATTGTGCAACACAGCAGGCTCGTGAAGGTAGCTGAGAGCGGTCAGGTCATTTTCTCCCACCAGGATATCTGGGTTACGCAGGTGTGGCAAGTTGTTCGTCTTGGGGTCCAATTTGTACTCCAGTTCCTGAATAACACAGCACAACAAATTATTTGTAGTTGTGTTTTGAGGGGAACCATCATACTTTTGAAGTCAGACGATGGCTTTCTGTGAGGAACAGGCTGAAAAACCAACTGACTTGTTCACACTTCAGGATATTTTTTGCAATTGGTCGAAAGCCACAGAAGAAATTGATATTTGACATCACTGCCTTCTGAAGAAAATACAGGATAGAATTAAAGGGATAGATCACCCCAATATTAAAATTCTGTCAAGTCATTCCAAATGTGTATGATTCTCTTACTTCTATGGAATATCAAAAAAGACAATTTTAAAAAATTTTGGTAATCAGTTTTTGGTTACCATTAACTTCCACTGTATGGCCAAAAAAATACTGATACATTTCTCAAAAAAAGTTGGGACATTTTGTAAAATTGTGAATAGAAGACCTTGACCAAATATTGACAGACCTCTTAATAGAAATAACATCACAACATTTATTTTCATCAATAGGTACATTCATTTTTGGTCAAGATCTTGCATTGACAATGGAAGAGGTGAGCACTCTGTAAAGTCTACTCCAGCACATGCCAAAGACTTACAGTGAGGTTAAGGTCTTTTGACATAAGATCTATGTCAATCTGTAAAACATCTTTTGTGTTCCACTGAAGAAAAAAAAAAATCAAATAGATTGTGAACAACATGAAGGTAAGTAACAAAATGGCCATTTCTATTACTCATACTGTAGTTCTCTGAATTATCATTTAGAGAAAAGTTTAGAAATAGATTGTAAATCAGTGAAATGAGGTAATAAAGCCAAAAGATAAACAGAATCCTCAACATTACTGAAATGACTACAAGGATCATTAAAAAAAAAAAAAAAAAAAAAAAAAAAGAAATACTTTTGCTGTCATTACCCTCCTACAGAGATCATTGATATGAGAATTAAGACTCATTTAGACCCGGAGCCATTGTTTAAAGGAATATTCAGGGTTATTTTGTGCATGAAATGGACCAAAAATGCAACTGACTTGGAAAAAAAGTAAAAAATGATGAAGTGCCAATGAGAAGGATGCAACAATCTAGAAATTCAAAAACGCGGCATGACCATCGGATAAAGAAATGGTGTAATTATCAGACAATTAAATTCTCAGTGGGTCACAAAAATAGGTTGAGAAGAAAAGATGCAAAGATGCATACATCTTCCGCCATCAATAATTAAATCACCAATAAATGATTACATAATATCTTAATAGTTATTATTACGATTGATGTGGTTTGGAATTGGTGACATCTACTTGAAAACAAAATACATGATCAGAAAAACGAATAATTATGCATACATAATTTTTTGATGATGTCCATTCTGTTCATCAGGATCATTGTCCATATGTTGTATTAAAAGCTGAGTTCAAGTTAATATTGTGCAATTACCATGGTAACTGTAATTTCACTGTGTTATTTTGATGACTGTGGTGGCTCATACCAAATACCAAGTCTGAGACCACTATTTATTAGCCTAGCCTTGCCTTTTAATTCTGTTTATTCATCAGTTATAGTGATATTCTTACAATGTATGCGTCTTAAGTAAAGTGGGAGAGTACTTGTGTGTGTGTGTGTGTGTGTGTGTTACCTATTTATTCAAAATCCCCCAAAATTTGGTCGCGGTTTAATGACCATGGGAAAACCAGTCGAGAACCACTGTTCTATAGTACTTGGAAAATGTGACTGAGAGTGGTATGTTTAACCCAACGGTTAATGATCTGGATTGTTAACACAAATGTTGCAGGATCAATCCCTTGAGTAAATCCATTGTACTGTGAACAATGTTAATAAAAATAGCCTGATGCTTATACACACTCATTACTCTAATACACACACTGACCTTTCCATCTTCTAGCTGTAGTTGCAGTGTTCCGTCTCCTTGTCTGTAGTCCTTGGTGAGCTCTGCTGACCTCCACACTTCCTCCACATCCGGGATCCAGACCCTTGCATACTGTACAGACAAAATTATCAGTTAATATCGCTCGCCTACAAAATGCTCCTTGAATAGTGCTCTTTATTTGGTTGTTTTAACACGCATATTTGACGCATTGCGATTAATGATATGAAAAAGTCAATTCTGCTCATTAGTTTGTCAGCTGATGTGGACAAACCGTGAAAAACAGATTAAAACATTTAATCATGTGACACAGGAACTCAAAAGATCTCCAGAACCAGCAACATTATGCAAGTGCTCCTATTATGCTATTTTAAAGGTTCCTAATTTTGTTTTGGAGGTTTCCTACAATAGGTTTACATGCATCCAAGGTGAAAAAACACTTTAATTTTCTCATAATATACATTGCACATCTCAATTTCTCAAACAGTCTGAAAACGGGTTGTTCGAATAGTCGGTCTCTCTAAAAACCTGCTTTCCATGAGACTACTCTGCTCTGAATGGTCTACCGCTTACAGTGCACATTGGAAACAAAAAGCCTATTACCATATGTGAATTTCAGCTCCAGAGGCTTCATCAGAACGTAAAGAGTTAATTTCCAAACACAGATAACCGTTTTTATTCATTTTCACAAATCATGTTTTTTTTATTGTGTATTCCAATAATATCAATCAAACTACAGTTGGGTTGTTTTGATTAAGTAATAAAAACTCCAAAATACAGGTAACTTACAAAATTAAAGTTCTTTGAAAGATGTATATATATAAAAGTTTATTTTTTAGCAAAAGCAGATAAGTCCAGTCATTTTTTGGAAAAGTAGATAACTCCATATTTCATGTTTCAGATTTAAACAAAACCAAGTAATTACATGTATGGTGTACAAGGACTTACAGGAGGAATCTGACAAAACAGATTTGGGGTTCATAACGTGCTATATGTGAAGAATAAAGCAGAGCAATCGTTCTTTTTATTAAAAAAAAGTACCATTTATAATTTTTTTGCAAATGAACTTCACTTGTAGCAACAACTACAGCGTTTGAGGGCGGGAGAAAGTAGACACTGTTTACGGGCAGCCAATGAAGACCAGAGGCTCGCATTATGCAAATGTGTTACATTGTTACATAACAGGAAGTGAGACTTTAACGTTTTTTTTTATTATTGAAAATGAAGTGTAGCTAGGTTATAATTTGAATCAGCTGTCATCCTGTCTGAACTGCCTCCTCACAAAATCATAATTGCAACTATAATAATAGAGAGAGCATGAATGCAGTCATGACAACAGAAGACAAACAGCACAGTTCATCTGAGAGAACAACCAGAACCAACCAATAAGCCTGATTATACACGAATGACTGACCCTATAAACATGAAGAAACAAACGACAAAACAGAAGAACGATGAAATGTGCGCATTTATGACAACTACAGTATGCTGTACACTAAGGTCAGGCCACCAGACTGTGGTCCATATATCCAAAATATTATATACATATATATATATATATATACATAATATTATATTATACTATATTTTATTATATATATAATATATATATATATATATAATATATATATATATATATATATATATAATATTATATTTTTATATATATATATATATATATATATATATATATAATATTATATTATATTCATATATATATATATATATAATATTATATTATATTTATATATATATACATATATATAAAAAATATATTATTTTTATATATATATATATATATATATATATATATATATATATATATATATATAAAAATTGATACAAACACTTAAGAGCTGACACATAGTATTAAGAGAACAAGTGAGCATGGATTATCTATATTCTGTCAATTGGCTCCAACATGTTTCTGAGTCAATGTGTGTTTTAAGATTTTCTGAAAGCAGCATGACCGTGTCAGCAGTGATTACGTCAGAGTTAGTCACGCGGTGCCAGATGGGATATAGTCCAGCTTTCCACACCATCATTATAACTCATTCATGTATGAGGCTCACACAGACACACTGGCACACACAGCCCTGCACCACAGAAAACTGCTCATGCATTTTTAACAAAATGAAGTGATATTAAAGTCAAAAGCACCAACACCAGTGAAATTATCCTAAATTTAAAACATAAAAAATGGACGTATTTCTCAAAACTCAAATATTGCTGCCGTTTTTTGATGCAACTCAAATAAATTAAGAGCAGTGAATGGCTCTTTTTTCAGTCAATATGGCGTTTGATTAATATTAATGACATATTCGACACAGCAGCAGGTCTGTTAGGCTGAATGTAGGCTGTACTGTCTAATACACTGATCCAATGTTCCATATGTCCTGCAAATTTATTCACAAACCAACTGGATTTACTTCATTACCTCACCAGGTGGGCATTTTGACAAAAAAATCCATTTGATGGTTACGCACAACCACATTCCCATAAATGCTTTTCCATACAGCGTTGGTACAGAATTCGGTTCCAACTACCACTGTGGACTAGTATTGTTGGATGTTTTTTATTTTAGTTTAGAATTTTCCCTTCACAGTATCATTGCAAATCCTATACAACCTTCCCTCAGTTGAACCCCAAGACATAGCCGTTTGTAATGCCTGATCAGAAAGTCTGTAGTAAGAAGTAATACATTTGCATTGAGTATAAGTTATTACGCTAACTGGTAAATAGTATGTGAATAGAAATTTAAATGTTATATTAAAAATAGAAATGTTTCATTTGATTGATTAAACTGATGTTATATATTTGAGAAAAACATTAATTGAGTTCATTAAGTTCTGTCAGTCTGTTAAATCAGAAAAGAGGTGGACCATCTAGAAAAGAGGTGGAGTCTTATTGACAGTATCCAGAAATTTTTGACCAGAACTGTAACCGTGCTAAAATGGCCAAGCTCACATTGTGTTTTTAAAAATCTTACTAGAATTGCATAGTATGTATTAAGATATGTTAAAAAGGGCATCATCTGGAAAGCATCTTCAAAACACAATTTTACATGTTTTCTAAAACATAAACATCTTAGACATTTTCTAAACATCTATTTAAAGAGGACCTATATAGTTTTTCTTTAGTGTGTAATGTTGCTGTTTGAGCATGAAAAAAGTTGGAAAAAGTTACAAAGCACAAAGTCCAGGAAATTATTCTCTATATCAGTAAGCACTAGAGGTGTAAAGGTACAAGTATTCGTACCGGTACATGCACGTGTCTCTCGATTAGGTACACGTGTGTACCGACGAATACCGACCAATAATTGCAATAAGCTCTGTTTTGTTACTTTGATAAGAAACAAAGTCTCGTCCCTTAAATTCCGTCCACTTTAACAATAAATGCCATTTTGATGCACATCTTTAGTGTGGCGCTAATGTGGCTGCCAGATCGCTGTAGGCGTCTGGCAGTTCAAGTAGCGGTCCGGAACACGAGTGGACGCAATCATCTCTTTTTCGTTACCAGTTACAGAATAAACATGAATGAACATCTGAAGGTATGCTGAAAGATACAGTACAACTTGAAATGTAATCATCGGTGTAAAGTAATCGATCAGTGTTTCAACCGCGGAAAAAAACATGAATAAAACAGCTTGCAAACAATATGTCACATAGCATTTACCTCGGAAAAACCACTTAGTGTCGACAGCTTGTTAGTTCGCAAGAGAAATGAGCTTTTCTCTCTACATATGCACTATTTTATCCTATATATTCATTATATTTTACTTCTATCTTACTCCTATCTTGATTGTTTAACCTATCTTAATATGTTTAATGTATGTTTAAATTAATCTGGAGAAGAAACATTTTTATAATTAGATTTAGAAGTTAATGCAGTTATTGCCTTATATGCAATTTACATGTTTGCATACAATTATTATGTGAGTGTTGATTATTATATCTAAAAATAAATAGCAACTGAATTTAATAGTTTGGGCTCTGTTGATAATTGTAACCTTTAATATTATAGTAATGAGCAAGAAAGGGCTCCAGCATTAGCAGAGATAGATTTTTTTATCCTTTTTAAATTTTACATTTTTATAAATTTTAATTATAACAGAGACACAATTTGTTCAGTAAACCACTGTTTAATAAAATTTTATGCTTAGTTTTCTCACCCTGGTGAACCGAACCGTGACTTCAATACCGAGGTACGTACCGAACCAACATGTTTGTGTACCGTTACACTGAAACACCTTAATTGTAGTCTTTAATTTTCTTCCGGGAATGTACACCTCACAATATTTAAATAATTATTTTAAATAATTCTCACCCATGGCATATGCAAAAAAAAAGAAAAGAAAAAAAAAGGGGCGAATCTTGAGTTGGTCTAGCGACTTTGGTTAGTAGCGTGTTGAAACTCGTGATTATGGTAAGGGGCGTGACATCTCCGAAACATGCATAAAGCGCATGATCAATCACAACACAATAGTCCAGCCAACCAATCAGAACACATTGTGCTTTTCGGTAGGAGGGGATTCATTGCTTCATTGAGACGCAAACTAAACTGAGAATTACAGACAGACTAGGAAGAGAGTACCAATACCAATATTTTTTTTATTTTTTTTCCTTTTTTTTCATCAGACGATTTTATCCAAAGCGACTTACAAGGGGAGCAATTAGGGGTTAGGTGTCTTGCTCAAGGGCACTTTAGTCATGGTATCGAAGGTGGAGAGAGTTCGGTTTTATTCACAATCCCCACCTTCAATTCCTGCCAGGTTACAAGCCCGACTCCCTCACCACTAGGCCACGACTACCCCAATATTTGACATTTCTCTATAGATTCTCATTTGATGAACTGATATTGATTCTTAAAGCCCAAGAATCTATCTTTTTCGGTTAATGTGTGAAGAAAACTTCACTAAACATTATTTGTAGCATGCCTCTCATTCAATAAATCGCAATAAGCTTTGTGTTTTGTTATATTTGTTAAGAAAAAAGTCTAAGCTTTCAAATACGGTCAATTTAATTATGAAATTCCAATGATGAATACCGCTTAGACACGCTTTAATGTGGCGTGAAAGATTACTGTAGGCCCCTCAGTTCAAGCAAAACAGCAGCGTGGCACTACTAGTTAATACACGAAATAAACATGACTGAACATTAGAAGGTATGCTGAAACAGTAAACAGTAAATTACTAAAACGTAGAGATTATCAGATTATGCTTGAACTGAGATGACTACAGCAATATGTCAAGCCATATTAAAAGAGCACCAAAACAACATTTATTGTATGAATTTCATCATCAGATTGACAGAGTTTGAAAGCGCTGACTTTTTTTCATATCAAAAGTAACAAGCAAAGCTTACTGAGATTACTGGATGCTAGACGTGCTAATAATGTTTATTTCTGTGAAGCTTTGTTCACATAAAACTGAAAATTTATTTAGACTCTCCAAAATGGTTTTGGACGAAAATCAACTTTTTAGTTGAATATTTTCGGTTGCCAAAATTTGGGTGCATAACTAAACTAAAAACAAAAATACATCTTCCAGGCGAAAACACACATATCAGACGATTTTCCAATGTACATGTGCCATCTTGGATGAGCTCTTCAAAAAACATCAAGGGCCCTATTTTAATGATCTAAGGGCATTGGTCTAAAGAGCACAGCGCAAGTTCTATTAGAGCGTGTCCGAATCCACTTTTGCAAAATTAACGAAGGGAAACATGGTCGGTGGGTTATCACTATTTCTTTAATGAGTATTGGATGTGTTTTGGACGTAACCTGCAATAAACCAATCAGAGTCTCATGTCCCATTCCCTTTAAAAGTGTCCCATTCCACTTACATGGCGGAATTTGCAAGCGGAAAAACCATCTACGGGACAAGCCGGACTCCACAAAAGCACTTTTAAATCTATACTCACAATAATAACCTTTTACATATTAATCCTTTAATTTTTAATATTCTGCTGTGCGTCCCTGTGTGTGTAACAAGCAGAGTGTGCATGCGTTGTGCACCCGTGTATAGGTGCATATTACTAACGCGCTCATTAAATTAAAAAAATATAGCGCCATTGACTTTAGACCAGGTTTCAGTTGACCAATGGCCTATTTCAGTTGCCTGAATATAGCAACGTGCCAAATGCATTTGCTGTTTAAACAACATGGCACAAGACGTGAAAATGATAACTGCATCAGGCTGAAACTAGCAAAAAATACTTGTATCGTGACTGGTGTATGATAGGACTCAAAAAAAGCAACTTTGATAATGCACAATAAATCAGTCATAGAAGTGATGGATTGTCTTCGAGGGTGATGGGGCAAGGTGTGAATGAGCAGTGGAGTTATTTTAGGAGGTGGGGTTTACCCAGTCAGTTTAAAAAACAAAAAGTCAATTTCTATTTTTATCTGCATTCCTCTCTGTCTGCCTCTTAATTATTTCTTCATTTCCTTGTTTGCCAGCACTTTGATTAACAAAATCATTTTGTAGAGATGTTGACACATCAGAAAAACGGAGAAAGCAAACAGATTTATATATGTGTGTGTGTGTATATATATATATATATATATATACACACACACAAATAAATATAATATATGTATATATATATATATACATATTAATATAAAAATATAATATATATATATATTATATTTTTATATTTATATGTGTGTATATATATATATATATATATATATATATACATATACATATATATACATACATACACACACACACAAATAAATATTAAAAATATATATATATATATATACATATTAATATAAAAATATAATATATATATATATATATATATATATATATATATATATATATATATATATATACACACACATAAATACATATACACACACACACAGAGACATGTAAAAATATAAATATATATATATTTTTTTTTTTTTATTTAGGTCAAGATCTTATATAGACAATGCAACAGTTGAGCAGTAAATACACACACACACATGCATACATACACACACATATAAAAATATAAATATAAATATATATTTTTTTATTTAGGTGCTTTATTTATTTAGTGCTTGAATATATATATATATATATATATATATATATATATATATATATATATATATATAATTTTTTTTACGTCAAGATCTTATATAGACAATGCAACAGTAAAGCACTCTGTAAGGACTCCTCCAGCACACTCCAAAGATTTTCAATGAATTTAAAGTCAGGACTCTTTCTGTGAAAGAATTTAAAGTCTGAAATCAAATGTTTATTAGATATTCAATGACTTGTTCAAATTATTTAAATAAGTATTTGCTAAATGCTGACAGTAGATGAGAAAGAATTATATTGTTTGCCTTTCTATTACTAATAATTTAAAAGCAATATACACAATAATACTTTTTCGCATACCGTTTACTCTGTAATAACGTATTAGACAGACCTGTTAAACAGAGGAGACGGAAAATTGAGCACTGTGTGCACTCAGGTGCTGCCGCTTTCATTGATGTCATAATAAAAGTCCAGTTTCCAACACATTGGCCAAACAAAAAAACTCCAGGCTCAAACGCAGCATTAGCCCATATTTTAAAAAATGGCAATTATTTGTCAAACACTAATAATAAATATATATAATATATACATGCGATTCAAATAAACACAGAGATGTGCTCTAAATCAGACCACCATCCACAGAAGCAGTGACGTATGCGTTTGTTTAACCTGAATCTCTGGAGAAGACCATCCCAGAACTGAGCTCCTAGCAACAGAGAGACAGGAACAAGAGGAGAGAGGGTAAAAATAGCATCTCAACACGATTACACACACACACACGGTCACTACACCCGGCACAACTTGCTCCTCAATCTTTCCCACTTGGTCGCATTCACACCATTGACGATTACCCATAATGCAAGAAAACTGAGGATTACTTGATGGTGTGAAATCCGTATGTGTGGTTGCAATACATCTGAAAAAAACATGAGATAATCCTCATGTGACACAACCACATGATTCAGCAGACAGAGACAGACATTCGCACACACACCTGACCCAGCAACTAATGAAAGGGCATCTGTAATGTGACATAATACATGAGCATGTGGCATGTTCAGCACACATGAATTGATGCATCTAGAAGGTGTCATTATAGAAATATTTAATGCTCATAGGCTACATGCACACTGCTAGGCTTTGGGATTGAAAACGGTATTTAAATGAAAAGTTATCATCATTCTGTGTTTATAAAGTCAGTCAGTCACAAAATAATGTCAGATATAGTGATAACTACAGTAACGTCTTGGCATCTCGTGTGTTAGAAGTGTGAATGCTTAAATCTAAAGACCTGTGTTTACATTTTCCATGTTCCGCTTCAGTAAAATATACTCAACCGTGAATGAGCGTGGATCGACACATGTAGTATAGTAGGGAAGTATGCATATTCGGATGCAGCCAATTAGAGTTGTCAAAACTACCGACTTCGGTACCTGAAATTTAACACTTTGAGCCCTGTTGAGCGGATTTATAAACACCACTGATTGGCCATTGTGTTGACACTCATCGGATATGTCTGCGATTGGCTTCAATGAGAAACGCTTCAAAAATGCAGTAAACAGTTATCAATAATGCTCTTCACCGAGTGCTTACACAGATACACATGGGACGCTTTCGAATTCAAACACTTCTGTGTGATTTCAAACGCTTTTGAAATTAGCTGATCATTGTAGCCAATCACAGACACATCCATTGACGCTTTCAAAATCAAACAAATTCAAAAATTCAAATTCAAACACTTCTGTGTGATTTCAAACGCTTTCGAAATGAGTTGATCATTGTAGCCAATCACAGACATATCCATTGAGCACGTGAACACAATGTGATTTTCAACAACTACAATTCAACATGAAATCAAAATTTACCATATTTACTATACGTTCTGAAACCTGATCTTATTTATCTGATCCAAGTTTCATTTGTGAATGTTCCGTTTCATTCGTGTTAGTGTGTGCAGGTCCATGTGGGACACATTGAGTTCAACCGTGTGAAAAAAGGTTAACCCGGGATAAAAACCCTGCATGAAGCCTTTAGCCTCATCTAAATTAGGGTTTAGATGAGGCTAATCCCAAACAGGTGAACGACACCTCTAATGACTAAAAGTCATTAACCTAATCATCACCTGATGTGACCTCTCAATCCCATTCATTTGTAGAGTTTCAATGAAACCCACAGTGATCTCATACTGAGCCACGCGAAATCTCATTTCCTGACCACGTCATTCACTCTGGATGACACAAGTATTATGTTACGGAGATAAGTTCAGACATAGAGGTGATTAAGAGTAATGGTGATTCAGACATACCCATTCTTTCACTGCATTTTTTCATGCCATTACAAAATGTAGTCTTGCACACATGACTGTCAATCCTATAAAGATCTGTAAACAATAGTTTTCCCAAAATGAAAATGCTGTCATCATTACCTGCCGCCATGTCATTCCAAACTCGTATGAGACATTCTGAAGTACAACCATCTATAATGAATGGCTTTCAAAAAGAATTCAAAGACATTATTGACAGTGCTAGTATAAGTCAATATGACTCATGCACTATATTTCAAGTCCCTTTGCGTGAAGAATGTAGTCTAGTGATTATTAACTGAACATTTTGACCCCAGACCTACCGTAGATCTCCTTAATTCATGAGAGAAATAGCAATGTCCAATTGGGAACCAATCATTCTTTTGAGTTGATTGGTTCAAAAAGTGATCGGAACAATTTGATAATCTGGCTGCAGTGGTTAACAGCTCACTGCGCTATTTTATGACTTTGAGAAAACTGGAATATAACAGAGGGTGAGTAAAAAAAAAATACAAAAAGGTAATTGTGACATTTTATATCAGAATTGAAAAATGTAAATTTGCAACTGCGAGTTATACAAGTCAGAACTGTGAGATATGAACTCAATTCTGAGAAATAAAGTAACGTTTGCAAGAAAAAAAGTCAGAATTGTGGGATATACAAGTGCATCTCAAAAAATTAGAATGTCGTGGAAAAGTTCATTTCAGTAATTCAACTCAAACTGTAAAACTTGTGTATTAAATGAATTCAATGCACACCGACTGAAGTAGTTTAAGTCTTTGGTTCTTTTGATTGTGATGATTTTGACTCGCATTTAACAAAAACCCACCACAATCTCAACAAATTAGCATACTTCATAAGACCAGTAGGACCATAAGTCAGAACATTTTTCTCTTATTGCGAGTTTATATCTTGCAATTCTGGCTTTATAACATACAATCACGATTTTACATCTTGCAATTCTGACATTTTAACTGGCAAATGTGAGTTTATTTCTCACAGTTCTGAGATATATACATGTTAGATTAATCGATTTTACAGCCTTAGTTACAGGATAAGGGGCCGTTCACATATCGAGTCTAAAAAAGCGTGGAAAGCGTGGCCACATCGCTTCCTCCTTCTTTTGCAAGCGCTTTTGCGAGTGTTCGGGAGCTTGCGCTTCTGTAGCGTCTGTCGAACCATGAACAGCTTTCTCCACAACTATGCGGTAACCTCGAGCGCGTCGCTTCCATTTTGAGCGCCTTTGCGCTTACATAGGAAATAATGAATGTGCGCGTGCAAAAGACGCGATATGAAACAGCCCCTCTCAAACAGTTCTTTTCTGTGACTTACTGCGCTTAAACGATCAAACACACAAAAAATTATGTAAAAATGTCTATCTCAATATTCATATAACATATTCATTTAGGCCTGACATTGGTCTGATATTTAGTGAACATTTGGGAAAGAAAACGCATGTGTAACAGTGTATTGGATCCATACATTAGCTCTTAAAGTGACAGCATCCTAATAAACCTGCTGCAGTCTGCATTAACGTTAATGAAAAACAAAATAAAAATGGAAATCACTCACTGCTCTTGACTGAATATCTATTGTAACTTTTTAATTGTAAGGATTATTATGTTTTTAACTTTTACAATACTATCCACCATTGTTGTTTTACATTTGATTACTCGGTTCAGTTTTCCTCTACCTGAATGCTACTATTTGACCTACCTGAAAAAACCTAAAGCACTGTTTATTTCATTTGTATCTCTATTCTACTATATTTATTTGTGCTATCATTTGTAATTTGCTTGTTTGCTCATCGATTTTTAAATATGACTCTAATGTTACAATGTTTAAGTAAACTGACTGTTTATTTGTTCGTTTTTGTAAATTCAATCCAATGTTTGAAATCAAGCTTACTTGTACTGTGTGTAAGCTATTGCAACAAAATTACCCCATTGTAAAAACACAAATATATTGAGTGAGCAAACATTTTGGTGAGGTAACTGTAATGGTAATTGATCAATGTTTATATGTGAATATAAGACTAAATTTAAATCTTTTCATGGTATAAAGCGATCAAGTTTCTTCAGAAGACTTAACCGCTTGATTCATATTGATTGTCTAGAATTTCAATGGCTGCATGGACAAAAAAAATGAGATAATATTACAAATATCTAAATGGCAGGTTTTCCTTGTGGAAAATATGAGAATATTTGAAGAAAAACAAAATTTTTTAAGGTAACACATCAAAGTTAGAAATTCCAGTATCATGACAACACGGATAAACTACATTTCTTCCAAGTGTGTGCCAATGACTTAAAAATAAATAATGATACTGGTCTCAATTAAAATACAAAAATATATGAGCAATATGACCTTCATAAAAGAGGTATGTGATTATTTGTGTTTTAGAGGGAGAAAGAGAGAGATGGGGGATGGGGAAGGTACTTTCCAAAGCATTTGTAAGTCAGTTCACGGCCAAACAGAGATTAAAGAATTAACCAGCTTCCACTTTAGAAGTTGCAACTTCTTTTCCTCTGTGCACTCACTCTTCCCTCACTCCACTCATCCTCTCAAAGATAAACAGAGATTCTTTTTTATCAAACACATTGATCACATTTGCAATTTCATACAGACAAAGAGGTCAGATTCAATCAAAATGACTCGATTCCTCTGTAAATCTTGGGATTTTGAATGTCCAAAAGCCCAGTTACACTGGTCTCTGGTACAGCCCTCTGGCTGTTCATAAACTCATAAAAGCAGAGTCACACTATAATCCATCCCTCATTCTAGACAGACCACATGGCTATCTGTGTGAGAGCTTGAAGTTTACAGAATCAATTAAATGAACTTCCTCATGTGTATGACATTCACATCTCAGCTGACTTCAAAATGAGAAGAGAGATTTGTATAAAGGGAAAAGTACATACGACACCTCAGAAAAGTTGTTTTGAAAAATGTCCAAACTGCTCTTTTCCATAGAATGAAATTAATGTGATTTACATTAACAAACTCAAAAAGTATCATAAAAGTATTGTGTGTGTATATACACCTATATATAAAATATACATATCCATAATATATATATATATATATATATATATATATATATATATATATCTATACACACAGCGGGTATGGAAAGTCAAGTCAAGTCAAGTCACCTTTATTTATATAGAGCTTTTTACAATGCAAATTGTGGCAAAGCAGCTTTACATTTATAATTGGCAAATAATTTTGGCTTCACAGCAGCTCCCAAAGAAAATGGTGTCATTGTCCAGCTTATTCTATATATTATTGATTCATTCCATTGCAAATATCAATAGTTATTAGTCTAGTTAATTTATGTATATCAGCACTGTAGAAAACAGTGACGTAATCGTCCGGCTCAGCTCAGTTCGCATACAACGGCGCCAAATGTAGGCATATCAAAAACACCCCTGATTATCAAGCAAGTGCCCCCAACTTAAGCAAGCCAAACTTCAACAAATGGAGAAAAAAAATCTTGGGAGAAACCAGGCTTAGTTGGGGGGCCAGTTCTCCTCTGGCCAACATATTGTATTCAGACCCCCTTAAATTTCTCACTCTTTGTTATTTGTCAGATTTATTAAAAAAGAAAAACTGAAATATCACATGGTCCTAAGTATTCAGACCCTTTGCTGTAACACTCATATATTTTAACTCAGGTGCTGTCGATTTCTTTTGATCATCCTTGAGATGGTTCTACACCTTCACCTTCATTATATATAAATGTAATATAATATAATAAATATATAAATAATTCAAATTTTATTTTAAGTTATAAACGGTTAGCTCCTGTCCTTGATTCTGATTGGTCAATAGCTGTGCTTTATTCACGATAAAACACGGCTATGACAGCTTCACCCAACGGTTTCGTGTGGCACTACACAACACCCTTAGCAACCACTCTTAGCAAAGTAAACTGTTTGTTTTCAATTGATATTGTTCATTGAAGCTTACTGTATTATGTAGAAGAAGAGTTTTGTGAGAAAGAGATCAAGTGAGCAAGTTTATTATCTGAATTCAGATTTAGCATTTTCCTTCAGGTCAGTCCTACGTTCATTACAAAACATCAGTTTTAATGTCCGCTGCGAAATCTTGTCTTTTAGCAATTAATGGGTTTTCCCGTGACTGACAGCTCTAGTTCCTTGTTCTGTGTTCCGTGTTCCATCTTTTCAATGTAAAAGTCTTCATGTAAAAGTGCTGTATCGTGAATAAGTCACGGCTTTGCGTTGTGCCTAACAACGCCCTTCAGCTGTGACTGATTCACAATACAGCACAGCCTCTTCTACCTTATTGCTTACTTTATACAATAGTTTAGTGTGAGTAAGTTGCACAAAAACAATGGTTATTGTACTTCTTAAAAATACAAGCACGAATGAGATCGGTTCCTTACATAAACGTGTTGCATGACTTCTAAATACTTGTAATATAGTATGGACTGCATTTAAGATACTTTTATGGTGTGTTTGTGACCTTTTTGACAGCCCCAGTCCTTTCATTTTCATTTTGCAGAATAGAGCAGTTTAGACATTCTGCTAAACATCTTCATTTTGTGTGCGCTATCCCTTTAAATGTTACATGATGCTCTCGGCTTTGACCTCACAGTTTAAAGGAGAAAACAAGGAAAAATAGAAAGGGAGAACAGACCATCACATGACAGAAGCTCATGTGAAAATCTGCTGCCTGCTGTTTCCCAGAGTCTACCTTCACCAGCAAACCCTTCACCCACTGCACTGTTACAACTGACCAGCTCTCACTTGCCAAAAATCCCCGAAATCCCACAAAATCTTGTTTGCTGGAACAAAAATAACTACATCACACTTGTTTACAGTTATTCCAAGCATTCTAACGCCAGGTTATCCAGGATACTCTGGGGCAAAGAACAGTGTTAACACCCATACTGATGATTTACCACAGCCAAGACAGGGTCTCATCCAAATGTAATGATGCAAGATTAAATCCAGTCAAATTTAATGGAGATGCGATGTACACACGGACAATAAAATCCCATGATATGAGATCACGGCCCATTTCTGACAGGCCACTGTGCAGAGCGTCTCGCTCATGAGGATAATTGTTGCCTGATTCAATCCTTTGCAGTTCACACTGATTCATTCTTATGGATACTGCATGACCACTACAGAAAATGGTGTGTAGCCTTCCGATAATTCTAAGTAATGTTGTGTATGTGAGCGTGTGGACAAAATAGTAAGCGTATTATTAGACAATGTTAAATTTAATGCATTTTTACATTATTATTATTATTATCATTATTAGACCTAGTAGTAGTAGTAGTACTAGCAGCAGCAGTAGTATCTAATTAATAAATCAAATCAATATCCTCAATAGCAACATACAAAGTATTTGCTGAACTGAATCCAAACCGTGAGAACAGTGAAGCCTTTAGAAATCTGAACATTTACATCTATAATGACCAAGTACGCCAAAAAGAAGGTGCAATGAAAGGAAATAATTAATCTTATGCAAGTCTTTTTTTTTCAACAATAAGAAAATGGTCAGAAAATGTAATGTTCATAGGCATATTCCAATAAAAAGGGGGTCAGACCACCAGGAATTCTCCAAAAAATCTGATCACCAAATAAGTAGGAAGTAACACAGTGAATCTTGAAATTACATCAGCTCAAAAACAAGCAAAATTATATTAATTCCAGTACTTACTTTAACAAACATAAAATCCAACTCCTGGTTCATGTTTAAAACATAAACTGATATTTCATACTGAAGACTAAAAGAATGAAGTCTGCCCTATTTCTGCCAGAGCCGGGAAACAGGTTACGGATCGCACAATGCAGCTGATTGGATCCCTGATCCCAGACGGATATATATTAAGGGACTCTGGGAGATTGTTTTCTGAGTGGCTGATACTCTAGTCAGCAGAAAGAGTTGTTTGTCTGTATCCCCAGTTCTTAGAACAGCCAAACCCTCTTGTGTCACATGAGCAAGAACAGAAGCTTTAAAGAAAAAAAAAAAGAAAAAATTCCATAACTTTGCAGAGCACGTACAACCAACTACTGCCTGCAGGAGGGATAGTCAGGAGAGAATCAACAAGAGAGAGAGAGTTTAAAACATGCCAACATATGCCACATGCAGATGTAGCAGTGAGCCGTTGTTGCAGTAGTACAGGGGCCTTGTTTAAGCCTCATTCCATTTAGCCCTATACAGCGCTTATTTACCTCATAGTAATGCAATGCACATGTTGGCAATCAGTGGTTTACCATTTAAGAACGGAGTCATTCACATATCTGTTTATCATACTTAAGGGACGAAAACATTGTTACAACATGTTACGTTGCTAGTGCTGGGCGATTTGACCCAAAAAATCTGTATCACAATTTTTTTTTAAGATTCTGGTGGTTTTATTTTGTCATACTTTACTGTCTGGAGTATAGGGGAAATATATTACATAAATATTGCAAGGACAAATAACAATTAATTAAAAATGTAATCAAATCAGTTAATAAAGCAAACAATTTAATTTAATGTAATCAAATTAACTGAATTAAATTAAATTAATAATAATAATAATAATTAGGCAACATTTTTTATTGTGCAATTTCAATGAGTTTGTGTTTTAATAAACATTATTATTATTATTATTATCTCTATTAATGGTTATTTCAAGTTATATCGAACTTTTATTTTGACAGGGTGGAGAAGACCTTTGACGTCCTGTGTATGATATGATAAATTTTATCAAATTAAATGGTGAAATGTTCATAAAGTGACTCTAAGAGCAGCTCTGCAGATGAGTTCATGTAAACTGAGTGAGTCAGCAGACACTGATATCACTGCGAGCATCATGCGTACTTCAGTATGTGTAGTAGTAGTAGACGAAACTGCAGCGCCCATTCATACATAATTCAGGTTTTAATAGCGGTCTAGTTTAGCTTTAATATTAACAGACGCTAGTCCGTATCGATATCTGATTCATTGTACAGCCATACTTTTGATTTATTCATCCAAAAATTGCCAAATTCTGTGACGTTCCTCTTTATACATTAAGTTCCTGTGACCACGTCTGACAACACGCAACTACTGAATTGAGCACTCTTTCACGTCTAGCGTTTGAACACAAATTCACACAAAATTATGTCAAAATGCCTGTCTTGGCGAGTATCCCAATAAACACAATCGGTTATGTCTTAAGTGAATTTAAACATTTTGATCCTTGCATTAGTCTTAAGGTGACAGCAGCCTAATATTCCCGCCGCTGTCTGTTTTTAATGTTAATCAAACAACAGGCTCACTGCCAAAAAGCCCTCAATGCTTGGCTGAATAGCTTTAATAAGGATTAATCTATATCTACTTGTGCTATTTTACATTTGATTTCTTTATTCAATTTCTGTTCCTAATCTACATTTATAGAGCTACATAAAAAACAGAAAAGCACTGTTTATTTAATTGGTATGATTTCCATTATGTTTATTTGTGCTATATTCTTGTAGTTTGATTATTTGACCTTATTTTATTATAGACTGTTTACTTGCCTTTAATAGCATTTGAAATTTGTATATTATATTAATGTAATTTTTTTCTTTTGCATTGTTCATTGAATTCCATGTAAAAAGTCTGGCGAGTAAAATAAATTTACTAGCCAATGGCGACGCAAGCTTCAGTGTGTTTGTAGAGGGTTGAATATATTGCTTTTAAAGCAAGCAGCTTTACAGTTTTAAACATGAAAAACAGTTCATGTTTTCAGAAGAAATAAACTGATTTCCGCATCAAAGAAGGCGGAGCCCCAGAGCCACACCCACCTATTACATATTCGTTACGGACCAATGCTAGATAGAAGGAGTTTACCAGCCAGAACAAACTCTTCTGGAAAGTTGCAAATGCCAAGCCGTTTCAAACTTCAGAAACAAACTCCAAACGATTTTTTTTTTGGCATGATTTTGTTTGGAATGATATCAGTTCGTTCTTCGAATTCAACTGAAATATATCAGGGTATATATATCATGCTATTTAAGATGTCAGAGTAGAAAACAATAATGTATTTTCCATACACCTTGAATGTGTCCACAACCTAATCATTACTTTCAACAAGTTATAAATATATTTTTCAAGTTAAAAAAAAATAAATATCATATCATTTTTGGCAGGTTGTACCATATGATATTGATTTTACAACCTGAAACCTTGCATTGTCATAAAAAGGTCAAAATATCTATAGTTTAAGAGTCTTAATGAACTAAACACAGCATGGTCTTCAGGAGTCCTCTATGTAATAATAATTTCTG
This sequence comes from Opsariichthys bidens, assembly GCA_037194245.1. NCBI lineage: Eukaryota > Metazoa > Chordata > Actinopteri > Cypriniformes > Xenocyprididae > Opsariichthys > Opsariichthys bidens. The sequence continues at coordinate 9,565,758 of CM074278.1, forward strand.
CATTGCCATACCTTCTAATTTGTGAAAAGCATAAGTTTTACAAAATTGCTTTGCTGCTTTTTATCCAAGAAATATTTTTTTTAAAACAAAGGTTAATCCAACTAATTAAGATTTGGAAGAATTTCATCCTCGTAATTAGGCTTCAACCTCATATCGTTCCAAACCTGCCAGACTTTCTTTCTTCTGTGGAATGCTAAAGAAGATATTCTGAAGAACGTTGGGGTGCAAACGACATTGACTTCCATTGTAGGGACAAAAACATTTTTCAAATGATCTTTCGTGTTTCACAAAAGAAAGAATATCATATTTACTATGACCTGAGGGTGAGTAAATAATGTCTTTTAATTCTAATTGTACTGCATGCATTTATAATGGATTTTTGAACAAATGATCAGGTCTCTGGATGTCGAAATGTGTCATGATATCGAATGAGTCATGACGAGGTAATAAGGACAAAGCACAAGAAAAACTATTACAGTTAAATGCCATAAAATTCAGAGTCAAATCTTGCACTGTTCCTGGATTTGTGTAGCACCTGCCGCTCTGCAGATCCAATTGAAAAATCCCACTATTAGAAACATACCAATGAGAGTTATTTTTTACAAGATCCTTGATCAGTTCAACCTGATCTTATTAGTTTGAAAGGCACATTTCAAACTGTATTGGATCTGACAGCAAAACTGCTTGAAACTGTGTGAGTATATCACAAATTGACATAACATTATAAATCAACCCCACAGAAATAAATGGAATAATAAAAAGGAAAATACAACCTCATAATAAAAATACCTTTCTTTTTACGCAAAGAAAAGGAGAGTCTGCTAATATACAGTCTCGGGTTCATGTTAGAGTGAGATTTCTGTTACAAGGATCTGGTGATTTTGCAAAAAGATGGTTCCGCAAGATCTGCTAGCAGCAGCCTCCGGCAGAATTCCATACCAGCAAAATGAACCGGCCATTCCCTGCATCAATGCAAGTTTTATCCAGAGGACATGAGCACACACAAATACCTCTGTGTTCTCAGAGTTCCCTACAAACCCGAGGAAATTGTGAATATGACTTCCTGGATTTGGTGACCTTTGAGAGAGGATAGGAAAATCTCATGCTGACTGCAGTCTGCCAAATAAAACATTCAGACATGACATCATAGCGGTTAAGATAATTATAATAATGTTTTGATTGTCAACTGATAGTCGTAACAATAGAGAGACACTACAAGACTACACTGCATTGAAGAAATTGTCAATTGACTCATTCTCATGTTGTTCCAAACTCATTCCAGGTCTTAAATTTCTCATGCAGAACACATAAGAAGATATTTTGAAGAATGTTTCAGACAAATCCATACAACTGGATATTCCGATGTCATGATGTTTGGTCCTGTGATGTGTGAGAACCAATGCGGTTTACATAAAGGCTTACGCTTTTTGAGCTGTTAATCATACAAAGTGATTGTAGCACTTCAGAAGATTCATTTCACGCTTTGTCCTTTTTGAAGTTTGAAAGATATGGACCCCATTGACTTACATAATATGGGCTGAAACATTCTTCAAACTATGATCTTCTTTTGCGTTCTGCAGAAAAATAATATCATATAGTTTCATAACGACATGAGGGTGAGTTTATGACCGAATTCTCTTTTTTTTTCCTTTTCATCCAGTACTATAAAGGATTAGTTCACTTCAGAATTAAAATTACCTGATATCATCCAAGATGTTCATGTCTTTCTTTCTTCAGTCGAAAAGAAATTATGGTTTTTGAGGAAAGCATTCCAGGATTGAGTGGGGTTCACCAGGTTGAACGTCCAAATTGCAGTTTCAGTGCAGCTTCAAAGCGCTCTACACGATCTCAGATGAGGAATAAGGGTCTTATCTAGTGAAACAATCTGCCATTTAAAAAAAATAAATAAATAATATCCTTTTTAAACACAAATGCTCATCTTTTTGCGATCCGCCACACATTACGTTAGAAAGGTCGCACGTGATGTTGGCTGAAGTTCCATAGTAGGGTGAAAAACTCCATTCTCCTGCAACTTTAAAATCGTCCGATATTGTTGTTTTACCTTTTTATGTAAAAGAAGTTTGCCGTAATCTTTGCACGTTCGCTTTGAAAACACTTGCATGGTACTTCAGCCTACGTCACGCGTGACTTTTTTAACTTGATTACGTCATGCGTGGCAGATCGCAAAGCTAGTGTGAGATGAGCATTTGTGGTTAAAAAGTATAAACAAATATATATATATATTTTTTTTAAATGACCGATCATTTCACTAGATAAGACCGTTATTCCTCATTTGGGATCTTGTAGAGCACTTTGAAGCTGCACTGAAACTGCAGTTTGGACCTTCAACCCGGTGAACCCCACTGAAGTCAAAAAATCTTAGAATGTTTTCCTCAAAAACCTTAATTTCTTTTCGACTGAAGAAAGAAAAACATGAACATCATGGATGACATGGGGGTGAGTAAATGATCAGGACATTTTAATTCTGAAGTGAACTAATCCTTTAATAATCTATACCCAATTCAAATGTTGAATGCTTTGTAGTGAAAAAATATATGAGTTTACATGATTAAGTGACTGACCAAAATGGCTTTATATCTGGAGCAGGGTGGCCAATGTCTCATATTTCAATAAATACCAATAAAAGGATTTAATTATTAAATGAGATGCACAACTTGCCAGGAAATAAACAAGCAATCCATTTTAAAATACACAAGTTTATCCAAAAATATCCCTTGTCAAGCTCTTGTTGTACATAAAGCTTGAATCTAAATAAATGTGCTGTGCTCTAGCAGCTTTCAAAAGGATCCATCAGTGCATTTACAATAAGACAGCTGCATCATGGGGGATGGGTGGGCCTCCCCCCCCTTCTCTCCCTCTCTTTTCAGTAAGAAAAAAAGCCACTCGTCATCTGAGACATCATTATGACTAAATATACGTGATGATGTCATGTTACGACTGCTACGCAACAATATTCCAAAGGATTTTTTTCCTCAAGGAGACACGCCTTGATATGTGCGGATCAGCCTACAGGCCGCAGCAGGAGATTGAAAACAACTACAATGGAAGATGCATGGATGTTACGTTAGGGATGCTCGCATCAGCACCAGAAGTTGTTGCATCATCCCATGCAGGGAATGATGCTCGGATCAGCACTGCCTGCATCCCACTGGCTCTCTGCGGTCAGCCGTCAACTACAACTGTGACCCATATCAATACATTACAGGCCTTGGAAAACCTCTGCTTGCCTGCCCAATACTACGAATCTCTGTCATTTCCAAACTGTTTGCCTATACATCAGCTACTGACCGAATACAGTTCCCATCTTTGCATGCATCATTCTAAATCAAATGACTAGCAATTCATGGGTTTATGTACATTTAATTGTATTCATATTTGTGTTTTATGGCGCAAAATATTGCGATCCCACATAATTAAGGTTGTTAATTTAAAGGACAAAATCACTGCAGACAAAGGAAAAACGCTAAAACACAAGATATGACTGTAACATTTCACAAATCTTAGTATAAACATATATAAACAATAGGTTATTCATCGGTTGTAAGGCATGCATGATGAATTACTTCATTTAAATGATCAGAGGACAATAACGACAACATATGCCCTATGAATCCAACGAGCATCAACAACACCACCACCGCTTTCAGACGGCTTTGCGCTATTACATTTACAGCCTCTTTGACATCTGCATTTCATGTCAACACGATCAGATGCTGAGTGTGTGAGTTTACCTTTGTATATAATTCAGACGCAGCCATGATGATGGTCGCACAATGTTCCTGCAATCACAGTCAGCTGAACATCCGATCAGCAGCGAACATTCAAATCTCTCCTCTAGATCTCCCCTCACTGAAAAGCCTTTAGAAGGAAGTCATGAATGCAGAGGCTTCGGCCGATTCCTCATGAATCTGCCCGTGTTTTTTTGGCGTGTCTCTGCTCGTTCTGGGTGCGATCTATGTGCAGGGAATGAGTCAATGAAAACGCGGTTGCCATGACCGAGAGAACTGATGACGCAAGAGTGCGCTCTGGTGGACAACGCTGGTCCATAACAAACTGGCATCCCACCAGTTTTATGTTAATCTGCTTCTTTTTTTAGTTTTTTATTTATTTACTTAATTTTTAATGAGGACAATGGTGAAAACGACTAATCGTAATGCGGATAGTACAAATAATAAATAAATAAATATATTAAAATTACATTTGCAAGATCAAATATGTCTATATAATTTACTTTTTTACAACTCTGCGTTTTTGTCAACTGAAAGCTTTTTTTTGGGGGGGGGGGGGGTGCATTTCTATCCCTCACAACCTCGTTTTTACTCCTGTCAAAAATGAATAGCGCTACCTTGATTAAGACTCCTTTAAGGATACTTTATTAATGTCTATACTTTGTTTTAATTGGAGGGTTTGCCAGCATGCAAAGCATTCAGCGCTCAACAGAAGCTCCGGCGCTTTGAGCGGTGAGTGGATCCTAACATCGGATTGCGTTCCAGAAATCAACAGATGTGTCTGTAATTGGTCCTACGTAAAGACCCGCCCCCTTTAGTTACTGTTGCTCACGTCACATATTTTCTCACGCAGTGAAAAATATAGCGGACACTGACAACGCGTATACATGCATATGAAACAATTTTACATTTAAAATGTTGTAATTTTTTTTAAATAAGTTTAAACAATACCATATAGTGTCTCTTTAATCTGTCGCTCCTTCAAGTGGCTTGTGAACCGATCATCTCTTCACACTAGTTCATTTATAGCATTAAATAAAGATGAATGAACATTAGAAGGAATGTTGTTTCAAACGCAGAGCACACACAATTTTTCTAGTTGAAGATCACCAACGTTAATCAACTAACTCCCCTGACTGCTTTGTTGGACAAAACGGCGGATTCGGGGTTATGATTGGTTAGATTGCCAGTCAATCAAACTGCCTGTGAAGGGTCGATTGGTTACATTACTCAACGCTGCAAAAAAAAATGAAAAGCCTTATAATGCTTGAGCCCGTTAAGTGTTTTTATTTGATCTTGGTTGTTAATTTTAATTTTAAAAAATTAAAAAATTGGGTGTTTATTACAAGCAAATTATTAGGCTAAATGATAAAAAAAAGAATAAATGCAACTGAACAAAAATTTACATTGTAATATTACACAGGCTATTACAGTAAAATACTGTTCAAATTACAGAAATCGGATTTTGTGAGAAAAAAATCCGCGGGAATGAGTGTGCAATACGCACAATGCCACCAAAATTCAAGCCCTGTAACACCAACATTATGCATACACTGTTAAAAAATTACTGTAAATTTTACAGTATAATACTGGCAGCAGGGTTGCCAGCCAGTTACTGTAAAATTTACAGTAGTGTTACTGTCATTTAATTTACAGAATTTCCCTGTATTCTGATTGCAGTAAATAACTGTATTTTTTAAATTACGAAGGGTCAATTTACAGCAATATTCTGTAAATTTGAGTCAAACCAACACGTGACCCCAGAATGCATTGCAGTTTACAGCAATATGCTGTATTATTAAAAAACAGCCAGCGGCTGTAAAGTAATGCTGTAATTTTTACAGTAATTCATTACAGTGTACAGAGCAAATGAAACGAGCGAGTGAGGGGAGCCGGGACGTGTCTAGAGGGGTGGCACCGTATGGCAAGCCGTTTTAGCTTTTAAACTTTGTTCTGACTATCTATAAATATATTTAAAGATAGTAACAATTGTATTTTGACGAGTGATAATTATAATTCGACTAGTCAGAATGACAATTAGAGATATCTGCAATTATAATTGCACTAGTAAGAAATCCGATTTGAGATTTCTGTAATATATATTTGACTAGTCAAAACTCCATTTAAGATATCTGTAATGATGTCATAGATATCTTTAAAAGACGCGTCATTTATCCGCAAAGGTAATTGGAGATATCTGTAATTCGGTTTCGACTAGTCACAATTATATTTTAAGATATCTGAATTGTAATTGCTCCTAGTCGAATCCTTCGTGTGTGACGTGAAACTTACATTTCCTCAGCACCACCCAGAGCCGCTATCTCGACAACTATATTACCTTAGAAAACGGTTGACAACACAAAACAAGCTCGTAATTTGCAAATAATGCAGTTACTATTCCAGTCTTAATAACATACACAGCTACTTTTACAGTAATTTTATTACCTGAAAACCAGATCAGCCGTTGAGATTTTTGGCGCGCAGACAATATGGTTAGAAAAGGCGGGGCTTAGTAAAGGGGTGGTTTGAGAACGCAATTAAGATATCTATAAAATAATTTCGACTAGTCAGAATGTTCATTCAAGATATCTACACTGAAATTCTTCCTAGTCACAAAGCTGAATGCAGATATCTCCAAAGAAAGATCCTCCTAGTCAAAAAACAGACTGAGATATCTATAAATAAGTTGAAGATATCGTTAAATGAGTTTTGACTAGGACGAATTCCAATTCAAGATATCTCTAATTAAGTGTTGCCTAGTCAAAAATCCAGTTCAAGATATCTACAACTGTAATTTGACTAGTAATAAATTATTTAAAGATATCTACATATTTATTTTTGGATATCTTTAAAAACGATGAATTAAAGATATCTCCAATTTGATTATGACTAGACAAAACCTAGTTAGAGATATCTCTAATTATAATTTGCACTAGTGGCAATTAAATTGAAGATATCTCTAATTTAATTGCCACTAGTGCAAATTATAATTAGAGATATCTCTAACTAAGTTTTGTCTAGTCATAATCAAATTGGAGATATCTTTAATTACAATTTCTACTAGTCAAAACTCATTTGTAGATATCTGAAAATATTTTCCAATTGAAGTCAATGGAAGAATTTGACTAGTTATAAAAGCATTGTAGATATCTGTAATGTATATTACGACTAGTCAGATTAACATTATAGATATCTTAAATGCATATTATGACTAGTCACAATGACATTGTAGATATCTCAATTGCAATTACGACAAGTCAAAATTGCAGAAGAGATATCTGGAAATGGAATTATGACTACTCAAAACTGATTCATGACTAGTACGGGAAGGAGTATTTAAAGCTAAAACGGCTTGCCATATAAATACTCCTTCCCGTAGTCATAAATCAGTTTTGACTAGTCATAATTCCATTTCCAGATATCTCTTCTGCAATTTTGACTAGCCGTCGTAATTGCAATTGAGAGCGCATGGCTTGTCGGACAAAGCAACAGTAGTAAAGGGGGCAGTATTTCTCAACTTTTCAAGCGCCAACTCAAAAGATCGTCTCATGCAAATTCCCCAGAGCCACAAGTTCAACTTGCCACAAGACACCCACATGTAAGTTTCTAGAATGCCTAATTAGACCTTGATTGGCTGGTTAAGGTGTGTTTAATTGGGGTTGGAGATAAACCCTGCAGGACAGAGTTTGGAGACTCCTGCTCAAGACATTTCATCTCTCACCATGTCATCTCATTAACCACAATGACAGATGACAAGTGCATTGTTGTAAATGAATAATATGTCACCTTTTGACATGCATTTGCTGGCAATTGCTAAGAAACTTTGTAAGAAGTTCTTCTTTTTCTGGTATTTTTATGGTTTTAGGAGACACGTCAGTTAAATGACAGAGAACAGATTGCGTAACTAACTTTATTATGAAATTTTACATCCCCAACCACTTGGAAAAAAAAACAAAAAAACTTGAGCATATGAAGCTAACGTCATAATAAAATAGTGTGTCGATGTCTGTCCGCTGAATGTGACCCACAAGCTCTGATTCCCCTTTGTGGCTACTGAAAATTGAATATTTATGATGACAACAATAAAACTTCAGTTATATTTAAACATTTTTTCATTTCCCATGTGCTTATATCTCAGACCCAGTCACTAATCATGATTTCTTTTCAATCCTTTATTATAATCACTATTTTGCAGTCACTGTTCATTCTAAATGAATTCCATTCAAGTAACTTTGACTGAGTAACTTGTAGATCTGTGCTGCTCGAGTCTTGGATGGTTCAGTCTGCTTGCCTGAGGTAATAATGTTGTAAATAATGTTCAGTTTTTTTTCACAGACCAATCGTTTCACTTCATAAGACCTCAATATCCTGCCAGGAGCCACGGGTATTAATTTTGTGTTCCTTGATATGCTTTTTTTATTCTCAAACTGGTATCAGCTGACTTGCATTTTATAAATCACCATGGGGACCATGACTTCAGCTAAAAATATTCTTTACTGTTCTGCTGATTAAAAAAGTCACCTACATCTTGTATGGCCTAGAGGTGAGGAAATTAACAGCAAATTTTCATTTTTGGGTGAACTATCCCTTAAATGTGCATCACCTGTGACTGTTTAGTGATTAATCTTGCCAGATGGATTTGTTTCTCTTCTCAATACAATTCCCTCCCATAAGCTGTAACAGGGCTTTTCATTTCTCGTGGAAGTGGCAGCATAACAAAGTGGCATTACAACTATTATTCATATATACAGCTTTAGTTATATTCATTAAAACCAGTACTTTATTGAAAATCTGATTGATCATTTATATCATGTATCCTTGTCCAGCTCTTTATTCTATAAATACATATTATATACTATATTACATTGCAGTATACAATATAGTATTAAAAATGAACTGTGAATGTAAGGCAGATTTCAAGCTATAATTACAGTGTGCTTCTCTTGTATTTTTTTTACCTAGTCATTGAAAGAGGAAACAAAGTATGCGTAAGATTGCATCATCAAAAATGTATCAGTACTTCTGCCTTCTATTTCTTGTATTCCTCTCTTAAAGTCGTAAGAGGGGCAAGTAGTGCTAGCGAGTACAGAGCAGCTGGTGAGGTGAGAACAAGTTTTGTAAAGCATTAATATCTGATATGTAAATCTCGAGTATGATTCAAACCATACGAGCATAATAACTTTGACAAGCAAGGCTGCATAGTTACTGATTCAATGTTATGTATTGATTATTATATTTAAATATAAATTTCATTGTTTAATAATATTGAATATTGTTGCCTCTGTCAAATTTCTTGTTATTTTTATTATTTGTAAGTCGCTTTGGAAAAAAGAATCTGCTAAATGAGCGAATAAATTAAATTAATGTTTGACACTGATCTGTGATTTTACAGGATAAACAGTGCACTTTGGATAGCATCAACTCAAGCAAAATGAACCAGAATATTACAGAAGATTACTATTACGATTACTATAACTATTTCTATAATGAAAGTGAAGTCATTATTATGGATTTTAATGTAAAGCTGAGGAAATATATGAGCGTGAGTTCTCAGGTCTTCTTCTACCTGACCTTGATCCTCGGTGTTCCTGGAAATGCCTTTGTTGTGTATGTTGCTGGAATGAAGATGAAGAGGACTGTTAATACAATAGGGTTTCTCAATCTAGCGATTGCCGACCTCTTTTGTTGCCTTTCCACTCTTTACTATGTGGTAGAAAGCTTTCTTGAAGAAAAATGGATGTATGGATCTCTCTTCATGTGCAAGATTCTCCCCTTCATTATGCTCATCACCATGTTTGCCAGTGTTTTCACCTTGAGCTTGATCAGTCTGGATCGGTTTACTCAGGTGATCGCACCGGTTTGGGCTAAAAATCATCGCAGCCTGTTAACTGCAAGACTGTCTTCTGTAGCGGCCTGGGTTCTGTCTTTAATTCTTATTATGCCTTTTCAGATGTATGGACACACTGTCACAAATGACAAAAACCACTGCCTGCATTATAAATTTGATAAAGAGCAAATGTATAGAAGGTTAAGCATCATCACATTTGTGTTTGGTTTTTTGATTCCTCTCATATGCATCACAACATGCTATGGATTCATCGCACACAAGTTAGGCAGGAGTCGTTTTCACTCAGGACGAGCGTTTCCCATCATGTTGGCTATTATTGTGGCTTTTTTTCTGTGCTGGTTGCCGTATCACATAGTGCATTTGATAATCATATACAGGGATAGATCAAGTGTCTTGGTGGCTTTGGCAGTGGATCCGTTGGCCATTTCTTTAGCATATGTCAACAGCTGTCTGAACCCCATTCTGTATGTTTTCATAGCGCATGATTTTAGAAGCAAGGTTAAACTTTCTCTAATTCGTGTTTTTGAAAAAGCATTCTCTGAGGAGGGACCACAAGTGCCACGATCCCCCAGACACAAGAAATGCACCCAGTGTAGTGAAGATATGAACTCATTTATTTTCTGATTGATTTTTATGTTATTACTTTATTGTACTTTTAGATATGTATAATTTACAGGCTTTTTGTGAGTAGAACTTTTTGTGCCTAGAACTAGAATCAAATTGCATGATGTATAAACTGTCTTATATATAAAATGCAAAAAGAATCAAATTTAAATGTGATTATTATTGTAATGTTCGTTCACATTCAATTCACTTTTGTATTTTTTGTTCTTTTCTTTCTAAATAAAGATCATGTTCATAATTAGGGAAAAGAGTTTTTTCAGTAGTTTAATTGTGTTAAAGCTGCAATATGTAAGATTTTTGCAGTACAGTATCCAAAAACCACTGGGCCAGGGTTATATATTTTGTTCAGTTGAGTACTTACAATATCCCAAATGTTTCCAACTATTTGCACATTGTAAGAAAATCACTATTTTAACCAAGGATACAGCATGTGTGATTGAGTCACCTATCAATGTCGTCATATCTACGTTAACCTTGGCTTCCTGTTTTATTTTTTAGCAACCATGAAAACACCAAATACGCTTTAATATATTAGACAAGGGAACATCTGTTTTGATACATAAGAAAACGAATCATTGTTATACAGCTAGCTCAACCCCTTACAAAAAAGAACTGCAGTATATTGAAGTAGAACTGCAGTACCAAGTAGTTTAACTGCAGTTTAATTAAGCACACAACCATAGATTTGCGGTATAATGAAGTATAGTCACAGTACAACTGCAGTAAAACTGTAGTATAAGTACAGCTGCAGTAAAATGAAGTACAACTGAAAGTTGCATGAAGTATAAAAACAGTATAACTGCAGTTGTATTGCAGTTTTATTTTACTTGTACTTTAAATGTATTGCAGTATAGTTGTACTCCACTAAAACTACAGACATTTTAGGTTATACTGCAATACTGCAGTTTTTTCGTGTCCAATTTTTCTATATGTAACAAAAACTGTAGTATTACTTCTAAAAAACTGCAGTAATCTTTTGTAAGGGACACGTTTAGTATTATTATTTAAATCTAATTTTCTTGATTTTTTGCGAGTACCATGCTTTACCATGCCTCAGAGAAAAACACTATTTTGTCAAGTAGCTAACATAGCATAATCAGATGCAGAACAGTAATACAGAATTTCTCCATCATACAATACGTTTTAAAATTAATTGCATGCCATTTATCAACACAAGCCATCCTGTCATGAGGTCATCATCACCAGATCCACCCACAAGATCACAATCACCGGAGTTCTAAGAACCTGCACCTATTTCTCATAACCAGTTCACTCCACATTTAGCCACCTCACAATCAACTAAGTGTCTGGTCTCGTCTCTCTATGATAATTCAGACTCGCTTCTCCAAACTTACCTGTTTGATGACCGTCTTCCTCTCTGCCCTTGTGATCTTGTCAACTTGTCTTGTTCCTGCCTGCCCTTCTCCTGCGTCCTGAGTGCTTGTGGTCGGCTATCACAAATCATCCGTCTGGAACTCAGAGAAATACTTCTGTTACGATTCAAGCTAAGTCAATGCTAACTACTAAGACTGTTAACTCACCCGTGTTGCCTGTGTTTCTGATGGTTTGCAAATAAAACAAATTTAACCTAAATCATGTCTGTGTCTGACACATCCAGCATTTAATATGATATTCTAATATCGATCTATTTACTGCAGTGTGAACAAGCGTCTCACAGCAGTCGGTGAGTGAACGCCCAGAGTAACATTATAACATAATTTTCAACACATTCAAATATACCTAAAATGATAAAAAAAGAGCTGCGTTACCTCTTCTCATGACTGGAAAAGAGGAAAAGGCGCTGGCATAAGTCCCGCTGCTGGCGAGGCGCGTGTCGCGTTCGTCTCTCACTAACACTCGGTCCTGCTCTGCGTCATACTACAGTAACGTTAATAATAATCGCATCCATGAACATGATTTCTGCATGTGTTCCTTCCTGATTCTTTTCCACTGGCTGTGAGGTGAAGACCACATGTCCCAAGATTCCTCATTCAAACTTGGCGTCATCAAGCAATGCCTTTGTTTTGAATAGGTGACCTCTAGCGGATGAAAAACTACATAGTGCACCTTTAACAGGAGTCGCAATCTAGGACAATCAGCCAAAGCATATAGCTTTCTGCCCCCCCCCCCCCCCCCCACCCCCAAAGGTATGTTAGTAACATTGCATCATCAGAACAAAGAAGGCAAAGTCAACTATATCACTTGTTGCGAATATATTTTTGTAATATTCGAAAAAGCAATATAGGGGCACTTTAATGCAATTCATGTAAGTAACAATTGAATTTGAGAACTCTGTGATTGTAATTCTTACTAGTAATAATTGAATTAGAGAGCTCTCTAATAATAATTGTTAGTAAGAATTGAATTAGAGCTGCCATATCACAACAGGAAATTGACCATTAGACACTGGTCAATTAAATGACAGATTTTAAGGGTCTAGATGCATTGTTGTAAATGTAAATGGATGTCTCTTATGGCCCAGTATAATAAAAAATAATAATAATAATATATTCTGGATCAGTGAAAGATTAAAAGATTATTAAAGAGCAATTATCACTAGTCTTCTCTAGGACAAAACCGTTCATTTGTGATTTATTTCTACATTTTCAGTAGCTAAAGAACAATGCTTTCAGTGCTAAACAACTTAAAAACACATTTATATAAGATGCTTTAAAATGATAGCAGCAAAAGCAAAAAAAATGCTCTTTTCATCATAACAGGAAAGTGAACAGGAAACACTGGTCAATTAAATGAAAGATGACAGATTATAAGGGTCCAGATGCATTGCTGTAAATGTAAATGTGTAGATGAATGTTAAAGTATTCTCTTATGGCCCGATATACAGTGGTGTGAAAAAGTGTTTGCCCCTTTCCTGATTTCTTTGGGGTTTTTTTGCATGTTTGTCATACTTAAATGTTTTAGATCATCAAACAAATTTAAATATTAGTCAAAGATAACACAAGTATTCACAAAATTTTTAAATGAAGGTTGTCATTATTAAGGGAAAACAAAATCCAAACCCTCATGGCCCTGTGTGAAAAAGTGATTGCCCCCTAAACCTAATAACTGGATGGGTCACCCTTAGGAGCAACAACTGTAATCAAGTGTTTGAGATAACTTGCCATGAGTCTTTTACAGCGCTATGGAGGAATTTTGGCCCACTCACCTTTGCAGAATTGTTGTAATTCAGCCACATGGGAGGGTTTTCGAGCATGAACTGCTGTTTTAAGGTAATGCCACAGCATCTCTAGGATTCAGGCCAGCCCAGGACTTTGACTAGGCCACTCCAAAGTCTTCATTTTTGTTTTTCTTCAGCCATTCATAGGTTGACTTGCTGGTGTGTTTTGGATCATTGTCCTGCTGCATAACTCAAGTTTGCTTCAGCTTGAGGTTACAAACAGATGGCCGGACATTTTCCTTCAGGATTTTTTGGTAGACAGCAGAATTCATGGTTCCATTTATCACAGCAAGTCTTCCAGTTCCTGAAGCAGTAAAGCAGCCCCAGAGCATCACACTACCACCACCATATTTTACTTTTGGTAGGATGTTCTTTTTCTGAAATGCTGTGTTACTTTTACACTAGATGTAATGGGACAGACACCTTCTAAAAAGTTCAACTTTGTCTTGTCAGTCCACATAGATTTTCCCAAAAGTCTTGGATCATCAAGATGTTTTCGGGCAAAAATGAGATGAGCCTTAATGTTCTTTTTGCTCAGCAGTGGTTTTCGTCTTGGAACTCTGTCATGCAGGCCATTTTTGCCCAGTTTCTTTCTTATGGTGGAGTCACTGACCTTAACTGAGGCAAGTGAGGCCTGCAGTTCTTTGGATGTTGTTGTGGGGTCTTTTTTGACCTCTTGGATGAGTCTTCGCTGCGCTCTTGGGGTAATTTCTGGGAAGGTTCACTAATATTCCATGTTTTCGCTAATGATGTTACGTGTGACACCGACGCTCCGAAGCTAGCTTCAAACTCGAACGGTCCTTGCAATGAACCACTGCTTCGGAGCTTGTATTATTACATCACTAGTCACGTGAAAATGACTTCTGAAGCAAACACACTGGTTCACTCCTGTAGTGAACCACCTGACTGCTTTGACAGCCCAATCCAGTGTTGACACGTTTGAAACCTGGCGGCTGTATTTCTTATTAAAGTGAAGCCAAACCATGGCAACACCGTGGGTTGTAGTAGTCTGTGTTTGGATTGGCGTTATTGTTGAGGAGAGTGGATTGATTGAGAGTGGAGTGTTGTGATGGAGCCAGCAAGAAAGACAAGTCGTTCCCAAGTTTGGGAAAAGTTTCAACTTATTTCCCTGAATAAGATTAGTTCTTTGACATTTCTGCATACAAATATTTTTACATATGTAGTGAATGAAATGGAGCACATGATACTCCCCTGCTAAAAAAAACTATAGAAACCATTACAGAGATTCTACTGGATTTAATGGTTTTCATGGGAATTTTATTGGTTGTAATGGGAATTATAGTGGTCTCTGTGGGTCTCTACTGATATGTGTTGGGTTCTATTGGTGGTCTGTAGTGGTTTAAATGGCAAAAGCCAATGGTTCCTATTGGTATTTTAATAGAAACCATTAGATGGTTCTGTGATGGTTTCCAACTTATTTTAAGTTGGTCTGATCTTCTGTCCTTGTCTAAAGAAATAATTACACACACACACATCATGCTTAATGTTTTATTATCAAGGTGAACACATGAAATTCATCAGTATCTGTAAAATTCACCTACATAAATGAGTTTCACAGCACTAACACTGTTTCAGCTTTGATCGCCTCGGTAAACACGTAATAAACGGGGCGTTAACGTATAAGCCTACTTGCATTTTATGGTTGTCAGCTTTGTTGCATTACATTTACTTCACCAGAAGATGGTGCTGCAATTTCTATCTGAATGAAGCTTCGAGTAACGAACCATTTCCGACACAATTGTATCAGAAAGCAATAATGCTTCGAAACACTTCATTTGGCCATCACTAGTTTTCGCCATTTGTGGATAATGGCTCACTGTGGTTCGCTGGAGTCCCAAAGCTTTAGAAATGGCTTTATAACCTTTTCCAGACAGATAGATCTCAATTACTTACTTTGTTCCTGAATTTCTTTGGCTCTCGGCTTGATGTCCAACTTTTGAAGATCTTTTGGTTTACTTCACATCCTATTTAAGTGATTTCTTGATTGAGAATAGGTGTGGAAGTAATCAGGCCTGGGTGTAGCTAGAGAAATTTGTGATAAACCACAGTTATGTTTTAACACGTTGGGCAATCACTTTTTCACACTGGGCCATGTAGATTTGGATTTTGTTTTCCCTTAGTGATAGTAAGTTTCATTTAAAAACTGCATTTTGTTTACT